>CM023534.1:13486301-14686301 GCA_013350335.1 Chimonanthus salicifolius | reverse complement strand
GAAAGGGGAGAACTTATTTTGTCATTCAGCTGAAATTTAATTTTTTTTAATGACATTTTATAAATATTAATCAAATTTTTGGAAAACTTTAAATTCCAATGTAAGGTTAGACCAAAAAATTTCAGCCAGTCCAATTTCGACCAAAATTTATAACCAAGACTATTAAAGGAAATTCTTTTTATATTTTTGTATTTCTTTATTTGTCAGATTCTCTAGAATTGTAAATTGATTATTGATTGATTCTTTTCTGTTTAATAGACCTGTAATTTCTACATATACTGATTTCAGTGAAAGCCAATAAGCCATTTTACTCAATTCAAGATGTCACATGTATATTTGGATACCAACAATCACACGTTACCTTCCATTAAAAACAGAAGGCTAATAATTTGTCAATTTCTTGACGACTCTTGCAACATTTCTAACACTTCATCTTGTATAATAAATCTACGTTATTAAACTATTAAATAAAACTTAAAGGGGTTAAAGTGATGGTCAAGAACCCATATTAGAAAGCGGGAGTGTTGAGTTCGATTATCATTTCATCCCAAAGGGTCACTCTCTATAGAGTTATTTAATGTGTGTAGATAGGGAGGCTTGTCCAATGACCCGAAAATTAGTTCGACACCTTGGTCATTAAAAAACTATTAAATGATACTATGGAAAAGTTTTAAACAAGCATCTAAGAGTGTGGTCTTCAAACATTTTTCAGTAATAGAATTCATCTAAATCAATTGATACTCTTCACATACTCTTAATTTCCATACTGTCTCAATTTTTAACACCAATCAAATTCATTACTGTTGAATTTAAATATCCTTTCATTGTTAAGGAGAAATTTTTTAACATAGTTATATTGAAATTAGAATGGATCATTTTATATAAAATTTTACCTTTGAAATTATCATCCTTTTCCATGATTTCCACCCATCTTAATGGACCCATAACTTTTTTTTAGTCACAATCAGATACTTCCATTGTCATATTCCTCTTCTTGTCAGCTTGAGCAGACAAATCCAAAAACAGATGGAGAGTCATACACATGAAGACTTCTGCAAGATATAGTAATTCACTCCACTGTGTTTTATTGACATTAGATATTGTCACCCTTTGTAATAATATTGCATTAGTGACATCCAAATGGATGGTCAAGATTGAATCTTATGTTGACTTGGTCCATTCTTGGACGTAGATCTCAAGGTACTTGCAGTAGGGGTTACTCCACAATATATTGGCATAGCTTTGAAGTTTAATTAAGAAAGCAAGTAGGGTTACTCAATCTACTGTAATCAATCCATCTCAAACATAAATGTTTGGCTGCTGTTTCTTTTTAAGGCCACAGAAAGTGGTTGATTAATCTTCTCTTCTCTTTACTGTAACTCATCTTTTGTTTTAGGAAATCTCTTTTCTTTCCTTAGAGAGAAAAGATTCAGCCTTGTAAAGCTTCTTGGCCATGGTAGAAGTTAATGGGATTGAGACTGCAATAGATGACATGGGTCTTCATTTGGACAGCAATCCCTCTACACCCTTTGTGAGTGCTCCAACAAGTCCTACTAGGCTCAGCTTCAATGAATTCGGATCGTTTAGTGCTGTAGAATTAGACAATTTATGGTACCACCTATCACCAATCTCTACCTTCTACGATACACCAGCTAGTTCCACCAGGGAACCAGCAGCTTCTTCCTTTGCTTCAGGGTATGATTCTGATACTATAGAATTTGAATTTGAAGCCACTCGAGGACTCCAGAATCCCATGTATCAGCATCAACCACTGCAGCAGCAACGACGGCGACCGCAAAAGATAGCGCCATGTCCTATGATATCCTCCCCCGAAGAGCCTTCCAGTAACGGTCAGATCCTTCCTTTGAAACCACCACCATGCCTTCAATATGCGAGTACCCGAAATTCAGGTCTTTCTTCCCCTACTAGATCGCCGAGCTCAGTACCATGTGCACCATTTCCAGTACTGAACTCCAAGAACAATGACTTTGATCCTTTTATGGTGGCTTTAGACAATGTTAGGAAGGAAAAGATGAAGAGGACCCAATTGACCCCTCTTCACAGCAGGACTATATCTTTCTCACAAGAAAGGAGCACCTGGGGTGACCCAACAAATAGGATACAACACCCAAACAAGAAGGTGGATCAACCCATCATGCCCAGGAAGTCTGCTTCCGAGCGCTTCATCAGACCCATTGGACTTGACCCAGTGAACCAAGTGAAACCAAAATCACTCAAGACACTTGATAACGAGGCTACAACAAACAAAGATGACCCCTCCACCAAGGTTACCAGGCCTTGGAGGTCCTTTCCAAAGTGTTCTAGGAGAAGAATGGTCAGGGACTTGATCTCCTTCAGGAGTGCTTCTGCAGGAAGGGCTGATACCAGAGACAAGTTGAGAGATCACGCTGATGCCATCAAAATGACCAACGATGCCAGGATTTCCAGATTCAAGCCCACATGTGGGACTAGCTTCAGCAAGAAGAGTGAAAGGGCACGGGAAGACATGAAGGCGACCATTGTGCCACACAAACCCTGTCTGCTTGTTTGTTTTGGATTCACTTCTAAAGGTATAACTAAGAACAAGAATTGAAAAGGAGTTGAGGAATGTTGTTCTTGTTGTTTCTCACATGAATTTCTTCCAAACTTCCTGTATTTCTTATTTGAATTGGTGAGTGTAGTGGCACTGAGAAGTGTTCTGTATTTTCGCTTCAAGCCCCATTAGTAATTGAAAAGTGAGAAAAACAGAGTCCTACTTCAGCAATTTGTAAATTCAAAACAAGTGTGAGCATTTCTCTCTCACTTTTCTGTGTTAGCACAAGTCTCACATCGCTGGTGGACCTTTGAAATGTGGTATAAGAGCAAGGGTATCACATGGATAGGTTGGGTTCGCATCGCCAGACCTGTGTGGAGGGGAAGAGCTAAGTGTCCCAGCCCTGGCACTAAAGGGGAGTGTTAGCATGTCCCACGTTGTCAGTAGACTTTTAAAATGTGAAGCTTATAAGCTCCTTAATAACCAGTTTTTAATGATGAGTTCTACTCATTTATTTAATATTCTAAATGAAATAAAAAAAATCAATTTAAAAAATCACCCGGCTGCAAGGATCCCCCAACATTTCTCACCAAAATTTTCTACTTGCCAATTGGAAATTCACACTTGCCCTTAACATCATCCAATTTTCAGATGGAAAAAATGACATCGATAGAGGCCTAAGATTCATCAACTGACCAAAGGGATACAAGCAGCTATGGCTGGGCAACATGTTTGCAAGCATGCCTGTTCCTCTTACTTTGAAAAAAAAAAAAAATTAAAGAAAGTCTGCAGGGTTAACCAAGCAGCGGGGATCCCAACGTTTCTTACCAAAAATTTCAAGTAATGCACAATATTACCAATTGGAAATTTACACTTGTCAATAGCTCACCCAATTTTCAGATGAAAAATTGAATTACAGAGAAAGGCCCAAGAATCATGAACTGACCAAACGGCTAGCAGTAGTGATCTCAACAGCTCTTTCCCAAAAGTTTTCTAGCAATCCAAAGCTGACCCAAAAGTCTTGCCGATTCTCATTGAAAACTCACACTTCTAATACACCAAAAGCTTCAAAACTGAAATGTAAAAAATCAGTCTCTTTAAACTTTGATACCAATTGTTAAGTACCTAATAATACATCAAAAGCTTTAGAGTTGATGAAACGTCGAAAATCAATCCTTTTAAAATCTATCTCATACTAGGTTGGCCCAATTCAATGGATATAATCCAAACCTCCTGACTGAATCCCACCAAATACATGATAAGTCATAGATGAATCTCAAGAGTCCTCGACATGATCAGATTTTTTATTTTCATATAAAAAATTGAACTCTAGAGAGCCCCAAGAATCATCAATAGAAGCAACTATAGCGTAGCCATTTATGAAGTTCTCAATTGACCTTGATTGATCAGAACATCCACCAATCTCCTACTTACAGAATTGACCCTGAACTGGTATTCAACAAACAGTAAGTGCGGTATCACCTTGCATCTATTTGAGCCACTGGCTTCATTCAGTAGCTAATGGTAATTCGAGTTTATAACTTATTATTGTCTGATGCTGTTAGGACTGAGTATCCATTCCAAAAGATTTACCTAATATTGCTTACAAGATGTCTCGATCAAGATGAAATATTAGCCGAATTTTCGGCCCCTGGATCACTCATCTTTAATTCTAATAATTGGATTTAATATTAATGTTAGTTATGTATTTATAATTTTAATTGCTTCAGGATGCCAAGGGGGTGGCCTCCACAGCTCCACTATTTTGCATTTCCTTTCATTTTTTTTTAAAATAAAATTTTGTTCTCTATAAAAAAAAAATGGTAATGCACTACTTGGAACTTATATGTTAATTATTTTTGTTACCAGTGACAAACAATTGTTGATTACACCTTATTTTGTACAAGTATGATTAGAAGTTTGCATATTTTATTTTTAATTTGGTCTTTTATTAGTGTTTAATTTTTTTAAGAATAATGTTACTGTTGATAGTTTTTGTTAATGACATATACAACTCATTATAAAATCATAATTGCAGTAAGCATTGCTTTTGTTGGTGGTGGATGGCAAATTTTAATTTTTTTTATCAAAATTAACTAAATCCTCAATTGTGTAATTTTTTTTATCTTACAATAACACTTAGAAGTTAAAACAAGCATTCAACAAATTAGAAATATTAGTTACATTTGTTTTCACTTGAATATATCACTTTTCAAATGTTGGTAATTAATCTTAATTGATATAGTAATGTGCTATCTTACTTAGAGTAATGTTATTTGTGTGAAGCGTGTGCTGCTAACTGCTTGTTAGTTGATGACATCTCCTCAATTAGATCATCTATGGATTGCAATCCTACCCCATTGGATATGGTTAAAATCAATTTTATGGTTAAATATCCTACCAAGCTTCAAATATCAAGTCAGTATGAAAGAAGCTAAATCTAAGAACTTAGTTAGTTTTAGAAGCTCAGGTGAGCTGAACAACTATTTAAATATGTAATACCTTGATCCAAATTAGGCATAGTTTAGCCTAACAAATCTTGCTTGACCGGTCAATGTCGAAGATTTCGGTTAGGGCTTTGTGAAAAGCCCAGGTGTGGCCCAATCCGAGCTCGAATGCTTAGTGATCCAGCTCGTCCAGCTAGAGGGGCAAAATGGTAAGTTACCGCTTATTATTATTATTATTTTATAAATTATGTTCTTATGTGATTATTATTAGATGATATGATTGTCCTTAATCAAGGAATTGTATTTCTGATTTTAAATAATTTTATTTTCAGAAAATGGTATTTAAAACCGCCCGTCAAAACCCCAAAAGGGAGAAATAATTATTTTAAATGATTTTCGAAGTGAGATAAATTTTGAAACAAGTATTTTATGTTAGACCATTTTAAGTATGGTCTAGTTATTCTTTCACACCCCAAAATGAGGCTTCTAAATTGTTTTAATAAACATTTGTTTAATTAAGTAAATAGTATTAAATTATGATTTTTGTTTAAATCAATGATTTTTAGTGAGTTTTAAATCTCAAATTTTTTATGGTGACTAGAGTTTTTAAAACTCAACTCATGGGTGAGGTTGGATTAAATTTTTGAGCTTTCAAAATCAGATTTTAAGTTGAAAATCCAGCTTTTATCAAAATAGGGGTCTTTTTGCAAAATCAGTTTCTCAGAGGGGCTGAATTGCAACCAAACAGTGCTTACTGTTTCAGACATCATCCGCAACTGCATGCAGCCGCATGTAGTGGCCATCCGGCCAGCTTTCACGGCTGATTTCCTATAAAATGAGGCCCTTCCCTTCAGATTTAACTCCCACACTTTCTTCTCTTCTCCCTCTCTCTGTCTTAGCTGCTGTTTAAAAACCAGACCCGCAGACCCTTGCCTCTCTGTTTTACTGTGTTTCTGTCACCCGTAGCTTAAGAGGAAGATTTTTCAAAGTTCAGATTTTCAGCTCAGGAACTCCAGTGAAGGTAACTACTATGTTCCTTTTCAAATTCTAGGTGGTTTAGAATCAAGAAAAATTGATTTTGGTTAAGTTTTGGGTGTGTAAATGGTTTTGAAGTTTAAGGAAAAATTTGATTTTCTTAGTGTCGGTGGGCTTTTGGTGTTAAGATCTAATAGCCTACTGAGTTTTGAAACTTTAAACATCTCCCTATGGAAATAGGACTCCTAGAGGAGTCCATCGGACCGGCTAGATGTGGAAACCAAATCCGGGAAACCCACTATTTCCGGATTCAGTTTTTCATGCAGTGTATGCCCGTCACTGTCTGTTGTTGCAGACAGTGGAGGAAGAAAAAAAAAATATTATTTTTGGATTATGCTGATGCTTGTGATGTTAGTACCCATTGATAAATTAAAAAATGTACTGACCATCTTCTGTTATTACTATAGTATAAATACTATTGTATTCACTTCCAGGCCGACCCTATTGGTCGGGCACTGAGTGATTTCACTTTTAGGCCGACGCTATATTTGTCGAGCACTGAATGACCTCGAGGCCTTACTCAAAATGTCAGATCTGGTCCTATCCCGAGACAACCGAGAAGTGACTTGAGAATCTAGACCTAACTCAATAAGTCAATCTGGTCAATGCCTAGAAGATAATATGAGTTTTGAACTGAGGACCTTTTATTTCTATATATTGTGGATTATTGTAATTTAAAAAGGATAGAAACATAGTAGAAGACTCAATTCCATGTACCTTGGATATTTTTGGAAAAAAAAAACAAGAATGATTTCAAAATACTACTTGTGTGTAGGTATTTGATGCTATGTATGTGGCTTAGGATTGATTGTGCACTTATTTATTGTTTGAACAGAGACCGCGAAACCACACATATACGGTGAGGGAACTTAACTTTGTAGAAAATGTAAACAGGTTTTATTATGAGATGAGTCTTGAGCAATGAGTGGTTTCAGATTTGATGAACCCACTCATGTGCATAGACAGGATGCACTATGGTAAGAGTGCTTATGATGCTTACGAATGCTATGATGTGATCATGTGAAATGTGTAAGACTGCTTCCATGTGCCCTTGACTATTGAACCAATATCGGCCATATGTGTGAAATAGTTTATGTCTACTGGACCATGGGTGTCGACAGTTGCTGGCTTGAGGGTGTCAGTATCGACTATGAGAGAGTCGAAAATGTACTTGCAAAGATGTATCTAGACCGTGTCGGGACTTAATACAATGGTCTCAGCGTAGTCGGTAGGTGTCATGTTGGAAGATAGCAGTATTGGAAGGAATGATGAATTATTGGACTGATGATAATATTATGCTTATTTGTTATCAAGTATGAGATATTATTGCAACTGTTGATTATTGTTAACCTGTTGTTTACTTAACTGCACTGTTATATTTCTTTCACTGGACTAATTAACTCACCACACTCACCTTTCACGAGATAAACCCGATGAGGAGAACCCTCTATTTCAAGCTTAGAGTGGATAAGCTGTGGCGAAGTTTTGGGATTCCCACTGAGGGAAATACCCTTATCTTTGCTTTTTGGTTCTTAGAACCTATTGCTTTTGTAAAGTACCAAGTGTGGTACTTAATTTGTATCAATGTTATGTATTAAGCTACTACATTTCTGTAGTTACTCTGATGGTGTTGATTTTGAATGATAATTCAGTGTTTGGATTATGTGTGTTGATGTTTGTGTTTGTGTCTCTTGGGAGGGACTTATGATATATGTTTGAGTCCACATGTTGGGATCATGTGTGATCTTTGGGCCCAACCGTTGATCCGGCCTAGTTAGAATGCTTGAGTGTTGCGTTAGTTTAGTTTTAGTTTCAAAAAAAAAATCAGTCGCGTTCCGGGCCCACCCTTCGGGTCGATGCGTGACAAAATAAATTATCTTACAAAAGGATAATACTTAAATATGGGTCTTATAAAAATTATCTAAAATTGATCTAGGCTTGTTCACGTTCCGAATTTGAGTCGGGCTTTATCAAAATAAGTCCAAGCACATTCTAAGTCCATCGGCTTTTAAAGTCGAAGACGTAGCCCACCGTTTAAAATTCATTTATTTTGCATTTGGCACTTAAAAAAAAAAAGGGTATTTTGTAACTTGAAAATATAACCATAGATATTGAAATTATACTTAAGTATCTACAATTGTTTAAAATTTTAGTAAAAAATTCAGTTTTTAACCACTTGATCTTGATAATCAAAGTTGAAAGATATTCTTGAAAAAATGACACTTAGTGATTTTGACTATTGAGATAGAGTGGAGAAAGATTGGCGTTTGAGATAAAAGTCTTTCTTTAGGTATTCTTTTCAATATGTATGATTATATTTTTAATTTAAAAATAAAAAATAAACAATACTAGACACAACCTTGTGCTATATAATATATATATATAAAAATGGGCCACGAGCTTTATTTAAAACCGTAAGCCCAATCCATTAGACAAATTTTTTGTTCAAGCCCATTTATTTAACTTAGACTCAGATGGAGTTGAGATAAATAATTACTTCTAAATAGATCAATCAAGACATATTTTTTAAGGCTTTAAAATTTTAAGTTGATTTTTAAATGCCAAGTTTTAATCTTAGATAAGCTAAGTATAATACCTCAAGTTTTATTCTTTGAGCTTCTTCTTTTTAATCTTTTAAACTTTTGAGATTTTCAATTTTAATTTTACTTTTTATTTATAGTAAAAAGATTATAAAACATTTTATAATCTAAATTTAAATATATTTTTATCAGAAAGAAATATTTAATATGAAGAAATGTTCAATAATTATCAAATTAGTAACATTTCTTTTTCTAATGGCAGTTTTTATATTTTTTATTCTATTCCATCGGTAAATCTATAATGATTCCTGATCATACGGTTGCCAAAGCATTGAGGGAGACAGGGAGAATGAGTTGGAAACAGAGAATGAAAAGATTTACACGTGGCAAAATCGCGACGTGAAGTAACAGCACTGCCGAAACATTTTCAAGTCACGTCAGCCTTGCAATCAAATAAGACGGACGGGGAAGAAGAAGATGAAAAAGCGGCATCAAGGGCCAGTGTGCGGGCGTGGGTGGACATCATTTCGGGTAGCCCGCGGTCATGCCACCGTTTCTTGTCCGTGACGGCCTCTTCATTGGCAACATCAACTCCGCTGCAGAAATACTCCAGAGCGGGAGCACTGAAATCACGCACATCCTCTCCGTCCTCAGCTCAGCTTCCATTTCCTTCTTCTCAGAGTGGCGCTCTTCTGTCTCCATCCCCACCAAACCAATCCGTCAAGCCTTTTTCGGTACCACCGGCGATGACTCCGCCCCCAGCGATGGATCGCAGAAGCTCTTATACTCCCTCGAGCTGGCCGGGCCCGAACTGAAGCTGGTGCGGATGGCGGTGCCGCTGCGAGACATGGAGAACGAGAACCTGTTGGATTACTTAGACGTGTGCTTGGACTTCATCGACAGGGGTCGCAAAGAGGGGTCCATCCTTGTGCATTGCTTTGCCGGCGTTTCAAGGAGGTAATTCTGTAATCGGTAGGCCTTATTATGTTACAGTTTTGATTGTGAATAGTTGCAAATGGCAATGATGAAGCTCCACAATAGAATAATTTTGCTGAGTATCTAATACTTGATTCGATAGAAATAGTAAAAAGTAATTTCTGATTCTCTTTCGCTGTTTTTGGCTTGAAGACTTGGTTTAGATGGTTAATTTGTGATGTTAGTGACAGAGGTTGTGATGTGGGGTATTTGGATGGCTCTGATGCCTAGTCGATGCATGTAAAAATGATTCCTCAATAACAAATCCTTCCATCGTTACCAAATTCATCTATTGATTTTGTGAAAAGGATCAAAAAAGGAATGCAACCAGGTTCAGATGTGAACTGAGCGTTCAAGAAGAGGGTCACTAGGTAGCTGCATCCAATTTCATGGTTTTTTGGTCATAATTTGTGATGTGCCCTTGATCCCGCTTTTGACACGGGTAGCATTTTTTAGTGTTAAAATTTATGACACTTTTTAATAGGTTTTAAATGGAAGATAGATATTTAGAGATCAAAAGTTTTTTTTTTTTTTTTTGAAATGGTTAATATATTAGAAGAAAAATGGGCACCAAAGGTGCAAATACAAAAGGAAAAAAAAGAGACAATACAACAATACAAAATGCGCACAATCCGGTAACAGCCGCAGAAAGGCTACTAAGAAAAGAGCTAAGCTTAATCAGCACATTCTTTCCAAGTTCGCAATATGTCGATCATGAAGATATTCCTTAATTTCACGGGAGACGAGGCCTATGATGCACACTTAGCAAAGACTCTAGTAGAAACTGCTTCAGATGATTCAACACAATCCTTTAAAATTCTATTGTTACGTTCTCCCCACAAACTCCATACTATGGCAAAGCAAGCCAAGCGCCACAATGAAGAGCATTTTGGAGAGACCCAGCCAATTTCCCAAGCATAAGATAAATTAGCCAAACTGTAAGGCATAACCCAATGCACACCAAACTTTTCTAGCACAAACTTCCACACTGCATAGGAGAAAGGGCAATGAATAAGGAGGTGATTCATTTCCTCTTTTGCACAAGTTGTCTTGGGTCAAAATTTTGTTCATTTCTGCAGTCCTGAGGAAGCAAATTGCACGAGGAGGAGCTTTGAATGTCCAAATATCTGGGTTGACAATTGCAGGAGTTGACGTCCGATTAATTCACTTGACAAAAGACTTGACAGAGAAACAACTAGTCGCATCCGGCCTCCAAACTAGGTTGTCATCAGTAAAAACATGAATCCGGTAGGAAGAAAGGATATGCAGAAGAGTTGAATAGTCATCGATCTCTGAATCAGAAAGATTACACAGGATGAAAAGATTCCATACAAATGGAATAGAAATTTGAAATGACCGCAGTCGGAAACTAAGATAGTCGGTAAAAGGGAAGGAAACTGGATAGCCAAATTGTTACTGTCACACCAAGGCTCAATTCAAAACTTAACTCTGTTACCACGCCCCACCTTAAAGTTGATCCCTTCTTTAAATTTGTCGACACATGCTGCTATAGCCCTCCACATACCGGATGCTCTGCGAGGAAAAAGATTGATCTCCCATCCTTGATTTCCCACTCTCTATTTCTGGATCAAGATTGGTTTCTAAGGACAATCACCCTCAGTGCCAAGCCTCCAAAGCCACTTAGAGAGAAGAGCAGTCTTAACATCCTTGATAGGCCCAACCCCAAGACCATCGTGACGAGTCGGAAGAGAAACTTGCTCCCATCTGACAAGGTGGGTATTTTCTTCTATCCTCTTGGTCACCTCACAGGGAATTCTTCATGATTCTCTCCAATGATTGAACAACTTACTTGGGCATCTAAATGCAGATAGGAAGTAGATTGGGAGCATAGAGAGGATGGCCTTAAGAAAAGTGATCCTACCACCGAAAGACAAATACTTTCCTTTCCAAGAAGAAAGGCACTTGCTGAACTTATGTATGATGGATTCCCACTGGGAATATCTAGGAGAGCCAATACAAAGGGGAAGCCCTAAATAAGTGGAGGGGAGAGAAGAAGATATACATAACAAAAATCTCTGAGAAAATCTTGCGCAAAAGAGGAAGAACCTTGCTCGTTTACCTTTGTGCTTCTGAAGAGTCGAATCATCTCCTCATTCACTATAACTTCTTTTCTGTAGTCTGGAATTTGTCCTTGACCTTTTCGGTGTGGCTTGGGTTATACCATCTTCTATTGTTGAGTTGTCCTTTGCTTAGGACATACGCCTTCGCCTCCCAGAAATGTTCTAATTTGTGGCACTTATCTTTATTTGCCACCATCTGGGGCCTTTGGTGGGAACACAATAATCGGATTTCAAATGTACTGCTGAGACCCGTGAGTTGGTTGCAAGACGTGTGGTTACCAAGTGTGCATCATGGGCTACTTCTCTTCAGGAATTCAGGAATATCACTATGTTTGACTTATTGCGCGCCTGAAAAAAATGTTTGACCTTGCATAAGCTCTTCGTCTTTTGTTCTATGGCCTTGTTCTGTGCAGGGTTTCTATGCCAGTTTTTGTAGTTTTATGCTTAGCTCTGTTATTTCTTCATATATTTGCACCTCTGGTGCTTTTTATATAATTAATATATATGGATCATTTCAAAAAAAAAAAAAAAATCTCTGAGAAAAAACCAAGTTCATTGTCTTCACATTGATACTGAAAATTTCACTCTTTTGGTAGTTGATACGGAGGGAGGATGACAAATCCAACCATCTAAGCAGAGATCTCAAATTCATAGTAGACTCTTCGGGGGCCTTACAGAAAATGATGATGTCATCCACAAACTGTAAGTGATGATATTGAAGTGAAGATTCACCAATTCTGAATCCGTGAATAAGGGAGCAATCGACAACTTTGGTCAAGAGAAGGCTCCACGACTCTGTTACCATGATAAAGAGAGCTGGAGATAGTGGGTCACCCTGTCTAATATCCCTGGAACTCCCGAAGAAACCTTTAGGATATCTGTTAACGAGGATAGAGTAGTGAGTAGAAGAAAGACATTCATAGACCCATAAGCACCATTTCCAGCTGAAACCTATGCCGGACAGAACAAAATGAAGGAAGTGCCAATCTACCATATCTATCATAAGCTTTGAAGGAAGTGTCAAAAGTTTGTTCTTATTGACATTTAATTTGCTTTCATTGAAATACTAAAGGGCTTACACTAATACAAATCAACGAGAGGGAACTGGGTGGATGACTTAGATTGTGGTCCATGATGTGGTTGGAAAATCACTGAATTCTGGAGCACAATGGAATCATGTTGAACTTTTCTTTCTTCTTTCCTTTTTATTTTTAAATGGTAACATGACCTGAATTCTAGCTTAAAATTCCTTTTTATTTGTGACCATTAAATCTTAAACTTTGTTACCCGGGAGAAGAAATAAAGAAAAGATACTACCAAGATTAGCGTCAAATTAATATTATTTAGCCTCACAAGTCACAACAACAATCTGAAAATATCCATAGATTTTTCTTTTTCATCAAACTCATTGTCATTGAATATATTTCTAGTCACGGATAGTTAACCCGCACGGGTAGCTCAGTTGGTCTAAGCTTCTAGGATTAGACTAGAGGTCTTGGGTTCAACTCCTCTCGGGCTTACCTGATACATGAGGCTTGCGGGTGGTTTCGTGTATCCGTGGGATTAGTCTCACCTCCAATGTGGGGTGGGGATACCCATGTTATCAAAAAAAATCTGGGGATGGAAGGCTTTATATGTCATTTCACAAGGAAATGTTGGGGCACCATTAGGGTGATGCTAGGGAGTGTTAGAAGAATATTCCATGAGGGTGATTTGTTAGGAGGATCCTTCATTACCCTTGTAGCAAAGACTTTCCAAGGAGCTTCTATCAAAGAAAGGCAAATTTCGATCACATTTTTAATAGGGAATGAAATCATAGATCATAGGACTGACTAGGGTCCACCAGTGCATGCAAGATGGACTTGTAAAATGCCCATGATCATGTTGTTTATGTATTAAGTGTGATTTGAAGTGTGCTCAAAGCACACAAGGGACAAATGCCCTCATTGGAAATTACTAAATCCAGTAAATGGCATCGCTTGATCACATTGGTCTTTACACCGTGACATCTCATCTGAAGAGATACTCAAGAGACATTTCTCTTTATATTTTCATCTAGGTTAGGGGACCCATGGTCTGTGGTGAAAATCTCAGAAAAACCTCCAAGGTAGAAAGGATAGAATAGAGAAACAGATTTCTCCTCCCACTTTTTGGGAATTTTATTTTTATTCTACCTCATCCATGTATGTAACTTGTCTTTAATTAATTTGATTTCCTCATTCATGGCCATTGTTTTGTTTCTTTTTATCTTATTTGGCCTGCTTGTGATTGGAAATGATCCAACTGTCAAGAATGGAAAAGCGGCAAGTATCTTTCTTTGAATATTGGTTGTGATCTTTCTGTTCATTGGTGGGGTGGTTGTGGATGGCTACCATTTGCTTGCATCTCTCTGGATACGGGCCCATCTAGAGCCATTGTGGTTGGCTGTTGTTTGTACACATTGTTGACTAGAGCTACACCATGCAAAGCCATTACTGTTATCTTTACCTCAACATTCATGGCATACCCAGATGAATGCCATTCATCTCCATCAAGTGTTACTCCATGTTTGTTTCTTTAGCCATGTGTGGAGAAGCATAAATCATATAAGAGAATTTTTTTTATAAAGATGGATGGAAATAAAGATGATTTGCATATTTGATCATCTTTAGATTAGTGTTTAACTTTAGGATTTTTTGTGTTAATGTTTAGAAGTAAGAGAATTGGACTGAGATACACTTGCGACCATAAAGGTTGTGGGTTTGAGCCAGTTCCACTTGTAAAGAAGAGCTTATGTGTGTTGTACTTGTACAGTTTTTTGTTATCCTATGTATGCAACTCTACACTGTTTCAGTGTGTATGCGTTGGAGAAAAGATAGAAAGAAGTAAAGCCCTCCATGCAATTTGTTCTGGCATTTCAAACCAAGATGCTCAAAAGAGTTTCCCAACTTCCATTTTATTTGTTGGGCACTTATATTAATTAGATTATAATGTTACTGTCCATTTGAACCATGTCTTACACTGAGAAATAGTATAGGAACTTTTTTTAGCAGTTTGATAATTCTGCAGGCAATTTTATTTTTGTTGTCATTTTGTAGCCAACATATGCCATGATGCAGCATATTTGCCACATCAAAACCGTGCATTTTGTGGACGACACTATGCTGATGTCCTGGCATCAAACATCATAAAAAAAGAGTGGCATGTCCAATTAGCAAATGTAGGATTTTGTTGTTGCCACCTTGATTTTTTTTTCCTCTCTCAATCACATGTTTGTGAGGTGGTTATTGCTCTATAGCTTAATAGCTATAAAGTTGTGCATAATAAACTTCTCATTCGCTGTATGGATTGGTAATTGTTTTGTTTCATTAAAATGGAATGCCTAATTGGTTTATGGGTTGGTAATTGTTTTGTTTCATTAAAATGGAATGCCTAATTGGTTTGCCATGTCAAGTTACAGGCTTTGGTTGTGTTCCAATTTCCACTGAGATGCTGATGTTCAATGCAAGAGTTTTGATATCTTATTATTCAAAAAAGGGGAAGAGTTCTGATATCTCTCTACAATTGTTTCTTGTCAGAAATTTTTGGTCTTTTGACTCATTGAAATCCTGTATCTGCATCTTTCTACAAATTACTGTCCTTCCAACAGCATATTATTAAGACTCTTTGTTCATGCCGCTTCTAGCTGCAAGTTTATGTCGTGGCATGTCCTGAACATTGCTGTCCGATTGGGTTGGAATACTTTAGCACCACTAAATGATGTCTGCTTTCCTATTCTATGCTTATCAACTATAGGGTTTTACACCCATCTTTCCATCTGTGTTGTTGCAGTGCAGCTGTCATTACAGCATATCTGATGAGAAGTGAACAGCTGTCTCAAGAAGGTATGACTTTTGAGGAACTCCATGTCTTTCTTATTTTAAAGTGTCGATGGATTTAATTATTTATGCATTCTTTTTTTATTGTATATTTATAACTTCATAAATTACTGTGAAGAGTATTTAACTACTACTATTTATGATCCTTGACTTGACGATATATATGGTATCATTGGGCTTTATGCAGGTAGGACACCTGGATTTGTTATTCAGAGAATTCTGCTTACAGCACCCAAAGTGTTTGGCTATGCACCAAAATATCTCTAATGAGCCAATTCTAGAACCATTGTACAACTGCTACAAATAGATACAAGATGATATCAACAATACATAAAGTATATGAAACAGAAAAAGGGATCTTCTTTTGGGGGCATAATGTATGCATGTGGAAGCCCTTAGGCCAATGGTCTGGATCACCAGACTATTAGCCCTGCATGTATAAACTTGAGATACCATGCGTATAGTCAGCTTGGTGATTATATTTTTCCTTTAATTCTACTCTTTTCTATTAGCTTTCAGTGTTGTGTAGTGTCTTCTTCTTTGAGACATCAGACAATTTTAGATTCATAGTCTTATTCTATACTTGCCATCCCTCCTTTTTTATTTCCCTTGGTTCTTATCCCTGCAGATGCACTTGAATCACTACGGCTAAGTTGTGAGTTTGTTTGTCCCAATGATGGTTTCCTGGAGCAGGTAACAGAAGGTCATTCTTTATTAGGAGTAGAGCATACCAAATATGCTTTGAGTGATTCAGGATATACTGTGCTGACAATATATTCGTTTACTTGTTTTCTCTGCAGTTAAAAATGTTCGAGGACATGGGGTTCAAAGTAGATCATGACAGTGCCATTTACAAGCGTTTTCACGTAAAAGTGTTGGGTGGGGTTTTCTGTTTATCTAGGCTTGTATGTTTTGATTATGTGTTCAATTTTTATTTTTGTGGTATATGGAACTTCTAAAAAATCTCTTTCAAATTGGCAAACCATTCTTACATACAATTAACAATGTAGTTTTATTTATTTATTTATTTTGTGGGTTGGGGTTGGGGGTCACTGGAAGTGAATCCTTAACCATTGACAGCTTTGAGCATATGTTGATGTTTTTTGTGGTCTTGAGGGGTCCCTGAAAGCAATGAACAACACTCCTAAAGCTTTTCAGAGTTAATGCCCTTATCTTTTTTCTGATAGATAACAAAACACTTATTGAATGCAGTATGAAAATACACTGCAAAAAGGACAAGAAGGCCTAGTGAGGAATTGGGAAAAAAGAAAAATTGCAAACCGAACTTCCACCTGGCTATAAGCCTATGGCATTGGTTTCCAACTACCATTAAATTGCTAAACTGGAAACTCATTAAAGGATTTAGTGACGAAACCCATTGAACTATATATATCTTGATCAGGTGACATAGTTTCCACAGGCAATGCTTTCTCTTCAAATATTCATCTGTTAAGCTCTAGCTAAACGAAAAAGTGATGGCCGAAACTTATTTCCTTCTTCAGTTCCAATACTCAACCTCAGCACTCGCACATTCAATGTTGCGTGTTTTTTTTTTTAAAGGAGACTAAGAGGTCTTTGTTTTCCGTGTACTGATCAGCTTAAAAGGTGCGGTGCCCAAAAGTAGGATGTTAGATCTTTAGGAGGTACTAGCTGAACTTCGAGATGACTAGGCCTTTATAACACTAACTTTTGATATGACGAAGTTATAAGACATGCATATATCAGTTAATAGGACCCAATCATGGGACACATTTTACGAATCTAAGTAGTGCCTACAATCTGATTAGTGCATTTGCGGATTTTCACGAGGATAAAAGTTGTCTCAATCTGCAATCACCTCTCTCTCTCATGTAAAGGATTCATACATACAGTGAATTTCTATGAAACAGAACTAACATGGCACATACACATTATTTTTAAATGATTATGATTAAGATTTTATTCAAAATGGAAGGGAAAAAAGAGTACAACAACTCTCCAAGATGTGCCAGGAGATACAATCACTGCAAATCACCCATGCGAAATAGATAAAATTGGAACTACCTACACCCTTTTTTGCCAAGTCATCTGCCTCACCAATTGAATCCCTGCAGATATGATGGACCCTTAACAAAGATTCTCTATCTCGTCATCCTTCAAAAAAAAAAAAAGATCCTCTATCTCCTCAAGCCAATCGGTCAACTGCCAGGGAGAAGGGGTGCCCCTGAAACCCAGGATATAGCACACAACAAATCACCTTCCACTTTTACACATTTAAACATTGTCACTCTCTTATGTGCCTCGTGTTAGTCCTTGGTTGCACATATGGGACTTTACTCTCTACCACTTCACAAGTGAGACATCTGTTGTAGTCCTGAAATAGGTCAAACAATGATTTTGGATTTAGTTCTCAGTCTCCTCAAATGTTTGATAAATTTATCTCTTGTGGGTCTTGGACTGTATTCTGTTTTCAACATCACATGTTTGGATTGGATGCTACTGGATGAATTAAGTTGTACTGGGGAGAAACCCATTCGATGCATGTCGGAATTCAACTTTCATATTAAAAAAGTCTTTTCCTTTTTGGATGTGGGTCGTAGTGGGTTGGCCTCAATATTTGTGCAGTTCATGGGTGGTTCTTAACCAATTGATGGGGCTAGTGGACATAAAAGAGGCACCTGTTAGGCCTTCGTTGAGTTTCCTCGAATTTCTCTTGATATTGCCCCCTACACACCCCATTAACTGGATTACATTCCTGCTGGCCCGACCAATCTCATTCCACTGTTGTAAAATCATACTAGAGTGCCAATCTTACTATTTGCAGTAATAAGTGTTAAAGCCGTCTCAGTTGAAGTGGCTACCCTAAACTTCAACTAATATACAATTTGTTTTGAAAGATACTAATATACAATTTGTCATTCCTCTTTACTCCATTTTAGTAAAACCATGATTTAGCAATGTTGATAGTTGATATGATGGCCACTGCTGTGAGTGGAAGATGTCCAAATAATCCCTTAGGTATCCTAAATCCTAAAGACACAAGCAACAGTTTTTTTTAAGCCGAAGAATTGAAGACTAGGATTTCCAATCTGGGAAGATCTTTGGAAGTCTTTCATAAAAATTTGTCTCATCATGTTGACATTCTGGATCACTATGGGTCCTTCATTTTTAGTAAGCCATGCATGCAGTTGCAGCAAGCCATACCTTTGATGCAGCACATGATCCAAGGATCCTCTAATTTCCAAGAGTTCTATTCCATAAACTTTTCACCTGTTTTATCTTTAGACCTTTTTTAATATGGTTCCAGGTGATGCATATAATCGGGGAGAGAGGATAGACTATTCCAAATTTGGGGCTGATCCTGGATTGCCTACTGGAACTGCATCTATAGAAACAGCCCCGGATGGCGACAATCCAACTCCTGCATACCGCTGCAAAAAATGCAGGAGAGTTGTTGCTGTGAAAGATAATGTCATCAGTCACATCCCAGGTGAAGGTGAGACATGCTTCGAGTGGCAAAAGCAGAGGAGTGGTAACCCCTTTAACAGGTCTAATGAACTTGAGTGTTCATCTATATTTGTTGAGCCATTGCGATGGATGAAGACAGGTAGCTTTTTAACCATTTTTAAATGCAAATAGTTATTACACAAATTTCTGCAAATACTATACAAAGAAAGTTTTACATTTGAATTGGGAACTTGCTGAATCAAATCCAGACTTTTTTCTGACCCTATGTAACAAATGCAGTCCACCTCTTTCAAAATTTACTATGCCAGATGCAAGCTGATGCCACACACATATGAGAGTCAACAAAATATCAGGAGTTGGCTTGTTTTATCATCTTTATATATGTGGGCACAGATGCATGGTTTATACAAGTTGGCATGAGTGTGGGTTTGAGTTACCATATGTATCTACCAACTTTTTTATAATTCCATGGATTTGATATAGAGAATCAACAGAATATATGCATGGATTTGTTAGCTAGCTAAACAGCGGGTGAATCTGGGTAATGGGGAATCTGGGTCTTGATTGTAAGACCTGCTGGGCCTGGGGGGTCCTTTGTTAGCCTTTATCGCTGCAGTACCTCCTTGTTGCTGTTCATATCTTTGTTTGCTAAAAGTAGTCTTTTTTCAAAAAAAGAAGAAAAGAATAAATGTTTTAATGATGATATCATCTATTTAATGAATGAAGCTTCGGCTGTAAAAATTGATATTGTGCATAAAAATTTAGGACGTGACTATTCAAAAAAAAGAAAAAATTTAGGACGTGTTAACAAGTTAACAGGTAAGAATGCTGTATAACTGTACATGTTCTGATGCATAGTAAATTGGTAGACAATAGAAATGCTAATATATTGTATTATTATGTTACTTAATTTTCTATTGGAAACAAGGGACCTTTTTAAATATGAAATTGTAAAAGAAATTTTTTTTATATGGATAATATTAGTAACATCATGGTTGTTAAAATCTTACGATACACGATTCGTATCTTACGATTCATACGATATGTTAAGAGAAACGATTCGTCTATCAACAAATCTTACGATTTGTATAAATAATAGAATTATGAGGTCATTAGGAGTGTGAAAGTATGAAACATTTCGTTTTAATGGTTTTTAAGGCTTGAGTTAATGAGAATTTAAGATCTTTCGATTTTTTGAGGGTTTTTTAGTTCATTATTGACTTTTCACAGTATAGTTGGATTATATACTGGTCTTATACTTTTGGGAGTTGGAGCATTGAAATTTGAGCTCCAATGAACTAATTATATAGAATTCACTTAATATTGAAAGAAAGTTTGAGAATTACTCATGTTATTACATTTTAGACATATTTTACGTTATTTCATATATTAAATATGTTTTAGGAGAAACACTTATGAATCTTACGATTCTACGATTTACGATACACTATTTGCGATTTAAGATGTATTAACGATTTACGATACGATTCGATTTTCACAACATTGAGTAACATATGTAACAAATGCAGTCCACCTCTTTCAGAATTTACTATGCCAGATGGAAGCTGATGCCACACACATACGAGAGAATCAACAAAATATCAGGAGTTGGCTTGTTTTATCATCTTTATATATGTGGACACAGATGCATGATTTATGCAAGTTGGCATGAGTGTGGGTTTGAGTTACTATATGTATCTACCAACTTTTTTATAATTCAATGGATTTGATATGAGAGAATCAACAGAATATATGCATGGATTTGTTAGCTAGCTAAACAGCGGGTGAATCTGGGTAATGGGGAATCTGGGTCTTGGTTGTAAGACCTGCTGGGCCTGGGGGGTCCTTTGTTAGCCTTTATCGCTGCAGTACATCTTGTTGCTGTTCATAACTTTGTTTGCTAAAAGTAACCTTTTTCTAAAAAAGGAAGAAAAGAATAAATGTTTAAAAGATGATATCATCTTTATAATGAATGAAGCTTCGGCTGTAAAAATTGATATTGTGCATAAAAATTTAGGACATGACCAGTTCAAAAAAGGGAAAAAATTTAGGACATGTTAACAGGTTACCCAGTCTGACAGGTAAGAATGCTCTATAACTGTACATGTTCTGATGCATGGTAAATTGGTAGACAATAGAAATGCTAATATATTGTATTATTATGTTACTTAATTTTCTATTGGAAACAAGGGACCTTTTTAAATATGAAATTGTAAAAGAACATTTTTTTATATGCATAATATTAGTAACATATTGCCCTTGACTTGAAGTTGCGGCAAGAAAGAATTGGATCCAGTCAGATGAATTTAAGCTTACATGCAACATAAGAGATGGGTCTGTTGCAAAAAAAAACATAAGAGATGGGTCCTAAACCATGTAAATTTTGGACAGTATTTTAAAAATTGACCCATGGATTAAACCATCTTAGGAGATGGCTGGGTCGGATAGGGTTCAACTGAGATCAACCATGGTTAAACTTGGTCAATCTCGTAACCTCGGCTTTATATCATAAGTAATATTAATTAATTAATAATGAATAAACTGAAATTATAATAAATATGTAAATAACTATAAAATATAAAATTTCAAATACAAAAGACATAAAATATAAAAAAAAGCTAATAATCACATTTTCATAAAATGTCTTGGTTTCACACAAATTACAATTATAAATAGCAAACTAGTCTAACAATCCGACATAATAAGTTCCAAACCTTTTACAGGTTATTGATTGTCAATTGCCCCAACCCTTTCAATTGGCGGGTCATTGAAGGTTTTTTATGGGTTTGAACTTCAAAAAGGTGTTATAGATAATTGAATTGCATCTAGTGAAGGTCACAGTTGAACCCGTTAGGTGGGCAGAGTTTAAAACACTAATTTTGGAGTCCCCTTTCACCAGAAGATTACTTGAAATTATTGAAAGGGAGTGGACTCCGTATGGGCTCTCTCTCTCTCTTTCTTTCCATTAAATAGTCATTATGCTGTTGGAGATAGATTTAGGATACAAGGGGGGCCCCAATCAGGAACATGCAAGGAGAAATGCCATCCCCTTGTTTTTCTTTACCCACTAGGCACAACTACTTTCAAAGTTGACATTGTGGTATGGAGCTAGATAGTTTTTTTTTTCAATTTAAGTGTTGGAAACCGCTGGAGTTGGTGGATTATTTTGCCCTAAGGTCATCACGCATGATAAAAATAGGATTTGTGTAGGGTTCCAAACCCAAGCTGAGGCAAAAAGGGCATTAGTAATGGTAGAAGGGCAGATGTCTAGAGGAAAAAATACCAGCATCTATTAGGCCAAAAAAGGTGACAAACTCAATGAAGATAATTAGATGGATTTTAAATTGTGGGTTGAGTAAGATCTCAAGGAAGGAAGAAAACGAACCAGAAAGGGTTATCAGGCGGAGTTGGAATTCTATGGAGGTCCATGTAGCTGTATTGCTCAAACCACCTCAAAGAGTATTTTAAAAAAATGGTTTTGCTGCTATTAGAAAGGAGGAATTGGCAGATCTAGTTGACAACAAGAGAGGGTTTTGTGGGGTTGTGGTAAAAGATGCATCTTAGGCTGCGTTTGGATGAGGAGTAAATTTTACGAGGGTTACCTGGGGTTACCCTTGATCAGGGGTTACCCTAGGTTGGGAAGAGTTTTCAAAAGTGGGAGGGGAGGGGTAAAAGGTTGATTTTTTACCCCTACCCCTTAGTTACCAAACAAGGGTAATGGGGGGTTACCTCCCATCCAAACGCAGCCTTAGGTTGCATTTGGATGAGGGGTAAATTTTACAGGGGTTACCCCTGAGTAGGGGTCACCCTTGAACAATGGTTACCCTTATCTTGTTTGGTAATTGCAGTGGCAAAATAAGAACTTACCGTAAGGATAAAAAATCTTGTTTGGTAACTATAAGCAGGGGTAACCTGATATATTAACAATTTTATTAAAATTAATATTTTTTATTAAATTCAACATAATAATTTTTTTATAAAATATAATTATTAAATAATATTCATCAATTAAAAAATATTTTAAATATTTTTGCTCCATAGGTGCAAAGAGGGGGTAAAGAGGGATAATATATTAACAATTTTATTAAATTCATATAATATAAAAAATAATAAAACATAATTATTAAATAATATTCATCGATTAAAAAATATTTTAAAATATTTTTACTCCATAGGTGCAAAGAGGGGTAATATGTTAACAATTTTATTAGAATTAATAATTTTTGTTAAATTCATATAATATTAAAATAAAAATAAAATTTTATGAAACATAATTTTTAAATAATATTCATCAATAAAAGAATATTTTAATTTTTTTTTGCTCCATAGGTGCAAAGAGGGGTAAAGAGGGGCAAGGGTTTCATGAAAACCCCCATGCCCCAAGGGGTTTTAAAAAATGGAGGGGTTAGGGGTAAAAATTTGAATTTTTACCCTCACCCCTCCATTACCTAACAAGGGTAAAGGGGGGTAACCCCTCCTTACCCTCCATCCAAACGCAGCCGTAGAGTTGTTAGGCTTGGGAAGAATATGGATATCACCTTTGTTCAGAGAAGGTGAATTCTCTTGTAGCATCATGGAAGGCTCTTTCTAGTCCTCTGTTCATGTTGGTTCAAGGGTGGAGGGAGATTGATGTGGAGCACCACACGAGTTTCCATACTTAGTAAGTTTCTATATTTAGATTTAAGATTTCCAACTTTTCATTATTGTATTTTTTCTTTCATTTATTTGTTTAGTCCAATAGTTGATTTTGTTTGAGGAAATTTAGTGATTTTACATGTAATTAGGGTTTTCTAATCATTGGGGGTAGTTTTGTATTTGTTTACTTGAGGGTATTTTGGTCTTTTTCATGTTTTAAGTCATAATATATGTGATGTAACCCCTCCATACGGGATTGATACTTAATGATGAATGAAATTGAAGTTTTCCTCGTGCGACGAAAATAATTTGGGAGTGATTCCTTTGGCGTAAGGCTCTTTTAGCGTGAAGCCTAGCGTGAGGCTACCATCTTTCCATCTTCGAGTATTCTTCTTCTACTTCTATCTTTTATCTCTCTTCATCTCTCTTTTCCTTTTCTTCTCCTTGAATTGTTGTCCCAAAAACAACTCCAAAACCTGTCCTAAATCTGTCCCAGAAACAACTCCAAAATATGTCCTAGATCTGTCCCAAAATATGTCCCAATTCGGCCTCAGATCTGTCCCAAAACAGCCCCAAGACTAGTCCCAGTTTTGTCCAAGATTTGTCCTAGATCTATTAAATCTGCTACTACATTTAGATCTGTATCTTAGACCTGTACAACCCTCTTCTTAACCCTTTTACTGCTGTTCTACACCTTTTCTTGTTGACGTTATTAATTGATTAATTAATTTCAGCCATATTAGATTTTAGGATACATTATTTTTATTTAAATTTAGGCATTTAGGGTCACCCTCCTACATCAGATGTGATGCATACTTTCTCCATGATCGAGGGACATGATGAAACCTTCAAACATTTTATATGGAAGTCATCTAGTCCCTGTGCCTAAGTGGGAGAAAAGATAATAACAAATACCTTTTAACCATAGACACAATGGAAGTAAAGACAATTCTCTATAGAATTGAATCACTTTAATTTGGTGGTGTATGACTTGCTGGCAAAGGTTTTATGACAAGGCTACGAGGAGTGCTAAAGAAAGCCATTAGGAACATACAGGGTCCTTGGTGTAGGAGAGGTAAATCTTTTATGTGGTTCTTTAAGTGGATGAGCTTATTTTCATAGAAAAAGGGGTGGCAAGGAGTGCTATTGAAAATAGATAATTATTAAAAATGTATGTTGAAAATAGATATCATCCACATCACTTCTGGTTCTATTGTGAAGGACTTCATTTTATGTGGAAAAGACTTGTATCAATAATTAGGATTTTACATGTGGATAATTCCTAAATATCTTGTTCATTCACAACAAAATATTTTCTCTGTGCATCAGAATAAAAAAAACATGTAATTTTTGGAGAGATACTATTTCTTCAATTGAGTCACAGGTATCTTACATACTCATGCCTAACGATTTTTCACAAAGTGGTGATGAAATGTATAACTTGTACAAATCTTTACGAAAAAAACTTGTGATCAAAGTTGAAAGGAGATTTGTTGATTATTTATTTTGAAGGATGGTTTGCTGTGAGAGATGGTGGATGAAGGTTTGAATTTCAAGAACTTTTGGTTAATGGTTCATAGACTAGATTTAAGCACCAAGGGGTATTGATGCGGAGCATTTGATCGACATTGATTTATTTTGATTTTATTTTATTTAGTTGTCTTTTGATGTAATTTTCTATTTTTTTTATTTGAGGGTATTTTGTTTTATTTTACACTTAGCGGAATTTTCATCATTTTGTTGGTGTGTTTATTATAAGTACATTGTAAGCCTCATTAGGGCTCAGTTGATTAATGAAATGAAAGAAGAAATGATTGTTGCAATGGAAAATTTACTCCATACACATGACTGAAGGTGGAAATCTTCAGCCTGTTGGTGAGAAACCTAGGAATGGGTGAGAAGTCTCTTCCAACACCAGGTACCTATCTTCTATCTATCTCCTTCTTCTCTGTTCTTCTCCTTCCCCATCCTCTTTGTTTTCTTTCGTTTTTCACATACCCAAAATCCCCTCCATTACTGCCGTGACCCATAACTATTCCTGCTGTGATTTCCATGACTTCTAAACGCCTCCCACAGTTTTGCCTCTCCTGTTTTGAAGCCCCACCCTTTTCGCCACTCCAAGATCTTCCCCTTTTTCTCTTCCTAAAGCCATCGCCATCCCCTTTTACCCCTCTCTGCCTTTCTGGCCCCTTCTCAAGTCCCAGATCTGCTGTCGTTGTCACCCCTAACCCATTTTCCCTTGTCGCCACTCTCCCACAACTTTGCCGCATCCCATACAGCTTACCGCCAGACTACCCTTCTCGCTTCATCCTCTATTTTCTTCCTTCTTTTAGCTAACTTGACCCTTTTGTTTTATTTCCATTCGTACCCATTTGGTAGCCATTTAGTTATCACGTGCCTAAGTCCCAATACATTAACCTTTCCTTTCTTTATTACCAAACTGCCATTTCATCACCATTCACCCATTAAACACATTATGTTTTTGGTATTTCTATGATTTTTTTTTGTCAAATCTATATTATTTAATTGTCTTTATTAATTGATTGACTAATTTCAGCCCATTTTAGATTTAGGGAACATTATTTTCATCCCTTTTAATTTGTAGGGAATCACATTTAGGCATTTAGGGTTACCCTATCTCCAGTCCTGCGTCAGGTATTACACAAGGTAATCCTAGGGGTTTTTGGTGTAGCGGAAGTGGTGAGGGGATTAAGGCAACTAGTCAATCTCGACAAAGTTCCATGTCAACCAGTCAAGGTCTGTGTTGCACGGATAATGAATGGATTATTAACCTGGGTACTTAGGCACGTGGGTTATTAAATGGGAAAGGTGGGTTACTACTTGGGTTTCAAGTGATATAGGGAAAACGATACGAATGGAACTGAACGAAGGGCTATGTTTGGGTCAGCGGAAAAAGGGCGATAGACAGCAGCAATGGAAGCAGAGGAAGAGGAGGGAAATTGGAAGGAGGATACATGCAAAAAAGGAATAGAGTTGCAGTACCTGAGTCTATGGAAGAAGGCATCAAGATGAGGGCAAAACTGGTTGCAGCGATTTCAGGAAGAAGCAGGTTGATTGGAGCAAAATAGAGGCAGTCGGAAACAGCGACAGTGATACACCTGGGGATGAAACCCAAGTTCTTGTAGACGGTAAATTCAGGAGTTTGCTATCCTCATGAGAGGGATGCAAAAGGTTTACATCCCCTTACAAGGTGTAGATGCACATATGGTGGCCAAAAGCATGTAGTTCCTTCTCTGTTCATTCTTGCTGCTACTACATCTTATCCTGCAATGACAACCCAAGGGCCAACCCATCCATTTGTAAGTGCCCATTCCCTCGCTTTTGTGGTTGGCCACTTACGCTAAAATTCCCACAATTCACCATCTCTAAAGCTGGGGGTATACTCTTCCAGACACTTGTTTCTTATGTTTAAAAGATTTGGAGACAGTGAATCACCTCTTCATCCATTCGCCCTTTCCTCAGAAGGTTGGGATCAATGATTTCGGCATTTTTTAGTCTTCCCCTGCCACTCTAGCTCAGTTGGTCAAAATTGTCGGAGCTCCTGATCTGTCCAAATGGTCTCTCTCTCTCTCTCTCTCTCTCATATATATATATATATATATATATATATATATATATATATATATATATATATATATATATATAATATTCAAAGGAATCTCCAAATCAGGACCTGCAAGTTGCCAGCTGGATTGTTAATACAGGTTTAGAGGCCCTCAAGCCCACTCCAATGCCATCAAAGAGTCTCCACCACCTTCACCTTCTTTATAGCTGCTTTTTTGTGGCAGCTTCCAACTTGACTTAAGACACTGCTGTATTGCAGGAGTTGGGGACAAAGAAAGAGATCACTTGGCTCTTACCATATGCTAGGAAGTTGGATGAAGTGCCAATGAAGTCGAACTTAGATCCCCATTAAGAGGCTGCAGAGACTTCACTATTTGAAATCCAAAATGTCCAGATCATTGGGGCACTTTTTGCTCCATCAAATGGACCACCAAAATTCTCTATATTCATGGAAACTTGGTGATTGTGTAAAAAGATTAGGGAGTCGTCTGCCAGAAGCAAAACTCACATCATCATATCAGTAGATCCTTCAATGAGCTCTCTGATTCATTAGGTAGAGTAGGGAGACAATCCAGGGACACTTGACTTTTGCTTTAGCTATTCCTCTGTTCTTCTTGTTTCATTTTTGCCTGCTAGTTGTTTTCTTGTGGTGTTCCCTGTCAAGATGTCCTGCACTTCATGCTTTTCCTCTCTTTATTCAAGGGTCTCATCTTGAAAATATGTTTTTAATAAAATTATCATCATTTAAAAAGAAATGGTATAGGGCTGAACAGTTTTAGTTGGATAAGTGGATTTAAGGTGGGGAGAGAAGGGCCTACAATAACACACTTGCTGTTTGTGGATGATACTGTATTTATTTTGTCATGCTTCAATTGAGGAGGAGGTGATGGGGTTTAAAATGGCCTTAGGATTAAAGTCTATTTGGGATACATGCGCACACACATGTACACTAGATCTTCTAGGTACCGATGTCATATGAGCACCTAGCCAAATGGTGCTCAGAATGGCCCCATTTTCACCCCTTGCCTCGAACACTTCTTCCCCCTTAATTCTTCCCCCAGTTTGACCCATTCTGACATGATCTTACTGTTAAAGTAAGCCTGCTCATTTGAATTGAAAATTTTATTTTGAAGTAATCCTACTTTGGGCCTTCAAAGACATCTTTCTTATCCAATAAAGGTTATTTTCAGTAATCAGCCTACTCAGACAAAGACCTTCTCGACCAATCCATCCACATGGGCTTGAGTGAGAACACTTCATAGGGGTGCACAAATAAGTGTGCATTGATAATCTTTATGAGCGAATGTTAGTGTATCAATCTATACTTCACTATGTACGGATGGTTGCTCACATTCATAGTTCATATGTGAAAATGTGTTTCCGCCCTGCATGTAATCTTGTGGTGTTGGTTTCAATGTATTCATGCAATTGCATCCAGACCTTTAGGTTCTCTAATCATTCTCTTTTAATAAACAGTTGAAGAAGGAGCAATGGAAGGGAAGCTTTCATGCATCCATTGCGATGCACGTTTGGGTTACTTCAACTGGTCAGGCATTCAGTGCAGCTGTGGCAGCTGGGTCACTCCAGCATTTCAGCTTCACAAGAGTCGAGTTGACATCAGCACCTTATAGTATCAGGTATATCGACTTCAACTGGAAACGAGCAAGTTGCCGATACACTGTGGTGTATTGGACTTGCTATATCTATCTACATGGATTGTTAGGTCTTGGAGAATGATTTTGTTGACATTTTGTTTGTACTCAATTCTGGGCAATTTGATGCCGTGGTTACATTTACAGAGCTAAAGCATAGGGTACTGTTGTAATAACCAGATTGTTCCCTTGGGGCTTAACTGCATATTTCTTTATGTTCTAATGCAGTGGCTATTTGGATTGCAAGGGTATATAAGGAGTTGTATTTATGTGAGAAGAAAGTTAATAAGAGCGATGGATTTGATTTCATTATTTGTATTTTTCAGAGTTCTTTTTTGGATAATGAGGGTTCTGAGGTATTTTACCGAACCGGATTAATCCCCGGGGCCCGCACTACCTATACCACACAACCGGGAAAAAAGGACGTAGATAGCAAACTCACTCCGCCCGCCTTAACCACTGCGTCACACACCCAGTGGAAAAAGAATTGTTATATCTTTTGATGTAATTATCATGATTGGTTGCATGTTAAACCATTATCATATTAAATGTGCGTGGCGGTTCCAAAAGAAATGGGTATCTTCTACCAAACAGTCAGCCAGTTAAAATCTTGCAGTTTGGGGACAGAGACGTCCAACATCAAAATAAAATTAAAAAATTTGAATAATGCAAGCAAAAGACTAGGTATGAACATTGTATTCTTGGGGCAAAAATATCAGGCCCAACTTACAATTTAAGCGGGGCATGGGCCGTGCATGTGAAAGTCAGAGGTTGCCCCAAAGCCCAAAATTTGAGACACCATTTATAAAATCTAATTTTCTTTAATTGATACTATTTATAAATATCAATTTTCTGTAATACATTTATATTTTCTACACTAATATAGAAGAAACTCCACTTTAGGCCCAAAGAAGCCCAAGCCCGAATAACATCCAATTTTAGGTTTAAAGTTGAGCTCCGACTCTACAAACGGACAAATATAATTTGGGCCAGGTTTCAGTTTGACTAATACAAGTTATCTCAAGACTCAAGCTAAAGATTCGACCTCAGATCCTTTAATTGCAATTTGACATTTTTTAAAATATTTGTCTTTATTTTTTATAATTTTTTAAGATTGTACAAATATTTAGATATTTTCTATTGAGAGACTAAAATAAATAAGAATAGTTACTCAATAATTTTATTTTAGATGAATATGAAACTATTAATTGGATTGGTTCTTGCTAATCTCTTCAATTTTTTTAATAAATAGGCATATATATTATTATAAATGAAAAAAGAGAAAACGAAAAGGAAGATGAACACAAGACAAAGACTTACATAAACTTGCATAGGCATCCCAACAGAGACAATGCCTAATATAAAGTACCCTAAGCTAAAACTGAATACGTGTTTCGACCATTAGATATGGTGGACCATATGATTACTGTCTATGTTTACTACATTTTGACACCTACAGGGCACAGGCTACAGGCAACCAACCCAACCTTCCCATTTTAGGCCCAGCCCAGGGCCTCCCATGCTTGAATCTCAGTTCCCTTGCCACCAACGAGATTATGAAGTCGGAAATGTCAACATATGTGCAAATATTTGCCGATACAAATCATATCAGCTTATATATATCAGGATTTTCAAGTCTGATATGATATGTATCATATTGGGCCTACCATGTCTCACCGATATCTCAGCGGAGACATCACCTAAAATATTGGTCGAAATGACCGATATATATCGGCCAATATTTTTACCCTTCGGAAATGAATCTCATTAGCTCATGATTAGGTCTATAACTCAGGTAAGCGAGATCGGGTTGTAGGCCTGCTTGAGCTCAGGCATAAATTGCAATTAGAGGACCAAGTTTAAGCATATCCAAGTTAATTTGAATTAGCCAAACTTTAAATCTCAGTTGAATTATATGAGTAGGACTTAAGCTCAAGTTCAAACGCAAATCTTATCTGGGCTTAGGATTCGTTTGAATCAACAAATGGATTTATTTATTATAGAAAATATAAATTAAATATTAAATAAATTTATACTAATATATGATATTATTAAACAAAAATAGATTTTTAAAATGTACTTAAATTCAAGCTTGTGGATCAAGCTCAAACTTTAATGTATTACTCTGAGTCTGATCTATATTATATCTTGAACATGGGTCCGAAAATAAGTCCAATTCAAGACTGGATCTAACTCAAAGGAGTTAGTGTGTTCGCCAGGAATCCATCTTAAGAAGCGGGAGTCTTGAGTTTGAATCTCATTCCACTCTAAAGATTCACTCCCCGTAATTCTATCCAGTTTGTGTTGGTAGAAAGACTTGCACAGGTTTCGAAGACTAGTCCGATGCTCTAAGAGGTCCCATACAAAGGTTCAAATATCGGCCGATATATATATATATCGGTTTTTTCAAACCGAACAATATCGGCCGATACGATATGTATCGGCCGTACAGTAGTATTATCGGCCGATATGGCCGATATTCGGACCGAAATATAGGTCCCAATATCGGCCGATATTCAGATATATCGATATTTAAATTTTTTTTAAAAAAAAAAAAACACCGATACGGTTTTTACACGGTTTTCCATGGTTTTTTGCGGTTTTTAACTGTTTTTTGCGGTTCGTCACGGTTCGTCAGGATACGGCTTTCACAGTTTTTTGCGGTTCTTCGCGGTTCGTTACGGTTTTTTGCGGTTTTTTCACGGTTCCAATATCGGAGGAGAGAGAAAATGTCGATATCGGGAGGAGAGATAAAAATATCGGCCGATATATCGGCCCGGGCATTTTTTAAATCCCTGGTCCCATATACCTCGATCATAAAAAATTCTAAGAACAGATTTGAACTCTTTTTTTTTAATTTTTGCTAAACATGTTACTAACCTTGTTATGTTTAGTTGTGAGGCCGTATAAATAATTTAAACTAGAACTTTAGGAGACTTTCAAGTTTCAAATGAATTGTGTCTTGTAAGATTAAAAACTTTTAAAATTCCATAACCTTCTTTATAAAAACTATACCTTTACTGGTTTTTCTAGAAATTAAAAAAAAAAAATTATAACTTTAACTGTTTGAGAAAAGTTTTGTTGTTGATGAAGACTTTGTAAGTCTTGACCATTAAATTAATGGTAGATAAAAAGATAAAGTAAATAAAAAAAATAGCTTGGGTAGTCTCTGAGACAACCGAACGATCACCCCCCCCAACCGGAAGCCAGCTGGGAACGATCCTCTACGGCCAGGATCTGACGGGCAAATCTTGGCCGATAATCATGCTCTGATTGTACGGTCAGAAATCATCGACCAAACTTGATAGCCCTGTCTTCTTAGCACCTAAGGATAAGAAGTAAGATTCTATAGAACAGATTCTGTTCAAGTAAGATCGTGATCTTTTGAGGTATTCTTTCACTACTTAAAGACTATTTCAAAAGATTAATCTATCGATGTGGGACTTTTAGGTTTGTGGGCTTCATTTGGAAAAAAGTCCCCTACCTCAATTCAAAGGAATCTCCAATTGCACAGATGCCAGGCCCAGCTCGATTGTTAATACGGGTTTAGAGGCCCTCAAAAATTCTTCACCTTCTTTATAGCTTATTTTCATATAGCACAGTATTGGTTGTTTTTAATTTTTTATTTTAAAAAAATAATATTTTGATTGATTTTCAAGTTAAATCTTGTATTGGATATTATTTTAAGAAGGTTTAGAAGTAAATTCTTCAAGTGCGAAAGGTATTTGTCAATTTTAAATTTCTATCTTTAAAATTTGTCCATTTTAATTTGTTTTTATCAAAACAAATATAATTTTAGAGTTTTTTATAAAAACAATTTAATGAAATAATATAGAGCTTATGGAATTGAATGGAGATTTTTAATGTGATTGATATAGTTTTTAGGTGTATGTGTAATTTTTCAAGTTCTTTTGAAATATTCATGAAATTTGAATTCCTAAGATAATTTTTGTTTTGGAATTCTTTGTGCAAAATTTTGTTAAAGGATATATGTGGAATTAAATAAAGAGCTCTTAATGTGATTGATATAGTTTTTAAGGTGTTTGTCTAAATTTTTTAATATTTTAACATTTTTTAAAATTTACATTTTTTCTAATAAAAAAATTATTAATAGAAGATACGTGTCACTATTTAATATTAAAAAAAAATAAGAATTTCATATTAAGCATCTCTTCATATTATTTTTTGTTTTGTAAAATTTTTAAACATTTTTTAAAAAATTAAGATATATTTTACTCATAAAAAATTTGACTCTTAAATTTTTTTTTAAAACTCAACCCGATCCGACTTACTAAAATATGGAACCCAACCCGATCCGAATTAGAACCCAACTCAACCCGAATTTTAAACCCATTTTAGGCTAAATTTAACTGGGTCGGGTAGGGTTAACTTGAAATCCCTCAATCCGACCCGACCCGACCCAAATTCAATGCGGATTTTTATCTTCTCAACCCGACTAGGCTTTCATGACCCAACCCAGTTGATTTCTCAGGTCAAGTGAGTTTAATCCATAAACGATTTTTTTAACAAAAACATGTTCACAATATGTTTTCTTTTTTAATATTTTTCTACATTTTAATAAAGATTTTTTTATTAAAAAAAAAAAAGAGAGAGAAAGAGTCCATATCGCGTTTTATTGGCATGGCTTCTTTTTTATAAAATTGTTTTCACGCTTTAAACCCACCCAATGGTTCGACTCACCAATTAAGATGATAATCCCACATTCCCACCCAATGGTTCGACTCACCAATTAAGATGATAATCGGTTCATTTTAAAAATCTAAACTTGAATTCATTTTAAACTTTAAAGGATTTGATCACTTTTAAAATGATTTGAAACTTATGCAGTCTTTAAAAGTATAGCATAATTAAGATAATCACAATAATTTTAAATAAGTCTCATATTGAAATAGAGACCATTACTTTAAAATGATTTGAAACTAGGAAATATTTTTTCTTAAAATTGCTAACATTTGATATAATCAAACGGTCGAAATGCCTTGAAAAAAAAAAATAATGTCACTTTGGAACTTAAGAATATATCTTTAATTATCTAATTATTTATTCTCGTACTTATGCTCGAACCATTCCAAGTTTCCAATCAATGGGCCAAATGAACTCAAGAAGGGATTAAAGAATAAGTTAAAATTATTAAAAATTGATAAGCATGAAAATGACTTCATTGATCCAAAAAAGAGTATTATTTCTTTATTCTTGTACTTGTTCTTAGATGCTTCTGAGTGGAAATTAAGTTGTTATTTTATACAACCACAGAGACAATAGAAAAAGGAAGCTGACAAATCATAATTAATAAAATTTACTTGAATATTTACTCTTTTTAGTTAATAAATTGTTTAGTAGCATACATCCTTCTTATAAAATATTTCAAATCAAAATTCAATTTTTTATAATAAATTATATTGTAATTAAGAAATAAAATCTTTGATAAATACTATCAACTATAAACATGAAATATTTCAAATTTACAAATATTTTTATCTAAAAGTTTAAACCAAACAAGACGATTTTAATCTCTGAGCATTTTTTACAAAGGTAATGATTTTTGTACCCTCATTTTCTCTATACTCTTTAAAAGGAATTTCTAAATTTACTCTTATTTTCTTCTTTCCCTCCCTTTTCCTCTTTCTTAAAAGCTAGGGCAAATTTGAAAATTTCTTACAAAGGAATGCACATGAAAGAAAATGAAGGTACAAAAATCACCATCCTTTTACGATTGTCAATCAACAAATTCTTTTGATAGCATGACAGAAAAAGATTTATCAAATTGAGATTGTTGTTGCCAAAAACACCCTTAGAAGTATAAAAACATTCATCACCTAAATGCAGTCATTAGAAGTGATATTAAAAGAAAATTTGGATTAACCACTCACCTCACCTTTAGTTTGTTGGGTGTTTCATGAATATGAGATATCATCTATTTTACATTCTCACTCTTTTATATCTTTCCACTATAATATAATATCTTTATTATTTTAATCCAAATCTTTAAAGATTTCATCTTTTTCTCCAAGCCTATATTGGTGAAGCCCATGTGGTTTCATCTTCTGAAGTTACATTTACAATTCTGTAATAACTAGTATTAGACATATAACACTGATCCAAGCAATTGATAAGTGATCATTCATAATTCATGCATACGCCCATTACTGCCGTAATACACTATCCATTAAATTTAAAATAAATAAAAAACGAAGCCTAGAGTGCACATGGCTATTTATATCCAAGTGATTCACACTAAGAACAGGGAACTATCCAATCCATGCAATATATAAGAACACCAACGATCATTAAAAACAGAGGGTACAAGGTATAATTATGCAAAGAGATAAAGTTGTTTAGATGAACTAGATCATTTACCTGTACATTAGATCTAGGTGAGGTGCAACTAAGTCTAGAGCACAAGCAAGGTGCACCTGTGACTACCATACAAGGGTTTCTCCCCCACCCAAATATCCTCCCAAAAGCTTAATTCCAGACCCATTCTCCACCAACAATCTCATCCCTATTCCTAATCCTATTTCCTGCATGGTCCATTCTCTTTTTTTTCTAAGACCAAGGTACCTAGGTCTTTTAAAGCACCTGACCAATCATTGGAGCATGTGCAAACCTCCCTTATCCATGCACCGGATAACACTATGGGGAGTGACCCTTTTGTATTGAAAGTGACTTGAATCCAAAACCTCTAACATCTCAAGCGGGTTGTTGACCGCCAAACCAACCCTCACGGGTTCTCCTGCATGGTCCCTCATCCCCATATTTAGAGAGACCTTTCCATAATTTACCTACCTCGAACCTCCCCATCCTCTTCCACATACTAACATGAGACATTTCAGTGAAGGAAGAAGAAGAAGAAAATTAAGGATGAGAGCAAAATGTAACTTTCAGCAATGGATGAGCATAAAAGGTGTTTTGTAAACAAAGGTTGGCGTAGATAATATAACCTATCAATCAAGTATCTAATTCTGTCCCATTAAAAGGGGGGGAAAGCAAAAAGGAAGTATTTAACTCTATTACCCTTCCACCATTAGAATGTCCTCACATCGTAGATAAAAGGAAAGAGTAACAGCAAGACTTCATATCATCTTTTCTTAAAACCATATTTCTTGCGCTCATAGAAGAGATCAGTTTTTGCACTACCCAAGTTAACAATCTTTGGACAGCCATCTCTGTCTTTCTCCTGCTGGGTGCACTCTTTGCAGTAATATGCATCAGAAATCCCCACACCTCCACAGATAACGCACCGACCCTGGAATGAACCATAATTACATTCATCACAGACGCGTACAAGAGTGCAAGGCTGCACATACGAGTCACAAATCACACACTTTCCATCACACTTCTCACACAATCGGCCAATGGCTATTCCAGGCTGCTTTCGGCACATGATAAGATCTGGGTGATGCTTAGCCATGCTTCTTGCAACAAAGGTTCCTCAGATGCCTGCACCACAGGTTTTTTTTTAATATCATATATTGAGCATCTCCACATGATTCCAATAGCATAAAAGTAAGGAATAATCAAAACTGTAAGAAGACAACAAAAGCACATGCATTTAATTGTTGAGATGCTATCACATGTACATGGCATAACTTAAACCTATCTAACCTAATCATAATAAGTTCATAGCAATCAAAGGTGCACTGAAGGCATGCCTAAGGTGGCAAAAGCGGTTTTAATACTAGGTAAGGCACATGTGGTCTTAAATGAAAAGGTGCACACCCAAGTGCACTTAGTTGCGCCTTGTTCCTTATGTAGAAGTGCACCTTTTCAAAAAAAAAATTTTTTTTTTGTCCTGGGTGTTTTTTTTTTTTTTTGAAAAGTTTTTTTTGTCTCAGGTGTTAAAATATATAAATAATAAAATATAGTTCCCTTTTAATTGCCAAAATATAAAATAAAAACATGTTGGATGCTAACATGTAATATTTAACACAAAATATAGAAGTACTTAGGTTAGAGTTACGGTCCAAGGCAAAGTGGAGAGAGAGAGAGAGAGAGAGAGAGAGAGAGATGACGATGGAAATGAGGATACATTGAGGATATGGACAAGTTGAACAATCATTTTGACAATGACAATGATGAAGATGATGATGATTATGAAGGATCTATGGAATGAAAGCCATGTTTTTTATTTGATTGAGATAAACTCTTTCGATTGGATTGGTGGTGGATGGATCATGTGAAAAAAACACTTTTAAACCTTTTCTATTTCATTGATTATATAATCATTGGAATGATGACTTTTTATGATTTGAATTATTATTACTTGGCTCGATACATTAGGCTTTTGTTATTAACTTTTTTTGTTATGCAATTGTACTTCTAAATTTTATACATTTTTTATAGTATATGTATTGCATTGTTTAGGTAATGATGAGTTAAAAAAGTAATGTACTTGTGATTGATATTAGAAATAATTGTATACAATTGCATTATATTTATGTTGGTGCAAAACATAGGTATAATCAAATAAATACACATGTCCAAAAACACTTTTAAAAAAATGTGCCTAGAATAAAAATCCCGTGCCTAGAAAATGTGCCTTGTGCCTTAGGCTCCAGGACCCCTTTGCACCTTGCATCTTGCTTCTTGACTACTTAATTAAGTTGCACCACCTATGAGGCTTGAGTGCTTGACCCTTGAGAAACATTTGTGCTCTCAGATCATTTGGGGTGAAAAAAAGAAAGCATTTCTATACTTAGGAATTGGATATAATGATAAGGGTTAGGAACAGAGAACAAGGGATCCTCTTTTCACCAAACCTTGAACTCAATGCCTTTCTATAGAACAACTAAGTGACTGTGAACCAACATCTACTGGAATTTATAAACCTCAAGACTCAATTCGAACAAAAATTCATCAAGGGTATGAGTTGGTAAATTCGCTTAGTCCAACAGTATCTTGATCAGTTCCTGAAGCTTGCTTGATCATCAAAAAGATGTATAGTCTAGTCTCTTAAACAGTTTTAAAGAATGATACTTAGGTTTTGAACTCTTAAGAGTAGTAAAAAATCCTGACTGTACATGTATCCCAATACTTGGATCTTAAAATAATGTGTTGCACCTGGCCATGTTCTCAAGAAACAAAGCCTGTTCGCATGCCAAAACAAGGTTTTAGGTTATTCAAGTCCATACAATATTATTAAGGTGAAAAACTATGCAGCCAAACTAATGTAGCGGAAGCGGGAATAAAAATCAAATTAAGTCAATTCCAGCTCTTATCGGGACTCAAACACGTGAAATGATTCACACGTGTGAAAGCAACTTAAAGGGTCAAGTGGTTGGCACATGCGTTATAAGGGATTAGGGCTGCTTTTAAGGTGAAATACGAATGGGAAAAGAAAAGGAAAGGGAAAAACGAAAAGGGGGGCAGCGGAAGAGGCAGTAGCAACGGCGGAAACTCAGAGAAGGGGAGAGATGAAAGGAAGGGAAAAGGAGCAAAAAAGGATGAAGAAGAAGATGAAGGAAAAGATCAAGTACCTGGTTTATGGCTGGAAGTAGCTTGGAACAAGGAGCTGTAGCAGCAGTGACGAAATGGTAACAGAGCGGAAGCTTGTAGCGGCAAAGGTTTGGGATGAAGCCCAAACCGCAGTGAAGGTATCCTCTTGGGATTAAGCCCAAGGCCCGAAGATGTGAAGACTGGAACGTGCCAGCAATAATTTGTCTGCAACTTGGGCAGAAGTTTGAAGACAACCCGATGCTATGGAGCTCTATGTGGTTGTCCAATCCTTAACGTATTGGAGACCTTATCTCATTCAACGTGAGTTCGTACTATTTTCAGATCATCAAGCATTGAAGTTCATTCAAAGCAATTCTTCCTCCAAACGTTTGCATACTCGTTGGATCACTATTATCAATGAATTTACATTCACTTTGAAACATAAATCGGGTCATCTAAACAAAGTCGCCGATGCACTAAGTCGTCGTTCTTCTTTACTTGTCACTGTGCACAGTGAGATTGTGGCCTTTGATTATTTGAAAGAACTTTATCCTGATGATTCCGATTTTGCTGAAATATGGGCTAAGTGTTCCACCAGGCAAGTTGATACACATGATTTCTTGCTTCATGAAGGTTTCTTGTTTAAAGGGAATCGTCTCTGTATTCCCCAAGGTTCTCTTCGTGACCACATCATTCGCGAACTTCATGACACAGTTAAAACGCGTCTTGCCGACTCCAATGACAGATACAAAGCACATGCCGATAGGGATGAGTTAGGGCGGGAATTGACTTGATACCTGGGTGAAGAGGTATCAGTGGATTCTTTCACGTTTAAAGCGGCACTAATAGCTGATGTCAAAGCGAAGTGGCTATGAGAAGCAAGTGCTTTGCGAATATCCCATCTCAGACCACGTAGAAAGCGTGCAATCTTTTGCTCTTCTGTCTCATGAAGATCATTAAAAGAGAGAAGGCGATAGAAATCATCAACATATTCCTGAACAGATCGTGTACCTTGGCAGCAATCCTGCAGTTTGTTGAATAAGACCTACGAATAATGAGGAAGACAGATACCGACTGTTCAAAAGCAGCTTCATGCGAAATCATGTACGAACAGGAGCCAAATTTTGTCTGGATCTGTCATGTTGAGTTTGCTCCCACCAAGAAGAGGCACCTCCAATGAGTTTGAAAGCAACCAATGGAACTTACTTTGCGTCAAGGACTCCCATGTATTCAAAGAAATGCTCAACCTAGGTGACCCATTCCATAAATTTTTCGATGTGGAGAAGGCCATTGAAGGAGGGAAGTTCAACCTTGGGTCGATAGTTATTGTTGTCAGAGGAGCAGCGAGAAGCGCCAGAATGCTGTGTATCAGGATTGGGTGGGTGGGAGTTGAGAAGCAGTTGCTCAACATCCTCATCATCCCACTCTTCTCGATGTGGTGGCTCTTCGTTTTTATTATTGCCGGTGTTTCTGAAATCAACAATCATGATTGCACGAAATTCTATGAATAATTCTTTTATCTCTGCTTTCATCTCAGCTTTAAATGTATCGAGCTAAGAGGTAGTAACAAACTGATTGTTGTTGGCTGCCATCTGAAATTTTCCTCTTTTTTTTTTTTCGATCGTCACTGGATACAGGAAACTTTTGCTCTGATCCACTTAATGTAGCGGAAGCGGAAATCAAAATCAAATTAAGTCAATTCAAGCTCTTATCGGGACTCACACACGTGAAATGATTCACACGTGTGAAAGCAACTTAAAGGGTCAAGTGGTTGGCACGTGGGTTATAAGGGATTAGGGCTGCTTTTAAGGTGAAATACGAATGGGAAAAGAAAAGGAAAGGGAAAAACGAAAAGGGGGGGCAGCGGAAGAGGCAGTAGCAGCAGCGGAAACTCAAAGAAGGGGAGAGATGAAAGGAAGGGAAAAGGAGCAAAAGAGGATGAAGAAGAAGATGAAGGAAAAGGATCAAGTACCTGGTTTATGGCTAGAAGTAGCTTGGAACAAGGAGCTGTAGCAGCGATGACGAAATGGTAACGGAGCGGAAGCTTGTAGCGGCGAAGGTTTGGGATGAAGCCCAAACCGCAGTGAAGGTATCCTCTTGGGATTAAGCCCAAGGCCCGAAGATGTGAAGACTGGAACGTGCCAGCAATAATTTGTCTGCAACTTGGGCAGAAGTTTGAAGACAACTCGATGCTTGAAGGCAAAGAGATAAGCAAAATATACTTTTATTTCATTCCGAAAAAAGGTGAGTCCCTCTCTTACATGCATTGTATTTATAAGAAAAAAATAAGAAATCAAAATAGAAAGGGACTCCTAAATCAAATAGGAAAGATACCGACCTAGCTTCCTTATGACACAATAATTCTAAATTAAAAATAATGCGAAAATAGTAAATCCTAAGAGAGATGGGTCTCGGACTCCTAAATCCGACGTGAGTATGTCTTCAAGGATTTATCGGCCACTTGTTCTACATCACAAACAAAGCCTCCAAGCCTGACATTGTACAGAAATCAAGTGCTCGCATGTTATGGCATCAATTTGCTACAAAAAATTATTAATATAGAGGGAGTTGGACTCAATTTCAGATGCAGTATAAGTAACATACTTCAAGCATTCTCATTTGCCAAATAAGATTTCCACATATCCCTTATTTTGTCAGAAGAAAAGAAAATCTCCAGTCTTCCAGAGGCATTTTGAGTCGCTTTAAGAAGTAATAGTTGAAAATTAGAAATCGAAAGTGATTTTTCGAACGCTATCAAATGTCCACGCCCCCTATGGAGGCTAATCACACTTGTTAGGGAGATTAAGGGCTATCCGCAGGCATGGAGGTCTCCTTCAACCATATCAGTCAATCGGCAAATGGCGTTGCAGACTTCTTTGCTAAAAATGGAGTTGAAGGGTCAATTTTGAGTGTTTTTCATTTACCGAGAAGTTAATGGTTTTTAGTGGAGTTGTTATCTTCTTGTTGCTTTGTTGTTTTTCTTGGGCCTAGCTCTCTTAGGCCTTTTGTGTTTTTTCATTTACTTTGTTCTGTATCTGTATTTTCTTTTTTATTAATGATATTTCTTCTTTACCGCTAAAAAAAAAATAGTTGAAAATATAGAAGAGTGCATTTATTTCTAATTCCCAATATATCTTTGATTGTACAGCAATCAACTGATAGCATGTCATGGTATCAAGTTTCCAAAAGAAAATCAGTTACTGAATATACAGGGAGTTGGTTTCTAAATGTATTGTAAGTCAATATAATTATTTCAAGCATTTCTTATTTGCCCAATTAGATTTCCACACATCCCTTATTTTGCTAGAAGAAAAGCAGATTAAATAATTCTAGAGGAACTAGATGCCACCAAATAGCATTTTCAAGTCACTTTAAAAATGCACTCTCTGAAAATACCTAAATGTGCATTTATCTAATCTCCAATAAATGTTTGATTGTACCTCCAACACCCAATAAGCCCCATGCCTTATTTCATCAAGATGTAAGTACAATAGCAAATTTCCACTGTACTCCAAAGGGACTAGATGTTAGATACCAAAAATAGCAATTCTGAATCACTTTCAACGATGGGAGGGAACAAGAAGATCTTTAATTGTAATAATGTACCTCTCTCTCTCTCCATGCAGTTTAGGCCAGGTGATCTAAACTACACGGCCCAGATCACCTTTTGTAACAATAATTTATGTTTGTTCTTTTCAGGAAAATGCAAGACCAGGACACCCAAAATTGTGATCATTTGATCAATTAAAGCATACCCCAAATCACTTTAAATAATACCACAAATCACTTTAAATAGTACAATTAAAGCCTTCAGGTGTTTCAATTTCGTATTTTTTTCTCTCCAATTAAAATCATTTTCATTCTTCAGAGTGCCAAAAAAAGACAGCCAGCGAAAGTTGACAGCCCAAAGGTATTTTCTGTTTGGTCTCCAAAGGCATTTCTCTTTTTCTTTCTTGTAGTTGTTGTTTACATGTGAAATTGGTTTCAACCCGAGCCTTGGACAATCAAATTTGTTGTTTTCCTTTAGCCTACTTGATGTGTAAAACAAATTACTAGTTGCTGGAAATTTTTCAGATTGTCAAAATTTTTGAGACATTAACTATTCATGCTGAATTTTATTCCCTAAACCCAGTTGTGTCTTAAGCCTTCCTTTCTTTTCTTAAAAACAAAATTCTTAAAGAGATTAGGAGAGTTTACATTGACTATTAAGCTAATTTTCTAAGCTAGTGGAAGTTCAAAATCTCATAGACACTCGTGGATAATTCTAAGATACAGTATCGTGGGACTTTGACGTGGCTTCGGTCTTTTACAATTTTTTCCTACGTGGTATTTCTTATTTGCACACGATTGACATGATACTTTACAATTTTATTGACTTAGTAATTTTTTTGTTTATCTCAGCCCATTAGATTTAGCCATTGCATTAGTCCTACATCACCAAGCCTACCTATTTGATTCCATTTCTTTTGTACTTTCTTGAATTATCAGATTCAAGATATGAACAAAACAAAGAACAACAAGATTTCATTGTTAAGCACATGGTTTGCCGTCAAACTCATCCTCGAATTCAAAGATCATGGAATCATTTGTACAACAAACATCCTCTACAATTGTAGATTTGTAATTCTATTGATGTTCCAATCTAATAAAAACTCAAGGTTATGGTTTGCAAAGAACTCCAATGGTACAAGTACATATACCAATTTTTTATCATTAGAAGTTCCAATCAAGAATGGAATGTACACAATAATGTCCTAATGTTTGATTAGACATCCACATGTTTGTAGTCAAACTATAGAAGTTGTCTCCATCATGTTGTATAGTTCATTTTTATCTCTAATCAGTCCTTAAATATGAAATTTCTTGTCACCATCATAAATAAAGTGGGTTGTGTTTCATGAATGTAGCAAACCTCAAAGCAAAAACTCACAAGTGTACACTAAAAAATATGTTACACTCATAAATTACAACGAAATTATTTTTATTTTACTTCTCTCTCTCTCTTTCTACAATTTGGTTAAACTCAAAGTTAACCATGGAAGCAGTCCCCTAATATAACTTGTCTTATTGCAAAAGTTTTATCATATCCATTTGTTCTCGATTTGCAATATTGCAAATGTCACTTCAAGTGAGTGGTTCAAATAGTAGAGTCCCTTAATTGATTCAAACCCTTTATTGGCATATGCATCACAACCACAACTGCATTGTTTTCTTCTTAAACTCTGCATAGAAATGGACGACATGCCAGCTTCTTATAGTAGACTTCCTTAATTGAAGTGGCACCTAAGATTACAAAAAACTCCACCAGCTTGTCTCCACATTTTGTCCCAACACTGATCTTATTTATGATATCCCCATCAAGCACAACAATTCTACCAGAAGTACCATACGTGGTCATGTACATGTTCTAATACAAGGCTCCATACAGCCATTTGATTACTTGTGAAAACCCGGATTTTCAGTGACTTCTATATTATGTGAAAGACCAGATAATTTTGACCTTTTTATTGATAAACCATTTCGAAATATCACCTCATCAGTCCCATCCTATTTAAACCACAGTGAATGTTTCCAACATCATTAAACAATTCCACATATATTTCATAAAACAAATAGAAAATAATATAATTAGAATAACATTGACATAGTTTTATTCTTACATGCAGACAAAATTAGTCTAAATTAACAGAAAAAAGAAAAATCTATATCAATATGTGTATTGGTAAACATTAACATGACCAACTGAGGCTTGCTGACAAAAATAAGGTGCAAAAAGGACTATATGCCATTTCTTTAAGTACCATTGACACATACATTAACATACACAATAATCTTCACTGTTAAAAGCTCAAAGAGTTAGGCACAAATAACCATTTCACATTAACATGCCCAAATCCAGATGACAAGCAGGGAAGAAAACACATGAGACATGACCCAAACACCAAAAGGATAAAGAAATATAACAAAATCGCAGTTGAAAGCTGAAGAAACGAGACTCACCTAATTCATCAACAAAATTAAGTTCATATATACATCGACAAAAAGTAAGCCCAACATAACTCTTAATCAACAAACAAACCCATTTCAAATCTTGAACAGCAGAACTAACCCAATTCACGATATCAATAAACAGAGGATCAATTCAAATACCAATAAGCAGAAGAACAGGCACATGAGAGAGATAGAGAGGTTACCGTTGCAATGAGAAGGTTCGGGAGCCGAGAGAGTCGAAGAAGAGGGGAAGAAGGTTAGGATCTGTTCGGAATTTAAAGCCACCGTAGATTCGGAACCAGACTCAAAAACTCGGCCCAACCTGACCGAGTTACAGCCTTACCGCCTCAAAATCTTTACCCAACACTTCTCTCTCTGTAATAGGCCCCACTTAAGACAATCTCTTGTTCTCGCCTCTCTCTCTCGTGCATTCTCCTCCTCTCGCCCTCACCCTAGAACTTGACATTTTTTAAAAAATTTCTTTATAATTTTTTTAAGATTGTACAAATATTTAGATATTTTCTACTGAGAGATTAAAATAAAAGAATATTAACTCAAGAATTTTTCAAAAAATTATTTTGGATGAATATGAAACTATTAATTGAATTGGGTGCTTGATAATCTCTTCAAATTTTTTTAATAAGTGAGCATATATTATCAAAAAACAGGAAAGGAAGATGAACACAAAACACAAAGACTACATGAACATGCATAGGCATACCCATAAACCTAAGTTAAAACTGAATACGTATTTCGACCCTTAGATATGGTGGACCATATGACTACTGTCTATATTTACTTACATTTTGATTTTTGAGACCACCCTACAGGGCACCGGCTACAGACCAAACAACCCAACCTTCCCATTTTAGGCCCAGCCCAGGCACACCCATGCTTGAATCTCAGTTGCCATGCCACCAACGAGATTATGAAGTGGGGAATGAATCTCGGCCTTTCATTCGTGATAAACCACTTTTTTTCCCATTTGGAGAGCTAGTTAGCAACTCCATAAGACTCTTCTACACAAAACTAGATAATCTTATCCATGATAGCCTTGAGATCTAGAAGCTGAAACTCAGATTGGATCGGGTCAAGTTTCAATAAATCCAGCTCAATCCATATCAAAAATTATTGAACTCGACCTGATCCGACACAAACGGCTGACCGAGTTTCTCAACCCGACTTGACCTGAATTTGTAACCCGACTCAACCCAAGTACTCTTTTATAACTTAGTGGACTCGGGTCAAGTTGGATTGCTTTTAATTCTCTCAATTCAACCAGACCTAAATTTCATGCGAGTTTATTTTTTCTCAACCCTATCTGACCCGAGAGATATAAAAACATAACTCAACCCCATTGATTTCTCGAGTCCAATCATCCTAGTCAGGTTAAAACCCAACCCAAGTTTCATCACTATAAAAAAGAAATGATAGTCTTGAAATCCCATCAGCATAAGCAATATTCTTGCAGAGTGTTGAGGAATGAGGATTACATCTCACTTGTCCCTTTTTATTCGTTTCTTCAATTTTTTATGATGGATTGTGAATAATTATGAACTAAAATTCGATGTCGACTTTGAAATTTTTCAAATTTTGTTCGAATTTATTTGTTAGAGGCTAAATTTATTTGTTTACTCTCAAATACTTCAATTTGTGTCAGGCTAAATAAGGGTTAAGATCTATCCATATAGATAAATTTGAATGTAATTTGTATTACAAGTTTTTTGAAATAGTAACTAAAAAGATCTCAATGTGCTATAACGAATAAAATGTTATTCTATTGACTGAATCTAAATACTAATTGTCTCATAAAGAAGAATCGTGCATCTGGAAATTAAAATCATGATTAGGTCTATAACTCAGGTAGGCTACATCGGGCATAAATTGCAATTAGAGGACCCAAGTTTAAGCCACTATCCAAGCTAATTTGAATTAGCCAAACTTAAATCTCAGTCAAATTATATTTGTAGGATTGAAGCTCAAGTTCAACCTCAAATCTTATCTGGGCTTAGGATTCATTAAATAAAAAACTGGATTTTTTTATTGTAGGAAAAAAAAATTATATTCATATATTATATTATTAAACAAATAATTTTTTAAAATGTACTTAAAATTCAAGCTTGGGGATCAAGCTCACCTTTTATGTATGCCAGTTCGATTTAAATTCTTTTTTGAACATGCTATCAATGAGTCTGATTCAAGATCGGATCTAATCCCAAAGAGTTAGTGTGTTGACCAAGAACCCGCCTCACGAAGCAGGACTCCTATTAATCTCTGTATTATATTTTTCTTTTAATTTCTTTAATTGGTTGAAGCGTACTACAATAAATTTCAATAAATTGGGATATGTTTTACAATAAAATAGATATTTTTTATTTTATGAAAAACAGATCCATGATTTAATTTTCTATGAAACAGAGATGTTTACAAGTATTTTACAAAGTAAATTTCTATTTCTATAGTTACTCATTTAAATTTAGTTTGGTCATGATAGAATTGGTAATTCTCATTTAACATTGAGATGAATTTCAGCAGGAAGGGTGTGGTGCAGTGAATTCAGTAGAATGTTGATTGCATTATAAATTTAACTATTAATGATTTAGTATATAAACTAACTGTCAATTATGAATCTTTCAAGATATAATTAATTAGAAATTGAATATGTATCAAATTAAAACCAATGACAATTCACAAAATTAGTTAATGAAGAATGTGTTTAGATTAACAATCTGCCATGTAAAAATACTCTTAAAGAGGATTATAACACGATAATTCATTATTGTTATATAGATTATCTTGTTTAAAAATAAATCATGACCAAACTAAGTGTATCATGAGCTCAATGTCCATCACTTTCTCAATCAAAATAGCATGATCTACCAATGGCAGAGCAAGCAGTCTTTCTGACCAAAAGAAAACGGGCGAGAAACTCCCTCAATGATAAACAAACACTTAATCCCCTAAATAATGATTGAACACAATGAAAATGGGATGCCAAAAAGGCTTCGCCTTAGGAACATGCCTTCTTGAGTTTTAAGTTCGAATCTCATTTCATCCCAAAGAGCCACTCCTCATAATTTTACCATCCAAAAACTAGTTGAGTGCCCTAAGAAGCCCTGGAACACCTCGGTCATAAATAAAAAAGAACATGAGCCCCCGTGTTCATCAAAATGATAGGATCATTGGTCACAGGAAGACAGAACTAAATATCGCTTCTCTATTTCCTAGTAGTTCCAACTTCCAAGGACACAAAATTGTCTTCATGGCTTTATTATTTTCAAATAAAAATGTTTTTGATGGTTTAGGGAAAAATAGTGCAATCAGATTTTCAATTTCAACATTGTAAAAACAGCAACTTTGCTTCTGCATGACAGAAAATCTGCACTTCAGTTGTAGAGCCTGAGAAACATGTTTATCAATTAAAACTAATCCTACATCCCATATATCCACACAAGCAATTTTACATCATACTAGAGAACTCGGTGCCAGTTTTACCAGTTAATGAGATACTTCTTTGAACAAATCACCACAACAGAAAAGAAAGAAAAACTGTTTCTCAATGGGAAATTCTGAAAGCCATAAGCAAGAAAGAAAAACTGTTTCCCACTGGGAAATTCTGAAAGCCATAAGCAACATCTGGAGTATGGACTATGGAGCACTAGAGCTTCATACAATAGAAGGTCTACATAAGAAGTTGATATAATAACATCCGAGTAAACATGTAAGCATCAATAGAACTATTAAAAAGAAATGGCAAAAACAGACTAGTAAAAGCTAGAGAAAGATTTGCCATCTTAGGTGATCAGATCAGTAGTGTTCAGACCAATTTGCAGCACTCCCAACTCTCGGCATGCCAGAATCCTTCTTTGCGCCTGCATCAACCTTAAAATCTGCACCACACACCTGACCTTGACTATCAATTCGTGGCATCGGCTTCACCTCATTCAGAGGATGCTCAAAGCTCTGCAATCCCCCAGAGGTTGTGAAGAAGCAACCTGTGGCAGTGGCACAAGAAAATGAGTGAAAAATAATGGTCGCTGACTCTCTGCATTGGAGAAATTTGTGGGCACTTCAAATCTAGCTTGTATGATACCTTTCGGAAAAGGTGCAAATGATTTCCCACAACCCTTCTTTACAAACTCAGCATCATCTGAAAGAACCAGGTGTCCAGATGAATCGGCTCCCCAAAAGAAGGGAACACTCCCATCAGCATCCTGACTAAAGAAAAAAAAGAATTAAATATGAAGCCCATTGCTTGCAATATAACTCAAGCAAACTGAGCAATGAAGCTTTTTCATATTTATGTGTAATTCCTACAATATCGAACAGTGTTCTTGACCAGTGTACACATTTCACCAGAAAAATTTGAATCATGAAATATCCAAGCAAACAGCACAGGAGTACAAGTTTGATGCACACAGCTTATGAAGTTCCAAAAACCATCCATTAAAAAAACACATTTCTTACATACATGGTAATTATGTAGAGTGAACCGAAACATTTATGGTCTATAAGAAGATGGGAACACAATTAGCCCAAAAGCTCATTTGAAGGAGGCCAAGGCAAAATCCAAAGAGCAACCCGCGACCACAAATGAGATGTCAGATGACATTCAACATCGGCTTCTAATCTCTTCTTCTTCCTTCTTTTATTAGTAGGAGAAAAATTATTCATGAAAGGATTAAAAGAACTCAAAAAACTGACCCTAGATAGATGGGATTTGGGCTACGATGATGATGTAAAGATAAAAAGAATGCATAGGTGTAAAGAGAGGACAGGCATCACAAGCTACCTAATAGAAATTGAGTAATAGAAACAGAAAATCATATGCCAACTGAAAATGACAGAGTAAGAAGTCTAAACCAATTTCCTCTTAAGTGATTTTGCATTCTGCAAAATCCATTGATACTAGAGCCCACTAAATAATGTCAAGCTTACCCCTCCTTTCAATAAGGAAATGGAAGATGCTGTTTCTTGAACAATTCATCCATTATGTTCCCCCACACAAACCATTGAATGGCTAAAGGTACCAAGGCCCACTAAGAAAAGAAAAGGGAGAGGAAGGACCAAATGGTAGATACAAATGGGCAATGAAGAAGTTGATGGTTGACTGATTCCTCAGTCCTCACTATAACAAAGGGCAATCTCTAATTCTCTACTGTCCTTGAATGGTAACATAACCATAGTTTTTTTCTCTTTTTTCTGAAGGTGTGATCAATTTTTTACTTTGATATTAGACTTGCACATTTCTTCCCATGGTTTGGCTCATGGGCATCATGGCATGTGAATATTCCTCGTGATAGTGCATGCAAACAACAAATAAAGCATCCTATGCTTTCCATGTTTTGTCCTCATATGACATAAAAGTTGATGCTTGAAAACCATATACCTCACAGAATATACTAATAGAGTTGATAGACGATTCATGAGAAAGATTGTTTTGAAAGTAAAAATACAAGTACAATGAGATTCAACCTCAAATCAGAATTGTGATAATCTTCCAATCATTCACATAAATTGGCTCAGTAGCCACATGTAGGGACATGTTGAATTGTCAATTTTGCATGATAAACTCCAGCAACATGATTGTCAACTCCCACTTTGGCAAAGTAATCTGCCACTCAATTTGCCGAGCGCCCCACTTTGGTAAAAGATACTCTCATTCCTATGGCCAAATCCCTCACCCCCCGAACCACTTTGGCCAATCTCCAAGGTGGACGCCTCAACCCTTTTGCCCATTTTAGTGCATTTGTCGAATCCCCTTCGATAACCAAATTACCCATTCCATGATCCTTCCAAATGATTAGAGCTCTCCTAATACTAAGAATTTCTGCCTCATTTGACTCCTTGACACCTATCGGCCCATTAAACATTATGGTCGTATCACTTCTGTGATTTCTAAGAACTCCACCAATCCCTACTAGACCCAGTTTCCCCCTAGAAGCTCCATCAACATTAAATTTCATGATACCTTGCTGTGGTGGACACCATTTCTCCGTTTGCTTTATCTTCCTAATTTGATAGCTCATGCAACCCTCCCAAGATAGAATAAGATCATTGGTTTTAAGACCTTTGAAAATTGGACTCGCCAACAGCCAGACAAACCATCTCCACTTGGCCTTTTGGGAAAGATCAGTTTCGTTGGAAGAAGACCCTTCAAAAATTCTTGCATTTCTCTCCTTCCACAAGGTCCAAAGGTTGTCACTTTTTTAATTGAATTTTAAACCTTCTATTCAGCACTCACACAACATGCTACAAGTTCGCCTCTTTTGGGTGATACTATCCTCAAGCCTATGATATATCTAACTGCAGCAATCATGTCATTAGTCCTATGACCACTACTATTTCACATGGTAATTTGACTTGAAGTCACAACCTTGAAGGTTGCACATTAAGCACTTATAAAATGTACTACAAGTTTCACTTTTGAGTGATATTATCATCAAGCCAATGATATATCCAACAGCAGACATGTCATCAATCCGATGGATGAGATGGCAATAGTATACGCACATAACATCTAAACTGTGCATGTCGCTACACACAGTCCATCAACAGGCTAAACATTGAATAGGAACATTAAAATCCCACATTTTAGATTTTATTAGTTTAAAGGTCACATGAAAACAACTTATCTCATCTATTTAGAGTTGATACTGATAAATGGATTTTGGCAAATTGTTTCACACAAAATAATTGCATAATACATACAAAAATGACTCAAACATGCAACCTTTTTATTTGAAATAATAAGCACTTACCAACTATGTTGTAGGCTCTTGTCGAGATTACAGGGTTTTTCTTTTGAAAGATTATGATTTATTGATAAAGAACAAACAATTCCCATGCCTGGTCCACCCAATCTGGCCAAACATTGCAAAGAAAAACAGGCCCATGCCTGTCACACCCAAAAGTTTTAAGTGGATCCAATCTCTACGCTGTTTAGGACTAGTCATTCCTAGCTAGAGAGTTGGCCCAATTATTTGCCGACTGCAGACCTTGCTGCAGTGGAAAACTTTTTCTTCTGATATGGTCCTTATTATCTTCAATCTTATCCAAGATATGCCATGGACATCTGCATCTTTGGCCCATTGGATGAGAGTTCCTTGCATTAAAGGATAGGATGTGCATAACTAATACGTTATATATACAGAAGCCATACACACCTTTTGCAGTCTGTTTCTATTGCAGTTTTCTGCCTTTTAAATTTTAGGAAAAACCTAAGTAGAGAGACTTTTTTTTGTTTGAAATGGTTACCATATCAATAAAAAGAAAGCAACAAGTACAGAAAAGGAAAAAGCATAAGAAAACAATAGGAAGGCCAACAACAGGAAAGCCCTACAATCCAGGACATTAGGGCTCATAACAAAAAAAAATATATTGGCATCTAGTGGATCTAGGCCAACATAAGTTGGGTTAGGAAGAGGCCCAACATGAGCAAAGTCAAGGCTGGGCCCAAGGAGGACAAGACTCTCGAAAGTGGAGAGCCTGTCACAGGAGTTCCACTTTCTGTCACATGGAAGGGAGCAGAAGGAGCAACGCTTGTTGTCACATGGAAGGAGCAGCACTATCTGTCACGTGGAAGGAGCAGGAGCAGCAACAGGAAACGGAGGCACACCGATAGTGGGACAGATCCCCCGGTCCAAGCCAAAGGGTCAGATCCCACTGCTCGGCTTCAGGCAATGCCACGGCGGAGACATTAGAGAAGAAAAGATCTGAAGATGGGCAGATCAAAGAAAGAACCTAGCACTGCAGATGGGGACGGAGGTGTGCACCGTGCAGGTGGAATCAACTACAAACCAGGTGTCGTCTACTGAGAAACAGTGAGAGGTTTGCAGCGAAGATGAGTTCAAATCTTCCAGATCAGAGAGAACACAGACGTGCTCAGACAGGCAAGCACGGGTAGATCTGGGCGAGTGATGGAGGTGGGCACGGTGAGACACATGGCAAGTGGGAGAGAAGAAGATGGGTAGAGGATTGTTGCTCGAACAGGGAGGAGGAAGACGGTCTGGATGACAGGTGGGATGCTGGCCGGACTCGTAGCAGGCCTGAGCAACGGCGGATTTGGGCGGAACCATGGCAAGCCCAAGGAGTCTTAGGCAGAGGTCAAAGAGGCAGCTCGAGTAAAACGATGTAAGGGTGGTTGCTTTGAAAAAAGGGTGGGGTGACGGTGACGGTGACGAGACGAGAAGCGAGAGGTTGAGCAGGGCCAACGGCGAGCAACGAAGGGCTAGTCAAAAGGCAAGGTCAAGGAGAAGATCTGACAAAGGCAAAAAAGGAAAAAAGTATCGAGAGAGGTGGAAGCAGGGCTAAGGATCTAGAGTCCTCCCTCTGCCGGTTTTGCTCTCGCAGAGGGAGAGGCGGAGGGCGAGAAGGGTTTTTTACTTAGAATAACTCTAAGTTGTAATGGCCCAGGCCAACAAAATAATTATGGGAATAAGAAGATATATGAATCGTACGATTTTACGATTTTCGATTCACACCCCGAGACCAATTTCGATACGATTCGTTTGATAACATTGGGTAAAATTGGAGAATGTCATACATTTAGAGCATTGAGAATATTTGTAAAATTATATGCTCACAAGGTGTGTGATAATATGTTTGAGCGAATGTTGCCTTGCGCATATTCCAATGCATAGTTGGGTAAGGTTATGGTTTGACCTCGTTATGCCTATGTGTGATTGATGTGAATATATTGTATCAAATACATATGTATGAGTTTCTCAAGTTCCCTATGATTAGATGTTTACTATAATTGAGAATTCATAGATTTGTAATGTGTTAAAGTATGATAGAATGTATGATAAATCAAGATTGCCCAAGATGTGTAATGTAAGGCCTTGATAACTTCTCATACTTGTGAATGGTTATGAGTAATATATGTATCAAATGAATTCTCATGATTGTGATTGGAATTCTTAGATGAGTAACTCATATAATAAGCATGATGAATGTGTTCTAATGCCATGCTTGGATTTTGTGATGATGTGTACATCACTAGTGAGTATCTATATTGATAATGGCTGTGGTGGATCGATCTAACCATGTGAAACGAATTTCCATGATTTGAAAAGGAACTTGATAAATGGTTAGACTAAGTGATATAAGTGAGCTAAGGTCAAGTATCTTATAACCCAAGGGGGTTAACATGTACTACAATCGGGATGGGCTAAAATGATTGAGAAATACATGAATGCAATGTAAATGCTAAGAAAGTCTTGTTTGATTTCCACAAAGTAAAAGTATGACCACTCTCCAATGTCAACCTAAATCTGAAAATAATGAACTACGGTTGATCTGATCCACTATGTGGTACGTAGGCAACTAAGAGCATTGTGCCTCAGCTCGATCAAAAGACGCATTGTGTCATCCATTTATATTAACGAGGATGTAAGATGTTGAGCAAATGTGAAGTATAGAAAGGGATTGGTGGGATATACCTTCCCTAATATAGACCCTAATGCTAGATGTTGGATCCCTTGAAGGCGGCTTGAAGATGTTATGATGCCTTGAGACATATGTTTGTTACTCGAGTAAACCCTAAAGTGGACAGATGAGGACTTCGGCACTGAGATATGTGACTAGGTCACTTGATTATATTGAGACGTGGCATGGGTACATCCCTCACGTGATGATTATATTGAGACGTGGTATGGGTGCATCCCTCACGTGATGATTATATTCCCTCACGTGATATTGATTATATTGAGGTGTGGTATGAGTGCGTCCCTCACGTAATATTAATGATTGAGACATGGCATAGGTATGTCCCTCACGTGATATTGATAACGTTATGGCTCAGCCCGTTGAAAAAAGGAAACTGTCCTATCAGTAAATCATTGTGTTTCACCTTTTTATAGTTGAAAGGATGAGATAAGTATATAGATTCCATGAGTAAGGCCTAGGAGTAACCTTGAGACCGCGGGAGCCTCAATATGAACATGAAGCCTGTGGCATTGAGATGTATATGTGACTTGGTCACTTGATATTGAGACGTGGTATGATACGTCCCTCAAGTGAGTATGATGGTTGACTGACCGTTCCAGAGAGGTATTCGAGATGGTGGGATCGACTACGGAGACTTGGTCCCGTAGGATTACCGTCGAGGAGTAAGTCCCTCACATGCTACACGTTGGAGGGCACTCTCACGGCTATTTAGCACACTTGATGTGCGCTGATGCAAAGGGCTAGGTACTTGTATGCCCCAAGGGGGTGGTACTAGCTTGGTAAGGCGCGATACGACCACCTTGGAGCTTGACTGAATCACCCACGTGGTGAAGGGACGCAGGGCGAGGTAGACTAGAGCACGCTATGCGTGAGTCACCCGCTTAGTAAGTCATTTGACCCTAAGTCTTGTCAGTAATATGTTTATGATATGATATGATGATTTGATATTGTTGCCACAGTCACGTAGTGATTCATTCGATTGTTGTTCCTACGGATAGAAGATCTCATGGTTGCCCATGGATGGATTATACCCATTGAAGGATTATATTCATGGATGGTTTATGCCCATAAATAGATTATACCAACAGATAGAGTGTTACCAATAATGGATGTGTATACCCATGGATGATTGTTCCCATGGTGGTTTGGATTCATGCCCAGATGTTAAGTCTTATGTAGACATGTTGGTCTCATGGTAGACATGTTGGTCTCATGGTAGACGTATTGATCTTATGTAAGACATGTTGGTCTCATGGTAGACGTATTGGTATTATGGTAGACATGTTGGTCTCATAGTAGACGTATTGGTCTTATGTTAAGACATGTTGGTCCCATGGTAGACATATTGGTATTATGATGGACATGTTGGTCACATAGTAGACGTATTGGTATTATATTAGACATATTGGTCCCATGATAGACGTATTGGTATTATGGTAAACTTGTTGGTCTTATGTTAGACATATTGGTCCCATGGTAGACGTATTGATATTATAGTGGACATGTTGGTCCCATAGTAGATGTATTGGTCTTATGGTAGACCTGTTGGTCCTATGATAGACATATTGGTTCTATGAATTTATGAGTTATGCCCATGGATGGATTATACCCATTGAGTGAGTATATTCATGGATGGTTATTACCCATGGATAGATGATACTCACTGATGGAGAGTTACCAAGGATGGATGATGAATCCCATAGATATTGTTCCCATTGTAGACATATTGGATTCATGCCTAGATATTAATTATATGGCGGGCATATTGACCTCATGGTAGACGTATTGGTCTCATGGTGAACGTGACGGTTCTATGGATGGATATTATTTTTTCATAAATGGTTATTCCTATGAAGGGCTTTGTGACCATGAATGAGTATTGTATACCGTGGATAGATATTCCCACTGAGGGCATTGATTCCATAGAGGATTGGACTCATATTTAGAGCATTGTCCGCGATGAGGGATGTACTTATGTTCGGGTATAGGTCCCATGGTTGGAGTTTATCCCATGTGTGACATTGACCCCATGGTTGACGGTGTTCCCATGATTGGTATAGATCCGTGATTGGCTAGACCTGTAATAGATGAGATCTATTCTACTAATGAGGCTCACGATTGGATAATTAGAATGTCTTGATGTGACATCATGAATAGCACGGGGTTAGTACCATGAAATAAATGAATTGAGAACTACGTAAGATCTGATTTCCATTGGAGTACGTAGGCAGCTGATAATTCAGTTCGATCAAATCAAGGGTCCAATAAGTCCTAGGATCCGTAGGGATCTCGCAACACGTGTAGGTGTCACGTGTTTGGACTATGAGTTGTGCATGCTTCAGAGTTTAAAATATATATATATATATTATTGTTTCTCACGTGTCCGTTGGGTCGGGACGTGACATAAGTAGAGAGACTTACAGTCATTGTTGGGCTTTCTCATCAATGTTTCCTCTAGACGCAATCCATAAAATTTAGAATGCCTAGATTCAATCATCTCCTATTTGTTGTAAGCAGTTTCCAAAGGCATGGAGTTTTCTATGAGGTCAGAGGAAAGGATTTCCAAAGTGATCCGTGTTTTTGTTTATGGTTTAGAGTAGTCGCAACATCGCATAAGCTTCCATTATAGGTGCAATATTGGATCATTTCCACAACTAAACTGCATCAATGCTAAACTGCATCAATGGCCATAGCTAAAGGCCTCTGTGTCGGTTCATTATATTAGACCATTAGAGTACTAATATGAAAAAGAACAGGTGAGAGAAATCAATCACAGTAGGAATCAAAGCCACACAAATGAGCAGGTGATACAAAATAGATTCTCCACATTCAGTGAGGAAGGCAAGAAAATGACAAGTATTGACTGGTAAGAATCAAATGATCAACCAATCAGAGCCACAATAAGTTTGTGATCAGTCCACTCAGAGGCTCGGCTGATCAACTTTCTTTGAGAGATTTTGGCCAACCAAAAGTAACAAACACCCACCTTGTACATGAGCCATGTTCAATCAGTCAACAGTGAGGACTGCACCTTGGAAGCTTATATAGACAACTAAGAACCCCACTAATGTGAGCAGGAAGATATAGATGGTTAAACACCATTCAGAAGCAGTTCCATATATATATATATATATATATATATATATATATATATATATATATATATATATATTCCCTACGTTTATGGCACAAAGATCAAGAAAAATATAGAAGATCAAGAAAAATATAAAAATATAGAGCCTTCAAGGGCGTGGGCGTGGTAACTGTAGGAACAAGTAAAGAAATTTGCAAGCAAAAGAAGAAGTGTAAAAAAGAATCAGAATCAAACACTTTAATAATCATGAAACCTGGTAAGAGGAGCAAGATCTCAATACTTGTCCCAATCAAAACCACATAAAAATAAATGAAACCCAGTGACTGAAGAAAAAGGATGAAGGTTTACTCACAGCTGCAATGAATGTAGCTTTTGAAGCGCTATCAAACAGAATAAATGCAAATTTCCCACTGAGATCTCTCACAACCTTATCTGCAGGATAAGGCCCTCTGTCTCTGAGAGTCCTGTAAGCTTCAATTACAATGATAACTTCATTTGCAGTCTTGCTCAACCCATACTGCTGTTTCAGAGGAGCAATGTTCTCAATGTGCCCCTCAAACACGCAAAATATATCATCCACCACTGCAAATAATCTTCGAAGAAAGAGGTAACAAAATATCATTCATTACAATTAGTATTCATCCAAACCAATTTTTGTGTGCAAGGAAATTAAATGTTGAACAAGATTTTGCTACAAAAGAGAAAAGAACTACGAACAAAGGAAGAATTAATGGCACCATCACGCCTTGCCTTTGCTTTGGTAGAAAGATGAAAAAACTGTTAGAATATTGGCTCGATTTTACCTGGCCCGATTTGGCTGTTTATGGCCCGGCCCAACTTCTTTCTCATTTTATATGAAAACTATATACAGCCCCTCTCGGGCAACCGAGAATTTGGTTGTTTGTAAGAGAGAGAGAGAGAGTGATGGTGAGAAAATGGATTTAAAAATATTTGTAATTTGTATCTCTTCATTTGATATTAGTGGATCTTTGTCGATTGCTGCTTGTGGATGTAGGCCTTTGGCATAACCACATAAATCTGTGTCTTCTCTCTTTGTGTGGATAATTGTTTGATTTGCGTTTGAAATGCTTCCGTTGTTTGATTAATCGGGATTTCGCACAAAAAAACTATAAAAGAAAGATAAAAACGGAGGAATCATCAAACGAGGAAGAGAGGAAAAACAGAAGAAGAAGATGCCAAGATGGGTATTGGGCAATGGGCGAATCGCAAGTGCAGAAGAGAGACAGAGAAATAAACCCTACCTGGGAAGGAGAGGGTTCTGTTTGTGGGTAGTGTACGCCATCGAACCAGAGGGACCAAGGTTTATGGTCACAACCCCTGGGTTGGAAGACGCGAATGCATCGACCAGAGACCCTCCCCCGCCAGCACCGCCGCCGCTTACCGGGCTTTTCAGCTCTACTGGGCTCTTCGCCACCGATTTGTCAAAAACAGCTAGCATCTCTTCGTCTTCTCCTTCTGCTGCTTCTTTCTTCTTCTTCTCCTTCTGCTGCTGCTTTCTTCTTCCAAATGGCGACTGCTCTATTATAAATTTCTAAAATCTAATCGTACTTACGTAATTTATAAGCACGACGGAGAGTCGGAGACTAGTGGCCGACAAATTATCAGTTGTGCTGAGATTATTAATGAAAATTTGGTTTTTATTAATTTTATAGTTGAATCATTTAAAAACTATTTTTCACTTAAATTACAAATACCAATTTAATAATTTAACAATCGTAAAAACTATTTTTATTTTTCACATCAGTTGCAAAACCTTTTCCAATATTCTATACATTTAAAATGTCTTTCAATGCTTAAAAACTTATCGTAATATAATTTAGTATGATAATTTATAAAAATACACACTCATATAATTGTATTAAATATGCAAAAAATATATAAATTGAAAATAAGTAAAATTTTATTTCTACCATGTTATTTTATCTCAATGAGATAAACTATTAAAATATAAAATTATCAAAATTATTTTTCAATAATTAAAATCATATAATTAGTATAATTTTGTTTTTGAATTTACTTGTGGGAAACCGTGGGATACCTAGGATAAAACCTCTACGAGTGGATTCCTATCCCTAAGACATACAAAGATTAGGTTATGGGGGCTTGAACCCGTGATCGCGAAGCGAGAGATAACCAACTGAATGCAATGAAAATCTCACTAAATCCATAAGATCGATCCATTTATTACTATTACAATTCTTTAATAATAAATGATATAATATTTAGTATGTTAGAACAAATTATTTACAATATAATAGAAAATATAAGAACATTTTTTATAATTATTAAATTTATAAAGATAATTTTTAATTAAAACAAAAATAAAATATATGTTAAAATTATCCTTTATATTTGTATTATTTGTTATCTTCAACTATTATTATTATAGATTAATTAAATTTACTTTAATTCAATTTAAAATACATTTGTAACTAAGTAAAATTTAAGTCATATAAATTATAGAAATTTTAAAAATTATATTAAAATAATTTTGAGTACCCATCCTAACACAGACATTATTCTTTTAGTAGACAGATTTTTCAGATTTTTTACTTTTCCTCTATCTACAAAAATCGACTCAATTTTTCAGAAATCTATTCACTCAAAAGTGAACCGATTTATGTGTAAAATAATCTGATCGATGTACTGATTTAAATTCTTAAGAGATCGATACAACAATTTTCAAATGATTCAAACAATACACCGTTAAGTAAACTAATCTTTATACATGAATAAATGGCAAAATAAAAAATTCGCTAAAATCCATCCCTCGTAAAAAAAATAACGCCCCCCTCTTTTGGGCACCCTAAATTTGATAGGCGAAGTTTGAAAATAGTTTGAAAATAATGTCATACATTGTACGATTGTGAGAGGGGTTAATTGGGGTATAATTCTACATACTTCTCGAAGTGCCCACATTCAACTCTCAACAGCACGTGTCCTTCTCTAGCGAAATCGTGATCGGATGGTCCGTTCGATTAATGACACGTAGACCTATGAAATTGAACATTTACTATACATATATCATTATTATATTCTCTCTTAAAGATTCTATCCTGTGAAAGTCCGAATAGGATCCGAATCCAACGGATCTGAGGATAGAGATGAGAGACTAAACATGTGACGTGGCCATACCATACCACGTTGAAAAACCATAACCGGTGTCAGACGGTTTCCACTTTCCACACTTTCAGTCTTTTCTTGGCTAAATGGAGCCTCGGAAATTGTGGAAGACCGTTCAATTTCCGTCCACCACGTGGCTTAAAGCAACCGTCCAAAAACAATGTTCCTGTGGGTTTTCAACTGCTTATATTACAATTTTACCATTTTAGCCAACATTTGCCATCAATAATTTTCTCTCTCCTCATTTTTCTTTAAAAATTAGAAAAACATTGATTTTATTTCTATTTTATTATATTATTATTTAACACTCGTTTAGACATTAAAATAGTGTACAGATTACGAAATCGATATTTCAACAATTTCACAAAAAAATTAAAAATTCAATAAAATGGTTTTTGGCAAAAATTTAATATAATTAATTAGTGTGAAATGACTAAATTTTAAAGAAATTATCCATATCTTAAATAAATTTCTGTAAAAATTAGAAAAAAAAAATCTATATGAGAATAAATGAAAGAATGAATTACTATAAATCTATAATGTGTACTTTTGGAGTTGTATACATATCCTGAAAGAATAAGAATAAGAAGAAAAAAAAAAAAAAAAATATATATATATATATATATATATATATATATATATATATATATATATATATATATATATATATATATATAAATGATTATGTAGATTACACCATATAAACTGAGAAGGTGTGTTTCTGAGGCTGTGAGTATTATGGGATTGGAGGATTTCCGAGCATGGCGCACTGTAAAGAGAGATACTCTCTTTGGGACTAAGGAGCAGCACAATCGATTTGCTTTTTGAGTGGAGTATTCCTTTATAAAAAGAAATAAGTAAAAGCCCCAAACTCTACAATACTTTTACATGTAAGGCGCACTAGTTGTTATCATAAAAGAGTTTGTAAGAAGCTTAGCTTAAAGCATGGGGTCTTTTGTGAATTTAATGGATCCATTCTCCCACCTCTACATAGTGTAAATTGCACTTATATTTAATTTGATGATAATTTAATTTTTAAAGTTATCGATCTAACTCGATAATTTTTTACAGTTAAACATATATAAAATTTTGAATGCCTTAAAGAGCCAGACTTTTTCTTTCAAATCAATATGAAATTTTATAGATATAATATACACAAGCTAAGGCCTTTCAAATCTATACATCTAGGTTAACTCAAGTGGGGCCATCAACCTGTTGGTGTAAACTCATTTGTAGGTGGTGATCACATTATATGGGGCTCACTTGAGTGCTGGTGAATTGATGTGCTCGAGAGGTCTTAGCTTATATATAGTGTTTATAAAATTTATTTTAATTCGATAAGAGAAATCATATTTTTTAAAACCCTCAATATTTCACATTTATCTAAGAGTAAAATTTCATTGGATTAAATCAAAGACATTTAAAAGTCAAATTATTCTAAAATTGTGTACAATTGTATGGGTTCAATTCATTGAGATGAGGGGGATGATGCTACTTTATGTGAGGGGAGAATAGATCCATTTAACTTACTATGGAGTCCATAATCCGAAGTTTATATCAAAGTTCATGCAAACTAGTTTGTGGCTAAACAATATATATATATAGGGATGATCCTCCATTAACTAGTTTGCACCAAGTTTATTGCACTCTCTGATAGCCACCTTCCACTTGGACTCACATGGATGGGTGCGTTTGAAATACTTTGGCTTATATATAATGCTTATAAATTTTCACCTTCAATGGAGTGAAGACTTCATATTTTTTAAAGCCAACAAAATTTTATATTTATCTAACAATGAAAATTAATTTGGTTAGATCAATTGGTTTTAAAAGTCACATTAGTGTTAAATTAGATAGGGGTGTTATTCAGAGGGTACATGGTTCTATCCACCAGGCATCTAACTTTTGAATAGCTTTTTCATTAATGGTTGGATTTGTTTACTTCAAAATGGATGACGTATTCATTTGTCCTCATGATAGTTACAATGAGAATGATGGCATATGATCATTATATATATAGACAATGATCACATTATATATATAGATGAGGATCACCAGCAAACGAGTTTGGATGAAATTTGTTACAAACTTTGGATTCTAGGGCCCATAGTGGATCAAATGAATCCATTCCCCACCTGATGCTCATATACACCCCATGAATTGCACCCATATCTATTTTGGATTCACATGGATGATTGAATGTGGAATTTCTTGTATATGAAGTTTATAAAATTTCATCTTGATTAGATAAGAGAAGTCACGCTTTTTAAGACTTTCAAAATTTCACATTTATCTAAAGGTGAAAATTCATCGAGTTAATCAACATACCTTAAAATTCAAATTGGTGTCGAATTGGGCACGAGTGCAATTTTTAGAGTAAGTGGGTGTGAGGGGAGAGTGGATCCATTTGATCCAGTGTGGACCTTACAATCTAAAGTTTGCACCAAACTTCATATAAACTTGTTTGCAAAAAGCGCTCTCTCCAAGGAACGAGTTTGTACCAAGTTTGCAAACGGAGAGTACTACTTGGGCCCACATGAGGAGTTGTAGGGATCTTGACTTTTATATGATTTCTATAAAATTTCATTTAAATAAATAAAAGAAGCTACGTTTTTCAAGATCATCAAAAATTTATATTTATTCAACAATAGAAATTCAATGATTTAAAAATAAAATTAGTGTCAAATTGGATATGAATGCAACGCACAATGGCCACATGAATTTGAGAGAATTGAATTTATTAGATCGATCGTGAGAATGAAATTTCTAAAATAATTAAATTCCCTCCTTTATCAACATCAAAACAAGTAATTTAAAACGATGTCCCAGGAAGAAACAGTGTCACTCAATTTAAAAAGAAAAGAGGGAATGTCCCCATTTCTCAAGAAAAATCTCATATTTAACTTGTTACACAAACAAATTTAGTAGGATCATTGTCCAAATGAAGAAAACCTCGACAATGAGATGAGTCCGACAAACCAAACAGGGGAATCGCAGCTGTCATCGACTCTGTTTCTTGGCATCTCTCTGTTTTCTCGTGCCCCCTTCAACTTCAGCTAGCACTATCCCTGAAATTTAAAATAAAAATTCCTTTTTGTGGTAAATTATATGAACTAATAATTTTATTCCCAGTACTCATTTCTCAGTATTAGAAAAGTTATGATGTATGGAGATGGTTGTGTTGAAGTAATTCATCTGTGCATCTGTGTGGGATACAAATATAATTAATAGGCTGTCTCCCACCTCAGAAAACGAGAGGTTGCGGGTTCGAACCCCCATGACCTAACCTTGGTGTGTCCTATTGGTAGTGGGCTCATCTGTGGAGATTTTCACCGAATAGAGTGCGATTTCCTACACGTAAATTCAAAAAAAAAAAAAATATATATATATATATATATATATATATATATATATATATATATATTTGAGATATACTCACCCAATAACAGGGCATTTTTGAAAATTCAGAGAACGTGAGTTTGGACAGAGGAAGTGTTGTGATTTGTGAGGGTAGTCTTGAGTCTTTACTTAAACTTGAGTGTTTGGATGTGAAGTGTAAACTGTTAGCAAGTCCTACATCATCACTAGACCTTTTGGTTATAAAGTTTATAAGCATATGGCTTCTCTCTCTTTAATAGACGGTTTTTAAGGATGAGTTCTACTCATGAGTTTTAACATGGTATCAGAGCCGAGGTACCGCAGGAATGGATTTGATTTTTATCTTCAGTCCTACATAGAAGAGGAGATCTGAATGTCTCCAACCCTGGAGCTGAGGGAGAATATTAGTAAGTCTCATATCACCAGTGGACCTTTGGATTATGAGGTTTATAAGCACATGAGTTCCCTCTCTTCAATAGTTAGTTTTTAAAGATTAGTTTTAACATAAACTACATCCATCTCTACCATGACTACTCTATGCATCATCCTACTTTCTTTCCGATGCAGTACTTGTCTCACATTTAATGTTGAACCATCCTCTAATCTGTCTGAAAATCTAAATATGAAGCAAAAATTGTTTAATTAGATGGGAGAAGTGAAGAAAACATTCTCTTCCATTAAGCCTATATCCTCCCAATCAGAACAAACTTTCAGAATTTGAAATCAATGAAGAATGAATTTTTTATTTTTTTACCAAGGTGTATAGATCTCTTGAAGCACTCGACTATTTTTTTTTTAAATCTGATGTGTCCAAGCACCGCACTTGACTAATTCTTCAAATATGTGCAAGTCTCTCTATCCACACACTCCAGATAAATTTACGGGAAGTGGTCTTTTGAGGTGAGTAGTAATTGAACTCAGAACTCTCGCAGCTTGAGGTAGATTCCTACGATCACTCCAATCCCTTCGAGTTAGAATGATATTCCAGCCCAAACAATCATGGGTATAACGAGAAGATCAATTTGAGGCCAAAAGGTTTCAACAATTGAACCTTGAGCAATCAAACCATGCTCAAGAAAATTGAAACAAACTTCTTTCCAATTTATGGGATTAATGGATGTGATGCTGCCAAAGGTGTGAACTGTGTGCAGTTTATTTCTCACTAATTCAATATGCAAAAGGGAAGTTGGATTTTGTTGTTGTTTTTTAATTTCATTACAGGGTATTGGATTGGATAAATTATAAATGACTAATGATCTAAGAATTTTGACAACCATGATTACGAGACTGAACAAGTCACACATAACATTTGACAGCAGATGGTAATGGGGTTTCCAGTTGGCACTGGATATGGTTAGACCAGGGGTCCAAAAAATGGTGGACCTGAGATCTCGACGTCTCGGCCAAGATCTCGAGTCCACCGTTTTTCGGCCGATATCTCGTTGATATCGTGCGATATTTTTTCTCTCTCGCTCTCTTTCTCTTTTCTTTACAATTCTCAGTGAGATCTCGGCCGATACGAGATATCTCGGGTGTTTTTTTGACTCCTGCTAGACTGCCCTACTCCAAGCCCTATTACAAGTATATGTTGGGCTGTTAGGCTTCTTTCAACCAAATTTAAGACATATAAATGTGAAATGGGCTTGTGCTGGGCTTCTCATGTGTCCAGCTCTAGTAATTATGGATTAATAAGGCTTTTTTTCCACACCTTCAAGCTTTCAGGCCAAATTCCTATTAGAATATACAGTGTAACCCTCAGTCTTCATAGATGGGCCATGATAAGGCCCATCCAATGGGCGATCAAATTCTCATGATGCATGAAGAGCATATTAGTGGGTCTTCGAAGACTCTGAATCTTTAGAAAACAGATATTTAGCGAGATCCCAACCTTCATTCATGTGGGAAGGAAATAAATGTGAAACAGGTCGGTCCTGAGATTCCCTAAAATCTCGGGGGTCCTAGGTGGAGTAAGATTTCAGATGCCCTTTATGACTAATATATTAAAGAGTTTATGTGTGTGGAGGCCATTTATAATTGGGGGCCCTAGGCGGCGGCCTACGCCTCCTATGCCCAGGCCAACCCAGCTGATAGGCATATTTGCTCACAATCCCAACCTTCCAAAAGTTTGTGCATGCAAACTATGCTAGTTGGATATACCTTGAATAAGATAATTATTGAGTGATGATAATATTATAGATTGGCCAATGGAATAGCAGATTTTTTTATAAAATATAGAATTGATGCTCCTCTTCATCGCGATTTCTACTTATGATTTGGTCCGAGTTGTCTTGGAGTCATAGTTTTGGGACATATGCTACCATGTGTATAATGTTTTGATGCTCTTGTTTCTTAATTTTAGCCTTTTGGGTTTACACCTCCAAAACCCTTTCATGTCTTTGATGCTGTACTTTATTTTCTTGTTAATAAAATCTATTTTATTACTGCTCAAAAAAAAAAAAAGACAATCACATTATAGATCATTTTCCTAAATGAAACTCTTTAGCATCACATTTTCTTTAATTGCATGACATAGAATATCACTTGTTATAGATAAACTTAGCATTTTTACATGAACTGAGCCACAATTCCTTTAATGTGTATGATATGAAACCCTCTAGCTGCATCTCTTACTCTCTTAATGACTTGTGTTGGATTTTGAAATAATAATAGTGTTATTCATAGCTTCAAATTTGTCACAAATTTGGTCCAAACCCATTTTAATTGAACTAAACAGAACTTGACCAGCAGATGCGTTGGGGTTCATGTTTCGATTCCATTTATTAAAAAGTGAGGCTTGAGCTTTTAAATCACCAGGCTTTTGGCCCATTTAGCTTAATATATAAGTATCTATTTACTGATATTTGTTACGCTAGGCCTTATATATGGTAGAATAGCTTTCTTCACTAAAACAAACCCATCTCATTAAAAATTGAATTTCAGCATGATATGGGCGTACACTTCATTCATTGAAAAGGTCAAATTGGCCTCTAAAATGGACTTCAATCTTATTCCGTTCATATCGATAGAGTCCAAAAGGTGAATATCAATATCGATCTAGTGAATATCGGCCGATATGGCCGAGATCTCACATATATTGGCCGATATACACTGAGATATAAAATAAAAAATTAAGAGAGAGATATCGGCCAGATATCTCGGTAAATCCAAATTTTTACTCCTGGACTTCCATACAAGCGGTCTAGCTTATGCTTTAAAAATACAAATGGATTAGAACTTGAGCAGAGAAAAGCACTAAGCCCTCTAATTAAATAACTAGGGCCTGGGCATATGAGCAGCGCAGAGCCATTTCTCTTCTGGGAGGCAAAAAGAAGAGAGAAATGCTAGTCTTAAACCCTTATCCCCTTCTTCTCCAAAACCCTGATTACTGTAAGCCGCTTCTTTTCAGGTTGCCGCAATTCTCTCTTAGAAATCGCCTCTCTCGCTTCGCTGTTACGGTTAGATGCAGCCGCTCCGATTTCTTCCAGCAGCAGCACTTTTCCAGGCCTTCCGGTGATTCGAAACCTTCTGTCGGAGGTGACGCCTTTCTAGTAATTCCTATGGGTTTGTCCAACTGACTTCCTATTATCTTTTCTTTTTTTAATTCGATGTTGGGGCTTTTGGGGCATCTCTCTCTTTCTCTCACAGGCCAGGCAGCCAGATTCTACGTCGGGCATTCCATTTACAAAGGAAAAGCAGCTCTGACGATAGAACCCAAGCCCCCCGAATTCGTTCCTTTAGATGTAAGTCTTACTCTACGCACGCCCCTTTTCCATTTCTGAATCGGTTATCATTCTCTCTCTAATGTAAGAAATTTACCCTCATTTCACTTCTTCAACTGCTCAGACATCTTAACACTTGCTCTTCTTTCTCTTTCTGTTTATGATGTTATTATCGGGGCTTCTCTTTACTTGGTTGCAGTCGGGTGCATTTAAGCTTTCCAAGGACGGCTTCCTTCTACTTCAGTTTGCTCCTGCAGTCGGCGTTCGACAATATGACTGGAACAAGAAGCAGGTCACTCCTCTCCACCCCCCTCCCCCACCCCGAAAGAATAATAAATAAGTAAACAAATTAAAACAAAAAAAAAAAAAACCAGTTTCATTTTAACAAACATTCTGGAACAATTACTGGCAACTGAACACTACATTATATGAATGAATACCAACATTTAACTATCTAGACCTGTTGGACTATGTCACTGAATCTGTTTTATTACCCATGTACATTGATATTTGCATTTGATTCATTTTGGTTCTCATTTTTCTTTTTTTCTTAGGTATTCTCATTATCAGTCACTGAAATTGGAACCATAATGAGCCTTGGTGCCAAGGATTCGTGTGAATTTTTCCATGATCCATTTAAAGGAAAGAGGTATTTTCTGATTTGATCTTTATTATTCAAACTCAAGTTTTTGAAAGACTTAATATTCTGAACTACAACTCTCTTATTTGAACTGTTCATATTATGGTTCTTTGTCTCTTTGAATCACATTTATTCCATTAACCGTTTATTATGAGGTGTTGTGCATTTTATGGTTCTTTAATGGATCAGACATGCACACTCCTGCATTCTGAGGGCTGTAATTTTGTGATGAAATCAACCCATGTAGCCACTCATGCATTTTGGCATGATGCCTAAGCTTTTAGAGTTTTAGTATAGGTTGTTTGGTCTGATCAATTATGAGCTTTTGTCTAGTTCCATAGACACGAAAGACTGCAGAGATGAGCTTTACATTAGTGAAGTACTTGATGAGATATGTCAATTATCAGCTATTGGTCTAGCTCCATTGACATCAGTTATCATCTTTTGGCTATTCTTGTTGCTAGGTCTCACTGCAGCTAAAAGCATGTGAATTGTTAGTGGGTGTTCTTATCTTTGGTTTTTGTGACTATATGCTATTTCTTAGGACATATTAGTGTGGAAATGCAGAGCCATGGCCCTTCGATGTTTGAAAGGATAGGAGTCAATCAGAATACCATGTAGTTCGAATTATTTGTGTTTTTTAATTAAATGACTCTAAATATGGTTTGCATTGATCTAGATTTGTGTCTGGTTATGAGAAGGGAAGGGGTTAGGCACCCTTACTGCGTGCATGCATGTGATTCCTTTAGTGTATGCCTTAGTTAAATATTAGATAGCATGATAGCCTTGCAAGCTACAGAGAGTATGATTTGAGAATGAGCTTGTGGTAGCTATGATGCTGTTGCGCTTCTTGGTTTGATGCTCTAGATCCTTTGCTTTCGAGGATTAAGAGTTGGTAACGTAAGAAAGTACAAGTTATGTATTAGAGATAGAATATCCTACGTGCAGATTAAAAGATTTATGGGATGTGTTCAGCTAGCAAGATCCACTGATCATTGAGGATCATAGTTTCCTTAACTCTTCAACCACTAATTAATGGGTGTTGTTTCATATATGAGCTCCTTTTCTTTTGTGTTCTGCAAGATCTATTGGAGAGTGTAGAGTGATTTCATAAATCAAACATCTACCATGTTTCTAATCAGCTTTCTAACCTCTTCCAACAGTGGTAAGAGCATTATTCTATAGAATTCTTGTGTCAACCAGCAATAGGTTTCTTCTAGGTGTGTTCTTGTACATGGTGAGTGGCATGGCTGAAAACATAGAACGGAGGATGAGTTTGCTGGTGTGACACACGGGTTTGAATGAAGTGGATGAATATTAGCGGAGGAAAGGGGTGTGGTAAGGTGAGTTGGCAACGCTAAAAAGGCATAACTAGAGAGACAAGAGAAAGGTAGAGTCCTGAGATGTGAGGTAAGAAGCTTCCTTGCGCTGAAGGCTTTATCAAGGTTTTGGATGGAGGGTTAAGACATGGATGGAGATGTAGATGTGCAATACACTTATAGAGTTCAATAAATGTAGGAAGGCTGGTAAATAGTGATGTGATAGGTAGAGGAGTTGCATTATTAGCAGAGTTAGGGACTGACATGGCAGAGATGATTGGGCATGGGTTGGACATCTATGAAAAAATAATCCATCTATGAAAAAATAATCTTGCATACCCTGTTTTACAAGATGGCTTTAAAACCCAGGCTTGGATAACTTCAGGGTTGGTTGTTAGAATTAATGATAAAGAATTGTTGCAAATATTATTCTATAAGATGTTTCTAGTTCTCATTGTTGTCGTCATCATCATCTTCATCTGCTTCACAACCATTTGTCCCGTCTATTTGAGTTGGCTTTTTGAAAGAAAAAAAAATCCCACTCTATCAAAGACCATTTCTCCATCATTTCACAATCTATCATGCCCATTCACCATCACATTTTTGGTCTCTAATGGCTTCCTCTTTATCTTGGTGCCTTCTACTTCTACCTCAAATGAATTTATTGATTAATAAATACTTACTATTAAAAAATGTGTTTTTTTCATCCTTTCTATATGCTCCTCTTTGATTCACGGGATGCTTTGGTTAAACTGACATAAATGCAATGGGTTGGTTTTCATTAATTTTGACAAGAACCTTGTACCTGGTTAAGATTCATGATTGTAGTCTAGACTCTAGAGGTTGTAGGTTCAAGCCCTTTGGGTGTCAAATAACGCAGTCAGTCTATAGAAATAATTTGTCAAATCTAAATATGAAAGTCTAGATCAAATATATATATATGAAGGTCCACCCAGATTGATGGGATAAATGGCTAGATGATGATGATGGTGTAATGGATTGATTTTCAGTAGTTGTGTTTGTTAAGAACTTAAAATGAGTGATATTATTAGAATGTTGCCCTTTAGTAATGTGATTTTTTCATTAAACATCCTCATCTTTTCACATATATTAGAGCTTGCCTCATTGCTATTTCATGTTTTGCAGTGAAGAAGGCAAGATCAGAAAGATTTTGAAGGCAGAGCCCCTTCCAGATGGCTCTGGACACTTCTTTAATCTTAGTAATTTCCCTTCTGTAATTGCTTCCATATTTCTTTTTGAATATTTACTTGTTTCCCATTCCAGGTTGTGAACAAGCTAGGTCTGGGTTGGTTCCTACTCAAATTTTGAACAATGGTGGCTGGGCTTAGCAAATATCTGATTTTTCTCGGCTTATGTGGCTTGGCATAATTGCTTTAGTTCATTTTCATTACATTACCACATGATATATTGTTATGATTATAAGCACAACGTATTATTATAATAATTGGCGCAATTTATGAGCTTTATTGTTATAAATGGGGAGGGGAAGGGCTCCTCCTGGAGTTCTCTTTTTGGTTGTCCTCATATTTTGTATTTCCTGTGCCTTAATAGATTCAGTTAAGTTTTTCTTTTTAGAAAAGGATTTTGTTAAACAACCTAATCAAGCACTCGATCCCAGTTTCATCTAATGATAATTCCCATATTATTTCCCTTCCTAACACGAACTTCTTTTTTGTTGTATTTTATTTATTGAAGGCGTCCAAAACCGGCTAATGAACGTGGATGAAAGCATTTACATCCCTGTTACAAAAGCAGAGTTCACAGTCCTTATCTCAGCTTTCAGTGTATGTGACATTTACTTTGTAACGAAACAATTGTTTGGTGTGACACTCTCTCTCAAGTTACATCCATATTCTAGAGATTCGTACATATTTGTTGTGTCAACTATTGCACATCTTTCTTTTAGGAAATGGATAGTGATAGCCATGTCAGTGGTCACCCCTTTAATAATCCATCCATATGACACTTGAGAACATGACATATTGGGTTTTCCATTAGTCAGATTTATGATTTTTTGTTGTTTCTGGTTTCATTCAATCAGTTTTATCGGCTCGTCTTGCATTTATATTGGTGAAATTGTTATATGTGCGTGTTGGGTGTATTCTAATCATAAATTGGACTTGATGTTTACTGCAGTTTATCCTGCCATACCTTATTGGTTGGCATGCATTTGCAAGTTCCATCAAGCCAGATGATTCTCTCCGCTCAAACAACGCTAATCCACGTTCTGGTGCAGACTTGGAGTGGGGCAGATAGAAATGGCATGACATATGTTCAATGAGAGAGAGAGAGAGAGAGAGAGAAAGAAGAGACCTCATCTTTCAACAGTTTGATAGGTGAGTGTATCTTGTAGTTTGCTTAATTGAATCGATGATTTTGTGACAATCAAATCAACGTCCTGGTGTAAATTGTTCTATTGCCTTTGTGGATATCCAACTTTATGGGATAGGGTACCCCAACCTTAACCCCGCAAAATACGATGACACGATCCGGATACCTTATCGTGGAAAAGAACAAAAAAAGGGATGTTTCATGACCTTTGGCACTATAAGTAATCCCAATCTTACTTAAAATGGATGGATTGAGTCAATTCATTAAAATTATTATTGATCGGTTGCAAAGTGTAAGTTAACTCACTGCTAATCAACAGTCTTGAGAATTCTCTGAGTTTTAACACAACCTTGGGCCCCTAACGGGTCTACTGAGACCAAAGACTTGGCCCAGAAGGTGAGTTCTTTGGCCCTGTTCACACTGACCTAACTGACTGATATTCTGGTCCTTTCATGGCCCGATGGACTTAGATTTACCCTGCCCAGTTATATGACTAGCAGTCTAGCACTAATACAGGCCCCGTTCACAATGGTTAAACGGACTGGGCCCCGGCTCACAAATGGACTCAGATCTGGATGATCAGGCCTGTAAGCACTACAGATGGACTTCTGATCCAGAACCGGTTGGGCTCAGTTTAACAGACCCAGAAAGCCAACAGGTTGGGCTAGGTTCTGGCCCTGTAAAATAGATCGTCTCAAAATAATCAGCAGTAGGTGAAAATATCAGTCGTATCAGCTGATATATGGTAAATTTTTAATTTTTAAGGGGCTGATACCTATCAGCGATATCAGCTGATATAAATAAAATCAGCATATATCAGCCGATATGTGTTTTTTTAATTTAAAAAACATAAATATTGCTAGATATCTAAAAAAATCGCCTAATTATTTTTAGTGAATAAATAAAATCACCCTTCCATAAAAGGCTATCGAGTAATCAATTATCTATTTTTATTAATTAACACTTTCATAAAACTTTGAAAGAAGCTCCTCTCAAGAAGGGAAATCTTGAATTCGATTTTCTCCATGAAGTTATTCTTCATCACTTGAACACAGTATGTGTGTAGGGAGGTGTACACATGGCTCAAAGGATTAGTTGGATAAAATCTTCTAAGGGTGAGATGCATGAACACCTTTGGTCATTAAAAAAAACTAGGGGTGAAACTTGGGTTTTGGCCCAAACCTGCATGACCCGACCTGACCTGAAAATCATGCAGGGTCGGGTTATGAAAGTCGGGTCGGGTCAGGTCGGTCTGAGAAGTCAGAAATCCTGCATTAAATTCGGGTCAGGTTAGCGTTGAGAGATTTTTAAGTTAACCCGACCTGACCCAGTTAAAAGTAGGCTAAAGTAGGTTCAAAATGTGGGTCGAGTCGGGTTATAATTCGGGTCGGGTCACGACGTCCGGGTTAAAAGTTCGAGTCGGGTCGGATTCTATATATTACTAACTCGGGCCAAGTTGTTTTAAAAATCCGACCCTACCCGACCCGATTTCTGCCCTAAAAAACACTGTAAAAAAAAATATTAAGTAGATTAAGAAAAAAAACACCAAGGTATTTTCTTTTTCTTTTTCTGAAAGGTAAAAAAACCAAGGCATTTTCATATAATATATCAACTGATATTTAAAATTATATTAAGTAAATACCATACATATCCGCTATATATCGGAATTAATTTATTACTAATTTTTCATTTCACTTTATATACATATCTTATTTCATTTCTATATATTAAATGTTATATACATATCGATTTAAAATTTATATACATCCTCAATTCTATAAAAGAAAATTCTTCAAAAGTTCGAAAATAGAAATCATTTTATAATTTTTTTTTAAAGGTAAAAATAATTAGAAATGACTAATTCTAAAAAAATATTTAAACATGAAAATGACCGATATTTAATGAAAAAATTACATATCCATAAAATTTCTTCATTTTTTGAATTTTTTTGAAACAAACGGGAGAAGATATTAAATACCAACAGTCATTAGATTAACCTTATAAATTAAAAGAGAGCCATCATAATTCAGAAAAAGATTTTGTGCTGAAAAATTTTCGGATCTTGGAGGGGACAACATGCAAGTAATTGCAAAAAATCCAGTTTCTAGCAAGGCTGAAATGACAGCCCATTTTTGCCATAATTTTGGAATTTTTTATTGAAATTTATTTTTGTAAAATCTGCACATTTTCAGCCCATTAAAGAATCAAAATATTAGAACGTGGGCGGTGCCACATGCAAAGAATAACACTTTGCAAGAAGATGCCTTCCTTTCATCCTCTTGCCTCCTGTCATTCTCCTTTCTAAATTTTGATCAGTTTAAATTTAAATTTTGATTTTTTAAAAAAATATGATTTGATTGATTTAATAAAAAAATCTTTTAAGAGAGCTTTCTAATTGATTCACCTCTCTCACCCTTCGACAAGTCTTCTAACATCCTTGTACAAATGATCATATAAAAAGAAAAGAAAACTTAAGTCACTTAAAATAACATTTCCTTGCAACCCAAGGATAGGGCTAGCCCAACCGCCAAGAACCTATCCTGAGAAACCGGGAGTCTTATATTCAATTTATGCTCAACCTTAAAGGGTCATTCTCCATTGAACTTAACCTGTATGCGTAGATTGGGAGGTTTAGACATTTTCAAAAATTAATCGGATGAAATACCTAGACACTTAGTTAAAAAAAGAAAAGGATGGTATGGCCAGTGGAACAATAGCAATATATAAATAATATACTGCAATATAAAAAAAAATAATTCCTCATCACAATGAACATAGGAGTACAAGGAACTTGTGTGTCCCAAGCGGGCTTTGATACCAATTTGTTGGGAATTAATCATCATTCAATCACAGATCAAAAACAAACACACACCAAGGAACACATGATATATGTAGGTTCAATCTAACCTTGGCCTACGTCCATGAAAGAGTATAAATTTTATCTATAGAAAAGGAATACAAGAAACAAAATTTACACTACTCAAGAACCCCTGACCCAAATCTCTCAGTATCTTCCCTCATGTCTCCCTCTATCTTGCTCTCTACATTTCTCTCGCCTCACAACTCTCACCATTAGAGATTCCTGCTGGGATCCCCACTGGGGTGGTCTTCTCCTAGCTCAGTCCAAAGAAAACTCTATAGAAAGATACGATATATACTGTTGCTTAAACAGACTAGGCCCAGTGGGCCTGAGTCTGGGCCCAACTAACAACCTAAGCCCAAAAGGGCTTTGAGCTATAAATCCAACACTTTTAAACCACTTCAAAGAAATATTTGAAGGGAGAGTATTAATTCTCTTTCCTTCAGCTGAAACTTTCAACAAGATAGCAGAGTGATAAGAAAGACCAGGATTGACATTTTAGTTCAATATTGATTCATATATTTAGTAGAATTTTCACCAACATACATAAGTATTTTTTTAAGCAAAAAAGTAGAAAAGAAAATCAAATTAAGATGGAGTGTATACACTCGGTGATGTTAACAGTTTTTATGTTTTGTTTTTAATGCATCTCCATGGTCTTTGGTGGGTTTTTATTTATACAGAGCATTTATCTCAACCAATGAGTTCTGGCAACGAAAAAAATCATCCACCAAAGAATAAGAATGTTAAAATGATCATGTACACAAGTAAATGATCTCTCACAGAACCTAAAGTACCTCTTCTCATTCGATTCAAGAAAAACTTGCAATCCATTCCCATTCGGTGAATTAACTAATCTAAGCACACTGAAAATTCAACCATGTTACAAAACAAAATCCCAATGAATTGCATCTGTTGCACTCAACAAAGCAATCGTTACCTTACTTACCCGAGATGAGATTGTTGCATTGAGTTTGAGTTAGCCAAATGATTGATTTGAGCAGAAAGTCATGCTGTGAGTTTTGCATCCAATTTGAGATTGTTGATTGTATTGGCAATGGTACAGCAAAGGCTAGCCTCCAACTCCAATGTTCTGACCACTCTCTCCATCCATCTCAACTCTTCATGAACCTCAGTGCAGAGCACCAAAGAAGAGAAGTGCTCATCAAAAACTAGCCCAATACACCTCATAATTGACTCCAGTGATGGGACACATCTGCAGCTTTCCAACCCTTGAACACCAGTAACTGAAGCCTCAGGAAACCTTTCATACTTCCTCAGCCACTTCCCCAAATACCTCACCAATCTCAACATCTCAGACCTGCCCAGCCCTGCCACCGCTGATGATACCGCTAGCCCCTCTGCATTCTTTGATCCAAAGAGGTAGTGCAGACACAATTCTGGCAATGTAAACCCATCATAGGCGGCTGCCAGCAGAACTGCTGCCTTCTTTGAAAGCTGTGACGATGATCCCTTTGTCGCTTGCTCCATCACCGAAAGCACTTGGCTTTCCCACTCCTGTTGCACAGTGATCATGCTGCTCAAGACGCCTTTTGGTGGCATAAGGAAGTAGTTCAAAATGAGGAGAAGTTCTGAAGGTGGAATATCAGCCACATGTTTGGTATAGAGGCAGAGTGTATGCGAGGCCCTCCAGGCAATGAGATTCTCCACCATATCAGATGGCTGGCAGTAAGGGGACACAAGACCCTGGACGATTAGTGTTTCAAGAAGGTCCCAAAGATGCAGGGCCACACAAGTCTGTGAAAGCAGTTTGGCAACATCTCGGCCGATGAAGAAGCCAAGCTGCTCAATCGAGCGATGTGGATAGTCAGGATCGGAAGGGGCAAGTCCCACTGAGAGGCCAAGTATTTCCCTTAGGTTGTCAAGGAAGGAGTTTAGGAGGAGGTAGAAATCGGAGTGGGTAAAGGAGTCAGGGTTCTTGAGCTTCCGAGAAAGCTTCTTGAAGAAGCGGTGCGAGAGTTGGATGAGTTGAGAGTCAAGGTGGGAGATGTCGTTCCATCCTCTAATGCGTTGGATGGGATAAGACGTTGCACCATGGGAGTTGAGAAGGGGGAAGATGGAATCAGGGTTTAGGACAATTGGATAATCATATGGGGTTTTTGGGACAGATTCAGCATTTGCCGCTGCTCTTGTAATTGTTTCCAGCAAAGACATGAGAGAGAGAGAGAGAGAGAAGAGAGAGACTATTGAATAAAAGACAGAGACTAAGCAGCAGTTGATGTGCAGCTTTGGGGCAGATGGATCTGAGAATTTTAAGGTTTTAGACCTGACAATGGTAGCATGCAGTTGGTGGTGGATGGCATATGGTACAAGTATTCAATCTAGTGACTTGGTCATTCATCTAGTCATCCACACCTTGTATCGCTCCAATATTAACACCTACATAATCCATAAATTGTTTGACAGTCCTAACTGTTCAGTTAATTTATGGAAGAAAAGTAACAGAGCGCAAAATTGATCACAATCGAAAGTTATGGTAGAGTTCTACAAAACCATAAGATGCAGACTAACCTCACTTGTAGAGTTAAGCAGACTTGGGGTCAGTCTACTACAAAGTGAGGTGGGCTACTTGACCTGCAAGTAAGGCTAAACAAATGAATTGCATTCACGTAAGAAAACATAATAATGTAGCATTAAGTGCAATGAAGAGGCATATTGATATGCTTTAACAGAACAGTATCAGGTTTACCTCAATTGATCACATATAAAACAGTACACGCACAATGATAATAATAACAACAACAACGACCAACAACAGCAATAATAAGAAAAAGCAACCATAAAAAGAAGAACATGGCAAAGTGTATTTTGAGTTCATACACGAGGATGGGATATGAATTAGTTTGATAAAAAAATGTTCAGTTAGTTTTAGCCCTTTGATTTCAAGTCATAAAAGATTGCTTTTAGGTGTATCAATTCATCCACTTTATCTTTGTTTTCTTACAAATTACAACTCAGTATATAAAATAATGGCTCACATGTCATGTGTTCTGGCAAGGAGAAGGCATCAATGCATTAAAAAAAAAGGGATCCGAGTAGCAAGATTCACTATTTTGAAAGTCAGTATAGGTTTCTCATCATACCAATAATCTAATCCATTGGAATTGTCTCTTCTAGCAACCTACCTGGTTTTCAAAGCCCAAGGAAGTAAAAAAAAAAAAGATCCAGTGGCAATAGACAGGCTTTTTGAAAGGGCATAGATATCATTTTTTCAAGAGCTTATTCACTATGTGTCTCTCTCTATGTATAGAGAGAGAGAGAGAGAGAGAGAGAGAGCGAGCTTCAATGCTGGTAAAACCTATTTGTGTGAGGAGCTGTTTACCATTTGCTTCATACAAGTTTAATAGGAAAAATTACATCTATATATCCCTATTTTGTTTCTTTTCATAATCTTCTCCTCACTCAACCCTCTCCGATCTCCCCTAACTTTTGATGTCCCTTTGAATATGCAAATAAAACCATGGAGGTTGAACTCCTACCAGCAATCAATTGCAATAATAATGCAACCCACCCTTCTTTTCTTCTTTCACAACACCCATTGAACCTGACCACCTTTTTTTCTCCCATCACAATCAATTCTTGAACTATGACCAAGAACTAGGAATTCATCATGAGAAGTTTATTGAGAGCAGCCATGGTGACAGAATTTCAAAGTTTTGGATTCCATGTGGGGCTCGGTTTTAAAGCTCAATTTTTTTAGCAGAGAATTCTCAAAGAAAAAACCGTCCCTTGTATTCCTCAGTTGCAGGAAACATAAAATGGTTTTAGGCTCCATAGAAATCTGGATTTTAAATTTTCACCTGACTGTTAAATCTAACACACCACTTCCAAATTCCAATATTACACAACTATTCATATTGCTAACCAGTCTCTTTTGCTTACTTTATTTGGTCAGCACCGATGGTGCGTCACCTTATCTCCTCCCCTTCATGTTTCAGCCATCACCACTAATTCACTTTACCTCAAAGAATCAACATTGCTAGATATTCTTATGCTCAGTGCAGTTCATGATTGAACAAATTTTAAAATCCACAAGTGCATTTGAATTTGATGACATGATCATGATCACAACTTTGGCTACCATTCCTAGAAGAAGTTGCATTCATCTTCCTCTTGTTGGCAGCAGGGTGCCCAGTGTCACCTTATCTCCTCCCCTTCATGTTTCAGCCATCACCACTAATTCACTTTACCTCAGAATCAACATTACTAGATATTCTTATGCTCAGTGCAGTTCATGATTGAACAAATTTTAAAATCCACAATGTATTTGAATTTGATGACATGATCACGATCACAACTTTGGCTACCATTCCTAGAAGAAGTTATGTTCATCTTCCTCTTGTTGGCAGCAGGGTGCCCATGGTGGGATCGGGGAATTGTGCCAATGAGATGCAGTGTCATGGAAGAGGATTAAAATGGGGAGAGTAGAAATGCCCATGTGTTAAATTTGTGAAAAGAAAATTCAAATTATCAATACTGAATACCCTAAAACTTCAAAATATCGAACGCTCAATGCAATGCCCATATTTAAAATTTGCCCAAAAAAGCCAGTTCATCATTCAGAAATAATAAAAAGTCATTGATTTGCCCGCTCGGGTGTAGCTCAATTGGCTTGAGCTTTTAGGAAGAAACTAGAGGTCTCAAGTTTAACCCTCGACAAAGTTTACAGGAGGCTTGTGGCGGTTTCCTATACCGATGAGATTAATCTCACTTCCAATATGAGGTGGGAATAACTATAAAAGGCAAAAGGAAAAAATCATTGCTTCTGTGACTGGAAGAAGAAATAAGCATGAATATCTATAACATACAAAAAGAAGAGAAATAAAAAAAGGATGGATAGGATCAGGTTTTGTGATAGAAAAAGGAGAGAAAATTTACTTGGGTTGAAGATGGTGAAGGAGAAGGGGAAACAACAGATGGAGAAAGCGGGAAGCTGGGAGCAGGAGAGCCGGAGAGAGAAGTTGTCGCCGTCCACATCAGCTTCCTTTCTCTTCTCTGCTTCTTTTTCTTCTTCGTTGACGGGAAAAATACAGAGAGCGGCGGCAGCTAGAGTTTAATAGAGAGAGGGAAAGAGAAGAAGGGTATTAAAAAGAAGAGCATTAGGGTTTGTAAGTGAACACCCGTCTTTTTGGAAAGGAACTCACATGAGCTTACTAAAGAGCTCAAGTGTGTACTCTGATATTTAAAGGGAAAGTAATAAAATTTTATTTTAAATACAATATTTACTTATGCTGAAAGTAAAAATTTAATGTTTTCTTTTATTTATCTTATTGCAATAATTTAATATTATATTTACCATCTTTTATTTTTACCATTACCATTATTATTAAAAGGTCTTCTTTATTTTATTTTAAAGATTCAATCCATGATAATGTATAATAGACTACTCATATATTTATAAAATATTAGTCTACATGTATATATTGAAATGCTTTATACTTTACAACGTAATAACTAGTGATTATTAAAAATTCAAAATCATGTTGTTTTAGAAAGAATGATCAATTTTCAACTTTCTACAACACATAATTGAGTGTCATTTAAAAAAAAATGTTTTTTATAAGAGCTTTATTTATATAGAAAAAAGATTAATTAATAATCTAATAATATTTATAATATTATATTCAAGATAGGGTTTGATGGGGTTTGACCATGGTTGAACCGAACCTTATTCGAAGATGGTTTGGTAGACGGTCCGGTTATGATAAACTTGATTGGGAGCAGGTGCACAAGCAGGAGCCAAAGAGGTGGAGAGAGATCAAAGAAGTGATTAGGGCTAGCAAAGTCACTATGATGGGAATGTAGGATTGAAGACAGAAAGCTCGAAGAGTTTTCCATGTGGGTTTAAAACAAGGGCTGGGTCGGGCAACTCTCGTGTCAGATCGATCAATTTTAAAATTTTAAAAAGCTGAACTCAATGAAGATTTTTTTTTCAATTCTGTTATTAAATTTATAAATATATAATTCAGCTCACTAATTTTTTAAATTGGGATTCAATTAAAATTCAAGGCAAATTTCTCCTTTACTTAGGCCATTTGTTTACTACAATGCAATCTTATGCTTTTTTTCTTATTTTATTTTTTATTTTAATTTTAAATAATTTATTTGTAAGTGAGAAGATCAAGATTGGATCAACAATAATTCTTCAATTTGATGATTTAATTATATAAACTTTTATATTTACATTTTGCAGGAAAATAAGATATAAATAAGTTATTTATATTTTTAAAAAGAAAAAATATATATAATTTTTGGATTTTAGAAGAACGACTTTGCAAAATGATGATACAAAACTTGAATTAATAACTTCATAAATAACAAACTTTGCATTTGCATGAAAATAATTTAAAAACTTGTTTCATACTTCTCATTTAAAATGTTGTATGGTTAACATTGTCACAAATCTCATTCTAGAGATATTAACGGCATTTGTTAATAGTGGGATATTTTCAAATTCTCGAGTTCTTATCGGGAATTTAAAAGGAAAATCTTTCAGAAAATATAATATTTAAAAATAATAAATAAATAATTCTCATCTAACATTTCTCCAGTAAAAAGATATCATACAATTCTACATGAGTTCATTGTTAAATATCATATCAAAGTCATCCAATATCAAAATAACATTAAAAAACATAATCATCCACCAAGAAAGCATAATGTTACAAACCAATCAAAAGGAAAATAGTATCATTAAGGTTGACAAAAATCATAAATAACATCAAATGTCAATAAAGCCATCGTTGTTCTATTCTAAGAAATCAAAATTTGTTGTTCTACTCTAAGATATCAAAATTTTATAAGCCATCATTGTTCACAAATGTCAATAAAATCATCATTGTTCTATGAATATAAATTTTTAAAAATGATAAACAAGCAAAGGATATAATGATTAGTTTGAAACAACTGACAATATAAATTCCCTTTCATGTTTCAGTGAGGTTTTGACGAAATGACAACAGATTGGGGCTGATTTTGGTAGACAAAGTAGTGAGGTTCAGCTGAAAGTAGAACAACAGTGTTACAGTGCTTGCATCTAAGGTGTAAATATTTTATTCAAGCACTGTAAATTTTTTAAATAATCCTTCCTCTGAAAGTGTTATTGATTATAACATTATTCAAGAATTGGAGTAGGAGGGGTCTGAAATTGCAGAAAAATTGAGAGTATGAAATGCGAGAGGAATCGAAAAAGTAATGAATTTTCTACATAATACTTGAGTCTAACCATATTCATTGGAAAAAATCGTTCTCTCTCTCAAATGCCTATGCTTCTCATTTACTGTTTGCATATTCATTTCACACTTCTAAAGAAACACTACACCAAAAATGAAGCCTCACATGCATACATTCTCACTCTGTTCCATGCATTCGTTTCGTGACCTGCGAATTTCGGTTCTAAACAAAGAAAGGCACCCTCACTCTATCAAATCAGTCCAGCCATACATAAGAAAAGCCCAATTTGAAAACTCCGAAAAGATTAGGTTTTAGTTGCTTACATATCAATAACCAAATCAGTTAAAATTTTAGCTAGTGTGTACCTAGTAATTATCTCAGAATATTACTCGGATCAGAGTGATGGTTAGAGTAGCCGTGATTCACAGGTGTGTGGCCAATTTGTTTGGATTCATGATAGGTGCCCCTCCTCCACCCCAAGTAACACAGTATGAATATCAAAAAATGCCTTTTACCAGCTTGGAAACAAAGCCTTTTACGATGTGATTAGATATCAGTCTGCGTCTGTCCATGTCACAGGGGCGTGAAACTTAAACGAACAAGGGGAAACATTTTATTGGCGATTTTCTCGACATATATATGAGTAAAATGTATCCTTATTGGAGTAAATCTGACCTTGTTTTCGAGCTTCTGGGAGTGAGAAGGATTGGATTTCCAAAGAAAAGCTCTTCTTCTTCAACTGTGATTCTTTTCTCGAGGTCGACAATCGAGAGAGAGAGGAGAGCAGCGACGGCTGGGAGGAGCCAAAGAGTTAAGAGCAGAGAGCCTAATCGAAAATTTCAGAAACCCTAATTGAAGAAGAGGGTTTCAAGTTTTATCCTCGTAAAACGCGCTTTTATGGCGAAAACATTATTTTAGTGATATTTACCGAATAAAAACGAAAATATCGCTGATATCTGTTACCGTCGTGTTGAGTAGAGTTCATTCAATTAAAATCCAATAATAGAATTTTTTTCCTGTTTCAATCATTTTTCATAATTTTATCTATTTTTTTAATATTACAATGACAACAAAGCAGAGCCGTCTAGACCTAACGTACAAATATCGGCCGATACATATCGTATCGGCCGATATATATCGGTTTTTTAAAACCGAGTAATATCGGCCGATACGATAAATATCGGCCGTACATACCGAATATAAGCCGATATGGCCGATATTCAGTCTGAAATATCGGCCACAATATCGGCCGATATTCATAAATATCGGTATTTAAATTTTTTTTTTAATTTTTTTTTTAAATATCGATACGGTTTTTCACGGTTTTTACACGGTTTTTCACGATTTTCAACAGTTTTTCACGGTTCAGGGTTCACGGGTTTCACGGGGTCTCACGGTTTTTTGCAGTTTTTGCGGTTTTGCACGACTTTTCACGGTTTTTTCACGGTTCCGATATTGGAGAAGAGAGAAAATGCCGATATCGGGATGAGAGATAAAAATATCGGCCGATATATCGGTTTAACCGATATTTTGACCCTTGGTCTAGACACAAGTTGAGGCGTAAGTTAAAAAATCTAAGCGGGACCTTCTTGGTATTTAATATATTATTATAAATAATATTTAATTAAAATTGTAATTATATATAATAAAAATTATATCTAGAATCTACTTTTCTTGCTTTTTAAGATGTAAAATTACTAATTAAATTTTTATATTCAAGTTTTGCTAAAATATTAAGCTCTATATAGAAATCCAAAAAAAATGACCTACTTTCTGCAATATCAGAGCGGTAGAAATATGGTAGAAAACATTGTTTCTTCGGCTAAGAAAAGGAAAAAGAAAGAAGAAAAATAAGGAAAAAAAAAAAACAGCAGCTGAGAATTAAATGCTCCAATCATTTTTAAAGGCTCAAACAATAGAATATCAATTATTAGAGCAGCATTTTATCAACATTCAAGTAGCTGAACATCCTAAAAATCCCTTTTTTTTACAAGGGTTTAAAGCTTAAGATCCTTGCCCAAAAACAGCTTATTTTCAATACTCCAACACACCTAGATGATAAAAATAATACTATTTTTTCTTTCTCACTTTATTGTGATTTTCGAAAAGGAGCCAGAATCATCTGGCAAAGACAAGGGTCTTGACAAAAATCCAGTATTTTTTTAGATTCCTGTCGATATTTGTGACTTTAGGATGAGATGAGTAGATGACTACTTACATTAGGAGAGGACAGTAGGACATGAGTGTAATACCCTGCTCTAGATTAGGCGTGTTTTAACTTAATAATTCTTGTTTAACCGGTTAATCTCGGAGATTACAGTTAGGGCTTCGAGAAAGCCCAGTTGTGGCCCAATCCGAGCTCGTGAGCTCAGTGATCCAGCTCATCCAGCTGGAGGGGCATTTTGGTAATTTACCGCTTGTTGTGTTTATTTTATAAATTAGATTGTTATGTGAATATTATTGATTGATAATGTTCTCCTTAATAAGGGATTTGCATTTCTGATTTTTAAATAATTTTATTTTCAGAAAAATGTATTTTAAATCTGCCCGTCAAAACCCCGAAAGGGAGTATTAATTATTTTAAAGGGTTTTGGAAATGAAATAATTTTGAAACTAGTATTTTGTAGTAGACCATTTTAAGTATGGTCTAGTTATTCCATATCACCCCAAAATGAGATTTCAAAAATATTTTATTTAACATTTGTTTATTTAAGTAAATAAGGTTAAATTATGGTTTTTATTTAAATCAATGATTTTTAGTAAGAGTTAGATCCCAAAATTTTTATGGTGATTAAGGTTTTCAAAACTCAATCTATCTGTAAGGTTGGACTAAGTTCTTGAGTTCTTAAAATCAAACTTTTAGTTTAAAATTGGGTTTTATCTAATTGAGGGACTTATTTGCAAAACTGAAAATTTTAGAGGGCTGATTTGCAACCAGAACCCCTGCTACTGTTACGAACGTCACCCGCAACTACATGCAGCTGCATGCAGTGGCTGTCCGGCCCGATTTTCTAGCCAATTTTCTATAAATTGGCCATCAGTTCAGCCTGATCAACTCCCACAATCTTCTTCTCTCCCTCTCAGTCTCAGTCTCAGCTGAAACCGATCCCTTCCCTCTCTGCTTTCTCAGTGTTCTTGCAACAGTAAGCCTTAGAAGTAAAGCTTTCCAAAGACCGGATTTCTTAGCTCAGGAACCTCAGTGAAGGTATCCATTGCATTCCCCTTTCGATTTTCAGTCAGCTTTGAATCCAGAAAATCTAAATTTGGCCCTGTTTTGAGTAAGAAAAACCAATTTGAAATCTAAGGAAAAACCATGGGGTTCATGTACCCGTGAGGATTTGACTTTAAAATCGGTTGGCCTAGTGAACTTCTGAGCTCCAAACCTCTCCCTATGGAAAGAGGACTCCTAGAGGAGTCCATCAGACCGGCTGGATGTGAAAACCGAGTCCGGGAAACCCTCTGTTTCCAGATTCGTATTTCACTGTCCGACTGCCGTCACTGTCTGCTGGTGCAGACAGTGGAGGAAGACGACTCTCGGATGGTCCGAGAGCCGATCTTCAGACGGTCCGAACCTTTGGACGGTCCGAGAGCTAACCCTCGGACGTTCCGAGCTTCACCCGAAGCCCAGTTACGCCCGAGGCAAGCCAGACCCCTTCAGACGAACCGAGCCGAGCTCGGAAAGGACCGAACCCACTCGGACGTTCCGAACCTAGACTTCGGATGTTTCGAGGACCCAGACCCACCGAGACTTGTTTTCGGATTTCTTTTCGGTTTGGATGGACTTCGGATGATCCGAGACCCGATCTTCGGACAATCCGAAGTCAGACCCATGTTCCGAGGTCAGTGACTAGATTAGGTGTGGTTCGGATGATCCGAAGCCACTGTACCTAGTTCCGAGGCATGTTCCGAGGGACCCAGTTTTTAAGTATAAAATATTGTTTGATTGTCAATTGTTTGATTAATGATGTGTTATGATGATTAATACCCCTTGTTAATTAAAAATGTACTAACCATTTTCTCTTATTATTATAGTGTAAATACTATTGTATTCACTTTCAGGTCAACCCTATTGGTCGGGCACTGAGTGATCTCACTTTCAGGCCGACGTTATATAGTCGGGCACTGAGTGACCTCGAGGCCTAACTCAAAATGTCAGATCTGGTCCTATCCAGAAGACAACCGAGAAGTGACCCGAGGATCTAGACCTAACTCAATAAGTCAATCTGGTCAATGCTCAGAAGACAATATGAGTTTTAGACTGAGCCCCTTTTTATTATATTATTATCTTGTGGATGATTATAACTTAAAAATGATAGAAACCCAGTAGGAGACTCAATTCCATATACCTTGGATATTTCTGGGAAAAACGTATGATTTCCAAATACTACTCAGTGTGTACGTATTTGTTATGTATATTGATTGTGCACTTGTCTGTTTGTTTGAACAGAGATCACTAACCACACAATTAAGGTGAGGGAACTTAACTCTGCAGAATATGTAAACAGGTTTTATTATGAGATGAGTCTTGAGCAATGAGTGAGTTCAGATTTGATGAACCCATTCATGTGCCTAGATATGATGCACTATGGTAAGAGTGCTTATGATGATTGTGAATATTATGATGTTGATCATATGAATATGTAAGACTGCTTCCACGTACCTGAGCTATTGAACCAATATCGGCCATATGGGAGATGGTTTATGTCTACTGGACTATGGGTGGACCATGAGTGTCGTCAGTTGTTGACTTGAGGATGTCAGTATCGGCTAAGTCAGAGTCGAAGATGTACTTATAAGGATGTATTTTGACCGTGTCAGGACTTAATACTGGTCTTAGTGTAGTCGGCAGGCGTTACGTTGGATGATAGCAGTAATTGACGAAAAATGGAAATGATGATGATGCTTTACATGATATTATACTTATTTATTATCAAGCATGTGATATTATTGAACTGTTGCTAACCTGTTATTTTACTTAAACTGCATTGTTATATTTCCTTCACTGGACTAGTTAGTTCACCCCACTCACCTTTCAGGAGATGAACCCGAGGAGGAGAACCCTCTTTTTCAAGCTTAGGGTGGATAAGCAGCGGCGGTGTTTCGGGAATTCCCCTTGAGGGGAATACCCTTATCTTTTCTTGTTGGTTCTTGGAACCATTTGATTTTATAAAGTACCGGGTGTGGTACTTAATTTGTTTAAATGTGATGTATTAAACCGTTTTGCCTCTGTAGTGGCTTTGAGACAATGTTTTGTAATAATCAATGGTTGGTTTTGACTTGATCATGTTATGTGTTGATGTTATAATTATATCTATTTTTGTGGGGTAGACTTATGGTATGTGTTTGAGTCTACATATTGGAATAATGTGTGACCTTTGGGCCTAACCGTTGATCCTGGCCCAGTTGGTATGCTTGTGTTAGTTTATCTTCAAAAAAAAAATCAGTCGCGTTCCGGGCCCACCCTTTGGTCGGGACGTGACAATGAGAGTCCAGAAGTTCTGCTGGGTATGATTGGAAAGCATGTCGGAAAACCCACGAGAACTAGATGGGATTTTGGAGAGGCTTTCAACATCTTCGTCGAGACTCGAGAGAGAGACAGCAGTGTTGGTATCGCAGATCGTAGTCAAAGAGCGAGAGAGAGACCAGTGTCACAATGTCAATGTGTGAGAGAAGGGACACGGTATGCAGCTAACTTAAAAGGGCGGGGGCTTATTTTAGGGTTTTGAAGTGGAGTTGTATTTTTTAGGGTTTGCAGAATGCGGGAAACAGTGTAATGGAGTGGGTGTTAGTGGGTCCTTTTTTACGGGGGCCCTAAGGCGACCGCCTCAATCGTCTTATGGTCTATACGGCCCCACAACAAAGATCAAGTGTTTTATAATTACTATATCAAATTCTAATTTTTCTATTTGTAATCATTTCTTTTTTATAATTTGCTTTAAATAATTATAATTCATAAAATTATGTGCTGAATTTTAGAAGATATTTTTCATAAAGAGATTTACTCAATCACTGTTGGAATTTTTAACTTTATACTTGCGTCGCTCTTTAAAAAGGAAGCAAATTACAACCGTTCCATGAACTAATCACTCATAATTCATTTGATAGGTACATAAACAAGTGGGCTAAACCTTCAAATTCACCAAATTAATCATATGATCTTCTTTTACTTTTAGTTATTTTTCCACTAATTTCCATTACTTTTAGTTAACAACGAGTGAACGGCATGTAATAAACTTATCCAATCTTAAATACCCATTCTAACTTAATATTTTCATGAATTTACTATTTTAATGTAATATAATAAGGGGAGCCATACATACACCCGGGAAATCTTTCCCTACACACCAGTTTTCCAAAAGTTGATGGAAATTACCGTTTTGCCCTTCCACTTAAAAACGCTGCATCCTCTAAACAAATGAGCCTGATTAACGAATTCAAAGATTTGTATGAACCAACTGGGTTGTGAAGTGAGATTTTTAAACGAATTCGTTTCTCGACCAATTTCTACAAACAAGGTATCAAAATTCATCTAGTCTGAATTTTATGAACTCTATGACTGATTTTAAGTAAAAAGGGTATACTTTTGGGCTTCAAAAATCGTACACAAAGAATTAAGGAACTTCCCTCTTAATTCTTTGGGTACGATTTTTAAATCCAAAACTATACCCTTTTCACTTAAAATCAGTCCTGGAGTTCATAAAATTCAGAGTAGATGAATTTTGATACCTTGTTTGTAAAAATCGGTTGAGAAACGGCTTCGTTTGAAAATCCTACTTCACAACTCACTCATTCGAACTAATTTTTGAATTCGTCCGAACTAATTTTTTGATTTGGTGGATCAATAATTCGGAGGAATATGCGGCGTTTTTAAGTGGAAGAGCAAAAGGGTAATTTCCTTTAATTTTTTAGAAAAGGATGTGTAGGGAAAGATTTTCCTGTTTTCTATATGGACTCCCTATAATAAAAATAGGTCTTTTTTCAAGCTTACTAAATTAAATCTTAAAATTTATTTTCTACCTTTAATCATTTTAATAAATGTTTCTACTTTTTTACTCAATATTGACATGTACATGCACCATTACAATGTGCACGTGTAAATAAAAAGTTCTTTTCCACTTTAAGACATGTTTGTGGGCAATTATTTTCAAATGAAATAAATTTTCTTGATAATTTTTATTTCTACAGAAAATGAAATCTATCGATTTTATTTTTCACAAATATTTTTTTTTTAAGTTTGGTGTGATAAAACATTTCTATAATAATTCATCATTGAATTTATTTTTATTGTTATATTGGTAAGATGTAGGTTGCAACAGGATCATACCTATGTAGGTGATGATGGTAATAATAATGGTCATTATAATCATAACAATCAAAATGATATCAACAATAACAATTTTATACATTATATATTGTTAATTCAATTTGTATTTTACTTAAAATGATAATATTGTGTAATAAAGTGTATAATTGGTTTAGATCTTACCCTAACGTACCTCAATCTAATCCCAAAATTCATAGCCTAGGTTGAATTAGGATGGTTCAAAAGTAGGAAGAGAGACACCCATAGAATATGAGTTGGACTTAATCATTAGTCAAGTAATAGATTATAACTATTATGTTTGGTTAGTTGGACCATAAGTAATGTGTTGAATTATTGATGGTTTTATAGGTTGTGTTAGATTGGATTGGTTGGGTCATGAGATTGGATAATAGATCGGATCAATTGATCATGAATTGGGTTATAGGTCATAGATTCGGCCACATGTCACCGGATTGGGGTACAGGCTATAGTCAAATTGGATCTTGAGTAATGCATCAGTTGGACAATGGTTAATTCATGAGTTAGGTCATATGCTTTTTAAATCCACAAGCTGTGGAAAACTGTTTTCCAACCCATGCTCTTAGGAGTTTTTTTTTTCACATTTTTATAGAAAATGAGGAAGTTAAAAATTATTTTTCATGAAAGGGTATTGCATATAAAAATCATGTAACATTTTTAATGAAAAATTGTACAAAAATGTCATTTTTAGTGGTGAATATAATTTTATATTGATTGAAAATAAGTCCAATCACTTATAATTGAGATTTATTGGCTGAGTCGATACAGATTGGACAATTTTTAAAATCTCATTTGTGACCCTCTATTCTCTTTTATCGAGTACATTGACCTTCAACTTAAAAAAAAAATAATAATAATTCTTCTACAAGATATCCACTTAATCGAGTGAAGGGTTTCTCCAAAAATTGATTCTACAGTAGGGTCATGGTGTGATAGAGATGATAGAGTTTAAGTAATTAAAATAAAGAAAATAGTGTATCAATTTAATATAGAAATTGCTTTCACTAAAATTATCAAATAAAATGCATAGGAGAAATTCCAAAATTAACCTATATTCTTTTATTGAAGGTCTTAATCTCAAGGGGGACTATATACTTTTATTACTAACATGTGAATGGTAACATATTTAATTAATAATATTTTAAAAATTTCTTCAAATACCTAATTAAGCCGACTGGACTTGAAAGTTGAAACAATGAAATTCTAATTTAAAAAGAAGGGTTTTAATTCTCAATATTCACTCTTGTATACTATATTACATAGTTAAAAAGAGGTTAGAGTGATGACCACAAACTCGCAGGAGTTCTAAATTTGTTTCTCACTCTACTTTAAAGAGTCACTCTCTATAAAATTATTAAGTGCGTAGGTAGAGAGACTTGCATTTACTTTGAGAATTAGTCTCATCCCCTATAGATTACCTGATCTGTGTGAGTAATGAGATTTATATATGTTTCAACGATTAGTTAGGTATTTTAAAAAGCTTCAATACCTTAGTTATAAAAAATAATTAAAAATTATAATGACGACTAAAGTTTTATCTTTAAAGAAATATGAAAGTAATATATGTAGAACGATGAAGAGGACATAAACTATAAAAATTTAAGAAGACGACGTTGATTCCATTTTGACCTTCTGCCGTTCTGCAAAAATGTTTGGCACTTTCCTGGAAAATCTAAGCATTTTCCCCCTTTTTTTTAAATTTTACGCGGAATCTCAACACTGACCATTAAATTACGGGAGTGCCACCATTGGTAGAAACTTGGTCAAACGACCTCGAGTGAATGCAACAAATTCTTGAAATTATTCACGTGTCATAAATACCAGTAGAGACGAAAAGTCTAATTTGATATTCATGTGATTTAATTTATTTTTATTATATACTAATTTATCAAAAATTAAATTTAACAAAATGAGATTTTTTAAAGGTCTATATCTTTTAAATTTATTTGAAAAAAATTCTAAATTTTTTATACTTCAAAAATTAGTAATTTGATGAAAGATTTAAAAAGATTCTTTGAAACTATTGACTAAAGATGAATTTTCTTTTGAAATTTTTATATGCTTGTAGCATATTCTTTGTACCATTTGTAGTATTCTATGGACTTATCACGAGGTTGTTTTTTCACCATTTCTATTTTTCACATTAATTATATGATGTGCATTTGGTATATTTTTAAATTAGAGTATATCTTTTTCTTTTTTAAAATTATGTTTAGGAAATCACAGGAAATTCAACGCAAAACCCCCCACAAGTGATACCAACTGCCTTTAGGATACACCAAGTAAGACCAGGGGTAAAAAAATCGGCCGGGCCGATATCCCGGCCGATTTTTCATATCGGCCGATATATCGGTTCGGCCGATATATCGGCCGAACTTTTTCTCTCTCTTCCCCGTTTTTTTTTTTTTTTTTTTTTTTAAAAAAAATTCCAAAAAAATTACTGTGAATGCAGAAAATTATGAGCTTATTGAATATGTAATTTTTTCATAAAATATCGGACATTTACATCTTCTAACATATTTTCGAAGTTACAATATCGGAAAATTATATAATTAGTAATAAAATGGTGAAAATTACAAAAAAAAAAACAGATAAATGAGGAAAATTTGTAGAAATAATTTCATAATTTATTTTCTTAGTCAATGAGTATTATTTTAAGTTATGAATTATAGAAATAAAAAAAATACATAATAAAATACTTGAAAATTACATAATAATGTAGAAAAAAATATTAGAAAATAAAACTAATGGGGTCCTAATCACTTGAACTGATAACCACACAAATGTCATACATAATAATATAATGTTTTCTTTCATTTGAGAAAATAGATTTTATTTTTCATTAATAATAATTAGATACTTTTAGACCCTCTCTTTTTCTTTGTAATTTCTCCCCTCTTTTAATGAAATTCTTTTGTGACTGCTCCAAAAAAAAATTAAATAAAATTATGAGCTATAATTAATTATGTTAAATTGATATAATAAAAATAAAGAATACCTTCTAATGATAATGACAATAGTAAAAATATTAGATGATAAATATAATATTAAATTATTACAATAAGATAAATAAAATAAAACATTATACTTTCAACATAAGTAAATATTGTATTTAAAATAAAAATATTATTACTTTCACATTAAAAATAATTTTTTGATAAAATAAAAGGGTAGACACGTCAGCTTCAAATGAGCTCTTGAGGAAGCTCACGTGAGGTCTTTATGAGGAAGCTCACGTGAGGTCATTATACAAACCCTAATGCTGCATCTTTTAATACCCTTCTTCTCTTTCACTCTCTCTACTGAAACCCTTACTGCAGCCACCACTCTCTGTAATTTTTTGCATCAACAAAGAAGAAAAAGCAGCAGAGAAGAGAAAGGCAAGCAGGTGTAGCGATTTTTTTTCTTCAATCTTTTCTCCATATTTTCTTTTTTCTCTTTCCATTCTTTCTCAATTCCTAAAAAAAAGCTTTCTTTTAAAAAAAAAATACAAAAACCGAATTTTTCCAATATCGGCCGATATTGGGGCCGATATTGGGGACCGTTTATCGGCCATATCGGCCGATATTCCTACTGTACGGCCGATACTTATCGTATCGGCCGATATTGATCAGTTTGAAAAAACCGATATATATCGGCCGATACGATATGTATCGGCCGATATTTAAACCTTAGAGTAAGACTATGGGAGTTCAAACCTGACACCTCCTGTTTTATGAGACGGGAGATTATTAGTTGAGCTATACATATGTGGGCATATCTTATTGAATGTAACAAATATCTTCGATATTTTCATTTTTATCATAAAAATATCAGCAAAATAACTTTTGGGTGTAAAAAACCCGAGTTTATCAGGTCTGCCGTTTTTAACGGTAAATTCTCGTTAAAAACAAGTTTTTATTATGAGAAACGATAAATTTTCGCTAAAATCGTGAGATTTTACCGTTAAATGCCCGTTAAAAAAGCTTGGGCCAAATATATATATATATATATTTTTTTTTTTTTTGAAATATCATCTATGTTTTCAAACTCAGGCCACATTATTTATTTTTATTATTTTTTAAATAATATATTTTCTACGAGATTTTTCCGTTAAATTCTCGATAAAAAATCGAGAATTTGAAAATATCCGCTATTAACAATTGCTGTTAATATCCCGAGAATGAGATTTGTGACAATGGTCTGTTAAATTGAAACTAAGATTGTCTATTGTCGTTGATTTCTTAGCCTTTAAATCTTATACTTTGATTACCTAATTTAATTGGTTTTGAGATGCAACTAATCCATAACAATTATTTTTTAGTCACCTTGCTCACTAAACAGTATTGATATCCAAGTGAGCTCTAAAACATGCTATCTTAAAAAATCTCAAAGAAAAAATCAATTTGCCATAAATGAACTTTTAAATTTTTTATCAAAAGTTAGAGGCTTTTTTTTTTTTTAAATTAGGACATCTCAAATAAACTCAAAAAATAGAGGCCTTTTTAGAAAAAAAAAATCTTAAGAAAATAAGTTAAAGAGTATATCCATGAAAAACATGTCAAAACTTGTATGATGCACATGCACTCCACTTTTTGATTGACTCAATTGAAGCAAAATGCATGAGGATCTCATCCAAGCATCTATTAGTGATTGTGGGTCCCACGAATTAAAGTTTTCATGAAGATCTTGTAAGACTTATCTTTACAGAAATTTATTATACATGGTCATTATTAGAGTTTGACATTGCCATTTTGCAAAGCCAATTATCATCATCTATTTTTTTTTAAAAAAATCTAAACTATATATAATATCTTTTTTTTTTAAATAAAAAATGACAGGCAACTTGTACATCTCTCAATTTTTTTTTTTTTTTAAAAGTGCAAGCCATAATTCTAAAATATCAAATCAAACCGCTTCCATTGTTATAATCTTAGTCTTTACACCTAAGCACAAAAATAATTAAGATCATAAACAAAGGAACCTGAGTGTTAGGGACGTGGACTTCACAAAAAACTGCTTGATCAGAGGCATTAATCACAAACCTGAGTGCCCAGCTGTGGGCCCCATTTTTTCCTCTTTCTTTCCCTTATTCCTTTTCGTTTTCTCTCTACTCTTTTGTATTTTTTTTTTTTTTCTTGGGCTTTTGTCTATTCTTTAAATGAATATACTAACTAATCATTAAAAGAAAATTAAGATCAAAATAAAAGAGAATCAGAAAAAAAGAAGTAAAAGAAATAGAGGGATGCATAGAAGAAAATAAAAGCATAAAGAAAAGAAAATCTAGAGCAAATTATAAAAAAAAAAAGAGAAAATAGTTTAAGTGAAGAAGTATCTTTTAATAGAAGAAATCTATCCATACCATCAATAATTTTTTTTTTTTTAATTTTTATTTGACTTACTACAAGAGCAACTATAGGGGTTTAAGCCCGTGTGAAGCTATACATGGACTAAATTTTAACTTTAAACTTAATTTTTTGCCATTTAATTATAATGGATGAAATCACTAGGTGTTTTTAATTTTCTTTTAGAATATCTAATAATTTCAACTATTAAGATCAAGTGGTAAAAAGTTTTTAAAATAAAATTTGGTGTACCAGTATCTCATAAATCTGCTTTCAAATTGTACAATTGATTTTTATATAGTTTTTATAAAAAATAAAAAGAAAAAGAAAATGAACTAAGTGCAACTGAATTTTTATATAGCTTTTTTTTTTTTTTTAAATCCATTGAATTTTAAAAGTCACGATTTTCAATGATCCAAAAAAGATCGATAAAAACTAGATCAATTTTGTATGGATTTCAATCCAACAGTAAAATCCAATTAGAATGTGTTTAAATTGAATAGAGATCCAATTTATGAAGTAGAATAGAGTGTGAAGAGGGATGGGTTGTAAATGGGTCCAGGTGGGCCCCATTTGAGATTTGTCATCCTTGCTTGGCTGAGTACTAATTTTATCAATTAAAAATTCTTAAAATTAAAAAAAAAATCAACCAAGGGGCAGAGCAATCTAACTCTAAATAAAAAGGTTAATTAAAAGTTTAAATTTAGGATAATAATTAAAACTCTCAAACTTTTGAACCACATCATAGAATATGCTTATAACACAAAATCTTGCAGCTGTATTAATAAGATTCACTTTCCCCGGTTCTGTGGTCACCCTGTTCTAGTGTGGTCCAGGGGAATATAATGATGGATTTAATAATACTTTTTTATAAAAATCAAACTTTACTAAATTTGAAATTTTATAATTTTAAGGGGCAAATATAAAATTTTAACAAATAAGTTTTAATTTAGTAAAAACCTTATGAAAGTAAAAAAAAAAAAGGAGAATATTAATTTCGACCTCAGTTTTTCATATTTTTGGTGAGCCACTGCTCATGAAATCTATACTATCTGCATTATGTGGCTCATGTTGAACGTGATATTTTAAAATAAAAATAAATGAATAATATTGTTGATAGTAATAATAAATATTCATCAAAATTATTTTTATTTTTTCAAAATAGAAAAAGAAGGATAAAACCGTTGGACTGTCGTCCAGATTCTACGAATATAGGTCAGCAGAAGAGACATTCAATTGGGTCCCACAGCCTGATGAGCGATCTAAATTTGCCACGTGGTAGAACACTAAAGCAAGTGGAGCCCACAGTACTTTCTTCTTTATTCCTTTTTTTTATAAATCATAAATTATTATTATTATTATTTCGTGTGATTGCATGGCGCGGTGACGGCGACTTTCAACGCGGCATCTCAAAACCGTGGACTGTGAGAGTGAAAAAGCCACGTGCCGAATTGCATGTCGAAAGTGTAAATGATCGAATCGGCGAGGTTTTCCCATTCACAAATTAATGCTACGCGCTTTTGCAGCCACGACGGAACGAGTAGAACGAAATATGATAAATTATCAATTGAATGATACATAGAAGTGAGAAGCAAGAAACCAATTTATCGGATGAGATATGATATAATAAATTTTAAATTTAGAGCAATGAGTTATTAACGTGAAAATTTTGTAAAAAATTAAGATAACATTTTTCATAAAATTTAAGTATATTTAATTTTAAAAATTAGAACTTTTAAATATCTAAAAATTTATCGTCAAAATAGAGTCAATTTAGAGTAAAAGGACACGAGAAGGAGAGAGTCTCGTATTGAACTCCGATGACTCCACATGGGAGTCCAAGTAGAGACATTCCTCATGGGCTGTCGGCTAAAAATCTTTTAGATAATAAGACTAATTGGTAAAAATATTGAGTCTTTTTTAAAATTTAAATTGAATTTTAATTGAGGTCTATTTAATGTATTTTTACTATTAGATTAAATATATAGATAAAATTATTTATCCAATAATTTTATTTTGATCATAAAAAGTTAAGAATTATAATAACTTATCATTTTGAACAACTAAAAAGTACTCATAGTGGAATATAAATGTAACAACCCGTCTGACTAGCACAATATTGTCTGCTTTGGGCCTAAGCACTAGGGACCCACACGGCTTTGCATTGAACAGAGAGTTGAACCGTTCTCTGATATCATTTGCAACGACCCGTCTTGCTAGTAAAATATTGTCCACCTTTTGCCCATGCACATAGGCCCGCACTGCTTCGCATTGGCAAGCCAATCCTAATGTTACTTCTAAAAGACCTTATGTTAGAAGGTGGAGAGATTCTAACTTATATCCCATATAACAACTCTCTTCATAAGTAATGTGGGACAAATAGTACTCAACCTGACTACTTTTTCTCTTCCATCAATGCTTACACAAATACAGGGTATTACCATAACAATCCACTTATCGGATGATTGAATAGGTTCCATTATCTAATATAGGGTTTTTAGTCGATTCTTAATAAGAATATAAGTGATATTTCGTAAAGGAGTTGGAAGTTTTTGATTGAACAATGGGCAGAAAGTAAAATTCATTTGTGGAAGACGATGCACTGCCGGTCTGCAACTTGAGCAGAGGGTACTATTACTTTGACTTGAACATCATTGTTGGGTGGGCTTGGCCGGCTGGACATCTAACTTTAAAAAAGATCGAGAATGAACTTGACGGTCAAAAACTCGATGTATTTACTCCCATGACTCAAGGTGAAATCAATTCCTTTAGGAAAGCTTAGGTAGGAGTTAGGGCTCAAGATTTGCCTAAAAGATGGGATCTAATCGGTCTCTCACCAAAAGAAAGGAGATGTATTTTAGTTATAATAAACTTGAAATACATCCATCAAATCTATGATAAGATAAAAATAAATGACATCATAATGAGATAAAGATAATTTAAAATCAATCTAATCTAAATTAAATCTAATCGAAATCCAAACTCTATCACTCATCCAGGGAAATCTAAAGGCAAGAGTGCACATTGATTGGATACCATACCTAGACATTACGGTAGAAGACATCATCACGTGACAACTTCAAGCAAATTCAAATATGCATAGTTCTCCTAATTCCTAAATTCATATATAAATAGGATGAATGTGTTGAATGAAAGCATCGAAAATCTTGACTAATTTATTGAATGAATATGGACATGTTTCAATGATTCACAATAATCAAGATTATTTATTTTAGGGTGCTCATGTAGACACCGACGTTTTCCGAAATTCAGATTTTAGGTGGAAATTACCATACTGCCCTTGCACGGAGAATTGACACGAAGGAATCGATCGATTGAAGCACAAGCTGATCAATCGATCGATTCCCTTTTTACGAACGAGCGGAAGAAAGCAGCTGAAAAATCGATTGCACGATCGATCTCTTTTGCGAACGAGCGGAAGAAAGCACCTGACAAATGAATTGCACAAATCGATCGCACGATGTGCTCTGTTTATTATGCTAAGGTAATTATCTTATTTAAATAATAAAATTTTCTTTAAAATTTTAAAGTTATTTTTAAGTACTGTGTATTTTTTAAATTTCTCAAATTGAATATCTGGACTAATTACGATAACCTGATAAAAATAATTTAAGACGTTAAGGTCTTTTGACACTCCTAAATATTTAAAACACAGTATTTTACAAATAAGGGTTCCCTAGGGTGTACCGAAAACACATTTAGAAGTGTCAAAAGACCTTAAGTCTTAAAGTATTTTTATCAGGTTATCGTAATTAGTCTGGATATTTAATTTGAGAAATTTTGAAAACACACAGTGCTTAAAAAATAACGTTAAAGTTTTATCTTTCCTTTAAAACTTTAAAGTTATTTTTTAGGCACTGTGTATTTTCAAAATTTCTCAAATTAAATATCCGGACTAATTACGATAACCTAATAAAAATATTTTAAGACTTCAAGGTCTTTTGATACTTCTAAATGTGTTTTCGGTACACCCTAAGGAACCCTTATTTGTAAAATACTGTGTTTTAAATATTTAGGAGTGTCAAAAGACCTTAAAGTCTTAAAGTATTTTTATCAGATTATCGTAATTAGTCCATATATTCAATTTGAGAAATTTTGAAATTACACAGTGCTTAAAAAATAAGTTTAAAGTTTTAAAGAAAATTTTATTATTTAAATAATATAATTACCTTAGCTTAATAAACAGAGCACATCGTGCTGATCGAATCGTGCGATCGATTTGCCAGGGTGCTTTCTTCCGCTCATTCGCAAAATGGATCGATCAGTGCGATCGATTTTTCAGCTACTTTCTTCCGCTCGTTCGCAAAAAGGGAATCGATCGATTGATCAGCTTATGCTTCAATCGATCGATTCTTCATGTCAATTCTCCGTGCAAGAGCAGTATGGTAATTTCTACCTAAAATCTAAATTTCAATGTCTGCTGGCAGAAAATATCGGTGTTTATATTGGCACCCTTTATTTTATCAACACGAAGTTGGCACTTACAATTACATTTGACAATCCAATCGCCACTTAAAATAGAGGGATCACTAAAGTGACACAATTTTTAATTCATTAATTATCTTCAAACTGTTGGGAAAAAGCACCCTTTTATCTATCCCACAAATCTAAGCCACAACAATAATAATAATGACGGCGGTGATGATGGAAGCAATCAACTGAAAATAAATCAATTACACAAGATACCAAATTTACATAGTTCGGTAGTGTGTTTACGTCCATGGGTCAAACGCCAAATAAATCTTCCACTATAAAATAATGGGTTTACAGTGGTTTCTGTCTAATTAAATTAGAGGTTCACAGATAACAATATTCTTCACCCAAAAGTGAGTTCCAAAACGACAATGAAAAATAAGATAGGGAGAGATCTCACAAAAATAGGGATATGAGAGATAGCTTGTGGAGATGCTGAATCCACGATCTAAACCTGTAAATGTCTTCCCCACGATGTCAGAAGCAAACCCTCCAAATTTGAGCAGAAATGGAGCAAAGATGGTGGCTAGATCTCACCTTCTTCTCCTTTTTTCTTCTGCCTCTTCATCCTTTTCTCTCTTACTTCATTTTATACTATGTATTTATATACAAATGCATGAGAATAATGCAAAAGGACTATTAGATGTATCCATCGAAGTCATCTTTTATCAACAATCCATCTATCTTTCTAAATGTGGACTTTAGTCAACAGATCAAAAAAATTTTTTTTTTTCTAAAAGAGGAATGATAGAAATATTAGTACATTTTATAATAAAAGACCATAACATTCATATATTTTAATTAAATAAATAATAAAAAAATAAATTTCATATATTTATTTAAATTTGAGCGTTCAAGATCTCTTCATTCATAAAAATCTAAAAAAATATTCGACCCAACCCAACTTTGGTATTTATTTCCCAACAATGTAATGCACAATTACACACCCATTTGCCAAACCACATCACCCCTTTTCTTACATTGAACGGCCATTTTATTTTTAGGTTGAGCTTTGAAATTTAAATGCAGCTTACCATGCCATAGATTTTCCTTTTCTAGGAATTAGGAAGAGTCTAGACAGTAAGTATTGAAAATAATACCCAAAAATAACTAAAATACAATATATATATATGAACTATATACTTTATTATATTTCAACTAGAGATAAATAAATAGGTCTTAAAATAAAAAACAATATATTAAAAGTTTATTTCCTTCAAAAGTGCAATAAATGTACATATCATTAGAGTATCACAGGTGAAATCTCCACCTTGATACCACTTGGGATAAGCCAAAAGCTTAGTCTACAAAAAAAATATTTATGTTGAGTGATATATAATATAGTAATATATAATATGATATTGGCATGAAAGAATTTATCAAATATCAGCTAATATTTTAAGGTAAATGTGAGATTAGGTAAAGGTAATGTAATAGATAAAAGGTAGAACTAAACATGGAAAGAGAGCTTAAATAAGGAAAAATTTAACAATTCAGTGAAGAGCATTTAGAAGAGTATTTTTTTTTTATTTACGTGTGAAAAACTGCAGGATATCCAGCGTAAAACTCCCACAAGTGAGCCCACTATTCCTAAGGCACACCAAGATTAGGTCACGAGGGTTCAAACTCACAACTTCTGACTTCTTGAGACAGGATACAACCAATTAATCTACACCTATATGGGTAGAAGAGTATTTTTATGGATCATGCATTCATACAATATGGTAGAACTTACTTTATGACCAGTATAGTTAGCTCATTAAAAAAGTTATACACTTTTATCTTACTTTTTCAATTTAAATTGAATTAGTGTTTGTTCCTCATTTATCTATACAGATCAACAGAAATAGAGTGAATAATTAGATAAGGTAATTAAATAAAATGTGAACAAAGTTTAGTGATGGTAAAAAGTACTAATACTCGAATCAATTTTATAATTTTAAGGTCAAATTAAATTTAAATATAATTAAGTTAATTTTTAGCATCATCATTTGTAAATATTATTGTCAATAACAAAGAATTACTCACTGTGGATAAGAATCTCTCTAGAAAATGAGTATTGAATTCAATTTTCACTTTGTCAGAATAATCACTTTCTGTAGAATTACTCAATGTGTATAAATAGAGAGACTTATACGTAGCTCAAAGATTAGTTAAATTTTCTGAAAAATCTCTATTTGAATAAAAAGAAAGTGTTTGATAAATGGAGATAAAAATAATTAAAGGGTTTAGTTGGTCATGTGGCGGGGGCCACAAGCCTACTACCTTATTTAAAAATTACGTATAAAATAGAGAGAAAATGTTCCCGCCGATGTTTTACCGATTATTTGAAAATCATAGACACACTGAATAGTTGGCGGCACAGTGAGAGCCGTTTCCGCGAAAACCGATTTCCAGGAAATTCTCCTCCGAGGGAAGTGCGGATTATCAAGATCTCTTGTTGCATCCATATCTAGAACTTCCAGAACGACAGCGAAGAACCGGTGACACACAGTGCCGCTTCAAATTCTGCTCCTCCTACACCCTTTTATGCACGTGATTTAAAATTATTTTAAAAATATTAATTGAGATATTATTGTTCTTAATTAGAGAGATATGATGTATTTTTATTATTTATATAATAATAAATGTATAAAAAGACAAATTTTAAATCTCTTATTAATAGAAAATCGACATTCCTATAATATTTCCATTTAAAAGTGAAGGATACTTTAAAATACATGCTTTTAATAAAAACAAAATATATAAATGAATATATGGCTATATTAATATATAAAAAAATAATTATTTTGAGTAACAAAAATTAAGATGCTTTATAAATTTTGTTATAATAATTTCATGAGATGTGGTAATTGACAAAATAAGTAGGGCTATAAAATTAGATTAGATAAATATGGGTAAAAATTAATTACATTACATTTATAATCAGACAAATAGAAAAGTGAAGCACGATTCCTTTATCAGAATTTCAATGAATTGGCCGGTGCAGGAGACGGTCGAGTCTATCTTATCATTTGGAAATCTAGATAAAATTTTAATTTATTAAGTTAATTGAGCTTGCTAATTTTCTTTTTTAGTTTAATACTCTAATAAAATCATTAGTTCGAGTCTCATTGTCTAATCTTAGTGTGCTTTAGAGAGGTGAACTCAACAATGAAAATTTTACTGTTGAGTATTCTGCGATTTTTTGCATCTAAATTAAAAAAAAATATTAAATAATTAAATATTCCTAATATTTTTAAAAATAATTTTTTTATCGAGTTGGGACAAAAATGAGTTGACGCGTGTTAACCAGGTGGGACACGTGCTGAGTTTTGCAAGGCAATAAACTAAAGTAAGTGACAACTTCCATCAGCTCCCATTTAGCTATTGATGGACGGCTGTGGTCATTCCTCGTAGTGGGCCCCAGCAAATGGACGGTGAAATGGCAGAGGTTCGTTGTTGCGGGGTGCAGCTACTTGTGCACTGTCAGGCTCAGTCATTGGACGGCTGAGATGACTTTTAAAACCAAATCTTGGGTGAAAAGTGGGATCGGAAATATACGATAAGAAGTTGGAAAAGATTTTCCTTTTTACTCCTTTTGTTACTGTCGTTGTTCGTTGGTTCATTTACCAAAATTCGCCACCGGCTTTATGCTCTGGAATTTCCTCTCCAATGGCAATCTAACACTCGAACAAAAGCGAGTCAACATAGAAATACAAGAAATGAAAGAGAATCAAACTCTTTCTCTCTCTCTTTCTTGATTCTTGAAGGCGGTTGTCATAAATCGCCTCAATTCCCAATACCGGCTTTTTTCATCTCTATCCAACGTTTGATTCTTGATAACTTGTCTTTTCTGGTTTCTGCTGTTTGTTATTGCTGCCAATCCTTTTTCATCTACAGAGAAAAGACTTGGAAAGAGAGGAGATAAGAGCGAGATTTTGCATTTTCCTCCGTTTCTTGGCGATTTTCCAAATTTCTGGTCTAAATCAAAGAAACCCACTTGGATTCTGGCCGCAATACGAATACCCATTTCATCATCAATCGGAGATTTCTCTCTGAGTTGGTTTCTTTGAAAACCCTTTTCTCAAAATCCTGTATCTCTGTACTTTTTTTAAAAAAAAAATTTCCATTAGAATCGCATTTGGTTTGGTGAGAATTCAAGTACATATTTCTCATTTCCGACCTTCATCATCGTCAAACCCTTCGTGTCCCGTCTTTTTTGTTTTCCATCTGATAAATCTTTTTTTCTCCGGCAGTCTGATCAGAGAGTGGTGGTGTTTTTCATTCTAAATAGACCAGAATCTATTTCTCTTTGGGAAAAGAATCTGTATTTTCCCTCTTCATTGTGTCAAGATTCAATCCTCACAAGAAACCAGACCTTTTTTCTTCTCTTTGGGATTAAAATAATGGAGGAAATGATCTTTTCACATCTGGGCTGTTGAGAAATCTGCTTTTTAACATGGATCACAAATCTGGCGAGATGGATTACTGGCGAAACTATTTCCGTGGTGCTGAGTCGGACATCTTTGAGGTCATTGACAAGGCAATTCTTGTTGCAGCATCGGATTGCCCAAAGGAGTTCAGGATTAGGCGAAGCCGAATTGCAGAGCACCTCTTCTCTTGCCGGTTGACCCGGTGTGTTGGATGCGATAGTGTTCAGTTGATGGTACCAAAGGAGGAGGAGGAGGAAGATGATGATGGAGAATTGAAGGGTCGTTTTGGGGAAATTGGTAGTGGAAAGGAGAGCAAAGTCAACAGCGGAATGGATGATCATGGAGAGCTTAATAAAGTCAGCAATTACAGCTATGATGATGCCGAGGCATTGACAGAAGAGATTGAAGAGGAGAGCCAGATTATCGGGGAGGTTCTGAGGATTAAAGAAGTTCTTCGAAATTACCGCGAAGAGGTTTGTTTCCACCTCTTAACTATTTTTGTTCGTATCATGGTGGTGTTATTCTTTGGTAATTGGCATGTTTGTTGCCATTATGGTAATTGGTGATTAAACAGAAAGTTTCTCATTTGGAAGTATGAATTTTGTCAGAGATGTTAATTAATTTGGAAGCACTGTAGTGGAAGAATTTGGGATAGTTCTGATGTACATAACAATTGGCAAGTGGTTGCAGTCGCAACTATAGGCATCATACATTACCATTAAATTGAACAAAATAGGAAAAAAAGAAAGAAATATGGGGTATCGGTTGCTTTGTTTGCTGTTATTTGCAGTGGTTTTGTTTTAGGATCACTTGGTAATCCTTTCCATTTCTGATTGTCTCACATTAGGAGTTACATATATGATCATTTCAGTAGGAAGGTTGGCCAACTAATATTTCACTTATGGTTTTCACCTGTACAACTGTGTTCGGTGCAAATGGTTTTAGGATCAAACTAATAATTTGTGTAGTATTTGGAGTTATTTGAGGTTTTCTTTGCTATCTATTGTTAGGAAAGTGTGATTATATTAAACTGCAACACTGTTGTTGGAGGGTTAGACGATTAACTGCGCTCTATTTTGCTGTTGATGGAATTTCTTTGATTTCCAATGTTTACAGTCTGAAGGTGTATTGTTCGAGTCGTTACGGAAGCTTCAATTGATGGGGCTAACTGTAGAAATGTTGAAGGTGTGAATCACATCTTATTCTTTCGATACTGTTTCTTATCTGAATCTCCATAAGCATACGCTGATGCTGATATTCAGACTCTGATGAGCTAAATTTGATTACTTTCTTGAATTCCATTATCTTTATCAGGAAACTGAGATTGGAAAGGCTGTTAATGGTCTACGTAGACATGGGTCGAAACAGATATGCAACCTTTCACGCACTCTCATAGAGTAAGCTTTCTCATCAATTTCTGGAAATTGACCTTTGTTAACAGACTCACATTGTTATATATTTCTTTGTTGTTAATGAATTCACTTACTGATTTGGTGTTGTTTTGTTTTATTGATTGAGTGGTAGACTTAATTCAACTCCTGTTCCAGTTTCAGTTGCACTATCTGCCGCATTAGTTGATCAAAGTGATCAAAATCATTATTCATTTTATTACATGATTGGTCTTCATTTTTCTACAAATTATTTGCCTTTTATAGTTTTTTATTTGTCGATGGATTGAAAAATCCAGGATTGCGTGTTTTCGAATAGCCTTGTTTGAATTACGGTGTATTCAACATAACGAGGTAGAGAAATAAACTTGCATTTTTCTTCTTTAGTAGTTAACATGTTTATGTGATGACTTGCATGCCTAGAATCTAGACAGAGGGACATGATATTCTTGAAGCTTGAGTCGAAGAGTTCCATTAGTGTACTTGTCGACGGATGCTATTTTAGTTTTCCTTTCATAATAAGCCTTTATATTGTTTAGTTTGTTTCTTCAACTATTTAATGTATTTGGCCACTATATGGAATAATGGCTTTAGTAATGATAATGATAATTATGGTTAATGAACCATTTAAGTTTCCCACTCTTTTGTTGATAGACTTGTCTGGGAAATATTATACAAATTCTTACAAGATAAATTATTTGTTATGCGTTGCAGTGAGTGGAAGTATATGGTTGATGAGTGGGTTAATGCTGCATCTGCTATTCAAGGTAAGAACTTGGTTCTGCTGTATTTGATGGGGTTTCATGCTCTTATTTTAAGTATTGGAATGTGATTCTTATGTAGAACACATATAGCTCAATCCATGAATTTGTGGTTGCAGGAGGCACACCAGATTCTCTAAATCCCTCAGTTGTGGACGAAGAAGAAGGGCTTCCATCTCCTCCGCTGGATGAAGGAATTTTCTTTGCTACTCAGACCACATCATTAGAGCTATCACAGGTACATTAGTTACAATACACTACATCTCTTTCCAGTTATCTTGAATTGTATTTTTATGTGATGTGTCTGCTGACACTTTCTTGTTTCTTTTTGTCTGATTGCTTCAATGCAAAGTTCTTCGATGGCATGGATGATGATGGAAGTGAGTTGAATTTCAGATGCTTTGTGTTGGTTTAGTTTTGTTGATTGATTCTTTTTGTAGAATTCCCCATGTCTTTAAGCATCACCTAATTGGGGATTTTGTTACAGATCCTAGATGCAATGGGGAATTCAACAAGAATCATGAAAGTGGAAGAAAACCTGGATTAGGAAACTGTAATCCTAAGAAGGAACAACCTCCAAACGAGGCAAATGTACCCAAGAATGATAAATGCCAGGTGCAAAAACAATCAAGCTGTCACCAAGCAAACCAATTCCTCCAACAACTTTGGCCCGGGTAGACCTCCAATGCTCAGGTCAGATACTAAGTTGCCTCTACGGCCAGAGCTGCATGGGATTCAGAAGAAACCTTCTGCTCTACAAGATGTGAGTATTTGATGTCTTGAAATTGACCTTTACCAGATTGTAGAATTCCAGCTGATTAAGTAGCTTGCAGTTTTCAAGTTATAGCTTTAGTTTGACTGATCTTTGCTTTCTGATTTCTAGAAATCCAAACAATCAGATGATGCGTCCGTCCGTGCAAAGCTTGAAGCTACAAAGAGGAAACTTCAAGAAGGTTACCAACAAGCTGAAAATGGTGAGTCTGTCAATGGATTTTCTGGTGTTCTATTTGACCTGTTTCAGTCTTGAATTTGATGTGATGGTTGCTCTAATTTAATTTTGTACAGCGAAGAAACAACGTACGATTCGAGTCATGGAGTTGCATGATCTTCCCAAGCAGGGTCCGGGGCTCCGCCATAAGGTCTCTCACTTGAAACCAGGAACCCACAATCGACATTGGGCAAACGGGCGTCGCTAGTTAGATCTGAGTCTCAGCTGGTATGGATGTTTCCCTTGCATTCTTAATCCAAGAACAAGGAAACTATCCCATGGTCCACTAGGTCTGACACTGGAAATGACATTCTTCTATACAGACAGTCAAACTGAGATTCCTCTAATAATTCTGGTAGACAATTCTTGCGATTTGCTCAGGGAAAAGATGGCTATTCTTTTGATTAAATTGACGGAAGAACAGGACCATAATACTCAAATTTTCAATCTTGAGATGGGTTGACATTGAGAGGCACAGATGTGGGTGCATGGAGGAAAGTAACTGATCAAATTTTTATTGGGGTACGGAGAAGAATGTTGAAAAATGCTAATTGACACCAAACCCAAGTTATCTTGGATCTCCTTGTTACCAAATTCTTTTCTAGTTATCAAAATATGGTAGGACTGATCAAATTATATATTTCTGTGTCTAGATTGTTCTGTATCTCTTGTTAATGTGTTCTTATTAAAAAGGATTTGTGAATATCTTTCGTGTGTGATGTTCTTACTCACCTTTCTTTCTTTCTTAATTTACTTTTAAATGCTTCTTCCTCACCTTTTCGTTTGGATTGTATGATTCATTCACCTAAAACCTCTGTTGTCATTTTTTATTCTTGTGGAATTAATTCACGTCAGTTTGATTGTGTGCTTTTGTCTGTCTAATTGCTAGAGCCGACCTTAGATTTTTACCTTGTTCTGTTTTTGGGTTTCAAAGTGACACACACCTGTAGGAAACTCGTTTACTTCCAAATTGTCTCACTTGATTAATTTTTGAGAGATATGTGTAAACCTTTTAATCCACGTACACCGGATATCGAAGAATAGAGAATGATCTTTTTTTTATTGAGTGGGATTTGATCCCAAGACTTCTTCCAGATTCTTTTCTGTATTTTTCCATATTTCCTATCTCAAATGATTCGACAATAAACAATCCCTTTTGAAAAAGGGTAAATTCTGTGTCCAAAATCCAAATGGGTTAGCCATACACGTGTAATGGATATGTTGATTGTGGTGGTTCACGACACGACACGACAATGCAATGCAATTGAGAATTGAAATAGGCAACGTGTTTTTTAAAAAGAGGAAAGGGCTTGACTGACTATGACTGGTCCTTGTTCAACATTTTATCTTTCCTTTCTCATTGCATTCTTCTCTAAAGCAGAAGACGTGGATGTGAATGCTTATCTGATCTAAAGAATTGCCATTGAATCTTCATTTCATTATTGCGTTTGGTGTACGACCAAACGGCCACATGAATTGATTTCAATGCTAGTTTTTAGATTTTAATAGGTACCATACACTGTCATTTCTTTCAAAATGATTTTTTATTATTATTCTACTTTTACCTGAAAGAAAAGGGGTGATAAACTGATAATAAGCTTGAAGATTAGATAAAAAAGAAAACGAAGAATAAAAGACGAAAGTGAGAGGTTGTAGGATCGAGTTCTCGTTAACTTTGGTGCCTTAAAGATAGTGAGTTTATCTATGAAAGTGTTACTAGAACTCTTTCTGAGTTTCTCACATATTAATCCAAAAAATGAAATAAACAAATTGTCACATTTATGATAGAAATCAAATTCCTCCTACTCCTTTCAGCCAAAGCCAAGCACTTGACTTGAATATATGCTATGCTGATACCCTAACGTATTCATATTCCAGATTCATATTAGCTTATTCCTTTTCTGCTTACTTGATTTTCGAATTTTATAAACTTAGTTGAGTTGCAATCTTATTTATACTCGTTCAAAATTTTTCATATTTGTAAATATGATCTAAATGGTCTCTAATTTTTTATTATTTTTTGAAAATTTTGGCTGAACTTTTAGATGATATTTCTTAAATTTATATATTTTGGTTGAAATTCACACTGATTTTTTTTGGGTTTTAGTTAAATGTTGTAATACGAGTCTCAACTCTCAACTGTATATTTGAACGTGTTTGTGTTGATGAATGTGCTCAAACTCAGTAAAGCAAAATAGAGTTGCCACGTGAGACACATGTGAAACGTGGAGATATCAGATGATAGTTTCTGAAACCAAGTTATTGAAGTATAAAGAGTTTAGATAGTATAAGTGATTATATATATATAGAGTATATAAAGTTTCACTATCAATTGATAATTCAAATTATATAATCTCGGCTTTTAAATTGATGAGTATGAATTATGGACTTTTAAAAGTTTAAAATCAAGCGATAGAATCATGAGATAGACATGAAACTTCATATAAGAATTATTCATATTCTCCTCTTAAATTAGATCCAACAAAGTGGATCATAAAAATCTATTTTTAATTAATGTCTCTTGGTAAATCTAGAAATACGAATCAAACCATTCATTCAGTTATGTCGTCTTCTACTCAGGTGAGAGCTTTTGGTTGCAATTTATATTTATATTTATCATTTTATAAATTGAATTTCTATCTAATTTAAATTTATTTTGAATTAGATTTATAGTTGAAATCAATTTCAGTCGTATAGAATGTTATGTTATCAAACAAAGTAGAGTCTTTAAAACCCAAATGACTCAGTCAGTAATTTAGTTAACTTGAAGTCTTAAACATGAATTACACTCTTAAACCAAGTAGACATTTAAAAAAAAAAATCATCAAAGCTAAAAATGAATATATTCTAGGCCCTGCCCACTTAATAAAAATAGAAAAAAATTACACAAAAATGAATAAAATTTTCTCACTAGAGTCGACAGCCAATATTACCAATTTACCATAGCTAATTACAGTACGAAATCAGAATTTTAAATTGTACAGGCAAAAATAGCCTTCTTTAAGAATAATTTGGTTTATGTTTATTAAAAGTGCACGTGCAGTTCATATCCAATTTGGATTGGGATTCCCATGAGATATGCTTACAAAATTTGGTCCAAGTATCATACCTTTATTTTTAAGAAGAAAAGTATTTTTTTCAATGTTTTATAACTTTTATCCATCTATTATTTTTTTTAAATTGACACTTATAGTTAAATTTTCTTGAACATTGATGTACTTCAATTACTTCAAACTGATTAAAATCATTATAATGATCAAAGCTATAATTTCCTTTATTTTTAAAATTTTATTTCTTCAATTGATCTTATTATGAATCATTCCGTCGGTCACTCTAGATTTTATCATATCTTTTTTTATCCTTTCTCGTTTCTACTTTTCTATCCCTACTCTGAATACCTAAAACATTGAATTCATTAAAAATTAGTAATTATTAAATGCAATTAGAATATGATCCAACTGGTCAAACACTTAAACAAGGTCAAGTCTTACATGACTTCATCCAATTAGACCAGATCCTGTGTACAGCTTGAAACACATGGGTTGAGGTCAATTCAGATTTTGTATAAACACATTTTTTTGTCAAAAATCAATTTTTGACTTTATCTACCGAGATTTGATACTAAGGTTTTTCTTTAAATGAGTCCGAGTTTGCATAGTTGAATATGATGCAGAGATACTATATAAGTAGGTTGCGTGTGAAGTTTTACCCTCATTAGATTATCTTACTCTTTGATTTTAATATTTAAAAAACTTATGGTTTATTCTCATCAAAATTTAAAGGTCAAAATTATATGTCATGGATTATCAATTGATGGTAAAATCTGCAATAGTTAACATTCATATAATTATCTATCAAATGCGTTCAACTATGGAGGGCGGATGATCTATACAATGGAAAGTCTTATTAGCGAGTCTTGCTCACCTACCTCTTTTTTTTTTTTAATGAAGCATATTCTTACTGCAACACTAATTCAATCGAGATTGGGTTCACTCAATGTTTTTTTAATTTTTTATGAGTACTAATTCACTTAAACCTCTGGCCCGGGTTGTGGGCTTTTTTCTTTTCTTCTTGTAAGTATCTTGGGGCATTCACCATTACCAATGATTAAAAAAAAATCACTTAATCCTATGATCTCGAGTGAACTGCGCATGAAGCTCCCAGACAATGGGTCAAGTTAGTCAGATCTGATCGAATACAAATTTTTAAATAAAATAAAAAATATTTTTTAATTGAAAATGAAAGTGAGGACTTTTCTTTCATGTGACCTATTCAGCTATGAAAAATAGAGATAATGAACTGAGATATTTGAACTTTAGATAGTCGTACATGAGTTAAATTAATAGATAATAAAAAATATACTGTTTTATTCAATTTCAATCAAGTTTTATTCAACCGAACTCAAATTTGAATTTTTAAAATATACAATCCAAATCTTTTTTTTTCCTTCAAACCCAATCAGATGAGATTGCTGAGTTAAGTAATGCAAGTATAAATTAAGAATCAAAACTCTAGACTGACCACTGACCCTTTTAAAAAGGGAAAGAGAGAAAACAAAGAGGCAGAGGATAAGCAAAAGAAGGAGAAGAAAGTGGTGGAAGTGTTGAAAAGAGTATCAATGATAAATCCCTCTCAAGGGCAGGTCTGACCCAAATAAATTTTATTTTGGGTTTTGGCTCAGCTAATGTGTGGGCCCACTTAACCTTGTCTAGATGCCTCTTCTCTCTTCCTTTTTTTCTTCTTGTTCTACTTTTGAGCCAACTTTCTTGACCAACCATATTTAACATGCACCTTGGCTTTATTTGGATAGAATAATATCTATTGTTCCCATGGAATTTCATGGCATATCCATATTCTAAAGGATGCTAGTGTGATCAAAATTTTGTTTAAATATAAAAATTACTATAAATTTTCAAATTATAGTAGTAAATCTATAAAAGTAGGGATACAAGTTTGCGGATCAGACTAGAAGTAAATTCGAGTAAGAACCCATATTACAAATAGAGGGCTTGAACTTAACCCATGCCTAATTTTTAACTCCGGTTAGATTTAAAAAAAAAAAAAGAGAAAAAGAAAGAAATGGATCATACATGCCACTTTCAGGCCTTATTCAATTTAGTTGAAAATCAATTACTACTAATAATACAAGTCCTAATTATTTGAACTCGGGCTCGTGTCTTAACATAAAAATAAATAAATTATTTTATTTAATATAATGTAATTATATTGATACATTATACAATATAAGGTCAAAAAGTCGGTGCAGGTTGAGTCCGATGCAAATTGCACCACTATATAAAACTAAAATAATGGATAAATTTAAATTTTGAATTAAATACTCTAAAATACTATATTTATTAGTTGTCGTTGGTCTATCATTATTATTTGTGTTATGAACTTCATCAATCGATATTTGCGTTTTAAACTTTTGAGTGAACAAATCTCGGTATCGACCGATATATTTCTCTTTCTTATTTCATTTTTACAAAACCTACCAATATCGGCCGATACTGATACTTATCACCTGATATTTACACTCCTGAGTGAACCTATCATATTATATAAAAATGCCCCCCATTTAGGTTGTATATAAGGGTTCAAGGATCTAAAACTAATTTAAGACAATCAAATTTGGTGAGCTTAAAAATATATCTTAATTAATTTTATTAAGGTAATTTTTTTAATATCATATTCATATTTAGATCTTCCCAACGGATTTATCATATTTGACCAAATTAGATATTCTATAACCTGTGTTTGGATGGGGAAAACTGAGGAGACTTCTCCTAGAGAAGTTTGAGTTTCTTAGGAGAAGGTGGAGCCCACAAGTGACTAAAATGCTACTCAAAGTGAAGATGATATTTTCCACCATTGGCAAGAGAATATTATCTTTTCTTGTAATAGAGAAGATGACGTTTTGTGCAACTTTCCACTTAAGTTACACACTGTTATGTTTTTTTTTTCTGAGATCAATAAAAAAAATCTAATCAATGGAACTAAAAGCTCATTTAAAACTTGATATGTGGAAATATTTCAGAAAAAAAAATATCAAATTTTAACCATTTAATCTTAGTGGTCAATCATCAGTAGACGTCCTTGTTATTTTTCCCTAAACACTCTTGGTGATTTAGACCGCTAAAATCAAGTGGTAAGATTTGATTTTTTTAATTGGAATTTAGTTTAGATGAAGAGCTTCAAAGAAATTTTTAATCCCACAAGATATTTTTATTTTAAACATGATTATTTTAACAAATAGAAGACATCACAAACAACTTATGTAGTCTGACTAAGTTCTCCACTTAAATCATTCAATTGAGCAAATCTCCAAGGGAATGTCAAGAGGTAGAAGTTCTCCCTACACCTTTTATCCCAAGAAAATTAACAAGACTCTACTTATTTTAAGTTCTCCTCATCCAAACACAAAAACACAAAACTTTAAGCCTTAAAGGACTAAAAAAGGTAAGTTAAAAGTCATTAAATTTTGAGGAGCTTACAAAACAGGGTTTATTCATTTCATGAATGCGATTTTTTTCCTAGTTCATATTTATACTTAGACCTTTTCAACTGACCCATCATATTGGAAAAATGGATCTCAAGTAAGCTAGTAAAAATTTAAGAATTAAAAGTCATCAAAATTTAGGAACTTAAAAATATTGTAACATTACTCCAATAATACTATATTATTTTCAATCTCAAATTCATATTTGGATCTTTTCAATAAACCCATCACACTAGACCAAAGTAGATTCTAAATGGGAATTTGTTTTAAGAATTAAAAGTAAATAGAAAACTTTAAAGAGCTTAAAAAAATATATCTTTGTTAATATAATCAAGAAAAAAGTTTTTCAATTATATATCTTGAATGAAATTAGTTTTCACAGTTGACACGAAAAGTCAACTTCAAATTTTAATGGATCGTACAAAAATCACTTAAACCTTCAAATTTTATCTTGGGCCCACAAAACATTCAAAAGGATTTAAGATGGGCCCATCAAGTATCAACAATCGCAACTCATATCCGACATTCAAACGGGTCGAAGATAGGTCTATTAAACCTTGTCGAGGATCCTAACTGAAATTCACTGCTAAACAGGCTGGCCCAGGACAGGTCCATTTAGGCTTTTTAAGGATTCTAATCAATGCCCAACATCTAACTAGGCCTATCATAGGTCCATTAAAACTTGTATAGAACCCTAAACCGCTAAACCACACTCAACAACTAAATGGGTCTAAAATAGGTCCATTGACACTTCTTTGGGATCTTAATTGATGCCTAATACTTAAGTGAGCTAATGATGGATCCAATAAGAGCTTATAAGATCTTAATTTATAACCAATTCTTAAATGGGTCTAAAACAGGTTTTTTTATTGGATCTAAGATCTTATCGTTAGGTATTCCTAATCAAATGGGCCATACTTTGACCCATTAACACTTAAAACATGCCTAAGACAAGATATTGGCTTCATCATGGGCCCAACAACTTTGAATTTTAGAGAATATCCTTTTATATTAAGTTCACCAACTAAATCAAGTTAGGTCGACTTTAAGAACATAATGTCACTCTCATATCCTTCCAATTGCTAAAGTTCATCTTTTTTAAGTATCTATTGATTCAACGGCCAGGATCATTTGGTTCGGTGACATCAGGAGCCTCTTGAATTGATTTTCTGATCAATTCGAATTTTTTTTTTTTATAAAAATACTAGTGTTTTGATAATAAAAAACGTTAGAATTGATTTTTCTATTCAATTTCGTTATTTAAGTAGTAGAAATATACATCAATATTATTAATTAATTATAACAAGAACTACTATCTTAGAGCAGTCCAACTTTGTAGGTATTTTAGAATGCACAAGCCTAATTCGACTCAAGAAATGGATTGAAATGATGTAGACAGCCTATTAAATGGGTGAAAACATTTGAATTGGGTAAATGTTAATGCTGTTTTATCATCTTTCATTTAAAATTTAAATTGTTAATTAAAGGGTAGAAATTATCTAAAAATGCACGACTAAGAAGAAATTTAATTCAAAGGAGTTAGAGTGATGGACAATAATCTGCCTCAAAAAGCGAGAGTCTTGAATTAATTTCTTACTCCACCCCAAAGGCCACTCCCTCTAGAGTAACTGATGTATGTTACTAGGGAGACTTCCGGATGCCCCAAAGATTAATCGGGTATTTTAAAAATCCTCAAGACCTTAATCATAAAAAAAAAAAAAAAAATGAAAGAAATGAATTGGTGCTCTTTCTTATCATGGTCATTTCTTTTCTCTTCTTCTTTCGGTTGCATGATATTATTTTTGAGTATTATATAGGAGACGTTTGGAATGTCCAGACTAGAATTTGTGAGAAGATTAAGATGGCTCAGTTCCACCTTCCATTAAATATAGGACAGGTGGGGAATTTGGACTCCCAACAAATTGAAAATGAGAGCTTGCGTAGAATAATTTTAAGAAAGAGGCGACTTGTTTCAGTTGAACAAGAAAACTGAACCATATACATTGCATTTTACTTTTATAGCTTGAAAACAGAGGTATAAGTCTTGATATCGGCGGAGATATTGGCTGATAAATTTCTCTCTCCTATTTTTTTTTAAAAAGCCATCAATATTGACCGATATCGGTGATATATATATATCGGATATCAACCATGATGGACTCCATGGGCTACATTATACATGGGCCAGGCAAAACTCCACAATTCCACATTCCCACAGGCTCAAAGTGAAGCCTAATCTAGCCATCAGTACAGTGATTGTGCCCGTACTGAGCAAAACTCGGGCGAGTCGATCTCAATTGACTCGCCTTCATAGGACCCTGAGGTTTGCTACTCAATACGTTTTGCCTAGTTTTTCTTAGTGTAATTGAAAGATACATTGAAATTACACAACACAATATGACTTTGAGACAAGTCCAAGATTTTATTTTCTTAATTGCGATTGTGCCGAGTCGAATTTTTAGTTGGGCGTTTAGGTACAAAATGTGCCCTAATCAATTTTTCTTCTTCTTTACTTGAAGCAAAAACAAGTTGAAGCCGACACCAATTCAGGCCTGACTGCCCTGGGCTTCGGTCAGGCCCGAACTTGCTCTGCTAGGGCCTTGGGGAATGGGCCTTCTATTATGATCAGCCAGGGGTCGAAAATTTGCTCAGCCGAATTTTCGGCCCATATTTAATCTTGGCCGAGATTTTTCTCTCTCCTCATTTTTTTTAAATCTCAGTGGCTTTTTTTTTTAATTCATTAAAAAAATAAAAAAGGCTAGTTTTTTAAAAAAAATAAAAATAAAAATATCGGTCGATATCGGCCGAGATATCGACAGGGCCCACTGCCGATATTTATTTTTTTTAATTAAAAAATAAAAATGGGCTGAGATCTGAGCCGATTTTTTTTTTTTTTTATCTCTAGCCGATACTAATGCGTATCATCCGAGATATCTCGATTGTGGAAATCCCTAAGATATCTTGGCCAATATGCACAGTATCAACCGAGATTTCGACTTTGGGGATCAGCCAATAACATACCAGGCTACCTTGCGATAGCATCTTAATGACCACGAATGCAAGTACTATGTTGTCCACTGTAATATGACTCAAATCAGTTATATGTCTAGAGTCCCTAAGCTCGTAGAATAGTCTTGAAATTAACTCGATAGAATTTGATGTAAATATTTTTTGGATTTTTTGTTTTATAAAGATAAGTTTTATATTCGAATTTTATAACCGAATCAAAGGTTCGGTGGTAGAAATCTCGAAAAAGCATTCTCTCAATCTAATGTTCAAATATCGGCCGATACATATCGTATCGGCCGATATATATCGGTTTTTTTAAACCAAGTAATATCGGCCAATACGATAAGTATCGGCCGTACATACCTAATATCGGCTGATATGGCTAATATTCGGTCCGAAATATCGGCCACAATATCGGCCGATATTCATAAATATCGGCCACAATATCGGCCGATATTCATAAATATCGGTATTTAATTATTTTTTTTAAAACACCGATACGGTTTTTATATGGTTTTTCACGGTTTTTTACGGTTTTCAACGGTTCAGGGTTTCACGGGTTTCACGGGTTTCACGATTTTTTGCGGTTTTCAATGGTTCAGGGTTTCACGGTTTTTTGCGGTTTTTCACGTTTTTTCACTGTTTTTCATGGTTTTTTCACGGTTCCGATATCGGAGGAGAGAGAAAATGCCGATATCGAGATGAGAGATAAAAATATTGGCCGATATTACGGCCGATATGCATATCGGCCGATATATCGGTTAAACCAATATTTCGACCCCTGCTCTCAATCACTCTCAAGAAAATGAAAGATAACACTATTTTCAATTGTAATAGTTTGGCAGAATCAATCTCACCAATGAAATTAGGTAGCATTTCTTATTTTCGGGTATATATATATATATTTTTTATGATAAAAGTATCTAGGCCTCTTAAAGCACCTTACTAATTCTTGAGGCATGTTCAAGCCTCTCTATGACACATTAGATAATTCTTAGGAGAGAGAAAATCAACTCAAAACTCCTACTTCACTCCATATTTTTAGATTTTATTTTCACACATTGACAATATGCAGCAAGCAAACCCACCAATTACTTTTTGGATTGGCAAAACTTCTCCACCCATTATTGGGTTCAAGCTCCAAATATCTTCTCTCCATCGCTAAGTCACTAGACTTAGATTAATGGTGCCACATGTTAAGATTGGGTATCCAGCTCAAAAGACTAGTTTATTAGGTGGAGTCGCTTAAGTGATTTATAAATCTCTAGATTTCCTTGTACACTCTCAAGCGGTTCTGGACCTCTTGAGTCCACATGAACTAGGTATGAGATCTAGCTTTGATACTACTTGTTAAAATTGTGTATCCTAGTCTAAAAGACTAGCCCATTAGGTAGAGTGATCCAAATCCTTTATAAATTCTTAAATCTCTTTCTACACTTTTAATATGAGATTCATTTGTGACCGTGATAACAAGTATTTGGAAAATCTGGGCCACGTGATCCTCCCACATAAAAAACTAGTGGAGGATTTCAATGGCATGAATGACCCTTTATCCACTTTACACAAAGGCATCTAATCCTTAAATACCTTACCCACATCTCATGCAAGTGTAGGATAATTGATCCAATGGCTGTACGTGTCCAAATTCCAACCCATCAAGTCATCAACAAAGGCTTTGTGCTTATGGTATTATCATCACCATACTTGCTTGATTTACATTTTGACTAATTTGTATTCGAGTTCAGATTTTCTAATTTTAATATAGTTAATTTATTAGTTTGTCAAATTTGTAATTCAAGTTTTTTTCTTAAACAACTGATTTACTTTTTAATTAAATATAATTTGACATATTATGCATGGTTTACATGCATAAATCAACTAATAATATCTATAAATTAATATTATGCTCACAATCATTACATATTAAACTTTAAATGTCTTTGTTAAGTTTACATTTTGATTAAAAAATGAAATTTCCTTTATTTAAAAGGATTCTCTAAGAAAATACAGTTTACAATATATTATAGAATGAAAAAACCAACATAAAATGCAAACCAAAGTTAAAGAAAATCGAACTACGTCGACCCAATTCACAAACTAGACCAAATCAACGGCACGAAGTACTAAATGAATCAAATTATTCAAAAAAATTAGCCAATGTACATCTTTTTATGTGGAGGACTCGTTCCTATTATTTAACCATAATAAGATAAAGCATAAGAATATTGGCCGATAACAATATTTTGACTAAAATTTTAGATCTTAGTGTCAATCGTATCCAATATGTAATTTCTAATTAAGTTGGATTAAAGTTTTGAGCTGCTACAATAACTTAAACTTTTTTAAAAATTTATGGAGGACTCGTGTTTAATTACAGTCAATAACTGCCTTAGGGAGCTGGGGTCTTGTATTTAATTAACTCTCAATTTCAAAAGACCACTCTCCATTGAACTTATCAATTATGTGTGTGAATTGAGAAGTTTACACTCGGGTGAGACACTTGATCACCATTGATTAAAAAAATGCTGCAAGAAGCCCTTTAGGGAAGAAAAACTCATGCATGTCACCACCTTCTGAATACTGCCAAGTGTCCAGCATGCACCAAGGCCCAACACCATATATGTTAATATATGATAATTTCTGATAATAGTAGTGATCGTTTTAAAACTTATTTAATTATTTTTGTCGTTTTCAATTAATTATAATTATTGCTTCATTATTAATTTATTATTTTTAGCCGTTATAAGGATTTTATGTGGCTTTAATCATATACTTGAGTTACAGAAGTTTTTCCTGATTTTGATTTCAAAAATCCAATCTCTTTCCTTGTTTCTCTATAATCTATATCTAAACTTCAATTTGAGGACAACTCATATCTTGCGCGTTTACTAAAATCCCAACTTCTGGTGAGGTCTAGCGCTTGAATAATGAATAGTATGGCCCAGTTTTTACTAAAATTTATTTTAATTTTTTAAACAAAAACATCGTTAAAATTTAATTGAGTTTTCAATTACAAAATTTAATTGAGACTTCATTTTCAAGTTTTTGAATTTTGAATTTCTTAAGTAATTCTTAACTGTTTTAAAACATTTAATTATTTTGGCCATATTCAATTAAGTATAATTATCATTCAAGGCCGAGTTTAACACACACACCTGGTAAACAATTTTTTTGTGCAAGCCTCCTAATCCCACACATACCTGGTAAACAATTGCAGGGGCTCAGAGGTGTATTAAGCGCGAATCAAACTCTAGTTCATAGATCATTTGTTCGCATCTCTCTCTTCATATTGTAGACTGTTACTATTTCTTAATTTGACCTCTCGGTCTTGGAAATTTCTCTGCCTTTTGGATTTGATCTCTCAATCTTTAGTAATTTTAAAATTTTATTTTGATTTCTTTGTCTGCAGCATTTTTTCCTAGCAATTTGAAAACAAACGGATCTGATCTCTTGAACTACTTCCATTTGCATAATTGCCTCAGAGGTCCCTTCCCTGCCATCTAGGATCTCCCTCCCCTTGCTCCAGCTTTATGCCAATCTGATGTTGTTCCTGTCAATACTGATCCTGCGGTCATCATAATTGCACTCTTCTGGTTGGGACTTGGGATCCTTTCACACAACAACCGGCGTGATGCTTGTTGCCTACTTTCAATGCTCATCGACATCTGGTTGCTACATCACCCCTCATCCTCTCCCAGCCACCAAAGACATGTATCTCATCTTTTTTCAGGAAATTCTGTGTTTTATTGTGGGGAAAGGGCTACTCATTTCTCACATGGAATGTCTGAATTCTGACCTATTCACTCAGTTATCCAGCTCTTGTGCTGCCCCTTGGTACAATCGAATTCAAATCAATGCAATTAAGCTATGTCTGCAGTGCTCAAGATCATCTGTATCCCTTGCTTCACACACATTTTTTTGGGAATCTTAAGGAATTTTGTAGGGACAAGTCTAGCAACATCGCTTGCAGATATGGCATGCTTGATACATTCTTGGGCATTGCCTGATTTGGGTCTTGGGTTTGATACATTCTTGGGAATTTCTTGTGTGCTTTCTATTTTATTTGGGCTTGTTTCTTGACCTCTTTCCTTCTGTATTTATTTAGGGAGTTCCCTTCTTCTGAATGAATACTAACCCACATTTAAAAATAATATTGGTTTAAAAGTGATGAGAATTTGACAATGTTGTAGGACTTCAGTTTAATGCAATAATAATAGTAATGACAAGAAGGTAAGTAGAAGCCTAATTCACAAAAATAATGCTTAAGGGAGGGAAACAAGGTGCATAATATGGATTTAAAAAAAAAAAATTATGGCATTCAAATGACAAGTAGTTTTTAATGAAGAGTTTTCTTATTTCATAAAATTTTTCTATTTGCAAATGTAAATTGTGGCTCAACTTATAACCGTAAGTTTGAAAAATGTCTGCAACTAACATGGCTCAAAAAAAGATAATGCCACATGTCCTTTGGGGACGAATGCTACATTGGTAATCCTAAGGGTTGGAGTGATGGTCAGAAACTCACTTCAAGAAGTAGGAGTCCTTAATTCAATTCCCACTCAACCCCAAAGGGCCAATCCCTGTTGAGTTATGCGGTCTGCGTGAGTAGGAACATGCTTGTGGATAATCTGGTGCTCTAAGAGGCTTGGACACCTTGGTCATAAAAAAAGAAAAGAAAAGCTACATTAGTTGTCTTGATGTCTAAAATAGATAGGCCCACTAATTAGGTATGAACTCGACTTAAGTACTAAAAATATTAAGTTTTCACACATTTAAACTATGTTTGATTTGAGGAACACTATGAAATAGATGAACTTAACTTATGCTATGTTCAAATTCATCGAACTCATTATATTTCATTTTCTCTATTTTTAAACTAAACAAATCTAATTTTAAATTCTTCTACTTTATTATAAAAAATTATTTCTAAATTTATTAATCCATTTTTATGATTTTACTTCTATAGCTGGAATTTAAAATAATATTAAAGGAATTTAAAATATATTTTATTCGACATAATTATTTGGTCCAAAAAATTACACGTGACACTCTTATAAAATAGATTTAAATTTAATGAAAGAGATGGGTGTGAAAAATCTCAAAAATACTGTACAATGAGGTATTTGCCCGTGATTTAGAGATACAAGTCATTCACAAAAATTGATATGAATTTTCAATCAAAACCTCTGAGTGAAGATAAAGATTGTTAATTTTATTTTTAAAATTCCACTAAATTCATCTATTTTCCAAGTACTATTGTTTCTTTCATTTTTTGTGTGGTTCATTGTATTTATCCTATCATTTGCAATTAGTAATCCAAATTTGTAACAATGTGGATCCCCTTAACCAACGTTTATAGATAGAGGATCTATCACTCAATGGCCAGTATAGTTAGTTCTTTCATCATCATCATCAAAGTCGTAATTTTATTCTATCATAAACTATATATATTTAATCACTCCACTATTTCATATGTCTTTCTTAAATCATTTTTCTGTGTTCGTAGTGGTCTACCTCCTCTCCTCGTATCTACAATTTGTATTCTCTCATATTAGAGTTGTCTCTCGTCTTCTACTAATACAATCAAACAACTTTAAATGAGCTTTTTTTTTCAATTTATCTTCTATTAAAATTATTTTTAAACTATCCTTTATGCTATCATATCTAACTCAATTCTTTATTTTAATGAACTTTTTGTACCATATAAATTCAAATATGAAGGATATGGATACCAAAATTTAGAGGATAAAAGGCTTCAACTTTGGAGAATGGTAAAAGCAAAATAAATGCAGTGAAGGGAAAATAAAGTAGAAAGTGTAAGATGGTAACATGTGGCAAACGATGATTAGGATAATGTTATATGAGGTATTAAAATGAATAATTATTAATTTACATGAACCAACGAAAAGAATGAGTCAATTAAATAGATCTTATTGGCTTCCTTTCGATCAATGATTTCAACTGGTACAAGCACACTCAACCCCTTAGATATGAGACTCATTTGGTAAAGCCCCTTGTGTTTGCCTTGCCCCAATTGAGTAAAGGGATTTTGACAAAGTCTTGTCTAAATTAGGTCAAGTTGGGTTGGTGAGAGAATCTCAAACTCAATTTGATCAGTTGGCCAACCATGTTGATAATTGGTTTAAAAAGATATTACTTGAGTGTTTCATTGGTAGGTTAAACAAAGAATTGCTGCAAAAATAAAAATACTTCTGTCTTTGGATGTTACTTGAGACTATTGGATTAGTTCAAATGTAAGAGAATAAGCTACATTGATTGCATAAGATATAGAAAACTCCGACATCTCCGCTACTAAAGCGATTTGCCTCATCTAGTAGAAGATTAACCACCTATCAAGCGATAGTCATGAGCTGACATGCAAGCTCAGAGAAAAAATATTTATGTTACAATGGCATGAAAAGCTTGCACAAATAATGTTGATAGATAACCCTTCGGGGTTTTGGCGCGAAAGCAGGTCTTAGGGTCATCCCGACCAGCTCCTCGGGAATATTCTCAGTGAACTCCATCGATTGAACTCGACATGTGTGTTCAGAAAATGTGCATGTATTTCGAAGGATTAGTAAGGTGACACACCTGAACACCTTCCATCATATAAAAAAAAATCCTTTCTAAACACCCTAATTATACTTATAAGCATGCTAATTAAATCTTTCCAGTTCTCCTTCATTCTCCTTTATTGTGCTTTCTTGTTGGTCAACACATATAAAAAAAGAATTTCACAAAAATTAGTGTCAACTTTTAATTATAATTTTTGAATTAATAAAAAGCTGTCAAGCTTTACCTTCGAACCTTAGTCACCAATTCAATCTAAATGTTTTGATTAAACAGAGAAATTCCCTTCTAACTCCTCAGTTATGGTTTTAGAGTGGACTATATAGAAATGATATGGAAGCGAGAGGTTGCGGGTGTAGTTTAACTGGTTGCCTCCTGCCTCAGGAAGTGGAAGGTTACGAGTTCGAGCCCCCATGACCTAACCTTAGTGTGCCTTAGGGATAGTGGATTCATCCTGTTGGAATATATTTAGATCATCCTAATTATAATGTAATTAGGATTCTAGTTTGATTTTATATCTATTAAGAGGTCTATTTAGATTAGAAGTGTAATAGCTCTAGGGTCGGTTAAGACTATATATAGTTGTGTAATACTCTTTAACAAATACAATTTTCTCTTTTCTAACATGGTATCAGAGCAGGTTACAACTCTGGTTTGAGAGTCGATTTCACGTGGGTTCTTTCTCTCCCTCTGCTGGGAGAAATCTAGCAGAGGGAGAGGACGTTACACACTTTTGCTTCCGCATGCTTTTGCTTCTTGCTGCCAGCAGCGTTTGCTACCTAGTTTCTGGCAGTGTAGGCGTTGCTCTCTGATCAATCATCTTCCCTGCCTTCCCAGATCTCTGATATTTTTTGAGCCATTGTTGGTGTGACCGTCGCTCGCTTGGCCTGTCACACTGCTGCCGATACCTTTTTCTGCTATCTTAGACACTCGTCTTTCTCAAATATGAGATCTGAGACATATAACAGATCTGGGTGTTCTTCAGACCAACTGCACCCCTTTGTCCTGTCGTGTACTGTCTGATCTGCCTCCCATTGTCCAGATCTGGACTCTCCATATTACCGCCAGCCACGAGGTTCATTTGCTGGTTGCCTTGTGTGCAGATTCGGTGCTTGCTTTGGCAGATCATCTTCCCAACGCCAGATCTGGAGCTTGCTTTGGCAGATCTGAAATCCAGATCTCCTTTTGTGATTGCACCATCGTCGCTTGCATTAGATGGATGTCACCTATTGTTCCAGATCCGAAATCGCTGCCGCTTCTGCTTCCGCCAGGCCTCTGTTAGCCTTTTCCACGCTTCTTCTTCTCTCACTCTGCCGAAGGAGATACATCCGCAGAGGGAGGGAGGGAGAGACTAGTTCACGCAGAACCAAGTTCTCAGATCTGTATGTATTTTCAATCTGTTTGGTTCAGATCTGGGACGCTGATCTGTGCATGTCAAACATATCTGGTGTTTGCCGATCACGGCCCAAGCCAGATCACGGCTCAAGCGAATCAAACTGTAGATCCGCCGCTCCAGCATTGCTGCCTGTAGTCTTGTTGTCGCCTGACTCTCCAAAATGCCAGATTTGGCCCAATAGTTTACAGATCTGTCGTTCAACAGAGCACAGTTGAATCAATCTTATACTATCCGATCCAGAATCAGTAGTTACCGTCGGTCTGTCTGCTGCTGAAAGATATTCTGATGAGATTTTCGCTGTTGTCTCACCCAAATATTGTTGCATTACCAGTTTCATCCATGTTCCCAAACATGCCTCTCTTCATACCGAAATGAGTCGTCTTTTGTGTTTTTTCTGTCGGAATTCGGAGAGGTGCTGCCGTGCTGGTTGTCAATCTGTATTGTGTCAATTGCTGCACTCTCTCTGATCAACGTATCTGAGATGGATTGACATAAGAAGCGGATAACAGTCGACTGGATTACAAGGTGCTCCGCCATCCGTGTCCCGTATGCAAGAGCCTCACAGTCATCAGGCCCACCAAAGAACAGAACAACTATTGAGGAAGCAACATTGCTTGCAGAGATCTGTACCGCTGCCCCCAAAGCCACGATCTACAAGAATTCCAACAGAGCACTGTCTCGTCGTTTGGCAATTTGCAACTTGGTGTTTTTTGCTGTTTCTTCTCGCCACAATCTATGCGATCTATGACAAGAAGAAAGGGGGAGAGCTGAAGAAGGAACACAAATTTCCCTTCTCATACTACTTTCATCGATTTCGTCGAACGCTCTGAAGAAAGGGACACAAATTGTCCTTTTCATCCTACTTCATTGCTGTTTGAGGAGCCTTGTTTTGTCATTTCTCTAATATGAGACGGTCTCTTTAGCCGAAGAAAGGGACCCAACTTGTCTTTCGTTCGAGCACGTCTTGTTTTATCGTTTCTAAAAAATGAGACGACATGGTTTGGACACATGTCCATTTGTTGTGGAATTCATCCACTTTTTTTATTTGGAGGACTGATTCGTCCCCACTCATTTGCTGGCCTTTCATGGTTACAGCCTCATTTGCTGGCCTTTTATGGTTACAGCCTCATTTGATGGCCTTTTATGGCCACAACCCTATTTGCTGGTCTTTATGACTTTAGCCTTCATTTGTTGGCCTTTATAACTACAACTATTATTCGTTGGCCTTTACGATCTGATTGATCGATATGATGGTTTCAGCACCTTGTTTTGCAGGTCACTCATTGTCTGCATTTATCGCATATTGCGATCATTGTTTGTCGGACAATTGTCTTACGGTCACTGCCGTCGTCCGAGCTTCTTTCTTTATTCAGGCCGCCATTGGTGTTCGCCGTCTGTCGTTTTGCATCCAATCAATGCTGCCACATAAACACATATTTGCAGTTTGTCAACACTGCCACTTCAACAAGTTTTGCAGCCAATCAGTGTGCTGGTTCAACAAATCTTTGTGGCCAGTTGGTGTGCCACTTGCAGTTCACTTACCGCTTCTTCACGTTCCAAGTTTCGCTTTTATCCACGCTTCAGCTTGCGGGGGCGTGTTGGAATTATTTAGATCATCCTAATTATAATGTAATTAGGATTCTAGTTTGATTTTATATCTATTAAGAGGTCTATTTAGATTAGAAGTGTAATAGCCCTAGAGTCGGTTAAGGCTATATATAGTTGTGTAATAGTCTTTAATAAATAGAATTTTCTCTTTTCTAACACATCCGTGGGGGTTTTAGTAGGACTGTATCTGAATTTTCCACACGTTAATAAAAAAAATATATATATATATCCGGTGCGATGTTATTATTTTTTCAAAATTTCAAGATACATAGTTCTTCTCCGTTTATGCTTAAAATGTTTTTACCTTTTATATAAAAAAAAATTCAAAATACTTAAAGTACCCGTGTCTTATACGTATCCGACACAGATACGGTCGGATACGGCGTGGATACGTACCAAATACATATCCAATTAATTAAAAAATATTTTAATTATGGATACTCCCCGGATACACGTATGTGGATCAGGATACGACAACAAATAAACAGGGATACAGCCGGGACACGACCGAGAAAAAAACACGGGATACGCTTTCCACTTCCGTCTTTCTCTTTCGTTTTTTTTTTTGTGAGAAAGATAAAAAGGGTAAAACGAAAAAAAAACCGAAAGCAAAACCCTACCTTCTGTCTCTCCAGCTTCACTCTCTGCTACGACTCTGCTCTCTGGGCTTCTCCGGCTCTCCTTTGCTCTCGCTCTCTGCTGCGACTCTGCTCTTCTCCAAGCCTTCGCATCTTCTGCGGCTTCTCCATCTTCTTCAGGTTCTTCTTCTTCTCTCTATTTTCCTTTTCTTTTCCCTTTTCCCTTGCTGTGAAACCCATCTACCTCCCCTCTGTGATTTCCGTAACTTCTAAACCCCTCCTACAGTTTCTCCTCCCCTGTTTTAAAGCTCCACCCTTTTCGCCACCTTCCAAATCCCCTTCCATTGGCGTCGTCTTTCCCCTTTCTATCGCCAACCTCTTGCATAGCCCTTTTCTCCTTGCCGCCGCCTTCAAGACCCTCTTATTGCCTTCGCCTACCCCCAAAAGCTTCTCCCTCCGCAGCCGCAACTCCTAAAAGCACTCCTATGGTCATCCGTAACCCATATGCCCTTTCCTTACCCTTTGTTCCTTTTATTTTCTCTTGTAAAAGCACATGGTTATTTAAAACCATGTCTTTTCAATTAAAATCTACCAACCCACCCTTTTATTAAATCTTTCCATGTATTTGTTTACATCATACTCGAGAAATATTTTGCATGATTATTTATGACAAACTTTTATACTAATTAATTGTAAATATTAATTGAAATTTAATTTCAGCCCATATTTTAGCGTAGAGTACATTATTTTCATCCCTCCTAGTATTTAGAAAACCAAATTTAGACATTTAGAGTCACCCTATTAGTTGTCTTGCATTAGAGATATATTTTGTGAGTGACTTATATTTCATATCATCTACTTAGTAATTTAGTATTTGTTGAAATGTTGACTATTTTTATCTCATAGTAGAATTTAATTTGATTTTTTTTTTTGTAAATGTTTGAATTTAATATATATATATATATATATATATATATATATATAATTTTTTTAATTCGGCGTATCCAGCCGCACCCGTATCCTAGTTTTTCAAAATTTGCAGGTGTCCCCATATCGGATACGTGTCGTATCCGATACGCGTACCAGTATCGGTGCTTCATTGGTTTTAAGTTAAAAATTTATTTACAATCGAGGAATAATCAATCTTTAATTTTTTTAATAGTGCACAATAATGGCAGTCTACAATATATTGGTAACATTCAGTTAAGAATATAAATAAATTTATGCAAGCAAATACACAAATTTTCACAAGCGAGTCAAGCTCAAAAGTTAAAAATCCCGTGAGTCTCTAAACCAATGGAACTCAAGCCGAATCAAGCCTCTACACCTGAGAAGAATGATTTATGCAATGGTGGCAATGGTTGGGCAGGGATGATCACCAGATATTAACTTGAGTAAATTATTTGATAAATCGCCCAGAAGAGAATATTAATTATTAATCATGTATAAGTAAGGCTGTTCATCAACCAGATTTGAGCCGAGTTTGCCCTGTCTAAATCTGAACCCATTTATATTATTAAAGCCCATTTATATTTTCCAATATCTAACATAGCAATCCTATGGGGGAAATTTAAATCACCCTTATAACATTGAAACAAGTTCATCAAACAAAGTAAAGAATAACTGCTACACTCGTTCAGAACATACAGAAGCATAACCGATATCCATGAAGTGCTTACCAGAAGCCATACTGGCATAGACTGCACACTGCAGTACTTTAAAGGCAAACAACAAAACTAGTCGCACTCAATATTCAGCTCTTCCTCCTCTGCTCCTTAAACACCTGAAACACATCACAACAGTAGAAGAACAAAGCTTAAAGAGGGAGATACAGGATACTACCATATAGCATATAGCAGCTCTACCACTTGTAGCATTCTCAGCACCAACAGCAGCAACCATCGGCATATGCTTCACATGTCCTCCTCGGTGGCTACGTCCTCATCCTCATAATCGCCCTCCTCATCAGCTGTTGCGTCCTGGTATTGCTGATATTCCGACACAAGATCGTTCATGTTGCTCTCAGCCTCCGTGAACTCCATCTCGTCCATACCTTCTCCAGTGTACCAGTGCAAGAAAGCCTTCCTCCTGAACATGGCGGTGAACTGCTCCGACACCCGACGGAACATCTCCTGGATTGAGGTGGAGTTCCCGATGAAGGTCGATGCCATGGAAAGACCCCTTGGTGGGATGTCACAGACACTTGATTTCACGTTGTTGGGGATCCATTCGACAAAGTACGATGAGTTCTTGTTCTGCACGTTGATCATCTGCTCGTCAACTTCCTTTGTGCTCATTTTTCCACGGAACATGGCTGAGGCAGTCAAGTAGCGGCCATGGCGGGGATCGGCGGCACACATCATGTTCTTTGAATCCCACATCTGCTGGGTCAGCTCTGGTACTGTCAAGGCACGGTACTGCTGAGAGCCACGTGAAGTCAAAGGAGCGAACCCAACCATGAAGAAGTGGAGACGGGGGAAGGGAACCAAGTTTACAGCAAGCTTTCGGAGGTCAGAGTTCAGCTGGCCTGGGAACCTCAAGCAACAGGTGACACCACTCATTGTTGCAGAGATCAAGTGGTTCAAATCCCCAACTGATATACAATTCAAAAACGGAAATCACGATAAATGCGTTTGACAGTGCCAAACATCATCAAGCAACAAAAGAACAGATTAAGTCAACCAGATAAGGCAATAATGAAATAATCAGAATGAAATAAATACAGTCCATAATTTTATTATGATAATAGAGTGTGATCACTAGAACACTAAATGAACTCCAACAGAAAGACTTCATCATTCAGCTATGCCTCGAAGTGGACAAATAGGAAATTACATAACGTCCAACTTAAACCATGAGTCCAGATACAACCTATGACTTATGAGGAAATGATATGACATTGATGTAGAAAAAAAAAGGCAAGAAAGAACAACCATCAAGAGTTCAAAAAAGACAGCTTGATCATAAAATAAGGCACTGGTTTTTTCAAGATATGGTGGTGGTGCTGCTTGGGCTTGCAATGGTAATAAGATTTATGCTTCAAAATATAATAATTGTGGCCCTTTTCTTCAATGGTAAAGGAAATATATGGCTTACTACTGCATTAACAATAGATACCCATGGTCTGAACTCCTCACAGATATCAAACAAATAAAGCAAATCCCAATTAAAACAAATAAAACTTCAGGTTTGCACCACAAAAACATGAACCAATGCATGTTTAAGTCATAATTTCCACCAATGGGGAGCCACAATAAGCACAAAATCATAACATTTTGTTTGCAAGGAAAACAGTGATGATCATAGTGTTTTTTTTCTAAGCAGTAACAGTGATGATCATCTTTGCTACATGGAAAGTCAAAGAAATCAATGAACATACTCACTAAAAGAAAATAGCACCACTAAACCCATAAATTTTCCACCCCACATGATAGTTATATCGAAGTTGGGCCATGGGGTAAGCTATACTCACAACTTGGTGTGGTAAGCTTCAAAGTTCTGAAGCAGATATCATAGAGAGCTTCATTGTCTAGCACCATGCACTCATCTGCATTCTCCACCAATTGATGAACAGAGAGGGTAGCATTGTATGGCTCAACCACTGTGTCTGAAACCTTAGGCGATGGGAACACCGAGAATGTGAGCATCATCCGATCAGGGTACTCTTCCCTGATCTTTGAAATCAACAAGGTTCCCATTCCAGAGCCAGTTCCACCTCCAAGTGAGTGACAAACCTGAAAGCCTAATCACACAACGAAGAAAGTGAGTAATAAGAACATATAAAATCTAAACTTGGATATACATTAGCTGTCGACCGGGCTTAAATTTGAAGCTAAATGGCGCAAGAAAACTCAAAATTTACAACCAACAAAAGCACAATGCATAGTTGTTTAAGTGCTTACAATGCAACCCTCGAGGTTGGTTAGAAGCATGATTCAAGAACATATTAAAATTATAGAGAAAAAGACATGATCACTTATTCCATCAAGCATCTTACTGAGAACCACAAACATTTCAGAAGTCCTTCCAATCTGCATTCACTTTTAATACAATGACTTTAAAAGAATATAACAATAATAACTGATCCAGGTCAAACATTTCTATTTTCCTGCATTAAAATACTTATCAAAAACAATGTCCTGAACAACAAATCGAATCCAAAAAATAATAATTCCCATCTTAAAGAAAAGGAACTAACAACTCCAAAGTCCAAAAACTAGTGAACTTGAGAGCTTCATTTTAGCCGAAAATAGGAGATAAAAACTCAATGTCTACATTTCCCAGGTGGCAAAGCATAAATCAGCGAAATTTCAGACCTGATAAAAACTTTTTTATTTGCTAGCCATTCCGTCATGTTTCTATTGGACAGCTGCAGGAAAATCAGAGAATGGGGATCTCATTTTTCATTTGACGCACAAATTTTTACCCCCTTTTGTGTGCTCAAAATTTTCCCACACCTTGTTGGAGAAATGGATTGAGTGGAAAATTTCCCCCTTATTTCATCACTTTCTTTTGCAACACCCCTTTTTGTGCAAAATTATCCATCACTTCCCATGGTAAATGAGAGAAATATTAATAACACATTAGGCGTCAAAAAATCCTATCAAGTATTCAATGGAAAAAAAAGAGGTCAAGCTACAATCAAAACAACACCAAACAAAACAATGGAAATCAAATACCTTGCAGACAATCACAGTTCTCAGCCTCTTTCCTGACGACATCGAGCACGGAGTCGATCAGCTCCGCTCCCTCCGTGTAATGGCCCTTGGCCCAGTTGTTGCCAGCACCAGACTGGCCGAAAACGAAGTTGTCAGGTCGGAAAATCTGTCCGTATGGTCCAGTACGGACGCTGTCCATGGTGCCGGGCTCCAAATCCATGAGCACAGCACGAGGCACAAAGCGGCCGCAGGAAGCCTCGTTGTAGTAGACATTCACGCGCTCCAGCTGCAGATCTGATGATCCAATGTACCGACCCGTTGGGTCTATGCCATGCTCGTCACAAACCACTTCCCAGAACTTGGATCCGATCTGATTTCCACACTGACCACCCTGCACATGGAGGATTTCTCTCATTTTCGATCGTCTCGGATGAAGAGACTGAGATCTGGTCCTTGGTCGCGGGCTTCACTAGGCCAGATGTGTTGGAGCTCGAAACCACAGTAAATCTCCTGCAAATGGAAGTAGTTCAAGAGGTGAAATCCATTTATTTTCAAATTGATAGGAAAAATAATGAAGCAGACAAATAAATCAAAGTGAAATTTCGAAATTACGTGGGAGATCAGATCCAAATGAAGAGGCTCCCGACGAGAATTAGAAGAACTCCGGCCGCCGATGGAGAGATAAGGTAGATTTTTCTCCGGCGAAAATGCTTGCAATTGTGCTTGGAGTAGAAATGGATAAATGAAGTAGCCCGCAGATGTTTACACTTTATATAGGAGAGGGGAAGAGATTGTACGGTTAGCTCTTTTTCCCTCCATTTATTTTATACATCCTGAACTCCATGGGATAAAAAAACGGACGGTTGAGATAAGGGCCAGTGTTGATGGCTCATGGCAGGAGGCCGGTCCGGATTTAAAAAATCTTTTGTCCTAATGACGCAAATGCCTAAATCAATTCTCCAATTAACCATTTTGCCATCAACATTACATGAAGGGACAAATTTCGTTCAGGTTTTAGTAGAAATTAATTAGATTTTTTTTTTTTTTTTTTTACATTAGCATCATCTACATTTACATTGAAGTCAATTTATTATTTTAATTTGAATTCAAATTTAGATATTTTAAATTTAATAATATATTATTTAAACTATATACTATTCAAAAGTTAATAGATCGTTGAAATTCTTCGAATGAAATAAGAAATTCATTTAAGTTATTTAACTAAGTTAATAAATCATGCTTCTATTATATTATTTTAATAAGTCTAGATATTACCTAATTAATTGCCATTTTGAAAATTAATTACATCTATATTGTCTATTGATAAAGAAGCGACCTATCAAAGATCATTTCTTTAAGTTATATTTCTACTTTTATTGACATTTATTGTAGCATTGACACAGTGAATTTTAAACTTTTAACACAAAATGAAAAATTATCAAATGACAAAATACTGGTATTATAAACCTTGGCACATGTGTAGATGGCGTTGTCAAAATATGGCATTAAAAATCATTATTTAAAAACTCAATTTAGTTGTTTGATTTCATTAAATAAGTGATCATATTGTCAAAACTTAGATCTATGGAATCATATTGGTCTTTGAATTTTTATGATTTGAATATAAACCATTGAATAAATATTTTGACTTCACATTATTAATCTAACAATTGAGAGTGCATTAAATGAAAATTAAAAAAGATTAGATCTTTTTTAAAATAATAATTCTAATGAATTAAATTTAAAATAAAATAGATTCTAAATAGAGTCTTGTGCATAGTGCTAAAAACCCGGCTCCTATCTTAGATTCCCTCAAGTTTTAAACAATTAGATTTACTTATAACTTTTTTTATGAATTTACGTGGGAGAAATTGTAGGATATCTCTCACTTTCTGAGACAAGAGACAATCAATTAAATTTTATGACTTTGGAGGCAGACGAAGGCACAAAAGTTACTGCTTCGTAGATGAAGAAACAACAAAATAAAGGTGTCAAACATGAATACAATACTTTGTCATTAAGATATTTGTTTGTGTTCAAAATGGTAGGATCAATCATGAATCAAAGCAAAATATTGGATAGTTGTATGAAAATCTGAACTGATGTTAGGAGAGTATGGGGATATGATTGTCAAATAGAAGTAAAATATTATTTTGGCAAATTTAACAAGTAGAAAGTGAACATGAAAATTTTCTTTGTTTTGCTGCATTTTTTATTATCAATCTATATGGGTCTTTTAGAGTGCTTGGCTATTGTTCAGGGGTAGCAATTCTCCTATGGTATTTTGTGTAATGAGACACGGATTTTAAAGTATTGCCCATTTTACCCTTCCATTGCCATATGAAAGCATTTAAAAAAAAAAAAAAACAGTGATCCGGTCAGTGATTCGATTTGAGTGATCCAATTTGTTGTTTTGTATGAAAAAAATAATCTCACTTAGATAAATTTCAGTGATCCAGTCAATGAGTCGATTTATACCGCAGTGAAAGGGTCAGTGATCCAGTGAGCCGGTTTATATAACAGTGGAAAAGATAAAATGGTCAATACCTTAAATCTCGTGTCTGATTATACAAAACACATGTGGGAGGATCGCTACCCATTCTCCAGAGCATATGTTAACCTCTTTATCTATATTGTGATATCCTGTACCAAACTGATGTGGGAGTCCCACATCGGTTTGGAAGGAAGGGGTTTATATGAAGCCCACCCCTGGTTCTCAAGCAGAATGTGTTTTGGGCCGAGCCATGTGGGCCTGGACTAAAAAACAAAACCGTGTGGGGTCACTTGTGTACGAGACCCAAAGCGGATAATTTCTTGTTGAGTCAACCCTAAACCCTTTATTCGAATCGGATGGTTACATATACACACCAACTAATTTTATAAAGAGTAAAAGCATGTTACAAAGAAATAAAATCATATCAATCAATTAAATTGGTAAGCGAAAAAAAAAAAAAGGACAAAAGGGGTCTTAGCTTTAGCAGCAGAGGGGTCACATGACTGGATGAGATCCAATATGCTTCCCTCCATGTGACCACCTGTCATTTTGCCATTTGCCTGCCCTAGATCTAAATCTAAATGTAGATCTAAATCTAGAGCAGGTGATAAACTTAAAAAAATCTGTTTGCTTGGGTTAGAGGTTAAGCAGCCTCTTTTGTATATTATTCTCACGGTTTTCCTTAATTAAAAGTTAGAACAGTCCTAATCTATAAATTGATTGGCATTGATTAATTCAGCATTGAGCTAGACAGGTTGCTTATCCGGTGGGTCACCCTGGTTTGAGCATAAGCAGGAAACCAGCAACGCATGACGGGTAGGACTTCTGTAAGCGGAGGCTAGATTTTTTTAATTTTAAATTTGAAAATATCAATGATATTTTAACAATATTAGCTGATATTTCTGAAAAATACTTAACTTGGACTAGCCCTATGTTATGTTGTGTCGTAAAAAGAGTTTTAAAACTAGACATCTCAAGTTATAGTAAATATGTAATACGAATCTGGGTTATATTTGCATTAGGCAGAATTTTTAAAGTAATGGTCAAGAACCAGTTTAAGAAGTAGAAGTTCTAAATTCGATTCTCAATTTATTTTAAAGGGTCATTTCCTAGTTACAGGTCTCTGTAGAAAGATTAGTTGAATGTTCCAAAAGACCTAACACCTTGAACATAAAAAATATTTGTATCAGTCACATCACTATGGACTCATTATAATTTTAAGGGCTCTAACATCGTTAGTTTTCATATAGAATTATCAATATTCAATAATAATGATTTTTTTTTAAAAAAAATAATGATCAGCTCAGGGGTTCGAATATCAGCCGATATGTCGATATCTCGGCCGCACAATATGGGCCATTTTTGTAAAAACAAAAAATTAAGGTGAGAAAAAAATATCGGCCGATAATGAGATATCGGTCGAGACTGTTTTTTCGACTCTGAATCAGCTGACATCTTATTAACTTGTATGGCTTGCCTTAAGGCAAGCGATGTCGCTTGATGCATGACGGGTAGGACTAAACTACTACCTTTCTTCTTCTTTTTTCTTTTTTTTAGACTCAGGAAAATCTCGAACCCACCTCGACGGTATGTAGTTATATTGCCAAGATGTCGTTACGCCTTGCCTTCCTAAACTGCTACTACCTTACCAATAATACTAAGTCAAGATCTTCTCTTCACTTGGGAACAGAGCAGCTCTGATTAGAAAGTAACACTTGCATCAAGCATTGGATAATCCATCCAATAAATAACATTAGAGATAAATTGACAATTATACGTTACAGGTAGATTAATAATTAATCATTGCATACTAATTTGATATGGTAGAACCCAATGATCAAAAATTGAAACTCAGACTAAATTTAAAATCTTGTTAAGTCAAGAAACTAGGTTGAATTTTGAAAATAAATTAAAACAAAAAATCAAAATTGACTCACTCGTTTCGAGATCTTATCGAATTGAGTCAACTCAAACTGACTCTTTCAAGTTGATTGATTAAATCAAGATGATTTTTAATGAGTCTCAAATTCAAGAAAAGACCTTTCGAACATACCTAGGGGTGAAACTCGGGTCGGGTTTTGGCCCGAACCCGCATGACACGACCAGAAAATCATGCGGGTCGGGTTATGAAAGTCGGGTCAGCGGTCAGGTCGGGTTGAGAAGTCAAAAACCCGCATTGAATTTAGATCGGGTTGGATTGAGAGATTTTTAAGTTAACCCGATCCGACCCGATCAAACCCGACCCAACCCAGTAAAAAGTAGGCTAAAATAGGTTCAAAATGTGGGTCTGGTTGGTTTTCGGGTTGAGTCGGGTTATAATTTGGGTTGGATTGGATCAAGACGTCTGGGTCAAAAGTTCAGATCTAATTTCATATATTAGTAAATCCGACCCAGCCCGATTTCAGCCCTAAACATACCCATCAGCTGAGTGAGCTCCATGCCTAGAGTTGTGGGTGTTCATCCTCTAAATGAAAATTAGTGATTTTTTTATCCCCCTAAATTTTAGTTGTACTAGAGAAGAGACAATTGCGCTCTTCCTCTCTAACAAGTAATTAGTAAAATATTGTCTTCCATTGATCTCAGATTCATGGGTGCAGATCCAACCCTACATACAATAATATAATCGTAGTAGGAACTAGGAAATAGGAATACTTCACCACTCTTTGGAAAGATAAATTATAAAATTGAAATACTTAGTAATTGAAAATGGATGGGCCAATCAAGCACTCTCATGAGTTATGTATAAAATAATTCAATAGTATTACTGAGTTAGTATTGCATTCATTCTGAATTTATAGAATTAAAATTCATTCGCAGCCATCATGTCGTGAAAGGTTATTATTAATCAAAACTTTAAATTCATAAATTCTAATTTATTTATTAAGAGTAATGTTTTAAAATCAAATCGTTGACAAAGCTGTATCTTACTATCTTGTAATGGTTTGGTTTAAGTAGGATCAATTGCGGGTCAAAGTCCAGGGGTTGAAATATCGGCCGATACGTATCGTATCGGCCGATATATATCGGTTTTGGATATGCGAATATCGACCGATATGTATCGTATCGGCCGATATTCACAACATCGGCCTTGATATCGGCCGTATTATATCGGCCCGATATCAAAATATCGGCCGATATTTAAAAAAACAAGGAAGAAAGAGAAAAATATCGGCCGATATATCGGCCGATAACGATATATCGGTCAACATATCGTATCGGCCGATACCGATTTTTAAACCCCCACTTTGAACCATATTTTAGTACAACACAATAACGTCATGATAATATGTTGAATTATCAAATTAAGAAAAATAAATTGTAAAAAATATAAAATATTTAAAAATCACGTTGTAACCATGATTCTATAATAATAACGGAGAATGACATTTTAAGCGAAAAAAATGAGGAAAAAAGTAAATTAAATAAAAGTTGCAATAAATTTTGGATAAATCAAATTGTTTTAGGCACGGGACATCTGATGCAGTCAAGACTGCAAACTGATTTTTTTGGTTTTTTGAGTTTAAAAGGATAAATTTTAAATTTAAATATGGCGATCCAAATTAAGGATTTTAATGAAGGAAATTTCAAAAGGGCTTTCTCTCAGCTCACTCGATCACTCAAGGATAAAGAAAGATTGCAATAATTTCAGTGGGACCATCGGCGGAATCAACTTCACCAAAGAAATTAAGTGTTTAATCAGATGTGAAAACGAACATGAAATTATATTCCGAATGCGATGAAAATTTCATGCATAGAACTTAAATCCTGTACTAATTCGATTCAACAAATATTTAACCTTGTTAAAACAATTTGATTGCAGAATTAAATTTAATTAAGTAATTGAAAAAATGCAACACACGAACAAATTAATTCACCATCTAGAAATCAAACCAACACTTAAATAAATCTTAATTTTAATACAAATTCAAATCAAAATTAAGAACCATAAATCAGACTCACCGTACTCGGGACGTCCAAAAGAGCGTAAATCAATATTTCAAATAAAAAATCAGATGTACAATATTTTGGCCTATGTCTAAATTTATGGGCTTTATTTTTCAATTCAAATACTTCTTATTCATAGTTTCCTGTCTGCCGTGAGAAATTTCATATTGATACCCTCAACCCCCTTGAGTTCTGATTCTGCCCATGATCCCCGGCCCATATCTTCTTCCACTGGGTCCACTCAAGTTTTTAATAGAACTTCACACAACACACTGCTACTGAAGGAGTACCAGCCATAGAAAGAAGAAATCGGCCAAAATCTCGACCGATATGAAAAATCAGCCAAAATCTCGGCAAGGCCGATTTTTCAACCCCTGCTTGCAGTTCATTTATGTAATGTCTGGCCCAAATGGCCCAATGAAGCCCTACAAATTGTTTTTTTTTTTTAGAATTGGGCTAAAACAGGTCGGACTAATTCTCAGGCTCAAAGTCAAGTCAGCTTAAATTTGGCAATTCGAGTCAGATTAAATCGATTTCAGCCATTTTTGACATGAATTAGATTGGATTTATCGAAATCCAACTCGACTTACATGAGTTTCAATCCTAATCTCCTCTTACATGTTCAATTAACTATGTGATCAATCAATTATTATTTAAGAAAAAATATATTATTCATTCTCTTTTCTCCGTTTTCTTTAAAACTTTTCTTCAAATTTAAAAAATAATAATCTTATAAATGATCAGCTATGTATTATCATTGTATTTAAGGTCTCACAAATTTTATCCCCGTGAACGTAGAATTCGATTTTTATTTTTCAATCATTTCATTGTCAAAGTGCTACTTTAGTACGCCTCTCTTGGGGACAGGATTACAAATATCGAGTTTTTGACAGCCTATATATCTCGATTGATATGGCTGAGATGTCGTCGTGATCGGCCGATACACATTTAAACAACTGATACTTAAAAAAAATTTAGGAGAGGGAGATGTCGGGCCGAGACATCATACGTGCATATATGGGCATCAACGATTTTTAGACTCTTGCTCGGGTACTAACTTTGTTGTCTTGTTGTAACCTGTAAGGTAGGCTGGCGGCTGGCCGACAGGTAGAAAATAGTAAGACCATTTTAGACGACAAATATCATCTTAATGTTATTAACTTATTATATTAATCTTTATTTTGTAGTTTTTAAGTTAATTATAGATATTAAATATTTTAAAGTAAATTTAAATTCAATATTTGTATTGATCACATAAATGTAAAATTTTATCTAATCATCTGGTGAAACTTTATAAACAGTTCAGCCAATTAATTTCTTCTATAAGTCAAAATAAGGTTATTTTTGGCGGTTTTATTCTTATAAAAGATACTTGAGAAATTCTTAAATGACTAAACTGTTTCATTTGGTGGTCATTATTTAATGTGTACTTGAATTAAGGAGAGCCATACATACACTCGGGTTTTCTTTCTCTACACACCATTTTTCAAAAATTCGGATGAAATGACCCTTTTGCCCTTCCACTTCAAACCCTGTCTCATCCACCGAACTCCTCTCCTTTGTTCGAAAGAGAGTACCGCCGAATAGTTTGTGAAGGGGGAGAAGAAAATCGGTTGGCCCCACCATTTTTTTCCCTCTCTTATGTGCATTTGGTCGATCCTTCTTCTGAAGGAATACTTCCTTCGGCGGTTGGGACGGCGGATGAATTTAGTGGAAGGGCAAAATGATCATTTCACATAAATTTTTGAAAAAGGGTGTGTAGAGAAAGAAAAACCGGGTGACTGTGTGGCTCCCCTTTAATTAAATAGTAAATTGAATCTACTACTCCATCCGTCTCAAAATACTTGTCCTAGATGCATTTTGAAATTATCCTAAATTACTTGTCATATTTATTTATTTTCACATTAAATCAAAACTTTAACCTTCTCGATGATCTCCAAATCGCATTGTAACATGATGGGAAGACAAATTTCTTTTATAAGTTTTTACTTGCCCAAATGCGGCATTCTGTAATTATTTTCACCTCTGACTCTTATCGTCTTAATCATACATTGCTGCATAGTAAGGAAAACATTATTGAGCTTTTGTAGATGAACCCGGTCGACAATATCTATACAACAAGACATTGCTCAGGCCTCATTTTTTTTTTTTGCATCACGTTTGTATTGACTCAGATAATCTATTAATAGTCTTTTGGCGCGCTCCAAGTGAAAACGATCTTTAAGAAATAGAAAATTTCAAAATAAGACAAGTATTTTGGAATAGAGGGATCAGGGTTGAAAATATCGGCCGATACGTTTATATATATCAGTTTTTCATGACAGAATAATATCGGCCAATACGTATTGCATCGGCTGTACTAAAAGTTTATCGGCCGATACGTATTGTATCGGCTGTACTAAAAGTTTATTGGCCGATATGACCGATAAACGGCCCGATATATCGGTCACCATATCGGCCGAGATGTATAAAATTTGGTTTTTAAAATTTATTTCTTTTTTTCTAAAAAAAAATTGATATCGCCCAATACGGCCGATATATTGGCGGGGATGGCTCATATTTTGAATTTGAAATTGAAAAAAAAAACTCTTAATTTTGGCAATAATATCGGGTTATTTAAATTTCATACTCATCCATTTGTTGATCTGTCATAACATATAAATATACAAATTTTATGCTCACCTTCCATTTAAAACAGACTAACTGTGATCCAGGAGTCCACAGAAGATATGCGTTACTGGTACTAAAATGGAGGGCCCCAAGTTTGGAAATTAATAGCTGGGACAGTGGGACGATAACCTCAGAACTAAATTAGTTATTGATTATTTTGGAATCTTTAAATACATCAAGTAATTGAATAAAATGTGTAACCAAACTGGGCTGGGCTGGAAACAATGAAAGTAAGGTAAGTAGTGTATTTAATGGCTGCAATTAGACCGAAATTTCAGAAATCTTGGCTGATATTTTGAGATTAACAATTTCGTATCTAAAAATAACATCTGAATATATAAATGACCGATATTTAGTGATAAAATTATATATTCATGAAGGCCATAATTTTCTTTATTTTCTGTAATTTTTTTGAATTTTTTTTTTTTACAAAAAGTTGGAAGGAGAGAGAAATATATCGACCGATATCGATATCGGCCGATATATCGGTCCGGGCGATATTTTAACCCCTGAGAGGGAGAATTCATGATAAAATTAGACACTCTTTGTAACATAAAAGATATTTTTAATAGAGTGTCTGAGTTCAAACTAGGATGAAAAATTCAACATGTCTGCCATTGTTAAGTCAACCTGGGAGCATTTCGTTCCGTAACGAAAACTCCAACCCTTTTATTTTGATTTTAATAACATATTTATTTTATAGAGCCTATTAGTTTTATCAAGTTAAAGTATAATTTTGTTTATTCTAAAAATATTTAATCATTTAATCTAATCTAGGGGTGCAAAAAATGGCCCTAGTGAGATCTCGGCTAGCCGTGATCTCGACCGATAAGTTTCTCTCCATAACATTTTTTTGAAAAAAAATCCAAAAATATTACAGAAACTTTAGAAAATTATGACATTCATGGATATGCAATTTTTTCATTAAATATCGGTCATTTACATATTAAAATATTATTTTGAAGTTTCGATATCGAGAATTTCAAAAATTATTAATAAAATAATGATAAATTACAAAAAAATTGTAGCAAAATCAGAAAAATTATACAAATATTTTTTTAACTTATTGACTTAGGTAATTAGTGTTATTTTTAAGTTATGAAATATAGATATTCAAAATTAATTAATGAAATGATTGAAAATGATAAATTATTAGTTCATGACCATTAATCCTGACCCCACTAAATTATTACTGTCATCATGTTGTATAATGCTTCATGATATATAATAAAATATAGATAAATAAATTATTAGCATATGTAAGTGTTGCTCACAGATGTTTCTATGTATTATGAGTTTGTGATAGGGCAATAAGATATTAATATTCTTTTATATTTTATAAATTTGTTAGAAATAAAAATGTAATAATATACAAAAAAAATTATTGCAATCCTGTTCTTGATGGTTAGCTATCTATTTATATTTATATATTTAGAAATATTTTAAAATAATTTCTAATTAAATTAATAAAATTTACTTTTTAAATTCTAGTTTTTTCAATCAATGCTATCCATAATGTTTTTTACATTAAATCTCACAATCATAAATCATAATTAAAGGATCGAATTTTATATAATATTATATATGACAATATATTAATAAATGCATCTGTAAAAAAAGTAGCACTAATTGTTCTTAATCTCAAACGGTCTTAAATCTCTTTTTCTTCAAAAAATATTAACTTCTTACATGTATTAATTAAAAAGAGATTAATTTCTTGCACGTGAGAACCGTGGGAATCAACAATACCTTTTGAGTTCCAAAATTTAAAATTTCAAAATAATGGGAATTTTATAAAATTTCAAAGTACCCTTTTTTTTTTTAATTGTTTCTACCGATATTTTCTAGTGTCGACCGATATCAATACCGATATTTTGTACCAAATATCGGCGATATCGACCAATATTTAGTTCGTATGACCGATATAATATGTATCGGTTGAGATAACTCGGGAATAAAACACCCGAGATATTTACTTATATACAATTAATAAGGATTTTCTTTACTTATATATTTTATTCAATTTTATTTATGAGTCATTAACAAGGGTTTTAATATCGCTGAAATCGAGATATCGATTGAGATCGGTGATATCAAATATCGGCCAATATCATTCTCTCTCCTCAATTTTCTTTTCAAATCTTGGCCGGAATTATTTATTTATTTTTATAATTAAAAAAAGAGAAAATCACTCTTTAAAAAAAATTAAAATATTTACTGATATCATAGCCGATATTTGACCGATATGACTAAATATCGAGAGTATATTGCTAGCGCGAAACACCGATATTAATTTTTTGAAAAAATACTGGTGTTTATAATATCAGCGATATTATGGCCGATATATTAATCGATATCACCAATATTATACCTGCATAGCTGATATATATACCCCTTAAAAACCAGTATATATTGACTCACACGAAACCTATGCAGAGTGAATTTTTAAATTTGTATGCATCATAAATCATTTATTTTAATTTTGTTTCAATATTTAATATTATCACATCACCTTCGCTGTGTTGTTTTGTAAAACCGACCTTTTTCTCGGTCTTCAAGTGCGAGCTTGACTTTTGAATGATAAGAACTGAGTTGAGGAGCAAACAGCGAGTTTAGTATGTCCGAACAAAATAATAAAATCGGCTTTCTTCTCTTCCTTCTCCGCCATTTCTTTCCTCTCAATTCCCACTCTCCCCATTCCAAAGAACACCGAAATGGGGACTGTCTTCACAGATTCCACGGCGGAAGCCGGGTTGCAGCGGCAATTGCGGCCTAAGTCTTCCCCTTCCTCTCATTCTCGACCCCCTCTGGAGCCTCCCTCTCAGAGCCTCGATGCTGGAGCTCTCTTTGTTCTCGAGTCCAAAGGTAATTAAATTGCCGCCTTCTTCCTGTCTTGTATCCCCATTGTTCTTGTGTTTTTATCGACTTTAATGGGTCCACCAATGGGCCACCAAGGGAATGAAAGGTGCACCAATTTTTTCTTTTTCTTTTTATTTGATATATTATAAAGATGGGGTAGATTTGAGAATTTTATTTGATAAATTGCAGGATCATGGATTCACTGTGGGTATCATCTGACGACTTCAATCGTGGCTCCGGCACTTCTGAGTCTTCCGTTTGCACTGGCGTCGATGGGATGGATTGCAGGAGTGATTTGCTTGAGCATTGCGGCCGTCGTCACTTTCTATTCCTACAATCTTCTCTCTTTGGTCCTGGAACACCATGCTCAGCTTGGACGACGCCATCTTCGATTTAGAGATATGGCTGAAGATATTCTAGGTAATTATAATATTTTAGATACTTCAAACAATCTTACAATTGGGTTTTTACAATTTTTTTTCTTTTTGAAGTTCTTATGAAAAAAATTAAATTCTTCCGATAAAATATGAGAAGTAAATGGTGAACCAACATTTTTAAAATATGAGAAGTGAATGGTGAACAACATTTTTATCCTCTATATCAAATTTAAATAAAATATCTTCCTTCTTCCCAAAATGGATTCTTCGTATAAATTTAGTATACAAAAAGTAAAGTACACCATCAATCAATCAAATAGAAGAGTTTAAATATTTTTTTTTAGTTTTATCCTAGACTAAAGTCATATTCTAAATCATTTGGATAAACTCCCCTGAATTTTGGGTTGCATCAGATTGATTTCTATTGACCCTAATTCAAGTTTCACAGTGATGGTGAAATCAGAATGTTGAAATTATTATTATTATTCTCTTTTCTGACTTTTATCTATTTTTTTAGAATGTTCACTGATGCATTTTGTACTGAATTAATAAAAGCAGTTAAAAATATTTATTTTAGTATTAAAAACTAAATATTAGAGTAACTCAATATATCTAATTTTTAACCATTTCATAACTTTTGTAATAATTAATTTATTCATTTAATTTTTATTATAAGATGATACTCATAGTCTCACGCGACAATATGATCCCACTCCTTCATCCCCCGCCCTCCCCTGTCCCCACTACCACCTATCTGAATGGACAACCAATTTTGTCGGTCAAGTTGAATCACCTTCTGATGACGGCACTAGATATTTTCTAATCTGAAGTGAACATCCTCCAGAAATATCGTTTTTTCTTCCAATACCACCAATTGTGAAGCAGCTTTACCTTCCTTTCACTGTCATTGTCCCTTCCCCTAAACATCTGGGCTGTATTTGGATGGGTAACAGAGATAATGGGGTAATCAATCTTATCAAACCCGATCCGACCCATAAGTCGACCCGCGGGTCAATCAGGACTCGACTGAAATATGGGCCAGATCATTTTAAAACCCTTTTAAATTAGAAACTCTTAAAAACCCTCTGCGACCCACGTGTCAATCTAATTTTTTTCATAAACCCGTGATATTTGACCCTTAAAAAGCCTTGATTTTTTTAAATGAAGAAAGTGAAAATGAAGATTTTGATTCTTTTGAAAATATGATTTATAATATTATATTAATAACACGAGTTTGACGGGATTTGACTATGGGTCCAACCGATTGAACCTTATCTAACCGACCCTTCTTCTAAAACAGGTCGATGCATGGGCCAAAGTTTTAAAACATTGGGGGTACCCTTATTATCATCGTTTGATAAGTAAGGTACTTCTTTCTTGAAAAGAATTTTCAAGTATTCATATATCCCGAGTAACCGTGGATAATCTGTACAAAATATTTCCCCTCATCTAAACCAAGTGCTCCTCTTCTACTAAAGAAATTTGGCACCACAATTTTTATGATTATTTTTGGCAATCAAGATGTTTATGACTTTTTTAAGCACTCCACCTGTTAATTAAGTTTATAAAGAGTGACACTTTAAATTATGGGTATAAATATATTTCTCTCTCTTATTTTTTTTTTACAAAACTCATCAATATCGGCCGATATGATACGTATCGGTCAATATTTACACCCCTCCTTTAAATATAGTGAGAATCGAACTTAAAATTTCTCTTTTTAAGATAAATTTCGGACTATCACTCTAATCTCTTTGAATTAAACTATATTTTGATATTAGTTGCATATATTGAAGAGTAGTGATTTTTGTACCTCCATTTTTACTCATGGTGCATCCCTTTAAAAAGAATTTCCAAATTTGTCGTTCTTTTAGGAAAGAAGAAAAGAGAGGAGAGGAGAGAAGTTTGAACAAATTTAAAAGTTCCTTTTAAAAGAGTGCACTGTGGGAGAAAATAAGGTGCAAAAATCATTAGCCATATTGAATCATTACTCTAATCTATGTTGCATGAAAAATGATTAATGTTAAGAGTTTTTTTTTTTTCTTTGTGAATTTTTTTAAACTTTCAAAGCATTTTCTTTATAATCTTCAAAGTTTCAATGGTAAAATTCCATAGTATTTGGACTTATAACAAGTTGAAGCAAAAGAGATTAGGCCATTTTTTATAATACAGCGGACTCTTATAATAGAGCTCTAAGGATGAAAATGAGGCTCCTTTAGTTCTGTTCATGGATTTTAAAGTTTATTTTAGTTATGAAAGTGTCTCAATAATGAATCTATGAAAGTATATATATCAAAAATTTAAAATATACTTTTCTTAGTACCACATTATATAACGACCCGATCCGAACATAGGGCTTAGGGCTTGACTCAACAAGAAATTGTCGATATATTGAACCTAAAATTTCAGCTCATTTAAGACCCAATATATCAGTTTCATCGAAAAATTTACAGGTTCCATTTTAAGAAAAAAATAATTTCAAAATTGTCAAATTTTTATTTTTTACAAAGTATCAGAATATTTTGCCAAGAATATATTTAAAATGCATTACAGAATGTGTCAATGAGAAGTATTTCTTCTCATACACATTGTGCATAGAAAAATATTAGAATTAAAAAATATTAGAATTAATTTTTTTTTTAAATAGCAGAATTTAAAGAATTCTCAGACACTATATGAATCTCCTAACACTATCATAATTTTTTTTTTCTTTTATAGAAGCTTTTGTTAAATTCTGTAAGAGTAGTGTGGCGTTTGTCCAAAATTTTGAGGTGGCTCACCTCTTACTAGTATTACTTACAAGAAAATGTAGAAAATAGAATAAAATAAACAAATAATTGACCCAATTCAGGTTGTAGCTAATGCCATGTACCATACATTTGATGCGTGGTCCATTTATTGCTTTATTTAATAAAAAGATGCTTTTCTTGTTGGCATTATTTAGAAATAAAAAATAATAGTAGGTTAGTAATAGTAATCCAGATTTTCCCCAACTGCTTTGCATATATCAAATTTGATGATATTAGACATATATTATGTGTATATAAGGAAATTGTTAACTTTGAAAAGTTAGTTTGATGGCCAATTCCCACCCTTTTTGTGTTGATAGTTTTGTATTCTCTGTGTGTGGATTAAGAGGTTTGCATATGTTCCAAGAATTAGTCAGATGAGACGTCTAGATAATTCAGGTGATACCTTGATGTTAAAAAAAAATAAAAATAAGGAACTTGTCTATTTTCCGATGTCATGAGTACATGCCAAGTTACATACAATTTACATCTTTTTAAAATTTAAAAATATCTAATAAAAGAGTTGACACATCGGTAAAATATATTTCTTTTATCCTTGTCATAAATAAAGTGTAAATTACCGTAAAATATATTACCGTACAAAGGGTCACTCCCCTTGGTTTGAAAAAAAAAAGTATAAATTAAAAGACTGATTTAGATTTTTATGAATCTTCTGAAAAATAAAACAAAGTGTGGTATTTTTTCAGGACCAAGATGGGGTAATTTTTTTGTAGGGCCCATTCAATTTGCGGTATCTTATGGTGCGGTTATTGGCAACATTCTACTGGGTGGACAAAGCTTGAAGGTTTGTGATTTTTGTGTTTTTTTCTCATTTACAGGTAGGGATTAGGGAACTTGTTATTAGAGAGAAATTGGAATGTTGGGTTTCTTTAGAAATTCTTTGAGGATAAATCTAAGACAAATGATCATGCATAGCATAATTGAACTTGGTATTTATATAAACATATTTAAAATAAATTATAAAAAAAAAAGTTTATAATTGAACTCCACACAACTCACTGCTACTGAAGGAGTACCAAACAGTCAAAATTGTGAATGATTTAAGAGTGAGTCATGTATCTTGCAGTTCATTTACGTAATGTCCGATCCAAATGGTCCAATGAAGCTCTACGAATTTGTAATCATCTTTGGAGTTCTGATGCTGGTTTTGGCTCAAGTTCCTTCTTTCCACTCCCTCAGGCACATCAATCTTGTTTCGCTGTTCCTCGCTCTCGCCTACAGCGCATGCACTACTGCCGGTGCCATTTATGTTGGTAAGGATTTCATTTGTTCATTTGTTAAAGGGAGAACGTCACTTATATCCCAAAATCCAGATTGCTCTCGAGGCGATGTGTGACTTTTTCACTGAGGAGCGACCCTCCTCTATCGCCTCACTGACGATTTTCTCTCCCTATGCACGCCACACGCACACCCCCCACCGGGGTGTGGGCCACACATATCTTCTACAGGGATGCGGGCCATCACAATTGTTGGCATGCACAAGAGTGACTTTCAAAGTGATCGAATATCTGTACAATTTTGTAACAGGGAATTCATCCAAGGCACCAAAGAAGGACTATTCTTTGAGCAGTAATGGAGTAAATCGCATGTTCGGCATCTTCAATGCCATTTCCATCATTGCTACCTCATACGGGAACGGGATCATTCCTGAAATACAGGTTCATGTCCTTTCCTCTTGCATTCTTCGACAGTAAGTCTACCAGCAACTCAATGCTGATCATATGTGAACTATTTGTTGTGGTTAGCTAATCTTACTGTTTGTGCAGGCAACTCTTGCACCTCCTGTGAAAGGGAAGATGTTCAAGGGACTCTGCATCTGTTATACTGTAGTGATCATGACTTTCTTTGCTGTATCAATTTCCGGGTATTGGGCCTTCGGCAATCAGGCAGCAGGAAGCATTCTCAACAACTTCTTGATTGATGATGTGCCCCTTGTGCCCAAATGGTTTCTTCTTATGACTAATGTGTTCACATTCCTGCAAGCTTCAGCTGTTGGTGTGGTATGTACAAGTTGAAAATTGGGACTTCTTTATTTATTACAATACACGGTCATCCTTGATTTGTTTATGATTCATGATCAATTTAACTCCCAACTCCTATATTGATCATTTAAGAGTTCTGCAACATGCATCCCATATCTATCATTTAATTCTTAATCTTTCATTGGGACATTTTTTATTTTCTTGATTTAGGCCGATTAAACCTTGCCATTAAACATCACATTTTCAAGCAATTGAAATAACGAATGCAGGTTTATCTGCAACCAATGAATGAAGTGCTTGAAGGGACGTTTGCAGACCCAAAGAGGGAGAAATTCTCCCCTCGGAACGTCGTTCCTAGGCTGGTTTTCCGGTCGCTTGCAGTTGTCATTGCCACTACAATAGCTGCAATGCTCCCCTTCTTTGGAGACATCAATGCTGTGATTGGAGCTTTTGGATTCATGCCTTTAGACTTCATTTTGCCTATGGTATTCTACAATGTGAGTTTAAGGCCATCAAGGAGGAGTCTGCTCTTCTTGCTCAACACCACCATTGCTGTGGTTTTTACAGTTTTAGGGGTGATGGGTGCAGTTTCAGCAGTTCGACAAGTAATTCTCGATGCAAAAACATTTCGCCTCTTTGCTGATGTATGAAGATTTTCATCAGTAACCCACTTTTGCAGTGTTGTTAATTTAAGTGTTCTATATGTTTTAATATGTAATTAATAGATAAACTAAGCTCAATTTTCCATCTTTTCACATTGATTGTTTGTTTCGGTTGTTAATCCTGTTTGGCTGATTGATTAAATTTGTCATACATTGTTCTATTGTGATTACAGAAGATAATGTAAATTACCTAAGGTTCAGTGATGTTGAACTTTTTTTTTTTTTTTTCATTTTTTCATTAGCAATCTATTGAAAGCAATTTTTATCCAGCCATATGTTATGATATCCACTGTCCTTACCAAACGAAGTACAAATTGTTAATTCCAAGGGGTTGGTTTCATGGGTAAGATGTTCGGCTCATAAAGTGGGGTCTTAAGTTCAATTCACGCTTAATTTTAACGGACCACTCATCATAGATTTAACCGGTATGTATAGATTGAGAGGTATACATATGCATGTGGGATTAGTCTTACTTTCAATGTAGGGTGGGAATACCTATGTTATTCAAGAAAAAATGTAAATTATAAGAAACAAATTTTATACAAATATCTTTCTTTATTTCATTTAAGAAAATGAAATAGATAGTTGTGCTCCATCAAAGTCATTTATTTTATTGGTTTAAATTAGGTGATTATACATGCTTAATAAGACTCATTTTTTTTTTTCAAATCTTCACGTCAATATCAATTTTTTAAGGGTTAAAAAAAGTAAAATTAGTGTTATTTAAATAAAATATTTATTTCTAATTTATCATTGTTAATAGTTACTTTGCAGCTATTCTAATTTCTAATTGTTTCTAATTTATCATTTTAAAGTAAGAATTAGTTACTTTGCAGCTGTTCTCTAATTTTTCTGCATATCTTTTCAAAGCCACAGCCGCCACCCTTACTCAACCTTCCCAATTCAGCCCCCTTTTAAAATAGGATTTTCAATGAAAATCAACTTTTGTAAAAAAATTGAGGTAATTTTTTATAAAATGTAAATGGTTTTTAAACTCATATTTTATTTTTCTATATTGAGTTCCTTAAAAATCTTGTAGAGCTTTGGTTTCAAGTTTTCTTAATTCACTGTATAACTTTTCATTGAGCATATAAGAGTGAGTTTGATTTTGGAAATTATTTCCATTATGATTCCTTCAATTTTTACCCATTGATTACGTCACAAAATCAAGAATAAAGACCTACTTAATAAATATGTATAGTTTTACGAAAGATAAAATTCTAACTTACACAAAATTCTTTGGGAGTGGGACATATATGGATTAGGATGGGCCAGGCTTGGTCCTGGACTTCATTGTGCCAAGCCCAAGTCTGATTTTGACAATGAGTGATGACGAACAGGAAACTTGAGCATGAGGAGAAGCCCGAATCAAAACAAACTTAGCTAAGTATTGGGACGCTGTTTATCACAATATCTGGTTCATTAACTCAGAGGACTTAGAGTGATGGTAAGAATTCAGGAAGTGGGAGTACTTAGTTCGATTCTTATTTCGCACCAAAGGCCCATTCCCCGTAGAGTTACCTGTGTGTGGGTAGAAAGTCTTTCATATAACCCAAAGATTAGTTGAATACTCTAAGAGACTTGGACATTTTAGGTATAAAAAGAAACAGTACCTGGTTCATTTCTCTATTTTTTTAAAATATCTGTAAATCTTATGAAAAATTCAATCATACTAATTGAAAATAAACTTAATAATCTACAAATCTACAGAATTTCAACAAAAAACTCAATTTACAATCACTTGATCTTAGCAGTTAAAATAACCTGACGTTTTTAAAAATTTTAAGGAAAGATCGCCAACTGACTTTGAGTGCTAACATCAAGTGATTAAAAGATGAATTTTAAAATAAAATTTGGTCTACTTATATTTATCTATTTTCAATCTTTATAGTGGATTTTATCATATCTATTAAAACATATAAATATTTGGGCTGGGTATCAGGTTTAAGTTTGAGTATTAATATGTCCAAGTTCAAGTCCAATTAGCAATTGAATTATAAATGAAGATGAACATCTTGTCCGTCAAGCCTCCAACTTCTTGCACATTTCATTGGTGCAAAGTAGAATACTAGAAAGGACAACTCGGCCACATTAGTTTCTTGCACTTAAGAGATCACTTTGACCCCATGAAATAAGTCTCTTATGAATAAATATGTGATTCAAAAAATTAATTTAATTGATTAATTAAGCTATATTTTTTCAGTTATCCATATTTGATCATTTTAAATTAAGATTTTAATCTTTAAAACTTTATAATATATATGGGGTTGAGTTTAACTTATATAATGGGTTTGTTGGAAAAAAAAACCTATGTATGAATATTAGATTTAAAGATTGACAGTGATTAGATTAATAAAATCATATTTTAATCAATTCAAATTTTATTTATTTTAAATTATTTTTGTAGTACATAAACTTTTGTACTATATGGAGCTCATTTAAAAATTTGACAGATCTTAAATTGAAGATGTCCACCTTAATTTGATTATATAGATCAGTTGAAATTATTATTTTAAAATGGACTTTATGATAAGTATTTATTTTCTTCTGGCTCTCTCCTTTTTCTCCTTTCTCTGCCCATGTCCTCATGGGTAAATCTAAGAATCAGGCTAAGCAGAAGCGGAAACCTCCAGACATCAACTCTCTTCCAGATCCTGCTCTTAACTTGAGGTATGAGGCGGCATTGTTGGAGAGGACCCTTCTCTCTGATTTCTGGTCTGATGAAGCCAAGATTGACTCCCTTATGAAGGCCATTCAAAAAGGGGTGGATATCCCTCTTGCTGCTCCGGAGGAGTTCATTCTTGCTGCCAGAGAGAAGCTGAAAATCAGAGGGATCGAAAGCTTTCAAAAGAAATTTGCTGGCTGCAATTGCAGGGAAGACCAGGTCTCTCTCATTGCAGACTATATCCTTAGAAAGAAGCAAGACCTCGTCCCTTCGAGCATACCTGCTGAGCTTCTTGTTCTCGCGGCGGATAAGGCTGCTATTTCCAATCGTAATAGCCAAATGGAAGCTTCCGAGCAATCTGCTGGTGGGGACTATACTTTAGACCTCTTTGATTTCTATGGAGCGGATAAAGAGACCCAAGTGAGCATGATTGCTTCTGCCATTGCCTCTTGTAATGGCCATATGATCCCGGTCGATGCTGATCCTGAACTAATTGCTCAGGCAAAGGCCGGATTGCAAGGACACTCTTCTTCCTCTTCAAAGTCGAACGGCATTCTGGCAACCAGCGATGGAGAGGACGTGACCTCTCATAACCCTGAGGCTACTACTGTTCAAAATGCATCAAAGTACCTGGCGGATACTTCTGTGACTACTGCTGCTAGTACTCCTAAGCTTCGGGCCAAGACACCAAAGACAAACCAGCCAGCTGGCGTGCCCTCCAAAAAATCTGAGTTGACTCCTATTACCCCAAGAGTCCCTCCAAGTTCCATTCCTAATCCACATGTTATCCATGCAGCAAGCCCTACTCCTAACCATATCTTGGGCCCCACTCCCAACCACCTAATCCCAGTCCCAATGCATCGATCCTCTCTCCCAAACATCGCCGAGCATTCTAGCAACTGGGCCTCGTTGTTTCAGAAAAAGAAGGAGGTCTCTTTAAACTTAAATTTTGTTACTTCCAGTAACCCTGCACCCTTTACCACTAAATTCCCTGCTGAAGACACTGATGGGGGGAAGACCAGTGGAAACAGTTCTTGGTCGGTTATTTTGTTGGTAGAAAACCTTATTACCCGTTTGTGAAGAGCGGTCTATTGAAACAGTGGAATTCCCCTCTGGGTTTGGAAATCATCTCCCTCAATGATGGTTTCTTCCTTTTCAAATTCAACAATGAAGAAGACTGCCTTCGGATTTTTGAGAATGGTCCTTACTTTATCCAGAGCAGACCTCTAATGTTGAGGAGGTGGGATCTCTCGGCTAGCCTGGAAAAGGAAGACTTGGACTCTCTGCCTCTATGGGTGAAACTAAATGGTGCATTCAGAACTGTCAAGAATCTTAGTCGGATTGCCAGCCTCATCGGTAATCCTCTATTCATGGACTCTGCTACTGCTCGTGGGACGAATCTTGCCCAAGCTAGAGTATGCATTGAGGTAAAACCTTCCACTCAACTTCCAGACACTCTAACTCTCATCACTCACCGAGGCACCATCTATCAGAAGGTGGAGTATGATTGGAAGCCCAAATCCTGCTCTACTTGCCAATCCTTTAGTCACTCCATCAATGACTGCCCTAAATCTCCAAAGAATACAAAAGAGATATGGGCAAAGAAGCATTCCTCTGATCAAATCACGGCGGATCAAATTAAAAGTAACTCTGTTCCAGCAATTACTCCTCATCCTGGGAACAGTAATTCTGTCCCAGCTGCAACTCTTGTTCCTTGTGATCCTCCTCAGCCTATTACTAAAGGTAAGGAGCTGGTGGTCGACCCTTCTGGTAATTTCCCCCCTAAGCAAAAACGAAGGAATAATCGCAGATCAGATGGAGCGCTTCGAATAAGGGAGTCTGATCCTCCCACTGCTTCTGCCAATCCCTTTGCTGCTCTTGATGGGTTGGTGGAATCTGGAAATCTGGCTCCTCAGGCTATTATTCTCTATGGTGAGAAAGGCCTCAATACATTGGAAAATTTGGTGGACCATCACCCAAATGCAAAGGCCTTTACTAAAGAAGCTCCACTTGTGCTAGTTGGCACACAAACCTTCCAATGAGTATTGTCTCTTGGAATGTGAGGGGTTTGAATAGACCCAATATGCAGAAGGAAATCAAGGATTTTGTTACATCTTCAAACCCTGATATTTTGTTTATTTTGGAAAGTAGAATCAGAATGAATAATTTGCATGTCATTGCTAATGATATCTTCCCTAGAAATTGGAATAATTTCTCCAATGCCACCCACTCAAGCTCGGCTAGGATTTGGGTCGCTTGGAAGAATGATTTAAGCCTGCGCATTGTTCATGTTATGCACCAGGTGATTTTTTGTGAGGTGGACATTCCATCTGATGGTTCCAAGCTGCTGGTTACTGCTATTTATGGTTCTAATGACCCATTGGCTAGAAGGGACCTTTGGTCGACTATACAAGACTTCTCTGGACAGCCTAATGGCCCATGCATCTTCATGGGAGATTTTAACTGCATTCGGAGTGTGGAGGAAAAGAGAGGTGGTGCTTCTCCTAATATGTCAGCCATTGATCAATTCAATCATTGTATTGATCTTTCAAGTTTGCTCGATTTCAGAATCTTGGGAGCTGATTACTCTTGGTCTAACTGTTCTCACGGTTCTGCCAGGATTGAGTCTAAGATTGACAGAATCCTTATGAACCAGTCCTTCATCAATTCACTCAACCAGTCTTACAGCACCTATTTCGGTCCTGGATTATCTGATCATCGCGGTATATCCTTGCGCATTCAGTGCTTCAGAGTATCCAGAAATTTTCCTTTTAAATTCATTAATGGTTGGTGCAATGATCTTGAGGCTAAAAGAATTATTAGTGATAATTGGGCCACTAATATTGTCGGCACTCCTATGTTTGTTGTTGTTAACAAACTGAAGATGGTTAAAAGGGGTCTGACTGCCTGGCATAGATCCAAACCAAAAATCAATGGGCAAATTTCCTTTTTGCGGGACTCTCTTCTTGATGCCCAGAGCTGCTATGACTTGGAACCTTCCAATAGTTCTCGTGCCCGTGTTTTGGATGCTAAAGAAAGGCTGGAAAATTGCTTGGCGTGGGATGCTACGTTGATGCAGCAGAAATCTAGATTGCTCAACCTTAATCCCAAGGATGTGGGTAGTAAATTTTTTTACTGCTATGTCAAGAGAAAACAGAGCAATTGTAATATTCACTCTATTCGATGTGCCGATGGCTCTATTACTTTTGACTTGGATACTATCAGCAACACCTTTATCTCCTTCTTCTCAAATCTGTTGGGTGCTAATTCTAGTACTTCTGATTTATCTACGGATCAGCGCTTTCATAATGTGAAAAAACTCAGTTATCTTGATGCCTCCTTGCTGACTGGCCCTATTCTTCGCAAGGATATCGAGTGCGCTGTCTTTAACTCTAGCCCTTTTAAAGCTCCTGGCCCGGATGGATTTAATGGCTATTTCTTCCAGAAGTTTTGGGATATTGTCGGGATTGATGTTACCCATGCTATTCAGGATTGCTTTCAATCATCATCCCTTCTTAAACAGGTGAAAGCTTCATTTATCGCTTTGATTCCTAAATGTGTTGCTGCCGATTGTCCTGATTTATATAGGCCAATTGCTCTCTCTAATGAGCTTTATAAGATGATCTCCAGGGTGCTTGTCCACAGGCTGAAACCTTTCATGAATGGGCTTATCTGCCCTAATCAACCTGCTTTTATTCCTGGGAGGGATATCTCCAACAATATTATGCTAGCGCACGATCTCATAAGGGCCATCCACAAAGCCAAAGAGCCTCCACGCATGTGCATCAAAATTGATTTGCGCAAGGCATTTGACAGTGTTCGTTGGGACTGCTTGTATAGAACCTTGCATCAGATGAACTTCAACAGTCAGTGGATTGAATGGATAAAGTTCTGCATGGAGTCACCCTCTTTCTCTGTGCTGGTCAATGGTATGCCTTATGGTTTCTTTCATAGCAAACGGGGTCTTCGTCAGGGAGATCCTATCTCTCCCTTCCTTTTCTGCATGGTAATGGACGCTCTCTCTTGTGCTATTGATCGTGCCATTGCTAATGGTAGCATCCTCTGCCCCTTTACCGCTGGAGAGTGTTCTGTTTCCCATTTACTCTTCGCTGATGATCTTCTTATATTTTGTTCGGCTGGACCATGGCTCTGCGACTTCTCTGCATCGGCTATTGAAGGATTTCTCTTCCTACTTTGGTCTTGCTCTCAATCCCACCAAAAGTCATATTATTTTCTCGGGATCGGTCTGCATTAAGGATGAGATCTTGTCCATCTTTGATATGGATGAAGCCAAGCTCCCTATTTCCTATCTTGGTCTCCCTCTTTTCTCGAGTAGAATCCGGATCTCTGATTGTGATGGGCTTATCATCAAGGTGAGGAGCAAAATCAATGGTTGGGCTAGCTCGTTGTTGTCTTTTGCTGGGAGAGTTGAACTACTCAGGTCTACCATTAATAACCTCCATACCTATTGGGCCAACTCCTTTCTTCTGCCAAAGGCCGTTTGGAGAAGATTGAGCGATTGATGAGGGACTTCCTATGGGATCCACTACCTCAAGGAAACTCCATACTATTGGTTGGCACAAGATCTGTCTTCCAAAGTCCAAAGGTGGACTGGGTCTCAGAAGCATCCGGGCTGTGAATTTTGCGTGCATTATGAAGCAGTTTTGGAATTTTGTTGTTGCCAAGGATAACATTTGGTTTAGATGGGCCGGTAAAAAATATTTGAAGAACCACTCGATTTGGTCTGTCAAGCTAAAATACAACTCTTCTTGGGCTTGGAGATCTATTCTGTCTGTTCGGGAGCTTGTGAAAAGACATAGCCTCTTCATCATTGGCAAAGGGGACACCACCAAATTCTGGTTGGATCCGTGGATCAAGCCTGGATTCATCCTTTTGGACCATTTCGGTGCCAGACCTATGTATGATATGGGCCTCCCTCTGGATTGCAAGGTGAGCTCCTTCTTTGATAACAATGGCTGGAACCTTCCTCCTACTCCATCCCCTGCTGTCTCTTCCACCTGTAGTTTGATCACAACGATCTCTATTCCTGTTTTCCCTTGTGATGACATGCTCTGTTGGACTGCCAGTGATAATGGTCGCTTCTCGATTGCCTCTGCAATCCAGATCTCTTTTGGGGATTTGGAGGCCCCTTACTGGGTGGATTGTTTATGGTTTTCGAGGTGCTTGAATCGCCATTCTACTATAGCCTGGTTCTTCCTCAATAATGCACTCAAAACCAAGTCTTTGCTGAACAACTATGGTCTGATAAGGGACACCTCATGTGTTCTTTGTTGTTCCAATGATGAGATGCATAACCATATTCTTCAGTGTAGCTTTACTTGGAATGTTTGGCTTTTTGTACTCCGAAAATTCAACCTATCCTCTGCTACTGGTGTTATCCTTGAAGACTCTCTCTCACTGATTCGGTGTTCGTGCAATCGTCTTGAAATGTTGGCTGCAAATCTGGTGTTTCCTACTTTGATCTGGCATAGTTGGAATGAACGTAATGCGAGGATCTTCGGAAAAGCCCTATGCAATCATGAGCTGATCGGTTCTAGGATCATTCATGACATTAAAAATCGCATTTTCTTCTTGTGTTCTAATGCTGATCTTATGAACCTTAGTGACTCTTTCTCGGCTGCGTGGGACATGCCGCCTCCAACTCCTGCTCCTCCAAAGCCTCCCGACCCTCCTCGTGATGTGTTTCTTGACCACTGTTATCTTCTCATTGCGGATTTTGTTACCCCTGGTGGCACCTTCCTAGGCGCACTATTTGAGAGTAGAAATTCCAACCTCGCTGGTATCACTAGCCTCCCTATTATTGGCCCTATTTCGACATCAACAATCTTGATCTTTGCTCAGAGAATCCTGCTCTCTCCACAACCTGGGGCACTCTTTCAGCTGTTTATATCTCCGCGAGGAATTGGTTTCGATGATCGGCAATTCGAAAGTTCGTAACTGGGCCACTCATGGCCATGTTTGTGCTATCAGGGCTATCTTGAAACTCTTTGGTCTTGATGGCTCAAAGATGGTTTGTTTTAGTGATATTTTGTTTAACCACCTAATGTATCGTGTAAATGTTGGGGACCTCGGAATTTTTTCTGAAGTCTCAATATAATTGGTGTGATCCCCTGGGTCCTCTATTTTTTGTCTTGGCCTCTACGGGGCTTATCTTTGGGCCTCTTTTTGTTTGGCCGCATTTACTTGGCCCGGGCTATGAGATTTTGTTCATTTCTTTGTACATATCTCTGGGCTTTCTAGGCATGTGCTGCTGTCTACTACTTGAGCACTACATGCCGGAGGGAGTAGGAGCTGAGAGTTGGTCCATTAGATTTATTTATTTATTTAAAAGCAACAACACGTGGCACTATCATATATAACTCTTCTCTGGCAATATTACTTTTAAAATCAGGTACTCATTATAGGAAGTTTTTGGATTCCAGTAGAGTAATAAATTGTGGTTTGTCTAAATTTGTAGAATTATATTAAAAATATTTAATTTAATTTTTTATTAACTTACTTGATAAATGAGGTTTTTAGGTGATTTTGTGTATTGTGAAATTAATTTTACCTCCAATATAGAATGTGAATATTATCCATTTCTTTCTTCTTTAAAAACTCTAACCGAACTCAATTAAATTTAAATACAATAAACTCTATGTAATATTGTACTCTATGAAGTTATAACATGTCTAAAATAATATCGGTAGTTGGTCCCGACTTTGGGTCCATACAAAATGTAATAAATATCTTTAATTCAGTAATCAATACATTAAGAATAAAAAATGTAATGTCCTAACAATTTTGCAAAGTAATATTTCATGCATTTAGAATAAAAAATTACTGCAAAAGTGACTAAGGACCTTACAAACTGAAAAGGTGTGGAAGTCTTGAGAAGATTTTGGATGAAAAGAGAAGAGTGGGAATGTGGGTAGGTGGAGATTATTTATTATTTTATAAATATAATATATAAAGAAGATAAATGGGCTCTCCGTTAAAGAATAGAGATATGCAAACTGTTTACTGTTTGGGTTATACGGTGACAAGGAGATCTGTCCGTCTGAAGAACCTTTAGGCTGGATGGTCCGTCCACTTTTGTAAGAGTATGCCGTAGTACGAAGAGAAGTTGAAAAGAGTGATTTGTTTTCATAAAGAGAAGCTGAAAGAACTTTTTAATAATAGGTGAGAGTTTTTAAGAGATTTTGAGAAATAAATATTGTTAGACCCTCTAATTTAATAACCTTTATAATATATATATATATATATATATATATATATAGTCCTAACCATATTATATTATAAAGGTTTTACTGTATTTTTAATTAATAAAAAACTTCTAATTAAACTGATTAAATTTAATATGCTGTATTTTATATATTCTTATAACACTACTAAGTCTAGGAGACATGCCTGATTTGCTATAACATGTCACCAAATCTTAATATGCTCTAATATAGTCTTTAAAGTGTAAAAGCGAGCAAGACCTTTGGAATGTTAGCTGAAGATGCAGAAATCGGCCAATCCACTTTCCGGCATCCAAACAAAATAAATGAACTTCCTTATTCTCTTATTTCTCTGCCATTTCTTTCCTCTCAATTCTCACCGTCCTCACTCAGAGACAACAAAAAATGGGGTCTCTCTTCCCAGATTCTGTAGCGGAGGAAGGGTTGCAGGAGCCATTGAGGCCTAAGCCTTCCCCTCAGAGGGTCGATGCTGGAGCCCTCTTTGTTCTCAAGTCCAAAGGTAATTAATTAAATTGCCTTCTTGCTCTCCTGTACCACCAAAAATTAAAGAGAGAAAGGGTTTTGCCATCTAATGGGTCTGTACTCATGGATTCTATCAAGGGTCGAGTTTTAATTAAATCTTAATTAGGGTAGTATATATATTTCATTTTGTGAGAGAGAGTAGAATATCTATAACGAGATCTGGCTCTTCTTTATTCTTCACCCTTGAGTATAATGGAATGGTTTGAATTCACTGGACTTACCGCAAGAGAACCACGTAAAATCTTTGTATCGTGGGTTGCTTCTCTGTGTTGATTTCTCTTTTTTATTTTTTCAATATTGTTGTTTGTGTGTGGTCAGAAAGAGACGTTTTCTCCCAACACAAAGGAATAGAGAAAAATAGAATAGATTGATGGTCACACCATTTTATTTGATAATTGCAGGATCATGGATTCACTGTGGGTTTCATCTGACATCTTCAATCGTGTCTCCGGCACTTCTGAGCCTTCCATTTGCACTGGCGTCATTGGGATGGATTGCAGGAGTGATTTGCTTGAGCATTGCGGCCGTCGTCACCTTCTATTCCTACAATCTTCTCTCTTTGGTCCTGGAACATCATGCTGAGCTTGGACGACGCCATTTTCGATTTAGAGATGTGGCTCAAGATATTCTAGGTAATTAACATCCTAATTTCATAGTTTTTCTTCCATTTAAGTGCATCAAAACAAAATGTGGCAATCGATTTCAACATGATTTTGCCAGTTGAGTTACTTTTAAAATTCATAACCCATCAATCAAACTCATTTTTTTTTTTCAAATATTCATGTGGCTTTTTATCACAAGACTAACACACCATACTGAGAACTGAGTTGCAGTCTGGTAGAACTGTAGAATCAGCTGCCATTCAACTCTTCCAAATCTGTACCCACCACGTGAGTGAAACACACAACCAAATGCACCACCACCACACATGGCTATCATTGATTCGCTCCTTGTCGACTCTCGTGTTGTTTTAATATGATTTTAATAATTCTAAACTCTACTGTTTCAACAATTGCACACGCTCCTTTTTATTATTTTAAACATCGGTATTGCCTGCACTAATAAAATATTTCTAGCTAAATAACTTTGTAAGTCTATACAATTGTATTGAGTTTTTAACAATTATATTGATGAAAGATAAAAAAAAATTACTTTTGTAAACGAGTCATTCTATCTCTATAAAATGAGCTATAAAAATGCAGAATCTTATTAAAATCAAATTTTCTGCAGGATTAATTTGTGCAGATTTTTTATTTTGTTTTTGGCTTACTCAACATGAAAATATCAAGATTTTTCAAAAATACTTAACACTGCAGAAGCGCAGTGAAAACGAAAACTATAGTCTAACTTTGGTGTGCCGTAGAAGTAGTGGGCTCACGTGTGGGGGTTTTACGTTGGATATCCTACGGTTTCAGAAATTTAATCTAATTTTTTATTTTTAATTATGGTACGACTATACATATTAGTTGAGATTGGCCAAGATCTCAGATTGCCATGTATCCAGTCAGTATTAAAAATTGATCCAGATTTTTCTAAACCTTTAGAAAAATAAAAATGAAAATGAACTGGGAAGTAGCAGTCACTTTCACTGGTTTTTAAATCCCTACTCCACTGCCAACTAAAAGTGTCTCTACGTGGATGCATGTTTTTTTTTTTTTTTCAGGACCGAGATGGGCCCATTTCTTTGTAGGGCCCATTCAATTTGCGGTAGCTTATGGTGCAGTTATTGGCAACATTCTTATAGGAGGACAAAGCATGAAGGTTTGTGATGTTGGGAGTTTTTCTCATTTAGAATTAGGGTAATTTTAGAGGAAAATAAAAATATACATTTGTATAAAAATTATTTTAAAATCAATGATCATGTGCAGTTAGTAGACCTTTTATGAAGAGATTTTTTAAATAGATTTATTCATTTTTTTTTAGAAGTCTGTCCGAACCACTTTCTACTATTTAGGACTGATGAAACTCATAAAATTAGACCCTTTATCTTAACTCATCGATGAATCTCGTACAATTTTGTGTTATCTTGCAGTTCATTTATGTCTTATTGAACCCAAATGGCCCCATGAAGCTCTACGATTTCGTATTCATCTTTGGAGTTTGTATGCTGGCTTTGGCTCAACTTCCTTCCTTCCACTCCCTTAGGCACATCAGTCTTGTTTCATTGATCCTCGCTCTCGCCTACAGCACGTGCATTACGGCGGGTGCCATTTATGTCGGTAAGGAATTCATAAATCCATTTATTACCCACGAAGAAAATGGTTTCCTATGACCAAATGAGTCAAACAGAACAAGATCACCCTTTTTTTTTTTTTAATGCTTTTTATTATCATTTTCTAAAGGAAACACTGGAGAACCAATTTCCAAGGGAATATTTCCACAGTAAGCAAATGCCTGTGCAATTTTGTAACAGGGAATTCATCCAAGGCACCAAAGAAGGACTACTCTTTGAGCAGTAATGGAGTAAATCGCATGTTCAGCATCTTCAGTGGCATTTCCATCATTGCCACCTCATATGGGAATGCCATCATTCCTGAAATACAGGTTCATTTCCTTTCCATGAAAATCAATATGTGAACTATTCGTTGTGGTTAGCTAATCTTACTGTTTGTGCAGGCAACTATAGCACCTCCTGTGAAAGGGAAGATGTTCAAGGGACTCTGCATCTGTTATGCTGTAGTGATCTTGACTTTCTTTCCTGTTTCGGTTTCCGGCTATTGGGCCTTCGGCAATCAGGCAGCCGGAAGCATTATCAGCAACTTCTTGGTTGATGATGAGCCCCTTACGCCCAGATGGTTTCTTCTCATGACTAATGTGTTCACACTCCTGCAAGCTTCAGCTGTTGGTGTGGTATGTATGCACCGCAAATTGAAGTTTCATTTATTACCCAACACATGATATTGTTAGCATTATTGAAGTCGTATTCGTCTAAGAAATTCATGGTACAATCAATTAGGAAAAGTCAGATGGACAAAATCAAGTAGTCATTGCAAAAGTTTAGCATCTTCTGTTGATGACCATCAATATATAGAATTATGTCTAAAGTCATTGCTCCCTTGACCCAAAGGGCTTGGAGTGATGGCCAACTAGGGCTGAAATCGGACCGAGTCGGGTTTTTTAAAACCCAACCATGTCCGAGTTACTAATATATGGAACTCGGTCCGACCCAATCCGAACTTTTGACCTAGATGTCTTGACCCGACCCGAACTTTTGACCCGAATTATAACCCGACTCGACCCTCATTTTGAACCTCCTTTAGCTTACATCTTACCAGGTTGGGTCGGGTTTGATCGGGTCGGGTTAGATTAACTTAAAAATCTCTCAACCCAATCTGACCCGAATTCAATGCGGGTTTTTTACTTCTCAACCCAACCCGCTGACCCGATTGTCATAACCCCACCCGCATGATTTTCTGGGTCAGGGTCATGCAGGTTCGGGCCAAAACCTGACCCGAGTTTCACCCCTATCGCCAACTAAATCATGCAAATATATCTCTCAACATCACATTTTCAAGCAATTAAGTAATGAATGCAGGTTTATATGCAACCAATGAATGCAGTGCTTGAAGGGACGTTTGCAGACCCAAAGAGGGAGCAATTCTCCGCTCGAAACGTCGTTCCCGAGGTTGATTTTCCGATCGCTTGGAGTTGTTATTGCCACTACCATAGCTGCAATGCTCCCCTTCTTTGGAGACCTCAATGCTGTGATTGGAGCTTTTGGATTCATTCCTTTGGACTTCATTTTGCCTATGGTGTTCTACAATGTGAGTTTTAAGCCATCAAGGATAAGTCTGCTCTTCTTGCTCAACACCACCATTGCTGTGGTTTTTACGGTTTTAGGAGTGATAGGGGCAGTTTCAGCTGTTCGACAAGTAATTCTCGATGCAAAAACATATCGCCTCTTTGCAAATGTATGAAGATTTTCATCAGTAACCCACTTTTGCAGTGTTGTTAATTATAATAATCTATATGTCTAATAAGTAATTAGCATAAAAATATGTGCAATGCACGGATAGAAGCAAAAACTAAAAATAAGTAATTAATTGGCCAGCGATCCACACGGACATTTTTGGGTATACAGACACGGGTTTTACTGTGATGCCCAATTTGCCCTCCACCTCCTGTACCGAAGAAAAAAGAATACCAAAATTCATGAACAATGCAAACGGCTCGCCGAAATTATAAGTCGGCTCGCCAAAATTCATGAACAATGCAAATCAGTTCATCGGAATTGCAAGTCGCCTCGCCAAAATTCATTAAAAGTGCAATTCGGCTTTCTGAAATTGCAAGTCGGCTCGTCAAAATTCATGACCAGTGCAATTCGGCTCTTCGAAATTTCAAATCGGCTCACCGAAATTCACATAAACAGTAAAAATTAGTCCATCGAAATTTTACTGTTTATGCGAAGAGTAAAATCGAGAATACACTAAAACCCGTGTCGCTAAACACAAAATGTCCATGGGAGGATCGCTAGCCTAATTAATTATGTAAATAGTAAAATTATGAATAAATTAAAATTAACTAAAATATTAAGTATAAATCTATTGTAGGATAGAAACTCCATGTAGAATATGTTATAAGGAGAATGGTCTTAAAAATTAAGTAGAGGGTTATTCAATGAGATGGAATAGTTAGGTAACAATGTCAATTGGATGTAATAAAGACTTCTTATTCATTCTCCTTAGACTAATTCTCCGTCAAGCTAGCCATTGTTAAAAAGAGAGATAAGAAGTTAAAATAAAGAAACTTATTATATGCATATACCATTTTTAAGTAATTAATAATTAAGCACTAATTATCTATACATCATTGTGACTGCAGATAAAAATAATCACATTAAAATTTAATCATATATACATCATTTTTCCCCTTTCACTTTTACCATGTTGTCTATTATACCCTCCTAAAAATAAACTGATCGACCTTTAATTTAATTCTCTTCTTTCCTTATCTTGTATTGTCGAACTCTCTCAACTGCTGAAGTCAGCAGCTTTGCATATTTATTATAGAAATCATATGTTTCATCTATTGTAGTTTTCAAAATGCATAAAATTACTCTAAAATTAATTGTATTTGTAATATATGTAAAAGAAAGTTAATTTTAAAAAGAGTAAAATCAATAAAACTAAAATAATCAAATGCAAATCGACTTATCTGTATTTTGTTCTAACAATTTTACTCAATCATGTATTCTCTGTCATATTCTTATTCTATGAAGTAATAAATTGTATGGGTGTAGTTCAACTGATTGTCTCCTGTTTTAAGAAGTGGGAGGTTTCAAGTTCGAGCCCCCATGGCCTAAACTTGATGTGCCTTAAGGGTAGTGGACTCATCCGTCGGAGTTTTAGTAGGACTCTGTCTGAGTTTCCCACAAGTTAATTCAAAAAAAAAAAATTGTATGAATTGAAGGTGAATAAATTATATTTTTATTTGGTCATTGGTCCTTTGAAAATGCACAACTTACTACAATAAATTTTCAAGATCCAAAGTCATAAACTTAATTTAATTTGATGGGAATAAAAAATCACCCTTCTCCTATCCAGAACTTCCACACATTCATCCATCCAATTTTGCCCATTTTCTAATAGTCTTAGGAAAAAACCTCTTTGAATATATTTTGCTGTTTTTAGACATTTACCATATCACACAGGACATTTTACAATAATGGTAAAAGAGAGAGACTTCTTATGATTTTTGAAAATTAGAATTTTTTTTTTTTTGCATTTGAAGCAATTAAAAAAGGTATCCATGAACTATCCTAAAAAATTATACTTCAAAAATCCAATATGATAGGCTTTTGGTGATTCAACATGCATAATTTTACCATTTTAAGGTGATATAATTGAGTCTTGAGTTCTTCTTACTCTCGTATGAAGCATGCGACACTTAGGTAATGAGACGGAGTTTAAAACCCTATCAAATCTCAAAAATAGGTGTTAATGTGAGAATTTTAAAAAATCTCATTAAATGTATATAACAATTTGATTAAAATTAAATAAAGATATATAAGCACTTGAAGTAAAGTTCCTTCTCATCGGTTCCTTTCTTATAATTAGCATATCAACAATTCTTGTTTAATTTCGTACCGTAAGTGAACTTTAGAGAATACTTTCTATTATAAAATTGAAATTGAGCCACGACCACTTTTGTTAGAGCTGGCCCTGAGATCCCTTAAAATCTCAGAAACTCTAGGCGGAGTGAGATTTCAGAGACCCTCTGTAACTGGTATATTAAGGAGTTTAAGTGTGTGGAGGCCCTTTTTGTCTGAGGATCCTAGGCGGCGGCCTACGCCGCCTATGTCCAGGGCCGGCCCTAACTATTAGCTCATGACTTGGAAAAATTTGTCTCAACCAACCTCAATGGATTTTAGGTTCAACCCCTTCTAGACTAATTCAATAGACAAGACTTGCGAGCAAGTGTAATCTTAGTATGTATTTAAGTAAGTAAACCTAAGTTGAACCCGTTAATAAATGTATGGACCCAACAGACTCAAGTATTGCCTATATGCAAACACATTTAATAATATGAAGTCTACATCGAGTGTGAATAGGTTCCTCAATTGACTTGAGTTTTTAGGAATAGACCAGAGGTTTGAGATTTGACTCCTACTAAGTACACAAGGCTTGTAAGCAAGTGTAATTTTAGTATATGTCTCAATAGAAAAAATTTCTTCATCACAAAAATGAATAGTCTGATTTGATTTTAAGCTGGACTGAACCGACCTAAACCATTTAATAATATTTAAAATAGATCTAAATTTAAAATAAACTCGACTTGACCCCAATAAACTTATTGCGCGGTTTTCGCACTTGTGTGGATAACTGCATAGTTGTAATAAGTAGCATCATGACCTGGTGTAAATTATTAGAGATAAAGACAACGTAGAGTTGCAAACAATGAAGGAAGAGAAGTCCTAATAGATGATTGGAACCCTATTTCGGTATTTACCATCAATAAAGACATAAAGCAGCATAAACCAAGAATAAATGCTGCTTGATACGCTTGGGTTTTCAACATTATAAGCTGATTTTCCCTTTCCAACTTTATGCACCATTTCTTGAACCCAACGTAATTATATCCTCACAATCACAACGAAATCTTCAATGCTATAATCAAACGAATCATACCTCGGATAAACTCCAACGACAACAAAAACAATGTGACCCTTTGATTAAAATTATATTTATACACCTAAACATCTAAGAATTTATACTACCCATTTACAAACCCAAGAGCCATCATATGTCTAAATCATCGACTTTAGTATGTGTGGCCCACTATTTGATCTAATTATATCTTTTTCAACAGTAAACTTTCGGTTGCACGCAATTCGTCTGTCTAAGTGGCTTCTACCAATTTAAGTTGGAGAAAGTAACTATGCTTAAGGTGCAGTCGCACCACAAGAATATGGATTAAAAGAAATTTGAGATAGAATTTTTTGTGTATATTAAAATATATTTTCTCTGTTTAATTTAGTTGTCTCATATATATTTTGGAAGAATTACATGATGTTGGAGAGCAGTTCATAAGTCTTTTAAGAGTCTTTCTTTAAAAAATTTAAAATTTTAAAATAGGACAACTAAAGTAGAATAGAAGGAGTATTATATTAAGAGATTTTTTGTTGGAAATATCTATTTGCATGTAAGCGTTGTATTTCTTTAGCAGTACTCGTACACCTTTGTATTTCCTTAGCGTTGCTTGAACGCGTTGCATCTCTTTAGCACTGTTTGAATGTGTCTCTCTCCTTAGAATTGATTTTACGGATTGTATCTCCTTAGCGTTGATTGTACGCGATATATTCGTATAGCGCTAGCCACCTACGTATGGTTGTACAACTTAAAAAGTCAGTTGCAGGCGTCCTTTGAGAGTCTGTACTTCTGGTTCTGAAAAGATAGCATATGTCCTCTGTGGCATGGAGGTAATTTAGACCAAAAAATTAGTCAATGAACATACAAAGCACACTTACTCAATTTCAATTTTTGAAGGTGTACTAAATCGAAAATGCAACTTTCAAGGTATTTTAAGAAAAAGTCCAAATTAAAAAAGCTGAAAAACTTAAAATTAATCTCAAAATACTGAAATATATAAGAAATTGCAATGTATCGAAGAAGCCCACTTACTTCCAAAATACATGATATAAGTTTGAAAAAATTTATATATAACAGTCTGCATTGTTTTGTGTGTGTCTTAACTTATTTGTTAAACATAGTGGTGGAGAGATATTCACGAGATACTGAGAATTTTGTATTCTTCTAGCAAGGACGGCAGCATACAAATGGAATTGTTTCAGATGACAAGACTCCACGTTTCTTTTTGTATCTCGTTGAATCCGCTTTTTCACACGCACAGCCGCGTCTCGGTTCGCGGCTATTTGACGCCTGTCTTTCTATAAATACTTGCTCTCCAATCTCACTCTTCTTTCTACATGTACACCAACACTTCTGTTTCTCTCTGGCATAAATTTGCATACTTCGCACTTTCTTACCTCTTTCCTGGCAACTTTTCGCTAGAAACACAACGTCGTCGTTTTCTCAGCTTGCCAGCTTTTGCTTTCTTCAATGCTCTACTTGGATAGGCTGTGAAAACGCGGAATTTCAGATTCCTGGCTCTTTACATTTGGATTCTTCGAATTCGGATCCGGCTCTGTAATTTAAGAGTTGGGTCTCTGTTTGATGCTTTTGGGTGGAATTAGATTTAAGGCTTCTCTGATTTTCCCGCTAGAAATGGGAGTTGATTTGGAATTGGAGTATTTTGGTAGATGGGTTTTCTCTTTCTTGTTATGGGGTGCCTGAATGGCCTGAATCATTGACTAGTTGGGGTTGTATTAGAGTTGGGTGTTTGGGGTTTTCATATTACAGATGAGGGCAGATTCATGGTTTAGAGGGAAGAAGAAGTTGGCGGAAAATGAGAAGGCGGCAATCGGGGTTTTGGCATTTGAGGTCGCGAGTCTGATGTCGAAGGTGTTGAGCCTCTGGCGATCGATCAGCGATGATAGGATCATAAAACTCAGGGACGAGATCTCAAATTCTGAAGGCATGAGGAAGCTGGTGTCTGATGAAGATGATTACCTGCTGGGTCTTGCAATCACGGAAATTCTGGAAAACCTTGGGTTTGTTGCACGGTCAGTCTCACACCTCGGCAAGAGGTGCTCAAACCCAGTGCTCCGGCGGCTGGATGCTCTGTTCATTGATCTGGAGAAGAATCCGGCCAGCCACGGATCATTATGGGTTGGAATTCAACTGGAAGAAGATGGGGAGGAAGGTGAAGAAGATGGAGAGATTCATCACAGGCAGCATGGATCTGTATCAGGAGATGGAAGTGCTTGCAGTGCTTGAGCAACGTTTACAGCGAATGCAGGCAAATGCCAATGATCAGAATAGACCAAATCCAGCAGATTTGCCCAATTTACATCAGAAGGTTGTTTGGCAGAGACAAGAGGTCAAGAGAATTCAGGAGAAATCACTGTGGAATAGGAGCTACGATTACACTGTCCGTCTTCTGGGGAGGTCCTTGTTTACGATTTTTGGGCGAATCAGGTATGTTTTTGGGATTAACCATCCTAAAATCATAAGTGATTCTGGGATTCTGAATAATTTTCCTCGTAGCCCGTTAATCTCTGTATTCTTGCAATCTTCTGTTCATCCATCTGAGAGCGACGCCCCAATGTTTGCTTCTGGTCCTCTACGAAGGCCGATTGGTACAAAATCCATTCCGGTTTATACAGCCAGTGGACAATTGAAGTCAAAAACCAGGTGGTCGGCTACAGGGTGTATGACAGCTAGTAGTGGAAATGAGTCCCCTGACTTGCAGTGTTGCAAGGCAATCAGCATTGGCTACTCTAGTTCAAATTGTACTTGTTTCAGGATCCCTTAAAGAGCCTGCAAATGTTAAGTCCTTTCCCCGTGTAAGATCTATCAATTCCAAGCTATCTTTCTTCAGTTCTAAGTGCAAATTGCTTTCAAATCCTCCTCCTTTAACACTTGGAGCAGCTGCACTAGCCCTCCAATATGCAAATGCCATCATAGTGATCGAGAAGTTTGCGATGTGCCCACATTTGATCGCGCCGGACGCAAGGGATGAGCTTTACAATATGTTGCCTGCAAGTATAAGAGCAGCCTTGAGGACAAGGCTGAAGTCACATTCGAAGAATGTGAATTCAGCAACGTATGATGCGGGTCTTGCAGCAGAGTGGACTGCTGAACTGGGACATATCTTAGAATGGTTGGCACCACTTGCTCACAACATGATAAGGTGGCAATCAGAGAGGACTTTCGAGCAGCAGCACATTGTTTCTAGGACTAATATGCTGCTTCTTCAGACTCTCTACTTTGCAAATCAGGCAAAGACTGAAGCTGCAATTACAGAACTTCTCGTGGGTGTCAATTACCTCTATAGATTTCATGAACAACTCCATCAGAAACCCATATTGAAGGTTGCAGGAAGCACAGATTTTGGAGATTATTTGGATGCAAATGGATGATCTTTACATTTTGCTTGTCTTCAGTCAGTGCCCAATAGCCCTTTTGCTACCCATCTAAATCAAGACCACCCTACATCTCCAACTTGGAGCTGTATTTGGTTCAAAACTTGTTAGGGTGAGATTGCAAGGAGCATTCATGAGGTGAAGTATACTTCATGGGGCGAGGTGGTGGATTGAGAGGTGCCTGCTTGTTCCATGGGAGTTGAGGAGTTTCTTATTCATTTTACTTCTTTAATGCAGGGAAGGATTTTGAGCAGTTGAGGCATCTGGTTGAGCATCAAATATATTTATATTTTTCTTCATCAAATGAATTGTGGTTCATTTTTCCTTTTGTCCTTGCTATGGCCTCCTCCTTTACCATACTTTGTCCACTTTTCTAATATGCTTCGTGTCATTTTGGTGCATAGTCATAGACCTCATAGTAACATTTCCTAGTGTATCTGTAACGTTTATTTATTAACAATCTTACCTTTTATAAAGTTGGATTCTTGCACGTTACCTTAAATGGATGCTTCACACCTTCACGTGCACTAGACACACAGAACCTGATCTGATACCATGTTAAAAAATCAGGACTTGATAATATTGTTGAGATAGAACTCTCTCAAAAATTATCTGCTGAAAAGAGGGTGCATCAAGTGTTATATAGAGTGCGGCCATTGATTTCTCAAATTAGCTATGTGAGACTTTTTATCACTTTTACATAGTATCATTTTGGTTAACGATTCGCGGGATGAACAAAAAGTAACAGTGACGATAATGAAAGATGAGTGGGTGAAGACGATTCTCATATTTTTTGTATTGGATCCACTTGGGTCTTGGGTCAAATATGATACGGTTTACAGCCTTACGATGGATCGACAGTTCTTCAAAAAAGCATTCATCACATGTAAAATTTGAATCAAGTCCAGTTCCTTCCCATTAATATGATGGCATAAAAGCAAAGGATGAAGGCCGAATTAGGAGACAAAATCACAGGGGTGCTGAAGTTTAATCTACATCCAATCATCTGGCGATGATATTAACATTTGAAATTTTGATTTATACAAGTCATAGGCACCGATCAATTTATGAAAGTACAATACTTCAACCCAGTCCACCTATCTGAAATTTATGAAATCAATTTAATCAATTCATTTCTTAATTCATTAGTAGTAAATAGCAATCTTATATTTATTAATTTATTCTTTTCTATTTGTAACTATTTTTTATTTTTTCATGTACATAATTTTTCAACTTCTCAAATTTGTCATAGCATACTTTTGGAATTGGTAGGTTGAATGACTAAAACAGCAAAATGTTCCATGAATTGCAATAGGACTTATTTTACCCACAGTCACTTATCTCTTGAGAATTGTACTTCATATTCAATTTGACACTAATTTGAATTTTATACTTTATTGATCTTATTAAAACAAATTCATTATTAGATAAAGATAAATGTTTGGATTTTGAAAAAAAAAATGACTTCACTTATTCAATTCTTGTGAGTATAAATGGATACACGTAGAAATATTTAAATTAAAACTTGAGCCTCGTGTGGGGCCAGCACTCATACTAAATTTCACAGCAATTTTAGTTTTAAAGCATTTTGTTGTTATTTAAAAAAAATTACAGGACTGAGATTATATTTTAGAAATATCTTAGATAAGCTAAGAATTTACAAACCCACCGATCATGACTGGTACAATTGAGTTCGCCTAGCAATGCTTAAATCAAAACTTAAATTAAAACCCACCGATTATAGTAAACAGGAGACAATCCCATTCATCCATTTCTTTTTTTTCTTTTTCTTTTTGAATTTACGTGTGGGAAACCGTGAGATACCCAATGTAAAGCCTCTACGGGTGGACCCCTACCCCTAAGACACACCAATATTAGACTATGAGGCTCGAACCCGTGACCTCTCACTTCCTGAAGTGGGAAGTAACCAGCTGAACTATACTCATTCATCCATTCATCCATTTCTTATGGATTCATTACGTGGCTGGGGAATTGCTTTCAGAGGGACTGCTTTCCGCAGAGTGACTCCCATCCTCTCTCCCTTGTCGATTGTTTCAGGCGCGATGCCATCAGCAAGTACCCAACTGAAGCGGTGGAGGAGCGAACCAAGAAGAAGATGAAGCATTCTGTGAGCCAAGGGGAGGCCTGCACAGATCCTCCGTCCAGCTCCAAATGGAATGAAGTCAAAGTGCTGGCCGCGATAATCGATATTCCTATCGAGGAATCTCTCCGGTCTGAACGACAATGGATCATCCCAACAATCTGGATCCCGCCCAATTGCCCATGCATGGACAAGCACTTGTGCGTCTATGGGTATGGAATACCCCATCAGCTCTGTTTCTTTCACTGCCCTGCGCGGTATCAGAAATGGAAGTGGTGGATGCAACCTCAGCGTCTCCTTCACGACGGCCTGAAGGTATGGTACCTCTTCAATGTCTCTCTCTTCAAATTTTCTGCTTTGCCCCACAACTTGGTCCAGCTCAGCATTGACCTTGCTCATTATTGCGGGATTTGCAAGTAGCTCTGTCATTGCCCATTCTACTGTACTGGTTGTTGTGTCAGTAGAAGCCAGGAAGATCTCCTGCATCACATAATTAGTCAGCAAAAACAAAAGAATTTGGATATCGTTGAGGTGACAAAAATAGTCCCACATTAATTATGAGAAAGAGAAATTAAAGAAGGCTACTCATTTAGACTGAAAGCTCAATTTCAACAATGATATAAGAGTTAGGTTCTCATATCACTAACATATGAATTTATAGATCCCTAACCAAACGAGATGGTTGGTGGACTTTCTATCTGCCGGAGAGGCTCGTTCCAGGGAGATTGTGGGGGTGCGAACGAAAGTCCCATATCAATTGTGAGAGGAAAAAACAAAGAACTCATATGAGACTGAATCTAGTCCCAACAGATAATGTTTCAGTATGAATTTTAAATCCGAGTAACTGACTAGTATATAAAGGCAACCTTTCCTCTAGGGTTTTCTGGCAGCTGTCGATTTCTCTTGTAGTTGAAAGAGGAGAGATTGTGAAGGAGAGAAAGGGAAGGGTTGGTTTTAATCCTTCTATTTGTTGTCTAATTTTTCCTTTACAGTATGATGTATGCTTTGTGGATGTATGCGGTTTTGCCGAACCATGTAATTCTATGTGTTCTTGTATGTGTGTGATTGTTTGAATGTGTGATTTGATTTTTTTTTCAACAACAATTTTGAATTAGAGTAACTCACTAGTATCAATATTTTGAGGTCTCTGTCAGAAATTTTTGCAGCCCCATCCATGGCTTCACCTTCGAATTCCATCAAAACATCCAAAAAATCCTGTTTCTTGTTCTCATTTCTCAGTTTTTTGTTTTCAGCGTGTTCTTCTATATATCCAGCTACAGTATCCAGTGCATGGCCGAGTTCCCGCTCCATATTTGTCCTTATACGCTGTGGATCCAACCATTTTAGAATGGGGAAGAAGTCAGCCATATTCGGCTGCGCGCTCCACTCTGTCATTCTCGAAAAAAGATTGAAAAGCTCTGCTCCTTCTTTTGACTGTGGCTCCAACAAGTCACGGGAGAAGATGAGATTCCCGATCGAGTTAAAGATGGCGAGGAACACAAAATGGGCCATTTCCACGCCTCCTCTCTTCTTCCCTGCCGCTTCTTCTTCAATCCATCTCACCATGTTGTCAACTGACCGCCTCCGTACACCCGCAGTCTCGTTGAGACGCCGGTTGACAAAGAGCTCCGTTGTGCATAACCGCCTGAGCATCCGCCAGTATGACCCGTATTGACCGAGGGCCATCGAGCCTTCGTTGAAGGAGCATGCTTTCATGGCTTCGTTGTTGCTGCGCCCTGCAAATGACAGGTCATGATTCTTGAACATCTCTGCAGCAGCTTCAGAGGACAGAATCGCAACCGTCTGAACTGCCCCTAAACGGAGCGACACGATGGATCCAAATTTTCTTCTGAAACCAGCCAGGGTCTGGTGAGGGGCCCGGCCGAGATCAAACATGTTGCCGACCACTGGCCAGCCATGAGGCCCTGGAGGGAGGCGCCTGGGTTTGATTCGGCTGTTGCACACGTGTCTTGCATGTACAAGAATCAGCAAGGCGAATGAACAGATGATAGACCAAAGCAGGAAGAAACCAATAGCCCCATCCATGGTGTTTGTGGATACCCAGCTCTTCATTGGTTATCTTATACTGAGTCGCACATATCTTTGCATCAATCGGCCACGGAACAGTGGTGGGAGATTCCTTGGTTTCAATAATCTAGAGATTCCTCCTTAGATGCCTTAATTTCAATAAGTCCAGAAAGATGCCTTGTTCCATCTTGTCTTTCTCGGTATTTCCGAGTTGGATGCCATACGAAATTTGACTATTTCTGGATTTATGAAGGAAAAAGACAAACAACATACTTTCACCCACATGTGACCCGTTATATAAAAATAATTTAAGATAATGATTTTGTTGTCTCATCCTAATATTAAGTATAATTACAAAGGTTGTTATTTAAATTACCTATTCATCCATTAAAAATTAAATCATTATTTTTGAGATTTTATGAAATTACTGAACTCATCTATATATGAAATTAAAAAAAAATAGATAAATTTAACAGATTTTATAAATAAGTATTATTGTTTAATTCATACGGTGATGAGTTCAATTGTTTCACAAAATCTTATACACATAAATATATATATATATATATATATATATATATATATATTAATAATTTTAATTTTTAATAGATAAATCATGTACTGCGAGTTGCATTTGGAGTGCCGACCTTCAAAAATAAAAAATAATGGTAGCATATTTGGAGTGCCGACCTTCAAAAATCATAAATAATGGTAGCAAGGACGCACGTCATTCATCGGTTTGTGCTGAGCAAGGTGAGTCATAGTTGAATAGGAAACAGTTCATTTAACTGAAGCCCGATTCAACTCAGTCGTAAGACTCAGTAGGATAGGCTCAACCCTCAAGTGGTGCGTGTGTTTACAATTTTACATAATTACATGTTATTTAAAATTTCACACACACAGTGACAAAGTTACCTTTGAAGTAAAGAATTTAAACAACAATATAGTACCTCATTTTCAAAATTGCAAACAGTAGTCAAGTTGCAGTATTGCAACCAATTGATATAACAGTTATTTATAACCATGTAATTAATAGAGTCAAATATATTTTTTTTCTCAATGCATTCAAATACATTAATATTGTCAGTTATCATGATGACATGGCAATACCAGGAAATTTTAGGCCTCCCTCTAAAAGATGGCGTGGCGATACGAGGAAGGGTAGCAATTCTTCTATTGGTATTTTGTATAATTCGACACGGATTTTAATGTATTGTCAATTTTATCATTCGCATAAACAGTAAAATTTTGGAGAGCTGATTTACTATTCATGCGAATTTTGGAGAGCCAATATAATGTTCATGCAAATTTCGACGAGTTGATTTACTGTTCATCTGAAATTCGGCAAGCCGATTTCACTTTTCATGCGAAGGGTTAGTGAGCCGATTTTACTGTCATGCGAAGGATAAAATTGAGAATACACTAAAACCCGTATCTGATTACACAAACCTCCCGTGGGAAGATCGTTATCCTACAGAGAACTTTTAATAATAACTATCAAATTATTATTGACATGCATATAAAATTTACAAATTTAATTCATTTCATCATAAGAATTAGGAAATTGATCTGTAAACCATCACTTTTACTTTAAGTGTATCAAAATTAAATGAAATACACATTTTATCTAAATTTTCTAATCCCACCTTTTACACCCCGGGCCCCTAAAAAATAAAGAGCAACACTTAGATGCAAAAAGTATATAGTTGAGATGTTTTCATGACAAAAAATCCTATTTTACAACTTATGGTCTCAATGTTTTATAAGTTCCTCTTGTTTATAATTAGAATTTTAAATGCATAAAGGAGACTTTCTAAGAAATAAGTTATTTATCTTGTAGTAGTTGATTTATAATTAGAAATTTTTTCTCCATTTTATGGGTCTTTTATAATTTAACTCATAATATTATAATCTTGTGTCCATATTTAATGTTGAATAATACTTGTAGAATGTCATTAATTCAAGTATTTATGAGCAAGATTTTAATATAAAACATACATCTAATTCTAGATCTAAAAATAATTTAGACTAGCAAAAAGGTTCATATTTATATCATAATTTATAAAAATACAATTTATGAGTATGTTTTAAGATTTTAGTTTAATAGCACATTTCTTTACAATTTATCAAATAAAAATATTAGTTCTATTATATTTTTCAAAATAAAAAATAAAAGGTTACATAAGCAAGAAGACTAATAGACTATTATATGGATGTAACTGTTATCATTTTAAATAGTTAATAGTTAAGACCTGAACCTAATAAAGTTTCTATAGAATTTTATTAAAATAAACACTAATTGTATGTACATCGTTGAAGTTGTATGGGGTACGTCAGTGGGTGATGAAAGGATTTAATGTAAGATTTTTATATAAATTATGATGAAGTCTTATATGGCTGACACATGGCGCATTATTAGATCATATGGTTGAATGAGCCCATACATTCTGATGATGTTCATCAAGAGCTCCTCTCATTTCTTCAATTTAAACTATTCTTTCAAAGAGCATCTAATCAATTGCAAAATCCTGACATATTAAAATAATAGTCATCATGGACTAATAAAACTAATATACTTTAATTATCATATTGTTTAAAAAGAAAATTGATTTTTAACACGTAATCAATACAATGGTGGGCATTTTCTACGTTGCACTTGAAAGTGACAATTTAAAATGTATTGAATTATTGGCAGCTACATAGTTAAATTAACAAAAGTGGATCCTGAACATCATAAACTTAAAAGGTTAGGCTATTGGGGTTTAAATCCGCAACCTCCTGTTTTCTAAAGCGGGAAGCAACCAGTTGAACTACATTCATGTGGGTGATGGACTTACCCATGAGAGTTTTACGTCGGATATCCTGCGGTTTTTTTGAATTAAAAAAATCTAAAAAATAAAAAATTATATATTTTTTGAAATTAAAAAAATATATATCTACCTATTAATAGAACTGCCCTGAACCAGGGCAAAACCGAGGTGAAACTGTGTGCCCTACGCCCTTACCAAGTCAAGGTTTCCCATCCTTCTCGCCGCTTGTATTTGCTCTCAATATTGATGCTAGCAACTGGCTGTGATTATTGTATAATATATTCTCTCTCATTGGTACTGCAAATCAATGTGCCCAAATCCCACCTAAAGCAAATATCCAGGCTAATCTCTTTTTTTTTTTTTCTATTGTCATTGTCAAAATATATTATTTTATATAGATAAATGATATATATACTTTTAAATTAAACCTTTGTGTGGTGCACATTAGAAGGTAAAATCGATTGTATCCTTTATGGCAGGCAAGAGACGGAGGTAAATCACCTTTTTTAATTATACCCAATGGTGAGATCAGGGGTCGAGATATGGCTGATACGATTGGAAATTGTTATGTATTAGCCGATATCTGATATATATCGACGATATCAGTCGATATTAATACTTTTTTTAAAAAAAAAAATAAAAGAGAAAAAAATCGACCGATAACGAGATATCGGCCGATACTGAATTTTAAAATCCCGGGTGAGATTGCCTTTGGAATTATTTGTGGGTTTAATTGGGGTAAAATTGGTGTTCGACATGTCATGCAAAGGGGTTGTGGGTAGCTGGATGATCACAGGGTTATGACCGAAAATGAAAAAGTTTGGCACAGCATCCCGGGGTAGTACTTGTAATACCTTATCTTTTAATTAAACTAATACTTTGAATTAGCAACGTTAATCATCCTTTATGAAGATCAGATAGATCATCTCGTGGGTTTTTTGAAAAGCAAATATTTCAGAGGTAGCACTATGGTCTATTTAGAAGAAGAGGGACACAAGGATCTTTAAAGGTAAAGTATTCAAGGAGAGTGAGATTGTTTTGGATGCGAGATGAAAGTATTTAATCATGGAAGGAGTGTATGAGTATTGTTTTTAGAAGGTAGGTCCAAGATTCGACAGGTACATGTTCGATCAAGGGATATTGAAATTTAATGTAGATGGAGCATTCATAAGTAAACTCAAACTTGCTGGAATAGAAAAAGGTTTTTCTTGACAGTAGGGATATATCTTGCATAATTTTCTCATAGTAAGTATGAGTTAGGAACTCAAATGAGATTAAGCTCTTAGCTATTAAGAAGTCATTGACATTATGGAGATCCATTTGTTTAGGGGAAGCTAGTTATAAAAGATGACTCAACTAATGCAATCAATTGAGCGAGGGAGATAAAAAAGCCTTCGTGGAAACTGATTAAAGTAGTTAGGAAAATAAATAACATATGTATGAATCAAGAGGTATCCTTCATATAGGTTAGACGGACGACTAATGGTTCCAGAGTAAACTCCATACTTTAGCTTAAGATGGGTTTGAAGGAGTAGTGGGGGCTGTTGTAGCCATGTAATTTTTGTATTACTTCTCTTAGGATTGAGAATTTGTTCTTATTGCTTTATTCTTCTTTATTTTGAGTCTAATCTCTTGAACCCTTTTCGAATATTTTTACTCTCCTTTAATAAAATCCTTATTGATACTTTAAAAAGATAAGAAGAAGAGTTGACAAAAATTACTTATTTTCTTTAAGATCTGACATTAAGTCATTAACTATTAGAATAAATTCTTATTCTTGTGGCATATCAATTGTTTACTATGAAAGTTTAAATCATCTTTCATCTAAATACAGTAAGAATAAAAATAGAAAAGAATTACTTTTTCTCAATTTTATAAATTTAGAATGACTTTCTCAGAATTGAAAAAAGTATATATTTAAAAAAAAAAAAATCATATTCTATATGTCACAGTGTCACACATCCATTAAAATACCTATGTCAAAGTGTTTTCATTTTAATTTTTTAAATGAACTTTCATAAGTTAAGTTGGTGGTATCCAAATGGTATCCATACGGGCATAAAGGAATAACAATGACTAGGCTGCCGTCCTTTCTACACAACCACCAAGGTGGCGCACCATGCCATTGCAAATGGATATTTTAATGTCGCAAATGCCACACGATTTTTTAATTTAAAATAAATATTTACAAATTTAATGAGGATTTCATAAAGTAAGAGAAAAACAGATTAATTCTATATCAAATTTTAGCCAATAAAAAATTTAATACCCTTAAATTAAATGACTGAAATAATAGGTGGAGATGATTTTTTTTACTTAATACATAATTGTCTTTTTGTTTAATAAGTTATATAAATATATATTTTGTAATATGGATATTCTCATTTTATATTAGAGGTGAGACTCATGTAAGTTCAAAAAGAGTTGAATTTAAAACCTATAATCTAATCGCACTAAATGAATGAATTAACAACATATCAAGGTCAAAACATCTAAAAAACTTATTATCTAAATTTAATTCATAAAACTAATAGTTAAATTTGGAATTATTTAATATTAAAGGGTTAGTCTGACCGTCAAAAAACTTGTCTCATGAAGCAGGTTTTGAGTTCGATTTAAACTCAACCACAATGGACTACTCCCAGTAGTTACAGGAGATGGTGTGTGTGGTATTACCTGTATTTTATTTTAAAATGCGATAAAAAAAATGGGTGCAAGTGTAACATTATTATTCATCAGTCCTCACTCTTGTTACATAGATGGTGTGTGTGGTATTAGGAGGATGGAGGACTACACGTACCTTAAAGATTAGTTAGCTTAAAAAATGTCCCTTGTCTCAATACAAGTAGTGTGCAGAGACACCTTAGTCATAAAAAAATTAATATTATTTTGTTATTATTCAACTATCAATTTTATAAATTCCAACTAAAAAAACAAGATCACTAAACACTAATGTGGCTCACAAATATCGATACTATTTTTAATCATCATAACTTATTCGCGTGTATTTTATTTTAAAATGCAATAGAAAAAGGGTAGTAATCCTTCCATGGGCATTTTGTGTTATTCGATATGGGAATTAGTAGATTTTCCATTTTGCCCTTCACCTTCCCTGTCGGAAAATAAAAAAGAATAGAATGTGAGAAATCGGCTCGCCAAAGTGAGAAGCCGGCTCGCCAAAAAATCTTGGCGGCGAGCCGGGTTTGTTCATCACCTGTGGGTTTTTTGCTTGGGTTTTCAAAAGAGGTCATTTTACTCTGCATTTTATTAGTTCCGGGATTGATTTTAGTGAAAATGATATAGTTTTGGACTTAAAAATTGTACCTGTTGAATTAGAAAGAGATGTTGAATAGGACTTTGTCTCATAACTCAATTAGGATTCTATCTCTTAACTCAATTAGGACTCATCCTTGTATTTTTTCCTTATAAATATATCTCTGATGTAATTAGAAAGTACAGCAAAATAATAAACTCTCTTCTACCGTGATTTTTTCCCTTATAGGTTTTTCCACATAAATCCGATGTTATGATGGTTTGTGGTTTGTGATATATATTTCTACATGGTATCAATCGCGAGGTTAAAATCAATCTTGGGTTAACGTCTGTTTTGCGAAGTTCCTTTGTGAAAATCTCATGATGCACATCGCATAGCGACAACATCACGATCTGCGAATGGCTTAGATCTACCTCGTCTCTGTCTGTCCCAGGGATACCGGATCTGCGAAAGGAAGATCGAAAAAGAACAAGGTAGACGACAACCAGTCTTACTCAGATTAGTCGCAGAGTTTATAAAATTCAGATTAGGTGAATTTTGATATCTTATTTATAAAAATCGGTCGAGAAACGGTCTTTTTTGAAAACTCGAGCCAAACGCAGGAAAAATTTACAGTTCACTGTTTTGGAGTGATTGGCTCACCAGCTCAAATTTTTTACTTTTTTAAGTTATTGGTACGGTAGAGGGTGAAGGGTAAAGTGAGAAATCTAGAAAAATGGATACAAGTATAACGAAGTTTATAACTCCACGGTCCTCACTCTTGTTAGAGGTCTTTTAAGTTATACACGTGTCAAATGTTGGCATGTGTGGAGAGTGGGTCAGATGGGCACGTGCGCACAGACTTTTAGACAAAACACCTCACGGATTCTCCACGCCCGCTGCTTCTCGTAATTCAGCTGCTGCCTCTGTTTTGTGCTCTTTCTTGTCTTTCTTCTTTTGTTCCAACAAAGGCAAGAGCTACTGCAACTTGTCGGTTTCTCTCTCATCCAATACCTTTTTAGATCTCCGGCTCCATATAAGAGGATTAAGAAGAAGAAGAAGAAGAAGAAGAAGAAGAAGATGCATGCGACTCACCTCCTTCTCGAAGAACCCATTCGGATGGCTTCCATCTTAGAGCCATCCAAATCCGTAAGCATTACTAGTTTCTTAAATCATCTTCTTTTGTTTCTTATCCTTCAGTTTTATGCTTTTCTATTTCGACGATTTGTGCTTCAAATCTCGTTTGATCTCAACGTCTTAGATAAACGTGAAACTCTTATCTGTTTTTGCGTTTGAGATGATGGGGAAATCGAAATTCTAGCGATCCGATGATGATGTGGGGAGGGTGACAGACACTGAAAGGGAATGCAAGCCACGAAATGTTTTTTCTAATTTCCGTTCTGTGAACGAATGAATCTAAAATATAACCTTAGTTTCCGTTCGTTGGGGATTGCGAAATTTTCCATTTTATACGAGTCACTTGGGATATATACACACACTTGGGATTTTTTTTTTAAAAAGGGATACAACTACTGTACTTGCTAATCCATTGCAATACAACGAATTATGAAAAGGATGGCAACGCAGAGAGCCTTCTCGGATCAAGAGGAGAAACCCATAGGTCCATCGATAAAAAATTTAGTATGATAGGAAAGAGTTACAAGCTGACATTCTCAGGCAATTTCTTTGAGGATCGCACTTTTTTGTGGACGTGCAATCTGTTGATGGAATTCATGTTTGTTTGAACTGGGAGAAGTAGGAGAAAACAGTGGTTTCTCCTTAAGTAACCATTTTGGTAATTTCTTGGAAGGAGAAACAGTATAGAGATGTGTCTTGCCACATCATTATTTCCTCCTACTAAAGACAGAAATGGTTTCTATCATCTCCTTTTCAGAAAATTATACTAAAACTTTCTACTACTTTCTAGTGAAACTTCACTGCAAACAGTATAATTTGTTTTTAAACATTGACGACTAAATATCATTAAAATAAGAAGGAGGTACAAAGAGGATCAAAGTATAGGAGATATATACTCAGAGCCAAAGAAAAGAAAAAGAAACAAAAACAAGAAGAGAATAAAGAAAATAAGAAAAAAAACAACAAATAATCCACCCAACAAAAGATCCAAATGAAACCCCCAAACCCCAAAAATACAAGGCTAGTGAGAAGAGAAAAATTCCAAAGATGGATCTTGTAAACCAATACCAGCTTTCGCCAAAAAGTCTGCAATACACTTTACTGATCGAGGGATATGAGTGAAAGAAACGTCTTATTTGAACAACAAGAGAAACTCTCCCTAGGATTCTTCTCTCTCCCATAGAGAAAACTAATCCATACAGAAGGGATTGTTGCTTAAATGATGACCATTGCTGATATCAATTTAGTAAAATCATACCCTCTTGATGTGATTCCGTAGTCCTGCCTTCTGTTCAACCTTTGATACTGGAATACAGAGAAGTGGGTTTGAGTCAGGTTACTTGTAAGCAATAAGTATATAATAAGGAAAAAATCAGCAGAATAGATTGTTTTCCAGAATAACTGGACTGATTACAATTCGGTTCTATCCAAATTTACAAAAATTTGAGTTGATTTACATTTTTATAATTTTTATTTTGGAGTTGATCAAGAACATGACCTAATGTAGGTTATGAGACTGTTTTCATCGTCAGTAGAGTATCATGTTAAATTGTTCAATATATAAGTTGACACTCCTTTTTGCTGTGATGATTATGCAGAGTTTCTTTCCTGCAATGACCAAGATTGTTGGCACACTTGGTCAAAAGTCACGATCTGTCGATGTGATTTCCAGCTGCCTTAAAGCCGGAATGTCTGGTGAGATTTTTACCCCACTCTAGATTTCTTTGTTGCAATCACTGCCGGATTTGGAATTGTTAGGAATTTTAAGCAATGTATTTCTGCTGTAGAAAAGTTTGTATATCGTATTTTCTGATGCCCATATTAAGCATGCTACTTTTGATTTGGTTAATTTTTGGCAATAATTTCTCAAAGATGGGTGATCTTAATTTTGAGTTTGCTTTCCGTCAGTGGCGCGGTTTGACTTTTCATGGGGAGACATTGATTATCATCAGGAAACTCTGGAAAACCTAAAGATGGCTGTAAAGAGCTCAAAAAAGCTATGTGCTGTAAGTTCAAATATTAGCTCTTGTATTTTCAGTTTTCAAATGGTTGACATCCAATCACTTTTGGATCATGTTGAAAGGACATTGTCGGTGCCTATTTGATGTTAAATTGTTGAAGATAAAAATTATCATTTACCATTTTTTATATGCTGTCTTTTTAGGTGATGCTGGATACGGTGGGCCCAGAATTGCAGGTTGTCAACAAAAGTGAGCATTCTATTTCACTTGAGGCAGGTGCCTTTGTTGTTTTGACACCAGATCAAACTCAAGAAGCCTCTTCAAACCTATTGCCTATAAATTTTGGTGGATTATCCAAGGCAAGCACAGCCTAACTTGTATCTTTTTGTTTCACTGTTTTCCCTTTGTAACAATTTCTATGACTGCCTAAATTTTTAGCTACATTTTGGGGTATTTTTAAGCTTATTTGGGTTAAAATACTTATGTTTTTTTAATTTTAGATGTATTCATTTAAGAAAACTGGTTAATTGTGAACAAGGTAACTGATTTTTGGTGGTGCCTACTTGTATATCCTCCTCCTCATTCTCATTGTTATTCTGTGAATTGGATTAGTACTTAATTTGAATCAATTTCAAGATAAACTCATCATTTAGATGAAAGGTGCACCAAAAATCTACTTGAACAAATTACACTTCTAAAATTAGCTTTATCAAAATGGATAATTTCTAGTATTGATTTTAGAATCTGTTGCTTTTATTTCTTTACCCTGTTGTTCCAAAATTGTAATAATGTTAACTTCATTACGTACGAGGTTGGACAAATTTGAAGTCCAAGTTTCACCCCCTGCCCCCCACTCCCTTTTTTTTTCTCTTTTGTAGAGGTGCATAATCTAGAAGGAATCTGATAAGATGTAGAGATTCAGACCTGAATCCATACCTGGATGCCATCAGTCCCAAACCTGAACCTTTGGTTGGATCATATGGTAGTTAACTGATTTCAGGTAGATTTATTTAATTCCCTCTTGGTTATATAAGGAACCCCATATTGAAGCAATATATATTTTTTGAAATGAGACTGAGAGGCTATAAAGTATACCTGATATTATATATTACACAAGATACAATTTATGTTTTTTAGAAATACAATGACATTACTATTACAATAATATCATTGGGTATTCAAGTATGGATCCTGTAGAATCCAGGTTTATGACCCCAAGCCTGGTTCTGGTAATTAGTTGGATATGAAGTACTGGTTGCTACCAAGTTATTGTTGGTTGGATCCTTCAGGGAATAGGGATCTGCTGGCTTGAAGTTGATTCTCAATTGGGACATTCTTCTATTCCTAAAACTAAGTAAGCACATCACATCTCTCAGCCTGAGTTAGGATTAATTGTCCTCTTATCTTTCATGGATCTTCCTCCTGTTATAGTTTGGTTCTTTCATTTGATAAAGAAAATATTGGTAACCTAATAAAGGAACATAAAGCATGGTCCTGGAGTATGATGTGTATTTTATTCTCAGATGATGTCTGTCTTGGGCTTTTCTCTTTTCAAAAATTGACATGTTATGCTGATTGAGAATGGGTCAAGCTGGATCTAACAAATATGGGTTTGAGTTTGGTTATAGACCTGATAGGTCAGGTTTGGGTCCACTTAGAGAAATGCTAGTGAGGCTGGTTCCTGTTATTGGTCCCAGACCTAAGGCTACTGAATAATAACAGCAATACCATAGCAGTAATTATAATGATGATGATATCTGTAAAATTTTATAAAATTTATTACTTTTGGCTATTGACCAAACTGTGAAGCATCCTGGATTCGTGGATATGAAACATTTATAGTGTCTGGATTGGATACTGGGTCCGGTAGTTAGATCCAGGTCTTGGGTACTTGGGCGGTTGGGCCTTACACCGTCATATGAAAATATTGGGGAGAAATTCTTCCTGTTTACACCCTCATATACCTTTTTCTTGTCTACATAAATACCTTCCTGCCTTCCATACCCTGTCATTGTCATGCATCCAGGTGGGCCTGACAAGTTTGTTTGCAGTATGCAGTGCAGTTTTGGGTTCTTGCATAAACAGGATGCTAATGATAAAAAAAGCTGCCTTGTTCTCTCATGTATTTATCATACGAAATCTCTTTTGAGGAAAATTTCCTTGCTGCTTTATGTGAAAAATGGGACACACTTTCAACTTGTGTTTTCTTTCTTTTTACATTGTATTGCTCTTTTTGTTATTAGTATCCCATCAGCAAATAATTTGAACTGTATATGATTTTTTTCCTCATTTAGGTGAGATGAATTATTGTTCTCTAATTTTGATGCTATTGATTATGGTTTGCTGATGCATGCTCTATGACTGGAAATTGGATCTGCTATTTTGCAGTCTGTGAAGAAAGGAGACACCATTTTTATTGGTCAGTACCTGTTTACAGGAAGTGAAACTACTTCTGTTTGGCTGGAGGTAGGGCCACTATTTACTGAGTTCGCCAGTTGCTTATACAAAGATTCGGCTGACTGAGCAAAATAGTTTGCTTGGCTGATTTGGCAACCATAAATTTCTTTTTTTTGCCTTGAGTTACCTAGGCTGAATTAAGGTGACTTGGCGTTATGACCCATTATAGTCGTATAGCACGCAAGATCACTAGCTCAATCGAAAGCTAGAGGACATAACTAAGCTGATATATGTGCCAAGTTAAACTAATTTGCTTCTATTCTGCTTCCTTCATTAACTAGGCTGAGTTATGGTGGCTCAGTTTCATTAGCTCATAGTTAATTTATATATTGACAATGCAGGTTGCTGAGCTGAAAGGGGAGGACGTGGTTTGTGAAATAAAGAACTCTGCTACTTTGGCAGGATCACTATTCACATTGCATATCTCTCAAATTCGTATTGATTTGCCTACATTGACTGATGCTGACAAAAATGTAAGTGGGCATTGATGTGAAGCTGGTTTCTCTTTCCTGTCTCCTATAACTTTTGCCTTGTACATGTTCCTATTACTTTCTGTTTCTTGATCTCTGTTGGTGGAAATCCTCTAGTTCTTATCAAAATTCTTAAAAAACCAAAAAAAAAAAAAAATTCGACTTTAAGGATTCGATCTCTAGAGAAAAGAGAATGTACCCTCCATTTTGGTCAGCAGATGTGTTACTCTTTTTTAATGATTCATATTAATGATAGGTATACAACTAAATCTTGTGATGCTATTTGTATAAAAAGTCTTAATGGATGGTGATGAAGAATTTATCAAGAGGTGCTCAATGAGAGTGCCATAAAAGTTACAAATAAAAGTTAAAGTGGCTCAATTAAGAAGAGCACAAGCATGGGAGAAAAATTAGGAGATAAGAGAGTATGAAAAATAGAGTAACCAAACATTTAAAAGAAAATTAAAACAATAACCTTAACCAACACAAAAAACATGAAGGCTAAGGAAGAATTAAGCCAGACTTGATGAAGGGGATTGGAGACTCCTTGAAATTTCTTTTAGTTTGTAGTCTATATAACTGTCTTGCATTTGCCATGAAGAATCAACACCCATTTTTTCCCTCTTTTTAATGATGAAGAACTTCAAAACCCCTACCTTTCCTCGAGTACGGGGGCGTCAGTTAAACTCCGGATGCATCCAACTACCCATAAACCACTTGCATTGAGCTACTACGAGACTCAAACTTGGGGCTCCGGGTTCCTGAGCCAGAGCGCTTGTCAGTTTAGCTACTCTATGCGAGGTCAGGCAACATCCATGTTAGTAAATCATTGGGATAATTTATTTTTAGTAGTGGATCAATTTCATGGATAAATTAGAGACTGGCACGAAAAAGAAAGGACGAAAGGGACCCTTATAGTTTGGGTAGCTGACATGTACAACATGCTTTTCATTTTGACACAAGCTAGTCTTATTTTCGGACTAGTACTTATCTATAATTGAACAACAATTTAGCTACAATTCGTAGGAGTTGTGTTAGTAAAAGTAACTAGATTTTGGGAAGAAAAAAGGTGATGTGTCCATCGAATCCAAACAGCATCTAATTATAATGCTTTCTTCCTTCTACCAGGAGGTGTTTTTCCTTTAAATAAAAACCTCTATATCTTTGTGGTGATCAGTATTATTTTTTTCCCATTAGTGTTCCTTTTAAGTTGTTTGTGGGCTCTGTTCTTTGGCTCTCTTTTTTTTCCTGAATTTGGACCACCTTCTGTCTTAAATAGAGTCATAACTGACCACATTTATATAAGTCGATTGCTAATCAACTTAGCTTTCAATCAATTCTACTATTATGCAATTTGTTAAGTTTTTTTTTTTTTTTTTGAAAAATTAACAAGAGAAGACTTTCATTTCTATAGAAAAAGTTACAAGAGGAAGTACTGTATAAGAGCTATATATATATATACTGATACTCAAATACCACAAAAAAGAAGAAGATCAAAATATCATTCCATAATTACAAGAACCAACAAAACCTTCCTCTCTCTTTACATCCAATTTAGCTAAGGAGCCAGCGACGCCATTAGCCAGACGGCTTACATGATGAAGAAACATCTATCCCTCTGCATAAACAAGTGATGTCTTTGGCATTGTGGAGAAACCTCCATGGGGCTCTGTTCCTACCAGACACCCAAACGATGGCATTAGCGGTATCTCCCTCAATGATTAGTTTCCCCTCCCAATGCCCACCATATTCCTCGAATGGTTTTGCAACACAACACAACCCCCGCCGTAGCTGGGTTTGGCACCAAATGCCTCATTAAAGACCTGAACAATTTTTACCTTTGAGTAAAAAAATTCTTGCATTCCTCTCTCTTGTTGAAGACCATAAGATAATGATAGGAATGCTCTACGACCCAACTTTTCTCCTATCCTAAAGGTGGTTCCACTCCTTCCACCTATCACCTCTGCCACAAGCCTCTCCAAACCCAACTACACCCCATTAAGTCTAAAATTTATTCCACAAAGCTCTAGAGAAAGGCCAGGTGGAAAAAAAAAAAATGGAGCACCTTCAATTCAGTTAAGATTTTGTTTAAAGGTCTGGATTAGAGGTGGGGATAGATTTGGTTAAAGCTTGAGATGTAGTAGTAATAAGTGTCATTCTATCTGGTCTCTCTCTCTTTATTCCTTCTACTACACACCTTTCTATGGGTCTGTCTTCAGTCTTATGTTTATGTGCCTGGACCTCCTTAAACAACCTTCTCTCATTTTCTCCCTATTTGTTTGACCAATTATTGTAGGAAAATGGTTTGTAGAAAGTTTGCGCTTATCTGTGGCTGTAGCTCTGTCACTTCCTCATGTATTATCCAAAATGAACCTTTTCATGGAAATTATAGTTCATGACAAATGCTCCTCTATCCATCCTTGAGCTGCTTTTCTGAACCTGAACTTCAATTAAAGGAATTTGAATCTATTTTTTACTTCTGGTATAATTTTTCTTATTGTGGATTTGTAACCATTGCTTAACATTCTTTATTGGGTTGTTTGTATTCAGTTTAACCTTCATTTTATCATTTCAGGTGATCAGCACATGGGGTGTCCGTAACAATATCGACTTCCTCTCATTATCATATACCCGACACGCTGAAGATGTTCGCCATGTGAGTACAGTTGATGGTTGTTATTTTCAGATATCCTGTTTCGTTGTAGTTTAGTGCAGTGAGTGGTGCAATTTTGGCGTTTTCTTTATATTTGAAAAGTATTTTTTTATTGCATATATCTTCTTTGCATTTAAATGTTATTTCCTTACTGTGATATCATTATCATTTTTTATGACATTGTTGTTGTTATTATTAAGTTTCTAATGCTGGAACGATTTCTAATTTTACCTTTTCTTTAAAATTTGGCTGTTGCTGTCAGGCTCGTGAGTTTCTTTCTAAGTTGGGTAACCTCGATCAGACTCAGATTTTTGCAAAGATAGAAAACATAGAGGTGAGCCATATTCACCATGTTCTTGCTTTAAAATATTGTCTCCCTCTTTTATTAATGTGAGCTCCATTTTTATCAGATTGTATGCTAAAAGCCTTTCGTGCTCCCATATCTTGTAGGGCTTAACCCATTTTGATGAGATCCTACAAGAAGCAGATGGCATAATCCTTTCTCGTGGAAATTTGGGGATAGATCTTCCACCTGAGAAGGTCAGCTTCCTAAGCATTGAATTATAAGATTTTTTTAGATAATAAGTCTAATTTGCCCTTGCTATTATATTTTCTGTACGAGTTCTCCATATATACGTGTTCTTAACTAACATGCTGATAGATGTTGACATGTAATATGCAATATGGTTTTCATATTTGCTATTATTAGCTGGAATAACAACACTTTAATATTTTGTCTAGGCTTGTTAGACTTCCTTCTTAGGTGATCATTTGATCATGATCTTCATTAGATGTTTGAATAATTTGTGACTAATGCCAATTGCCAGAAGAAATTCTTGACTCAACTCTTATGTTCTTCCACGAATGTCATCGACCTTTGGGTTCTTGGATCTCATGTTGATGAACCATTTCCCTTTTTCTAGATGGTGATGTCTACTGTATAATACTAAACGTGTAGTATAAGAGGAGTAAAATGATCTAACTATCAAAGAAAAAAATATCAGCCCATGTTGTGACTTCTGGTACTAGTTGCATGATTTGGTATAAACTGCTAGAAGAAAGTTTTAGCATAACAAACTGATAAAATGGGTAAAAAGTATGTAGTGAATTGCATGGTTTCAGCTTTTAGTGTTTTGCATCATGGGATCACGGTCCTGTGTGCTCGTCATCCACAACTAGGATGAGATCCATGGGCACATTGCAAATTCAATTATTTATTCATTTCATGACTTGAATAAATATGAATTAAAGGAAATGTCCAAAATGTACTTACTTTGGGTAGTTTTGTCTTCCTTTTTGTACAAGGTGATAGCCATGCAATGACCATAGATGAAAAATGTTCCGATGGATCAATCTGAGTCATTCAACCCAATGCATAGTCCATTAAACTGATTTTTGACCGAGATCTATATAGGTTCTCAAATTTTATATGGGATAATTGTGTTGAAGGGCTATGTGTTGTAGTCTACACATAAGAGCTACGAAGTATAGTCCAAGAGTAAGTTGAACTGACCCATATGCCACATATTTCATTTTGAAAAATACAAGAGCAAGAAACAAGAATCTGTCACCTATATGTAATAGAAAATGCACAAGTTCAATTCATCAAACATAGAAGAAAGCATGTCGCAACTCCAATGTCACATGACACAAAATTCTCTTCAAACATTTGAAATGTGGGCACATGGCTTGTCAGCTATCCAACCCGACCACATTAAGTGCAAATGACTGGTTTAAACCACTACCAATGACAAGTTTCATCAAGAGTTCCAGGACATTTAAAATACGATCATGATATGTTTAGGACAGTAGCCCATAGCATAGTTGGCAAGTGTTCATCTTCACAAGCATCTTTAAAAATAAGAAATATTATGATGACATGGATTGATACTGTAACCATTCTATGTACTGTCCAGTTTAGGCCCAATATCAGATGGTTAAAAGTTGTTAATGAATCTTAATTTTATTATTCAACTAATGAAAGAATTTGACCCCTATTTGGTAGGGTTTGATGGCTCACAAAGATGCTACTCGTCATGTTTTTTTAAATTGTGAAAGGACAAAACATATGGCACATAAAATAGGCGAGCGTTACTCAACCTATCAGCACTGTGACATCATTTTTTTATGACATGATTTTCAAAAAGACCCATAACTGGGTCATTTTGTGTTGCCATACTGTCACTTGCAGGAAACTACAGTTGAGGTGCCTTTTTTTCATGGATAAATAGCTGCATTGTGTATAAACCATTTGATTTTATGCAACAGATTATATCATGCCTATTAAGACATGCACAAGGCCCATAGGCTCATGATCCTCGCAACATGTGCTCAGTATTCTTATTATTTATTATTTTTATAATGTCTGGAACTGGTCTTATCAGTCCATCTAAGGCCTGCTGCTGAAATTCCTAGATGATTGCAGGTATTTCTTTTCCAGAAGGCTGCTGTTTACAAGTGTAACATGGCTGGAAAGCCTGCGGTGGTTACTCGTGTTGTGGACAGTATGACTGACAACCTGAGACCAACTCGTGCAGAGGCTACTGATGTAGCAAATGCTGTTTTAGATGGTACACTATCATGCCAGAAGGCAGCTTTAAGACAAAATTGCTTGGAGTTGTGATTGACTCCATTACTCTGCAATTTTCTGTTTTTGTCTGAATGCCAGTTACTGTTTGGTGAAAATAGGTTTTTTTTAGACATTTTGTGATTCAAATGTTCTCAATCTTTTTAAATGTTCACAGGGAGTGATGCAATCCTTTTAGGAGCTGAAACTCTTAGGGGATTATACCCTGTTGAGACTATCTCAATTGTTGGTAAAATTTGTGCTGAGGTAAAATTCTGTTTATCCCAAGATTTATCTGACCTCATCTCTGTTGTGATATTCAAGTCTCTTTATTTGTATGGCCTGCAATTGATTTCAATGAATGCAGGTTGACATTATTTCTACTATGGTGGATTATGTTACATGTTGTTGTTCTCTTAGTAAGATTTGGTTTGTAATCTCATTTTTCTGGGTCATCTATTTGGTTTCTATATTACAAATTAAGTGATGGCAACTGCAATTTGTTGTGAATCATTTCGATAGATAAGCATGAAATGAATCCCATCCCCCTCCACCCCCACCCCCACCCCTACCTCGTGCCATTGCATGCAAAAAACCCACAAACACCAATCTCCTGCCTTGCATGCAGAAAAAACCCATCCAATTGATACTCTTACCATTGGATTGAAACTCATCACAAAAGAATAAGTTACGTTTGAAACATAGGGATTATGATTCTAAGGTGATTCAACCACCCATGAAATATTCACAAGGCTCCAACCCTACCTTGTGATTTGTATCCCAAAAAAGGTGAGCCCCACAGAGGGGCACTTGCTTTTGAAAAAGTGAGTTTGGCACATTCTAGTTGTACCCATCTTGAGAGAGATCAAATAGAGACCTAAGTGGAACACTCTATGGTCCATTCAAACTGTTTTCATTGGCATACCTCGTGTCAGATGATCTATGTACCAAAACGGTGCCCATCCCCTTCTCATTTTTAGTTGGATATTGGATTTTCAATTTAAAAAAATTACATTTGTCCTACCAGTATACAACAACTGAATTTTAAACCCTATATTTATGACCATGAAGGCCCTACTGAAATTTTGTCTGCCCATAATCCACCTAGTTACCTTCTTATTTGCTCCACTCCATGATTGGCATACATCTAGATGTGCCTATAATTGGATGAAGGCCTGGTCTGTATGGATAGTTTACCCATCTCTTTCTCTCTAAGAAAAGGAGTTTGTGTGGAGTAAACCATGAACACTTCTAGCTGCAAACTCTACACAATTTCCCTATGGATCAACCTGGAGAGGGTTTAATGTTGGAAAGGACTATGCTTGGAGTAGGAGGTTAACAAAATAAGTTGATTGGATCATTCTAGAAACGATATTTTTAAGGTTCCAAAGGTCAATGAAAATAAGGATGCAGATTTATCAACTTTTAATCCAGCGTTCTTAAGTATGGCATCCAATTAGCTAGGGATCCAATTCATGGGGTGTGTTTGCGAATTGGCATGTGCACAAATTGGCCACCACAAGGATTTCTGTGGGATGGTATGGTTCTTGATTGAAGATGTGCTTATTGTTGTTCTGGCTTAATTTGGGTTTACCCAGAACCTTGCAAATAATGAATTCACCAAGATAAACCAAAAAGGAGAGTGGCTCAAGGATGAAGAAAGAATTCAAAAACAGATTCATTGTGTTTGGGAATATCATTCTCGAGCTTTCTTGCTTGAGAATCTAGGCTATGGAAGTCAGTAGCAGCTCTATTGATGTATAGGCAAAAGAATTCCTTATGGCTTTTCAAAAGAGAGGAAGTGTCCTTTGGGTTTGTCATAAATTTCATTTGAAAAACCAACTTCTCTAGACTTAGGGCTTCCGTTGGTATTTAGGTTCTTTTACATATCTGAGGTGTAATTCTTGTATTACTAATTACAGAATCTCAAACTCGTAATTCTAGCACACCCTACTGCGAAATAAGTCATTACTTCTTCAATACATGTTAGAATTGCACAAACTTGAGCTTGTTGAAAAAGTCATTGAATAACCTATCTAATGGGTCCGATTTCATGTAATCTGACATTAGATTACACCCAAATTATGGCCATTACATAAACATGAAAAAAACTAAGTAATCTAAAAAATAGCATACTACACTTGTGGACCAAGGGCCTGATGTTTATGGTACGTTGTAGCATCTACATCGATGTGTATTTCTGAATCTTTTAATTTGTTGGTGGTTGTGAGTTGTGAGGTATGAGAGTGATTCAGAGGGAAAAGTGCGAGCTATTTTTTAGGGACCAGTGGGGATGAAGGAACCAAATAGACAGAACTTCTCGTGAAAAAGAAGCTGGAGAGATCTTTGCAAACAACTTCCGAGGCAAATTGATCATTGAGGGAGACATCATATGTTTATTCCACAATTTTTATGCTACTTGCCAGATTTTTTCTAGTATCATACAGCCAGCTAATGCTACTAAAAAGGCAAGCTGTGCTCTGATGTGCCCTTATCAGAGACTATATATATTAAAACAGGGACAGGTAAATTAATTGAAAGAAAGGTATATAGGTAAGAAAAAGAAAACAAGGCTCCATATAGGAGGGCTGCACTAGAGGCTGTACAGGCTTAAGCGAAAAAACAACAGAAACAACAACAAAGCTCCAAACCTGATATGCCTCATTGCAACAATTCCAACAAAACTTCACACCTCTTTACACCAAATTTCACCAAAAAAATTGCCGCAGTTTGCTGAACACCTAATACATCTGAAGTCAACAGCTCTACTTGTGTATGTGCTTCTAATGTCCCTAGCCACATGAACCAGCCTCCAAGGAGGTTTTTTTCCTACCACTCCAGGAAATAGCATTGACTTAATCCCTCTCAACAAACAAATATCCATACCCATCTCTTTCCCATAATTTGAGTGCTCTTTTGGTTCCCAGAAGTTCTGCCTTGTTGGATTCCTTGAGCCCCACCAATTCAAAGAAGAATAAGATCATATCCCCTTTGTCAATGTGCACCATACCTCCTACACTTGGAGGTCCTAGTTTACCCATAGCGCATCTACACTAAACTTACGGTATCCAAGTTGAGGTCTAGACCACGCTTAATCTGTCTCTTATTCAGAGACCAAATATATGAATTGAAATTAATGTAACATGGGATGCATGTGAGCTAAATCTGCTTTATATGGCCCGCTTCTAATCCTTCTTTAGATCAAACTATGCTCATGATGAGATGCTGAACCTTGCTAATATCCTGAATTGCATCACTTGTGCTACTGTGATCTTAATGTCACAATTTCAGAGTACAACATACACTCGTATTTTTTTTATATGCTTTCATGCATTTATATGTTTTATAGTAGCATCTCTTTTGGTGTTTTATGAACTTGCAGAGATGTTCTTCTGTAAGTTTCCTTTGGTTATTGTATTTTATTAGATTCAATGCAAGGACTGTGGTAACTGATATATATTTGGCATACATGCAGGCAGAGAAGGTTTACAACCAAGACCTGTATTTCAAGAAGACTGTCAAGTATGTTGGCGAACCAATGACCCACTTGGAGTCCATTGCTTCATCTGCGGTATTATTTGGATCTAATCACCTTTTTTTCCCATTTCATGTCTATGTTGTTTTTTTTTTTGGCATCATTATGTGAATTCACTGCCTGCATATATATATATATATATATATATATATATATATATAGAGAGAGAGAGAGAGAGAGAGAGAGAACCTATTGGAGAATATTGCTTCATCTGCAGTACTGTTTGGGTCTCGTCACCTTTCTTCCCATTTCACATCTTTTTTTTTTGGCGTCATTATGTGAATTCGCTGCCTGTATATATATATATATATATATATATATAAAGAGAGAGACCAGATCAGGTGTGACCAGTCACACCTAGTCCATTTCCTTCTTTTTATTTTTAATTTTAAAAAAAAAACTAATTGTATAGATTGAAAGTAGGTTTGATGAAACAAGTAGGGTTGGACCTAATGTGGCTTGATTGTAGCCCAAAAACCATGCAGCATGGATGTTTGAAGTTATTGATTAGTGACACAGAATTGTTATTATTATTGGAAAATGCACGGAGATGTTTAGTAGACTATCTAATGTTCCATTTCCTAGGCTAAAGATCAATGGTCTTAACATCTGATCATTGTATTTTTGGGCTACAATGCACGGATCCTGCTTATCCCAAAGTCAAACTCACCAAGTGGGTCATGACTCCACTTGTGCCAACAACTCTAGGACTGAACTTTGCAGAATGTGATTCTTCTAATATGACGTCATCTAATAGTGTAAAATTTAACTTCATATTCGTGATTTTTATATAGGTACGTGCTGCAATCAAGGTGAAGGCTTCTGTTATTATTTGTTTCACTTCATCTGGAAGAGCTGCAAGGTTTTTTTTTATGCTTCTTTAAATACTACTGAACAACAGATATTTTTTCTTACCAGTTTTAGTGTTTAACTGTTTATTCTGCTACTTTACTTGTTATGGTGTGGAACTCTAGAGGTCTTTTGGATGTTAGTTGATATGTGGGGTTTTCTTGGTTAATAAAACCTACGGATTGGAATTGTTGAAGAATAACAAGTATAAAAGATATCTACCTTTCAAAGAAACAAGTATAAAAGATATTTTTTCATGTCTTTTTTGATGAATTATAAGAAAGGTTAAAGGGTCATCTCTCAGGGGAAAAAAAATAACAGGATAAGGGGGTTGTTGATTAGAAAATTATGAGAATTAGATGAATAGACAAGGGAAAAGAGATACATCAATCAGAAAAAAAAAATTGGAGGAAAAGAAACAGTTCTTTATGTGTTGCAAGAAAAAATAAACACTTCTTTATCAAAGGAAGGGTTACCAACTTAAAGTTGCACCAAGCCTTTGAACAAGTCACCTTGTGATTGTGATGTAAATCACTTTACTGTGCAGAACATAACAAAGGAAAAAAAAAAATCACCTAGGTGACTCTTGCCCATGAGTGGCAGCCAGCCCAGGGCTCCTTGTGGGGCCCATTCAGGTCTAAATTGACACCCTCTTTTTCTCACACCCATCTAATCTTCTCTCCCCCCTCCTTCTCTGTTTGAATTGTTACTGTACTAATTTGAACACATTCGAGTTGATCTCACTGTTAGGTTAAAAATCCATCCAAAACTGACTCCAATTACCTTGAACTTTTTATGAGAAGCATCATCCTCAAAATCCCTTTCAAACCCACCCGTTCCCATGCATTGGACTCCACCCCTATGGGCCCAAGAGGGACTGTTGCTCACTGGGTGATAGCCCCAAGGGAAAGTGATTCCATAACAAAGATGGGAAACAGTAATGATATCTAAAAAGAGTATTTGTTAAGATAGGATAATTGAAGGAAAGACGAGGGGGATGCCAAAAATCAAAAATAAATAATTGACGATGACCAAAATACCCCAACAAAATAGTGATGAAAAGATGTTATCTTCTGATTTTGCATTGCAATTTTCTCTTCGTATCTGCAAGGTTTCTTGAGAATATTTCTTGTGGGAATTGCAGATTGATTGCAAAGTATCGGCCAACAATGCCTGTTCTATCAGTTGTCATCCCTCGGCTTAAAACAAATCAACTCCGTTGGAGTTTTACTGGTGCATTCGAGGTATACCTGCGGCTTGTACTGGATTCTTTGGCATGATTTAGCTGACCAAGTTCTCTTTGTAGTATTTGTGGTGCAAAAGTTTTCTTTACTACCATTCACAGAAGTATGGGTGGAGTTGGCCCTGAGAAATCAGGGAATCTGCATTCATGACAGTTGAAATTGTGGACCTGCAGGAAACCTTCAATCATTTTGTGGGGCTGAAATCTGAAAAGCTGGAAGTGTCATGCTTGTCAGCTCTGTAAAATAACAACTCCTTGCTGGGTTGCTGCCTGTGGAGACCACAGTATAAGTTTTTATTATAGAATCAAGACCCTGACCTGTGGTTCCCAAAAAACAACCCGAGGCTGTTGTTTTCCAGTTATATCTGAATAACTTCTATACAATTCAGGCTTATCAAGTGATTCATTGAAACCAGGACGAGTCATCATATTGAAATGCTTATGATGCTTCTCATGGGTAAAGGCTGAAAAGCTTGGGCAGAGAAATCCAACTCTAATTGTAGGGCTCATGTTGAAATGAACCACTCTGAGCACCCATTCTCTTAGAATATTCAGATCTGGCCTGGACCATTATCTATCTAAATCAACCTCACCATGAGGTAAGGCAATTTACAAGCTGAGTTTGGGAGGGGCTTTCCACACCCAAGCCCGAGCTCACTTATATTCATCAAAGACCAAGGCTGTTCAAGCCTTACAAACTTTTTATGTCAAAGTCTGAGCCCACCTGTTTAGGCAATCTAAAAGTCGAAGCCCACCCATTGAAGCTCATTTGTAAATAGCTAACATTTTTGTGGTCTCTATTAAACCTACATAGTCCCAGTTTCGATTTTCAATGTGACAATTGTGTTCTTGTTTTAAATTAATCAAACATCGTAAATATTTTCTGATTAACAAAAAAACTAAAATCACATCCTTTTGTCTTGTGGACCTCATAAAGGATGTGCCTTGAAAAGATGACATGGTAGACGTATAGATCTTTATTTTCTCTGTATTGTATTGTGTTGAAATGAAAGGAAATTGGTATAACCATATCCTTTTTATCATGAAATGTGCAGGCAAGGCAGTCGCTTATAGTCAGAGGACTCTTTCCTATGCTTGCAGATCCTCGTCATCCTGTGAGTTTTCCCTTTCAGTGGTCTAAGATTCTTCGTAGATTCTTCTAGTACTTGGCTAGCCTGGTTTTTCTAGATAACAAAATAATATCACACATTTTTTCTTTTAAAATTTAACAAAAGCATTCAAATATTTAGTAATTGATGGTTTATAGTAAAATATGTATATATTTTTATTGGTAATCATATTTACATTTTATATTTTCATTTGAAATTAAATATAATTGATTTTATTTAAATTTTAATGTTGAATCCACAAATCCTTTACTTTGAGATTGTTTGCAATATTTCATACACCAAAGTTCTAAGTGTTGGTATCGTCTTCAGGCTGAGTCTACAAATGCCACAAACGAGTCAGTTCTTAAGGTTGCTCTTGATCATGGCAAGGCCTCTGGCGTGATAAAGTCTCATGATCGGGTTGTCGTCTGCCAAAAAGTAGGGGATGCGTCGGTGGTGAAGATTATCGAGCTTGAAGATTAAATGGGCTTTTTATAGATTATTATTTTGAACAACAATTCTTCCAGTGTCTGGCTTGCCAGCCTTCGGCTTCTACTTAATATGAACTTGTTAACTTAGTTTGCTGTCTTGAGTATTTATTTCACCAGGGCAGCATTGATGTGTCTAGAAACATCTCCACATATAAATGCAGTCTTTAAGTTTTGATTATGTATTTATGCATTGCTGATTGGTAGCATTTTTTAAATGGACTGACATGAATCAATTGCTACAAAATATTGGGAGCCTTCCGTTGACATGAAGAAAATGCAAATAAATTTGTACATATCTACACTGGCAATCATTTAGAAAACCTGATGCTTAACAAATTTTTGGCCGATACTTGAAGGGACTGATAATTCAAGGGCCAACCTTTGAGTCCTCAATTGTTCATTTTCAAATTCCCTTTCAAAGGGCTTAAACCCCCCTCATAGTCCCAAAATCATCTTACCATTTATCTCGATAAATTGATTGTTTATATGTGCACCTTCCGATCGGATCGAATTTTTACAAAAGGATAGCCGAATAGAGCTCGGCCCGAATTTGTCTGACGTGGGTTTTTATGTCTATTTATTTTTTCTATTTTTGAAGACTAAAAATAAAAAATGGATTAAAATTTTATTTCAAAAATTAATTTTTAGTTATTCATTAAAGTCATCAGGTGTCGTTGGTCAAAAATTGTATTTGGGACGGTAGATATTTTTGAATGAATAATTATATTTGACTTGTATAATAATTTAAAAAAAAAAATGGTATTAGATGAACTGTCGGGCTTATACCTTTTTAGTGAAGCCATGCACGAGCCCGTTCAAGAACACTGTGCATTCGTGAAAATAATTGGGCTCAGGCTTTTTTTTAGTGAAGCCCTGCCCGAGCTCGTTCAAGAACACCCCTAAGCATACCTTGAACACGTCTCATTACAGGTACACGAATATAATCATGTTAGATGAGGACTTAACAATTTTTTCCCACCACCTTCAACCATTGATCATAAGCTAGAAATTCAAGCAGTTCAAAGTTCATACTTGTGGTATTATTCTTCACTCCAACGGAAGCATATTAGAGAAAAGAGGTATCAAATTGGGGCATCACAACTAAAGGTGAATTAAGGGGAATTGAGTGGGCGGCGGGTGTTCTAACCCCTAAAATATTTTTAGAAACGATTTGCTTTTTCGTTGACCTGTCATCGAAAAGTAGAAATTCATGAACTGTGTGGGGTACTACTTTGGTAATGGAAATATAATTTTAATTGATGATGATGCTTCACTTTTAAAAGCCAGCTGGCATCTAAAAAACAAGAATCAGTGACGAAATTAGTAATTTATATTTATAGAGAGGATCAAACAGAGAGAATCTTTTATCAACAGGCTTATATGGATAACTTAGTTGGGTCTTTATCTGGATAAAATACTTATTAAAAATCACTTTTAATTGAATAAATAAAGGTGTAGCTTTTCAAGATCTCAAATATTTAATTACTAGATTAGATAAATAGTTTTACAACTCAAACTGAGTTCAAATTAGACCGACCTAATTCATGGGAGGTGGGTACGAGGAAAAAAGGATGTGATTAGGCCATTAGGGCCACAATATGCCCTAACTCAATTATAGTCCTCACTGATATTCAAAATCTACGAGGGTGAGGTTTAGGTGCACTGTCCTTTTCAAACACTCATTAATTTAAAGTCACTTAGTTCTACTTAATTCTGTGTACAAAATTTATGATTTATTTCACATTTTGTCAAGGTTACACTTGTAAGCTAATTCATTTTGGGTAATGACGTATACCATGAAAAGATTATTAAGATTTGGGATTTGGCAAAGAATTAGTTCCATTAATCACTGAAAGGCTCATTTTTAACAATCGAGTTGTGTAACATTTCATGTTCAAAAAATGGTCGATAAAGTATCAAGTGGCCCTTCAGTTGAGCTCTTCATTAGGTTATTGCTTCCTTTATTATCCTCTTCGTTAATCAAAATGAAGGATGGAAAATAGTACACTTGTATTTTATATTTACACCTTCACTGAATATAATCTCTCTCTCATCATTCCCCCGTCTAAATTCATTTGGGTTCTATTCCTGCGAAAGTGAAAGTGGTGCATGTACTGTTGAGTGTACAAGGCCAATAAAAAAAAAAAAAAAGGAAACAGAAAATCACAAGGTTCTTTGACTGAATACTGCATGTAAATAAATAAGTATTAAAAAATGCAAGAGATCCTGGATTGATCAAAACAAAAAAAAGTTACAGTAAATCCGTTCTAAACACAATACGTAAGAGCAAGTGACATTGCAAACAAGGGTATGAGGTCACTTTAGATTTAGAATGCCCCTCACAACATTTAAGATGACAACAAGATAGCAGCATATAATTTTCTTCAAATTTCTTAGACTATATTTTGAATACACAACACAGATTCCCTGGAACAAACGGTTGGCAACAGCTACTGTTGTCAGAAGAATATATGATAGCTAAGGTGTGTATTTAATTGGCAAAAAGAATTATCAACTAGTCCTCGAACTCCTACGGTTAGCTCAGCTGCTGGAAGCAATTGGTTTTGAAATTGCCTGCTTGATGGCTTCAGCATATGTCCTGTGTTGGTAAGTCAATGTTGATTCAAGCAAGTCCCACAGCGATGTCTTCGGATTCCAACCTGCAAACAAATGGGAGCATATTCTGAGAGAAGGGATGGAGGGAGGGGAGTTCCGCTTTCTCAGGTGGTTTTTTACAGGTCATCTGCTTGGCAGGCCTGGGAGCTAAGCCAGGTTTAGTTGTTCTAGGGTTCAGGAGAAATACAAGATTCTATTTTCCAGGCCTGCTGTAGTATACAACAAATTTTAAAAAATAAAGATAAAAAACCTGCAATCAGTGGTGTCTTTTGGCTTGAGATGATATTTTTATTTGATGACAAACTTGGAATTGAACATTGGACTAGTGATGTTAATTTTAATTTTTTGAGTATTAGACCAGAGAACCAAAATGGAATTCTGTTGGGAAGTACGGAATTCCACAAGATCCCAATTTTAGCCAAGAATTATGGACTGCCAAAGAGACCTTAATAAATTCATTAACTAAAAGCTGGGATACTCCCAAAAGTAAAACACAACCAGCAAAGGGACCAATTCAAGTCTAAACAACATAACAAGAAGATAGGGAACATAAAGTGTAAGGAAGTACCAAGCTGTTTGTTGATGTCGGTCATGTCAGGAATTCTTTTGTCACTATCATCATATCCTTCACCATAGAATTCTTTAGAGCTGACATCAATGGTTGGAACATCCAGTTTTGATCCTCCACTAACCTTGGAGTATATCTGAATGAAATAATATGCATTATAATTAGAAAAAAGATATAAAGAAGGTGCTTATGATGACACCTGCATGCTGTTTGCTATACCTCTGTCATCATTTCTGCAAGTTGCTTTACTGTGACTTCATTGTTAGGATTTCCCACATTAAAAATATGACCATTTGCCCTGTCTGGATTTTCCTGAAAGGAGAAAAAAAACTGGTTCAGTTTTGTTGGTTTATATGCATATGTATATATGTATATTGTCTGACATAGTGAAAGGAGAAAAAAAAATATTAACAGAAATTTACACATACAATCATCAGCAGAACGGCTTCGATTGCATCCTTGATGTAAACAAAGGTTCTTTGGGACTGACCACCATCTACTAGCTTAAGTTGCTCACCGCGTAGGAGATTCTGAATGCAGAAAAAGGGACAAAAAATTCAGGAAAAGAAGGCTACATCGTATCCTTGGAGCCTTGCAAGAAATGCAACTTACAACTTACATTACTGAAGCACGCCAGAACCCTTGGAACACCCTCACTTGGACCATCAACACCGGGGATAAAATCCATCCTTGGTCCAATCCAATTGAAAGGCCTCACAATAGTGAACTCAAGGCCATTTTCCGCACCCTCAGCTAAAATCAGTTGAAAATTTTTCAAAAGAAAAATGAAGTCAGGAGAAGAAAACTGCTAACATGATTGTAAAATGTGAGTGTGGTGTGCAAGAGAGAGAAGGAAGGTGCAAAAATGCTGACAGAGGGGTTTACCATAAATTAGCCTTTCAATTAGTTGCTTTGCACATGCATAAGACCACCGCTGTTTCTCGATAGGACCAAAAATACAGGGAGAGGCATCTTCTTTGAGGACATAGAAGGAAGGGTCCTATTTCATCATAGCACCAACAATATGGATATCAAGATACATAATGAATTGATTATCTTTTATTTGATGATTTTGTCAAAAGAAGGATGAAACAATAGATGTAACCTCAAATACAAAAAAGAATACAGCAATTTTTTTTCCAGTTAGGGGAAAGAATCCACCATTTACACTGCATTTCATGATCATTTTTATCCTCAGCAAGCCACCATGGCTTCATTCATGAAGCTTATCTACCATGGACCTCTTCGCGTAGTTCAATCTTTGTAAATAGCTGACAATGATGGCAATGTTGACCATCAAATTCTCATATGAAATTTCTCCAATTGAACAATCTTAGTGAAGTTCCAAACAGTCTTGGTGAAGTTCACATTCCATACCCATGTTACAATGATTCTTTGGATGGACACCACACAATATAGGATAGGTTCCATTACTAGCATAACGTTGTTGTGCACAGTGACAAAATTTTATCATACATTTTCTTCTTTGTAATCTAAGCTATTCAAAATGGTAATTGTTTGGAGTGAACTCTATATTATTATTTTTGAGCGGTAACTCTATATTATTATTTATTGTTGTTGTTTTTTAATTTTTTTTCATCTTAAAACATATGCCTGACTGAATATATTCAAATTATGAATCAATGAATTGTTTTTTTTTTTTGGGGGGGGAGGGAGGGGGATTTTCCGATCCGTGGTGGATTTCAAAACAACAATCCATACTCAAGCAAATTAGTTCAAAAATGACAATAACAGTGTATCAACAAAACCAACATCAGCATGCCAATATTTTTGAAGGATTCATAATTCATTAAGAAAAGGAAAATGCTGAGAGCAGACCACAGCCCAAAAATCATACCCAAAAACAGAAAGCAAAGCACTGGGATCTACATGAGAATCAAGTAGAGAACAAAACCATAAGAGAGGTGACTGCCCCGCTAGACCTAAAATCAGCTAATGCCTAAAGAGAACTTCAGTGAGATAAAGACTACGTTTTTCATCCTTGCAGACATGAGACATAGTAACAGAACATGACAATATAAATATAGTACACCGAGATGGTGATTGGAAAACCAATGAAGACCCTGTCAGAATCAAATCGCCTCCCAGCTGCTAAGTAATTCAGAGAACACTCCCAACTCAAAAGCATAAACCAGGTTAACCAATAGAAGATTCCAGTTATTTTCAAAGGAAGAAATATGGGGGTCTTCACAGTGACCATGTTATCTAGTTGAATTTTTTGTGAGTGATGAACGTAACCTTCCTCAGAGTACAATTGATCTTTTAAAAACTTCTGTTCCACTAAAAAATGGGGAAAAACTTCTTTCAGTACATAGAACGTATAACACAAGATTTTAGTGATGACAATAAAACATTGCAAAGTCCAATCATGTTCCCAGGTCTGCCAATTCAAGGAATGATGAGCTTGCAAAACAGAGATCTCTCTTATGGGAAGAGTCTGTTTATAGAACTGGGCTTTGAGCAGTTTGCTCTGCTGCCAGCCTCCTGGCTGGCCTGCAGTTCGATCTCAGGCCTGGTTTTTGGGACTGTTTTTGGATTGAGGTGTCACCGCATGGGTGGTGCAACCTTTTGGGGGACTGTTCTGTTTGTTGTTGTTGTGTCTTGGAACATTTTGCTGATCTGTATTCTTTTACCTCTATCAATATAATGGAAATCTTTAAAAGAAATTGCAAAGTCCACAGATATCTGGATGAATGGGATTATCTCTTCTTCAAATCCTTTTAGCAACTTGTATTTTTTAATTTATCATTATCAATTTTTTTTTAGTTATTTGAAATGTCGACACAAATCAAACCCACATCATCTTGATTGCAACACCAATCACCTGCTTACTCTATTACTCTCCTTTTGGCAACTTCGTTTGGGATTTAACTTTTACAATCTAAATGAAGATGACTAATGAATGGATTCAGAATGGCCTATACCAAGCCATATTATTTTTGGACCATGCTCTTGGCCAAATTCCCATTCCATTGTCTAAACCAAGGCCCATTGCTTGAGGACCAGTATACTATACATCCCAATAGGCCAAGAAAAAAAGATGTTTCAGATTCAGTTGCATTGTAACTAGATAGAATCTTTCTGTCCTTGTTTGATTAATGATAATGGAAACCAATAGCCTTTGGGGAAATGGTAGGCCAAGGCCCCTCCTAAGTGCAATGAAGATCCCTGACCTAGGCCATGAGCCTTCTTGATCACCCATTGAAATCAATAATTAAAATACTTATGTTAAAGATCATAACTGATGTGTCTTTTAAAATTTTCTTTTTGAATCGGCAAAGAATTCAATGCCAAACTTCCTAGTTCTATAGAGGGAGGAGAGAAAAAGAAAGAAAGCTCAGCCAGCATATAGAAGAGAATACATGTATCAGGCAAGGAATAAGATGAAGAAACCACATTCAACCATCTAACTTGGAATGAATATAATTACAGATTAGAAGAAAACATCAACAAACTAATCATTACCTGACGTAGAGGATGATCCTTTGGGAGATAGCTTCCAATTGTCTTTCCATATACTTCACAAGTAGAGAAGTGAATGAGGCGCTTGTTGTTCTCCGAGCAATACTTAACCTGCAGAGGAAATTTTGATTTGTAAGGATTATGATAGGGCACCAAAAAATTTACTCATTATAAACATTTGTGTACCTTTTCACCTCTTACACCGTGTAAGAGGCGTAAAAGACAAGCTCGGCATCTAAAATAAACAAGCAATCTGGTTTCTCCCATTATAAACCATTTCTAAACATGTTGCCATTAAAAATCAAACCGATGTCATTCATTATCAAAATTTTCAGGTGTCCGCTATCGCTGGTCAAAACAAAGTTCCAAAATTAAATCTACCGAAATGCATACCGTTCAGCTGGTGGGGGCCACTAAAGACACCAACAGCACGAAACAACAAACCCAAACCCATTCACCTTTGACAATGCTTTAATAACATATTCATATATTATTAAAAAATAAAGAGAAAATTTTCACTGGTGACATGTGTGGTTAGAGACTGGAGCACTGACACGCCACGAATCTGAGCCAACGTAACTTATTATCCATCAGATCATCGATAATAAAAAGTGACAATCAATGCATGCGTAACATAAGACTGGAATTGATTTATTTTTTGCTGAATAATCCGATCCATAGAATGGGTACTCTGGCAATTGGATTCCTACCCTTTAAAAAAATAACGAAATTTGTCATAACATTATCGTAGCCGTTCATTCTTCATGCATATTATCACAATTCTATGGAAGGACATCAACCGCCCGTTTAGATCCAAGATGGCCATCTAAGATTAACAGCCCAGCACGACAAATAAGGGCCCCACGATTGACAGCCGCTTAATTGAAACAGGCCGACCACTGTAAACGAATGAACCACGGCTTGTCTAGGCCTGCGCAGTCCATTATATGCTTTTCCAAGGAAAGAAAGAAAGAAAGGAAGGAAGAAAGAAAGAAAATGAACCGATTCCAGAAACAGAGATAAAAACAAACGGAACCCTACCACTGGAAGCGCATCAATGAAGTTGCTGTATATAGTATCGAGAGGACGAGTATTGTAATCCGCGGGAGTACAGATGGCTGCAAGATTGATGGTCTGCGAGAAGGAAGAAGATAATGACAGTGAACAAAGACAGATCTGCATTACCCAAAAAGAGTCGAGAAAGAGAGAGGTAGGAACAGAAGAAGGACCAGATCCGCCATTTTGATGAGGCCCTCGAGGCGAGAGTCGTGCTTGATGTTGATGCCGTGGAACTGGATCCTATCACCCCAAGGGAGGGCCTGATCGGACGTTCCAGGTTCAAGAAGGTGCTTGATCTTGTCGTTGTAGACGTCGACGGCCAGAATCTTGTGCTGCGTCTCAGCTAAGATCTTCTCGCAGAGGTGGGAGCCGATGAATCCCCCGGCCCCGATCATGCAAATTGTAGTTGGCTTGATGGGTCGACCATCCAGATCTACTCTCGCCGAAGCCATTTCTGTGTTTTGTTCTTCCCGAATCTCGGAAGGAGAGAGGAATGGAAGGGAATGGAAGGGAAGAAGAGAGAAAGGAGTTCGTTGGAAAGCGAGGAATAAGTATTGAGAGAGGGAATCGATGTTCACCATTTAATGAGTGAGGATGAGACAGTGGCCTTGCGTGGCCTTAGATGAGGATAGTCGCTCTCCCCCCCGTGTGGGACCCTCCCTAAAGACACACGTGAGTGGCCCGCCGATAATTAGCCTCACTGAACGTGTTTCGTGTGCAAAATTTTATTTTTTCTAATTAACCCTTAAAATGTTTCTCATTTGCCAAACACGCTCCCCCTCTAATTTAATGTTATATTCACATTAATCAAACAGGTTGTATTTTTAAGTCTCAAACTTAATTCTAAACCCAAAACTATACACGTGTTTATCTTAATTCAACTTAAGTAAAAATATAATTCATACATATATAAACTTTTATATATTTTTTTTTAATTTAAAAAATAATTCATTAATGATAATAAAGTTTCAAAAGCCAACATAATAAAAGTGTGATCTTCCTCCTCGAAGGGTCCTTGTCAAGCAATGGGGTAAAGAATATTCAAGGCATTTGTCTACGAGGAATGGACTTCTAAGCACAAACTCTTTTGTAAAAAATAACAGATTATCACAAATATTTCTCATGTTATCATTGATAGAAACAGAGAATCGGTAGATCTTATTGTCTACAAAGAAAGTATTTATACATAACACAACTCTAAACCCCTCATTAACTAAGGACTAAACTACCTCTAAGATATATAAATAAGTTACATATCTAACACCCGCCCTCAAACTCAAGAGGCTATAGCATTAAGCAGCGAGAGTTTGCTAAGAAGAAACTAAAAGCGGGTAATAGTGTGGGACTTCGTGAAGAAGTCAGCTAACTGCAAAGTAGAAGTCACAAACGAGAGAGAAATAGTCCCAAGCTGAAGATGATGGCGCTTAAAATGACAATCCAACTCAATATGTTTGGTGCGCTCATGGAAAACAGTATTATGTGCAATTTGAATAGCACTCTTGTTGTCACAATACATGGGAGTAGGAGCAGAAAGTGAAACTCCCATGTCGGCAAGTAACCAACGAAGCCAAACAATCTCAGCTGTGGTAGAGGCCATAGCTCGATACTCGGCTTCGGCAGACGAACGAGCAACAATATCTTGCTTTTTGCTTGTCCAAGAAATGAGAGAGTCACCCAGAAAGACGCAAAATCCAGTAGTAGATTTGCGATCAGAAGGATCACTTGCCCAGCCAGCATCAGAGATCGCACGTAGCTCAAAGGTGGATGATGAGGAAATTAACAAACTCTGATGTAAAGTGCCACGAACATACCGCAAAATACGAACAACAGCAGCCCAATGAACAGTAGTCAGTGAGGAGACAAACTGGCTTACAATGTGAACTGCATATGCAATGTCAAACCGCGTAATGGTGAGATAAACCAAACTCCCAACAAGAGTGCAATACAATGTAGGGTCATCTAAATGTACACCGTCAGATGAAGTATAATGAACATTAAGCTCCAAAGGTGTCGCAACGGGTTTGGTGTCAGTAATACGAACTTGCTGTAGAACATCTGCAGCATACTTAGATTGGGAAAGAATGTAGCCTTTGGGAGAGAAGGCAACTTCTATCCCAAGAAAGTATCGCAAGGCCCTAAGTCTTTCATTTCAAATTGTTGGTGCAACTGTACCTTCAACTGTGCAATGTCGTTAAGACAGTCACAATCATATCATCAACATACAAATGCAAGAGAATACGACCAACAGACGTGGAACAAACAAAAAGTGTTGTGTCATGAGCACTAGAATGAAATCCAAGAGAACCAATCACTGTGGAGAACTTGTCAAACCAGGCACGAGGTGCCTGTTTGAGACCATATAATGCCTTTCGAAGTCTGCAAACTTCCCCAGGATTATGAGAAACTTGAGGAGGAGGAAGCATATAAACCTCTTCAGAGAGATCTAGGAAGGCACTTTTAACATCCATCTGCGACAAACTCCACTTATTAACGGAAGCTACTGCAATCAAAGTACGAACAGACGTCATCTTTGCAACAGGAGCAAAAGTCTCCTCATAATCAATGCCATATTCTTGTGCAAAACCTTTAGCAACCAATCGGGCCTTATAGCGCTCCACAGAACCATCAGACTTGGTCTTAATTTTATACACCCATTTGCAGCCAATTGCACGTTTCGCTGGAGGAAGAGGGACTAAATCCCAAGTACGAGTCTTATGCAATGCAGAAAGCTCTTCATCCATAGCCTGTTGCCAAAGAGGATCACAAATAGCCTCCTTAAAGGAGGTTGGTTCAGACAAAGTATGAATGGAAGTGAGAAAGGAAGAAAATGAAGTAGAGTAACAAGAATAACCAAAGCGATGTGGAGGGTTACGAACTGTCGAAGGATAGCGAGGAGTAGCAAGATCCACATCATCAGAAGTCGAAGGAGAGTCAACCGGTGGAGAGGGAGGATTAATATTTGCAGAGGAGTCAACTTCAACAGGAGAGGAAGAAATAGAATTAGGCAATGCAAGCATCTCAACAGGCAAAGACAAATCATCAACATCAGAGAAAGGATCAATGTATAGAAGCTTAGAGTTAGGAACAGTGATAGAAGTAGATGAAATAGAGTAGAAAGGAATATGTTCGAGAAAAACAACATGATGAGATACATACAATTTACGTGCAACAGGATCATAATAATGATATCCTTTTTGGCCCTCACCATAACCCAGAAAAACACACATTGCAGAGCGTGCAGATAATTTAGTTTGCTCACTATGAGGACGAAGAACAAAGCATGTACAACCAAACACTTTAAAGGAAAAATAGTCTGGAACTTCACCATATAATCGTTCAAACGGAGATTAACCAGAGGTGATGGCAGAAGGAATTATGTTTATCACATGAGTTGCGGTAAGAACTGCTTTGCCCCAAAAGGTGCTAGGAACACTGGCAGAGATAACAGAGAGCGAGCAGTTTTAATGATATGCCTATGTTTTCTTTCCGCAACTCCATTCTGCTCAAGAGTGTCAGTGTACGATGATTAATGAATGGTGCCATCCGAGGCAAGTAAACGTGAGAAATTACCAGAGGTATACTCCCCACCTAAATCACCTCGAAACCATTTAATAGTGGCAGAAAACTGGGTACGAATAAGTGAACGAAAATTTTGAAAAAAAGGAAAAAATTCGAACGACGTTTTATCAAATAAATCCAATAATAAAGAGAATAGTCATCAATAAAAGACACATAATAGCGGGACCCTCCTTTTGTGGCAAGAGGAGTTGGTCCCCACACATCAAAATGAACCAAATCAAAAGGAGCAAGAGATATAAATGAACATTATTAAAAGGCAAAGCAGAAAATTTTGCAAGTTTACATCCACTACAATCAGAAATGTCAATACTATGTAAATTCCCTAAAGCTCCTGTAGAGGCTAAATACTTCAAACGTGAACTAAAAACATGTCCAAACCTAGAATGCCATAAATAAAACTAGAAGAACTGGGACTCAAACGAAAAGACGACAAATCAACCGAAAGAGTTGCGACATCAGGAACCCGAAGGTGCTCTAACACATATAATCCTCCTTCTCTACTGCCGGTCCCAATTAGCCTCTTGGAATGGGAATCCTGCACAAAACACGAAGTAGGGGAAAAATCAACAACATACCTAGAATCACATAACTGACTGATAAAGATCAAGTTTAAAGTAAGATGGGAATATAATAAATAACAGGAAGACATAAGGGAGAATACATAATAGAACCAACGCCTGCCAATGGCAGGGGAGTACCATTAGCAGTGAGTACAGAGACAGATAAGTGAGAAGGGGATAGAGAAGTAAACAAGGATATGAGACATGTGATGAGTGGCTCCTGAGTCAAAGACCCAAGTGGAGGGAGAAGGCAAACCTATGGATAGAGAAACAATGGACAATGCATTTGGCTGAGTGGAAGAAAGAAACCTCTGCAACTGATCTGCAAGGACGGACAAAGAAGGAGTAGAAGATGAAGGCTCAGGCCCAGACGGAACAACTGTGGCAATGCGATGCTGCTTAGGTGGGGACACTTGATGTTGTGGTTGTTTCATTAACAGAGGACATTGTGCCTTCCAATGCCCCTTTTGCTTACAGTAACTGCAATCATCAATGGCAACCCACCTACCTTGGCACTGTCGTGGCTGTGAATTAGAAGAAGGTTTGGATGGCACAGCTAAGACAGTCTGATGAGGCATAGATATAAGACCATTTCCAGCATGAGACTTGAATTGAATTTCCTCAGCTAAGAGTTTGTGGACCACCGCATCGACAGACTAGAGGGGATGACGATGAAGAATAGAACCTCGAAGTATTTCAAAATCATCACGAAGAGTTGCCAAAAATTGAACAAGCCGTCCTTCTTCTCGATAAGTGCAATAAAGGGCAATGGAACTGAGGCCCGCATGTTCTGTTAAGGCAAGTTGATCCCAGAAACTAGTCATAACAGCATAAATTTGTTGGATGCTCATATCTCCCTGTCGAGCCAGACAAATGTCATTCTCGAGTTGGTATCTCTTAGCAAAGTTAGATTGCTTATACAACCTCTCTAAGTGATCCCAAATGGCTTTGGTGGTGGAGAATTTGGCGAGTTGCATACCAATAGAGAGGTCAACAGAGTTATTGATCCATGTGATAATTTTAGAATTATTTGTGGTCCAAGTAACAAGGGACTGAGTATAATCGTCGGCCTTGGTATTCGAGGGAGCAACAATGACCCTGGAAATGTAACCCCACAAATTCTTGCCTGTCAAAAAATTTTGCATAACATATGCCCAATAAGTGTAATTGGTGTCATTCAATTTTACACTGATGGCTTGAAGAGAGTCATCACGTTCACCAGCCATTGGAACTAATGTGAAAAACAAGGTGGTTGAGTGGGCTGCAAAACTGAGCTTCGAATTGCTCCTGGTGTGGCTGGGCTCTGGGCCGGAATGAGCTGAGCTGCAGAAGAGGCTGCTGAGTGAGCCTTGTTGCTTGTAACTATCTCGCCAGAACAAATCCCTTTTGCTGTTTTTTTTTTTTTTTTTAAGGGGAACTGTATATCGGTAAAAACACTGACTAGTGTTCGGCGGCAACAACCTTGCTTCCTCTATTTCCCTCGCGTCAATCGTCGCCGATCAGATCTGACCTGAAATCCAGTCGCAAGTGACAAGAACAAAGGGCAGCACCAAGCAGAGGCGCTGCAACGACGGGGCGGCAAGGGACAAACTACATAAACAGATCTGGATGCAAAGCAGCGGCACGATCAGCAAGAGGCTGTAGAACTGAGGCGTGGCTGCTGCAGAAGAGGGGTGAATCGCACAGTAGATTGGCCGGAATGGGCGCTGAATGAGCGGCAGCAAAGGAAGCACAAGCAGCGGCAGAGATCTGAAGGCAGAGATAGGAACTCAGATCTGGCAGAGTGGCAGGGAGAAGGCTGTTGCTGAAGGCAGAGATCGGAACTCAGATCTGGCAGAGTGGGGCGGAAGACTCAGATCAGATCCAAACGGAAAAAAAAAATCTGCTGCTGATGAAATCCAGATCAAATCGAGAACGGGAACTCAATAAAAAACAATCCAAAACGAAACCCACAAATCAGATGCAGTGGGCGGTGAGGAGATGCGAGGCTGCAAGAGAAGAGGCGGCTGATGCAATACGAAGAAGCAAAATCCGAAATCAAAATCTGTGGATCCCGATAAAAAAAAATATAGCACTCAGAAACAGTTCCACCTGTGTCCCAAGCAAAACCTCAGGCTCGTGATACCATGATAGAAACAGAGAATCGGTAGATCTTAATGTATACAAATAAAGTATTTATACATAACACAACTCTAAACGCCTCATTAACTAAGGACTAAACTACCCCTAAGATATATAAATAAGTTACATATCTAACAATCATGAGATATATTTGACATATTGTGATTAGATTACATCCAATCAAACCCACAAATAATACCTCCCTCTCTCTCTCTCCCCTCTTTGCCCAGTTGTTGCAGAGACAAGTTCTCTCTCTCTCTTCTCAGTTTTTTTTTTAAATATTTTAATAGAATAATATTCAATGCTTATAGTAATCAACGAAGATGTGTTAATGTCATTAGTCATTACATAGTTTATAGGGTATGTGTGTGAGTTTTTTGAAAATTCAATAAAAGTTTAAATTTTTGAAATACTTCTCATTTTCGAATTGTTTATAACCAAATGAATGAAATGATATATAAATGTTTCTATAGGGTATTTATGTAACTTTTTTAATTTTTTAATATTTTTATAAAATTCAAAAAATTAAAATAAAAAATCAATTTTAATAAAAGATACATGACACTGCGTAATAGTTGAGAATATAAAGTTCATATTAAGTGTTTCTTTGTGATGATTTTTAAGATGTAAATTTTGATTTTTTTTTCAAAGATTTAAAACTTCATAAAAATGATCGATATTTTAAAAATATATGTATTTATCTTATGTTTTTCATTTTTTTCTTATTCTACTATGTTTTTCTAAAATATATATAAAAAAAAAAGGAAGGAAATGATCTTTGCGTCATGGATACATATATTGGGCCATTTTTTTAACCCCCAGCAAGGATGGATCATTAACCTTCTCTTCACTCTATCCAAAAGAACCCCTACTTACACATCAACAATGGTACCATATATGATATTTCTCTTACGAAATTCAGAAATATCTTATGAGCAACATATTACGTGTTGAAAAATAATATATTGACATTGCATAAATGGTTTTAGAGTTCCTCGTTTTGAGCTGTTTCTAGTTTGGAGGAGTTCATAGCTGGAGTGGGTTCCGAGCTATTTGTTTTTATGATTTTTTATTTCTTATTGTTTCTGTATTTGCACCTTTGATTTCTATCTTTCTATTAATAAATTAACTATTAAGAAAAAATAAAAGAGATATATAGAATAAAAGAAGAATGAATGGGTCTAAATTCCTCCTTTCCTTTTTTTTCCTCAATAAAAATCATTTTTTAGCCTAATAAACAATAATCATGGTTTTGATAGACTAATGAGAGGGCAAAAGAACACTTATGCCCTGGTGTGTTGGCGATGCTTTTATATATATATATATATATATATATATATTTCACCCACAAATTGGTTATTAGTTTGTACATGCGTAGAGGTGGGGTCTTTAATGATCATAAACTCATTAAAAGTCTATATTTAAATATATAATACATTAAAGATCATTTTGATTGAAGCAAAATACATTATATTTTTAAAGTACATAAAATTTAAGAATTAAAAATTTGAACCCAAAAATTAAAATTCAATTAATATAATTAAAGTAAATTTTTATCAATTTTATAGTGCAAGTATGGAGCTAGGTCAATTTATCATGTTAATGACATGTTTTGTGCTGATAGTTAGAAATTTGTGTATGAGTATAGAGTGAAAATAGATTGTATATAATTTATTTATTTTAAAAATAATTAAAATGCGGTTATAGAAAATAGAAATGTCAAAAAATTTGAAAACGAACACATATAAGTATGGTATTCATACTTGAAATATTAAAAGACAATTATTTTGGCTAAAGTATTATATAAATATAATATATTTATATTTTTAATTATTGTGAAATATTTTAAATTGAAATGAAGACTTTAAACTGTATTTTCAGTTTAAATTTATTCTTTTTACTAAAGTTGTTAAAAGGAAACCAACTTTAAAAATTAATTTAATTTTTTTCATTTATATTATACTTTAGATAAAAAAAATGAGTATTTACAAAGCTTTTCTTCTATTTCTCTTTTGTAAATGTTCAATGTATGGGTCTGAATATCAGTCGATACAAATCGTATTAGCCAATATGATACGGTTTTGAAACCTTAGTATATTGGCATATATCTCAGCCGCATCATATCGGTCGATATTGGCCGTTTTTATTAAAAAAAAAAATAAGGAGAGAAATTTATCGGCCGATACTGTTTTTTCAACCCCTGGTTCAAAGCTTAAAATTACATCTAATTACTTTGAGGAATTTTTTTTTAAAACTATTTTGAGAAAATGTTTAAATTATATATTTATATAAATATAAGAAGGGTAGCTATCCTCACACGAGGTTTTTGTGTAGCTAAACACGTAAATGAGTGTATTTTTCACTTTACCCTTCGCCCTGCCATACGAATAACTTAAAAAAAATGTAAAAAATCAGAGCACTTACTAGAGTACGTAAAATTCAAAGAAGATGAATTTTGAAAAGTTGTTTGTACAAATCGGTCGAGAAATTGGTGAAATTTGAAAACCCGAGCTAAACGTGGTCAATACCCACACTTAATGAACAAACTAGAATGGTTCGCTGTTTTGGAGTGCCGGTAATTATTTTTTAAGTTATTGTAATGTAAAGTGGGAAATCCACTAATTCTACCCAATAAGAAAGAGAATGCATAAGAAATAAAATCATTGAATAATTTTTAAATTATATTTAAATATAATATATAAATTATATTTTCATATTAAAATATATAAAATATATAAATTAAAGTTATGTAAATACGATATTTTTTTTTTAAATTACAGCAGTGTTAAACGGAGAACTCGTCACTGATGGTGAGGCTATACTATGTCAATAGAATAAAAGAGAATAGTTTAGAAAAAGAAAAGAACAGAAAAAGAAAAGAAATATAGACCTGGAAAATGTCCTAACCTCTCATCCACATTGAAGCATCAGAAATGGCCAAACAGGAGAAAAATCTAGTTTAGAGGAAGAAGTAGAAAAGAAGAAGAAAACCAACGTTCGACCGAAAATCAGGTAATCTCATAAACCAACTCTCTTTCCATTTCTCTCCTTTCTACCAATGGCCCTGTTGTTAGCAACAAAGAACGCCCATCGAATCATTTTCCACCTGATAAATGATTCAGATAACAAAAAAGGAAGGTCCCCTAAGATCTAGTTAGTAAAAGGCCAGCAGAATGAACTTTTGCTGTATTTTTTTTTCCTCTGCATCGATATGTGAGGGCCTGTTTGGTAGCAGGGAATTCCGTAAGTGGAATTGAGAATTTTCAAATTGCTTTACACAACACTACAGCGAGTCGACTTCATTTGATTTTACTAAATAATTCCAGCCTGCCAAACAGTTCCTCTAGGGTGTTTCTTATGCTCCCTAGGAATTACAACCATTTATAAGGTGGGCTATCACGAAGGAAAACCAATAAATCAGAATGTAAGTTCCACCTTAATTGTCATGTTAGTGGCCTGAAACTAGAGGATAAAAAATTGAGCAAGAAAATGATCTTAGTCTCTATCTGCTTATATAAATTACATTGATTAAATGTTTGTGGTTTTTAAATCACTTCAATATTTAAGATGATTCCAATCCTATGCTGGTGGCTCATTGAGTTGTACTTTTGATTCTCATAGACGTGCCATGTGGATGTGGAAATGTTGGAGAATAACAAGCTTCCCATATTTGCTCACAATACTTTTCTATCGATACTTAAGACTTTGAAACAAATGAAGTATTTTTCGGTCATATATAAAACACATACATGCATGCTATGCATGCATACATAAAGCATATGTAGGTAAGTAGGTATTTGAGTATGCATGTATCTCACTTCTAAATTAATTTGGAATTAATTCCATCTTGGACTTTCTCATCTCTGGTATTGAATGGTCCACACTCTATTCTGCATTTGCATACCTTGGTTTGTTAACGATGGTTGCAGATTTTATGTTTGATGGGTGGGTAACTAGACTTTGTTGTTCCTTCTATTTATGCTTCAGGGAGTAATTTCGGCATCTGTTCCAAATGCAATTTTTTAATCAAATTTAAAGTATATTTTGATTCCGAGTCTATGATCCTTTCAAGATTACCATGCCATTTCGTTAGTATATCCAAGGCATAATCATTACAGCTACCTGTACTTTTAAAGTAGGTTTTATCTTGGTTTATAAGCACAATTTTTGAATCACTTATTCATTCTATTGATAGGCTTTATGTATAATCTTTTAAATCAATCCATATAGGTAAGTGTTCCGGACATAGAGAAATGATAATACCGGTGGTTGAATCATCCCTGGCAGTTGGATTCTGCAGCAGCAGTCCATCCTCTTCTATTCCTTTTTCAGGTTTACATTCTTTTTATTCCTTAAGGTCTGGAAGTGTTCCAGATTCTCTTTTCATAGTATAAACTGCTATTTTGACTCTTTATACTCCTGATATAGGTGTATGTCGCCCCTTCAGTAATTTCTCTGCTGTCATCAGTGGTGATCCCATTGCTTTATATATTGGCTGTTGCCGCAGAGCATCCCAAGCTAGTCAGAAGTTCTTCAACAAAGGAATTGACCATGCTACACATGTCTACAGCAAGGGTTTAAGGTACTCTCTCCCATCACTGCTGCTGACTTTGTTCCATCTTTTGAATCTTGGGCAGCTGCATTCCTTTTTTATGATAAAAACATGGTTATACTCACATACCAATTAGGCCTTCAGTGAGCTGCTGATATTTCCTTATAGGGGTAATGGACTAACCAGAGGGGCTAATCTTCTCAAGCGAAACATTGCCCAAGCTGCATCACCTGGACATTCTGACTCAATGTCAGACCCCCTCGAGTTCAGTAGCAGCGAGAACCCATGCTACCACCCCTTTGAGGAAATAGGAGAACCTGTTGCACAGCTGGGTAGTGAAGCAGATGCAAGACTCACAGATGCTGAAACGACAAGAACAATGATTGAGGTACTGGTCCTTTCACGGTTTTGAGAGGCTTGACTAGATGTTGGCACTTATTTTAGGCACGACTCAAGTTTGAATTACAAGACGTTAGCCTCATTTTTTTTTTTTTTAAAGTTTTTAGAGAAGAATACAACCAGCAGAACATGTCTATAAGCAGCAGCGAAGCAGGTACATGCACTTCAAACAAACAACAGCTAGAAATGATAAAGTAGGAAAAACGAACAACTTTCTGGGTAAAATGCTCCTTCAATGCTCTACAAATACCTGAGACCAAACAACATCTAGAAAGGGTACAGTAGGAAAATGGACAACTTTTTAGATAAGTCAGAACACTTCTTCCAAGCTCTGGAAGTATCCAAGATTGAGAGATTTTTGAAAAGAAGAATAATAATAAAAGTAAAACTTTTGTCTCAGATTTTAGATTAAAACATAGAAAAAAGAAAAAAAAAAGAGGGAAACTTCCCCTCTTGAAAGAGAAGGAATTTTGTTCATGGATGATAACGAAAGAGTGGAGTTTTTTCCCCCCTTTCTTTTTCTAAATAATGATGTTTTGGTCTTGAATGGTAAACAAAGAGGGGAGTTTCCTGAGATAGTTATTATTATTTTGGTGGTTGGGATAATGATTCATGTGTTTTTTTTTATGGTTTAACTTAAAGGGCTAGTTTACACCTGGGTGGACTGATTATGTAACCAGGTCTGTTGGATTAGTTCTGCTGCCTGGTCTGGTCTGGTCCAGCTTTTATAACACTTGCAAGATACTTATTGCGGGCCAATTTTGCCACTTCAATGTCAGTGGATGGCAAGATAAGAATGGGTGTAAGCTGCATTACCATGCATACTTGCGTTCAAATCAACACTAGTACAATGTGTTACATCATGGGGCATGTCCCAAAACATATGATTTTGTGGATATGGCATACTAGTTAAAATGAATAAATGACTGTTAGCTCTGAATAAAGTTGATTTGGAATAACACCATAAAAATGTTGAAATTTTACTTTCTACCATCAAACAATAAACCTTTCAATAATTTATTTTCATCTGCAAAGAAGTAAAATGTAAATTAATGTTTTGTAGTTACAAATGGTGTTTACACTGGCAGTAGAAGAATGTCTTAGTGTTTTGAAGAGTGGTTGTTGTGAATAGATGTAATATATGCCTGTAAATGCAGAGTAATATTGGATTTTGCACATTTTGAAGAACCCACATATCATTGGTGGGTGGGAAGGGATTACTACAGATATTAGTTGTCCAAGAACCGATCCTTGTTCCTTGATTGGATGATTATAGCCATGAATCATGGACATGAAATAGGATAGATAGATGAAAGTTATCTCATGCCCCTGGCATGATCATTTTTGTCAATGTCTTGAGAATCTTGTAGAGATCTAGTGGTGGATGATTTTTTTTAAAGGTAACTGTTTTATTAAAAGATGAAAAAGAATGCAACCAGCTAGGCACCCATAGAGAGAGAAGCCCAACTGGCAACAAACCCGAGACCCAGACTTACCAAACCCAACCGACAGGCTAAGAACTGAAGAAAGTCTCAATAACAAGAAAGGACCCCTGATTAGCTCATCTTTCTTGAAGTTGGCAAATCTAGGAACTTGAGACAAAACAAAGTTACAGGACTTTACAGATTTCTGATGTTCTCAACTTTATCCAGCAGCCTCTATGGACATTGGCTGCCTTTGGCCCAGTTGATAACCACTTAGATTCTCCCTCCAACATGTCACCCTCAGCCCCAAATTCTTCCAACTCTTGGACACCTCTCTAGAGGGCATGCAGCTCAATCCCTTAGCGATCCCAATGAAATTAACCAGGAGGCTACCTTGAATTTAGTAGAATCAATAACCTGTGTTGTAATGGCCCGGCCCCTAATTTATTGAGTTATGACGTAAGAACTGGGCGGCAGACGTGTGCGAGGAGTGTCAAAAATCTCCCCGAGGACACGAGAAATTAAGTTTCTCACTATTGGCCGCGATGCCTCGCCACGCAAAGATCCAGCTTTCCCACAGAAAACTTGATATTTATTTCATGCCAAAGAGACCAAACAATGCTTAAAACAGTGCCTTTCCCAACCTCTTTCCTGAAATGGCTGCACTTTGTGACAACGATCTCATTTAATAGAGAACACCACTTTTTTAGGGAAGCAGAAAGAAATCTCAGCTAGATGATAAAAATGAATATAAACCTTATAAGAGAAAGGGTAGTGCATAAGAACACGGGGTGGACTCTACCACTGCAGGCATTTTCTATCTTTGAGTCCTTAACATGATGTGGGGAGACTTTCTTTTATGTTTTGTTCTTGGACATTTTGTTGGATGTATTTTTCTTTTCTTGTTCTCAGTTTTCCTGGGTTTAAGGCTCTTAGACCATATTCTTTGTATTTGTATCATTCTTTTTTTTTTTTTCTATTAATATATTCAACCTTTGTTTCTGCTAAAAAAAGGGGTTACCTTTTCCTCTGCCATAAGGCAGAAGGGTCAGGTGTTGACAATTACAATTACCATTCTTCTTGATATCAAATGGTCGATCATGAGAATTCTGTCCAGGCCTGCGATCCACCCAAAGATATGCACTCTGAAAGGAGCACAAGATTTCCAGATTGAAGGAGAAACCAAAGGAGATTCTCCCTTCTTTAACAGGCTTGCATAAAAAGGTTTCACACTAAAACACCATGAGGATCAGGTTCCCATAACCTACTATCTTTTGACGTAGGACAAAAGTGTGGCATGCCCTAAAGTTAGATTTAAGTACCCTAAAATCCGTAGATCTAAATGCTAGATGGATATCTTTACGAGAATACAAACATGTGTGTGGTGAATCCTAAAATGACATGCAACCTATATCTATGATTCACATAAGATTTTAAAGAGATAAATTTATGTTAAACAAAGAATAAAACAAAGAACTTAGTCAATTCACACTCACAATTAATTAAAGAGATTCAAAAAGAAGAATGATACCTACACATAAAGCCTTCATGGTTGTATTGCTCGCCTTCAATGGAAAATCCTTCAAAAGACTAAGTCATACCCAACCCTGCCCTAGGTCTTCTAGATTTAAAAATCAGTCACCCAAAGGATGAAATAGGGTTATGCGACCACCTAGGGTTTTTCCAAAGGTATTAGGGTTTGTCTTTTTCTTTTTTCTTTTTTAATTTTTGGGCAAAACTAGGTTTCAAATAGGGTGAAACAGTAGGTTAGGGTTTGATCTACGAGTTTAAGATAGGGATATATAGAGGTTGGGGAGTAAAATAGGGCAAAACGGGCTTGTCCATACGGTAGTACAAATGTCCTTATGGATTGGTGGGTCCTGGCAAGGTTTTGGTGGCTGATGGTGGGGTTGGGTCCTAGTTTGGAGAGGGTTAGGGTTTGAATGAAAAATAGGGAAAAATAAGGTATAGAAAGAGGGAAAATAACGTAGCGGAAGCGGTGAGGGTTTAAAGGGGCCTGGTCAAACCCAGTAGACTCGGGTCAAACAGTCAAAAAGTTGGGCAAATCTGGTCAAACTGGTTTAAACCTGTTCCCACTAATGAAAAATTAATTTGAATGGATCAAACGGGTCCCACAATAATTTTTATGGAAGATGAAAAGAAAAGGATAGAGATGGTTTGGTGATTATAGAAAAAGGTGAGGGTATGAATGAAATATGAAAAGAATGAGGAGACAATGAATAGACAAGGCATTAATTGCCTTGGGAAAGTGATTTGGGCTTATTGGTTTTCTCTGGAAATTGAAAAGAAGAAGATGGAAGAAGTAGCTGATTCGTGAGGGACTTCTAGCTGAGAGGGAGACTCAGTGTGGGCAGCAGAAAGGGAGTGGAAACGAGTGACAGTAGCAATGGAAGAGAAGAGAAAGGAAGAGGGGGCAGAGATAGGTGCGACAGTACTTGTATGGAGTTTATGAAGGCCGCAGAGAAGCAGGGGCTATGGGCGGATTTGGACGTGGAAGACGTGAGCACTGTTGGTTGTTCTTCAGAACGGTGCTGGTTGGAAATGGTAGAAACGATGGAGGGTATGCTTGCAGATTGGGGACGGCGATGGTGGAGGACTGATCTGGGATAATGCTTAGATAACGGTGAAGGCAACGACAAACACGCTTGAGATAAAGCTCAGGCACTTGTGATGGGAGCAGGGTGGAACTAGGCCACCAATTGAGGACGGTCTGCAACTTGGGCAAAGAGATGAAAGTAGAGAAGATAAATAGCAATAGATAAATTCAATGTTCACAATAGTATATCCCTCCTTTATCACTACAACCATATATATAGAAGAAAATAAAGACAATCCTAACCAAACTCAAATGACAATCCTAACTAAACTCAAATGCCAACACCGATTCTGATCTCCAAGTTAAGCTAGGAGACTGGTTTGACTGGACTAACAACGTAACATGGACTGCGTGTCCAAGGTAAGGACTGACTAACAACAATAAAATTAAAATTAAAATTAAAATTAAAATTACTAAATATGCTAAATAATAGAAGTGGGGTCCACTTGTATGAGGGCCACTGTCCTACATCAGAAAAAATGGAGAAAAAGAGAGGATAAAAGGGAAGGGAAGAAAAAGAGAAGTACAAAAATACCCTCCCCACAACATCATATATATCAAGAAAGCCCAAAGTTGTAATTACATATGATAAGATAGCCCATTCCTAAAATCCTATCCTTGTAACCCCAAGGGGTTGGCCCAATGGTTTGGGCACAAGACCTTAGGATTGAGGTCTTGGGTTCAAATTCCGGCAGCCTCAATGAAGTGCTACTTCCTATGGGGTTATTCCCCATCGAAGAACCCGGTGTGTGTGTGCAGGGAGGTGTGCATACACTCCGAAGGATTAGTTGGGTGAGACGCCTATACAACTTGGGACACCAAAAAAAAAATTCCTATCCCTGTGAGTCACAAGTGGTAAATGCCCTGGACAGTTGAATCTACTCCTTGTTTTGCAAAAAAGACTGCAACTTCATTGGCCAACCTGCTAATTTAGTGAACGAGATTTCTCGGCTTGTAAGTAGAGCCTTAATCTTCCTCACCATTGTTACCAACTTCCACGGGGTTTCTTCACTCCCGATGCCCATTTGACTGCATTTGCCGAATTGCTTTCAATTACCAATTTGCCCAACCCTAAAGAGTTCCAAATTGTCAAGGCTTTCCTAATGTTGAAAAGTTCCGCCTCATTCGATTCTCTCCTCCCTACCGACTCTAGGAATACGACCACGGGTTTCCGGTGTGATCGCGAAGGATTCCACCTATACCTGCAGGCCCCAATTTTCCCCTTGCTGCTCCATCCACATTAAACTTGAACAACCCTTGTTGTCGTGGCGTCCAGGTGGTTAATTTATTTGTCTTTTAGGGACTCCCAATATAGAACCCTCCCATGATTGATAGAAATCTATTATCTTAGATCCTATGAAGTCTTTCCCTGATAAGAGCAAGGTACACAATCTCCATTTGGCCTGCTGAAATAAATCCGTAACCTCTGACTCCTTTGATTGAAAATTTCTTACATTCCTTTCCTTCTAAATGGTTCAAAGGATTGCTGCGGGAATTGTATTCCATGTCATCTTCTTCCTAGAGACAAGGTGTGAGATGGACCATGACCGCATGACCCCAGTGCAAGTGTTCCCTAGTACCCATGGTGTTTCCATGAGATTAAGGAAATTTTTCCACAAATGATTTGCAAAGGTACAATTTAAAAATAGATGGTCCGCCTCTTCCTTCATTTGGCTACACAAGGGGCATTGGAGATCGTCCTCCGAGTTGAGTAATCCCCTCCTCCTTAGAGCTACTCTGGTAAGTGTCTTTCCTTGTAGGATGCTCCACATAAAGGCATGTACTCTCGGGGGTGGTGAAGTGGGGGGGCGGATGCGCTAGGTTTCTCCAAGCTAAGCTAGGAAGTGAGGCACCATTGCTTGAGTTACAGACCTTCCCCACCATTGATCTGACCGTAAAGACTCCAGAAGATTCCCCTGTCCAAATTAGTTCATCTTCTTCCTCAAGGGACAAAGGTAAGTCTCCTAGAAGGTTTTGCAGACCTTCTAAGCTTTCCTATTTGAAGTCCCTTAGGTTTCTTCTAAAGTCAAAATGCCACTGAATTCGTCCAGCCTCCAACCTATAGCTTTCGCTCACAACCGCCGCCTTCTAGACTAATAGAAGTCAAGACTGTTTGTTATCCGTTTAAAATAGGTGGATTTTTTTTTTCTTGCAACAAAGTATATTTTGATTTTTATTAATGATTATGCTAGAAAAGCTTGGGTGTATTTATTGAAAGAAATTTTTGAGCTTTTGGCATGTTCAAAGAATTTAAAGCTTTTGTGGAACAGTAGAGTGGTTTCTACATTAAGAAGTTGAGATTCAATATAGAGGAGAGGAGTACACCTCCAATTAATTCTACAACTATTGCAAATGACGAGGGATCAATGCTAGTTGATAGGCAGTCATACACCTTAACAAAATGGTATTTTGAGAGAAATATTTGGGTAATTGTATATATGGCTAGAAGCATGCCATTGCTTGTGCTATTGATCTGTTGAACAATTGTTTGACAAAAGGTGTTTATGGAAAAAGACACTAGAGGAAGCTTGGAGCAACATAAAGTTAGATGTCTTCTTCTTGTGGGCATTTGGGTGTGTCACATATTCCTATGTACCAGATTAGGGGAAAGAGGTTTGATGACCAGAGTTAGAAATGCATATTCATTGGCTACAGTGATGTGAATGAGGGTTATAAGTTGTATATTGAATCTTTTGGAAAAAAATAGTGTTGGGGGGGGGGGGGGGGGGGGGGGTTGGGGTTGAGGAGAGGAGGAGGGGAGGCAAATGGTGGGCAAATATGTCCAATTGCATAGTCCCATTTCAGAAGATGCTACCCATTTTACAAAATGAAATTTCACTCTTTTTACATTTTGTTCCTTGTTTTCTGGAACAATCTTCCTCCACAATAGTCACTAAGTGCCTAATTCTAATCTCGAACTGCTAGACCTTCTTTGCCTTAAGTGATGTAAATTGTAATGAGTTTTTCTTCCTCTGATCAGTAACAAAAATTTCATTCTCGAGTTTGAGAGAGACTACAAGTATCGAAAACTAGGAAAAAAGGGGTGACCTTCAAAGACATGGATTGATGGGATAAAAGACATGGTGGAGAATGATGTAATAGAGGGTGTGGTTTTTAATGGAGTAAAATGAAAATTTAGAACTCAAAAAGTTGGCCACAGACCTTACAAAAAAAAGAAAATAAAAAAGATTACTCCAGATAGATATAAAAATGGTTTTTTGATGATGATAATGATGATTATAAGAGTTACAAAAAGAATATAGAACATAAGAGATATATACTGTTAGAATGCTTACAAAAGTTTACACCACTAAAACCTAAAAAATGATCAACTCCATTGTATAAGTGGCTTCAAGATAACAATGACCCTGCAAACTGTGAATCCGTACATGGTTTGCCAAGGAGTTGTGTTGTTTAGCCATTTGCTGGAATCTCCACCATATGTAGTTTAAACAAAAATGAACAAAATGATTCTTAACCTTCCATTGATGGTCTTGCTTTTCTCATTTGTCACCAATCTCCTGAGTATATTTCATTGGCATTTCATGTCTATCATTTCTATGTATTGCTTCTACGTGCAGGTCCAAGAGTATAAATGAACTTTCATCCATAATGTGCTTTTATTCTAGCATATGGGTGTATTATTTTCTAAATATAGTATTTCCTTTTCACCTTTACTCTTTACATTCATCATTGAGGGGATGAGGATTATTGCAGGTTACATTGTCATTTAGGCCACTTTCTTTCCTTTTGTTTATGTTTTATGTAAAGCCTCATTCATTGATTATGTAAATTATGTTGGACACTCTACATGCATCTAACTTATGCCTACATTCAGGTAAATAGCAAAGCGATGCTAATGTTTTCAGGAGTGATTGATGATGAGGTTCATGAGAATGTTATTTGGCCTGAATTGCATTATGTGACTGATGAACATGGAGGTAAGCAAGATGGCTAGTGTTGCTTGACAAATATATCTCTTTCTTTATGTTTAGCACCTTCTTTTGGTTGTCTTAGGACTACTTTTGGCTTTTATGTTTTGCATGATCTGGAACCTGGTCAGATATTTACTTTAAGGTGAATAGCAATGAAGACATTATGCAAACCTTAACTGCTGACAATAGCTACGTGGTACTGATTTTATTTTTTAAAATTCATTTATTAGTTCACATCAACAGCTTATGATTTCATTAGCTCTTAGGTTCAATATTGCCTTACATAGAGGTTGCATTTCTGCAGCAAGTGTTGATTGGCTTGGATAAGATAGAGACGTTCAATGAAATGGAACTATCAGGGCAATCAGATATTGACTTTGGCATTGAAGTATTTTCAGATGAGGATAGTAATATATCAGATGACGATGATGACGGTGACGACGACGATGGCGATGATGACAGTGATGATGAGGAGGTCAGGTTTATTTTTCAGATGAGTTCAAATTTAACAACTTGATATGGGGTGAAGTTGGGGCAAGAATTTTGAAATGTCTAACAAAATGCATACTGTTCTTAATTTGTTATCAGGATTGGGTTGCATTTCTTGAAGATGAAGAAGATGAGTTAGGTTCTTCTGATACATTAGGTGATTGGGCAAACTTGGAGACCATGCGTTCTTCTCATCCAATGTATTTTGCTAGAAGAATTGCTGAGGTATCTGATCGTCATAATGGATGTCCAGTGGTTAGAGAAGATTATGACAATATTTGTGGAGCACATTATATAAATTTCATCATATTCTTGTTGCACTCCATGAGGATATCTTTTGTAGTAGAAATGGCATTTTTTTTATGGATTTATCTACTTATAGGCTTCTTTTTTTTTTTTTTTATCATTTGGAGATATTACCGATATCTCTATCATGGTTGATAATGTTTGGATTATGCTTGCTGTTTTTATAGGTGGTATCGAATCCCCATTTAGATTGGATGGATCAACCTTCCATGGGTCTTGCTATCCAGGGAGTGTTGAGACCTGCATTTGTTGAAGAGCAGTCTACCATTCAGAAGCATATGACAGGCCAACTTACTGGTAACGATAGCATATAAACCAGCTTTTAAAAATCATGAAAAACAGTCTTGAAAGTCTTTGTATGCAAATTCCTTTTATTGATAATTTTATGTAGTTCTGTTATTTGTTTTAGTGTTTAGGGTTGTTTTCTAACAAATGAGGCTATGGACCATTTAATTGAAATGTGCAATCTGGGCAGAGAAATTGGAGAAAGATGGAAGCCTACGGATAGGGACTTCTATTTACAAGTTGGAGATGATTAGCATTCAGTTGGTTTCTCCGTATGGAAGTCAGGCATGTTCCAATATCTTGACTGAGTCCATATTTCTGCCACTGGTCCATCTACCTATTTGATTGCTTGCTTTTATCTACTCTTGGGGACAGCTGGCATTCAATATGAATTGGAGGCTGGAGCTAGATTTAACTGTTTGTCTTTGGAACCGATGATAGTTGTGGATGTAAATACAAATTTTACAAAATTTGAAGCACAAGTTATAGATAGAATTTGAACATGAATACAAAAATGGGTACAAGGGTCCTAAGCACAATATCATTGACTCCTCTTTGAGCGACCAGCTTAGCACCCCTTCACATGGACGTTGAGCATAAATTTCAATTTGAATGACTACAAGAATATGTAGGTTACAATGGATTAAAATTTACACTAAATTGCAATATTCACAACTTCCAATTTTTTTATGGTGGCTTGAATACATGAATCTCCTAGTGGGGTCCAATAGAATTTTTCCACTTTGTGGAAATTCCATTTGTTGGAGGTAGTGGATGATTCCTCTAATATGCAAGATTTGTTCTTATCTGTAGAGATGTTGAACTGGAATATAGATGTGGAATGATCCTGTAGTGCGGTTCAAAGACTTGCTCCACTGGATAGATTTCTTAAATCAAACATCAATGGTGCAATTATTAATGGAATTTTTTGATCCTTGAAGGTTCTTCCAGTGGGTTCCAAAGGACAATACACTTGTAGAGATTGCACATGCTTAAAACTTCCTAAGGGGTGAAATTTGGACGGGTTTAACCCGACCTATATGACCCGACCCAAGAAATCAATAAGATGGGTTATGTATTTGTAAATATAGGGACGGGTCAGGAAAAAAAAACTCGTATGGAATTCGGTTCGGGCTACGCTCAGAAATTTAAAATCAACCCGACGTGACCCGAATTGACCTGATTCGACTTGAGTTTTAGGAAATATAAAAAACCTGCTACTGATTTTTTCCCAAATTTAGGCTAAAAATGGGTCGGGTTATCGGGCCAACAACTTGGGTCACGTCGTGCTCAATAATTTTTTATATGGGTTGGGTTGGGTTTATTAAAACCCGGCCCAACCCGCCCGAGTTTCAACACTACCTTCCTGTGGGATCCTAGGGACTTGATACATTTGATGGAGATGAAGTGTGAATGAGATGAAAAATCCTAAACCACATGTATATAAATGCCAACTGAGTTGAGAACAACAAACCACGTTGAATGGAAATGAAGTGCCAAAGGAGTTGTAGATCTCCAAACCACAATTACAACGATGTGCCCAATGGATTGGAAACTCTAGATCACATTTAACATCTTAATGTCAAAGGGTATCAATGTGACAGTTCCAAATCACACCTAGTATGTGAAGGTGTCAGTGAGACTAAATCTCAATTGAATCAAGAATGGAGGAGATGGATCCTTTGGAGTTTCTCATATTTTTTCAAGTTTAGGTTCCATGGATGCTCAAGAAGCTTTCCATGGCTGCCCCAAGTTGATTGTCAATATTTCCAAAAACTAGTCTCGTCTTATCCAAACCCCTCTAAAAAGACCTAAGATTGGCTCCCCCACAAAGCCCAACAAACTCCTGGGAAAGACCCTAAGACTGACTCCCAAGGCCTCCCTAGAGAAGACGTCAGCGAGGTATTATATGCTTCCAATGGAGGCATGAGAGGGAGAAGATGGAGGAAAAACAACCTTCTCTCAAGTGAACTAAAGGTTGATTCCAACCTCCATTCTGTTTGATCATGTGCATATGGTTGGAACTTTTTTCCTTCTTTTGCCCATATCTTCCTCCCTTATTCTGTCTCCTACTGGGCAACATTTATTTTTTTATTTGGAAGCTCTAGCTATATAATGGTGTCTAATTTAGGGCACTTTCAGATAGAAGTACGCTCCCATGATCATGAAGTTGGTGGATGTGTATTTGGACAGTCCATGTTGTTTTGGTCATATATCATTCATTTTTGCTCAGTTCTTGATGCTGCTTTTTGCATTGGAAAGATAAATTGAGGATCTTCAAGATGACACTTCAGAGTCATTTGATCATATAAAGTGGGGCCCGACTGCAATGAACAATAAATATGCATTGTTTTTTTTTAAATAGATTTCACTTGATCATATAAGATCCAGCATGCCCAATCTTTTATAGAATTCACTTGATCTTGATTGATTTAGATGGACAAGGGTTGATCAACCCATTTGAGGCCAGATTGTGCTTAAGATATCTTTGAGGCACTTTTGGATTCTCCCTTCTTTCTTTCTTTGTTTTCTTGTTTTCTTCAAAATTTTATACTTTTGGAGTAGGTGGAACCCACTAATCCTTTCATTCAGAGGACCAAAGGAAGGCTACCAATCCAACTGTTCAAACTGCTGTCAAATGATATACTTCAGCTTGAGGTTGAAAGCATCTCAAATTCAGGTTTATAAATGGAATCCAGTCTCACTTTGAATTTGCAATTTGGACCTACTTGGATTTTTTCATTAGGCACTTCCCAGCTGGTGGTGCCCATGGAATCATGCATTTGACATGCCACTCTGGGCTAAAATTTTATATGACTAGAGTGGAGTCTATTCTGTAATCGTATGAATTCATGCTAATGTGGCATGGGGTGCCTTTGTTTCTTCACAATCCTTTACATCAATTCTTTCTTTGTGGATACCTTGGTTGTCGATTCTAGTTGACTTCCTGATTCATCAAGATAGAAGGTAGAATTCTTCTGTTCTTATACTTGTTCCATTTTCTCTCTTTTCTTTGTGGATACCTTGGTTATCGATTCTAGTTGGCTTCCTGATTGATCAAAAGATAGAAGGTAGAATTTTCTGTTGTTATACTTGTTCCATTTCTCTCTTTTCCTGGATAGAGGGTGGGGACGTGGGATTGATATTCACTTTATTCTGTGGAGCAACAGTAATAAAAAGGCATCTACTTTTAAAGCTTTACAATGTCGCACCTGAGGATGGAATAAACAGCATGTAGTGTAGCATTGACATATTAGGAAGTTGTCAAATGTTGACTGGGATTGATGTAGATCTTATCTATATTATGAAGAAAAAGACTTCGAAAATGAGTGGAACAAAGAATAGAGAAATTTTGTGTTTCTGTTTGATCATTGGCAAGATAGGGGAGGATGCTTGTGCAAGCACTGTACTTAGATATTCTATATAGATGAAAGTTTCCAAATTATATCATTTCAAATACTAAAATTGTGTATAACCTGTGTCCGCACTGCATTGTGTATAGCAAACAAATCCATGTCAAAACAGCATTTAAGGACACAGATTTGGTCACCAATATGTTATGCTAAGATGATTTATCTTATTTTCGTTCATAAATTGTGAACAGTTTAATAGTTTCATATATTGTGAAAGAATGTCATGCAAATATTCATCCACTCTTTGTTGTATCACGTGAATTCCCTTACTTTGAGGGTGCCCACTATTCTAAAAGATACCTATCAGTCTTATCATAGTCTTACTGTGACAGGCATGCATATTTTTATACATTGCACATGGTGGACCAATGGGCACCACTAGATAGTAGATACATGACAGGGCTATGGACTACCCAACTCAGTCAATGCTTAGGGCATTCGAAGCTGTCTGTCTCATTTTCTTTGGGAAGGTTACCAGGGCACTTAATTTGACGGAAAATTGCATTCACTGGTTTTCATTTGGATCATCAACTTCAATGCTTTGGATCAGATGACAAGCAATGTTCTTTGAGGTTGATTTTCAGTAGCCATGGCCCTGCCTTGTATTTAGCGGGGCTTACTAGCCCCATCACATACCATATGTAAAATTGAAGGTACCTATCACTGTAAAACAATGAAAATCTCTCTGAGAACGGACTAAAGCCTGTAGAACAGTTGGCAAGTGCTAAAGTTGTGTTTGAGTAATATCACCATTGTAAATATTATTATATATACCTTTCAAAAAAAAAAGGTGATATCTGTATCTATCTATCTATGGATTCTTTGAAATGGGCAAGTACCCATGTCTGACATGTTTGTGTCGGATTCTGTAGTGCATGTCAGATTTTTTCATGGATTATTCTTCGATTAGAATGACATTGTTATGTGTGGTGGTAAAAATATTCTTACCACATTTTCACCTTTTCAATCTAATTAAAACAGTGAAATGTATATTATTTGATTGTTTTCAGTGAAGTTTATTCACTAAATTTTTACTATGTTTTTCACATGTTAATTTTATGTTAAAACAATATTTATTTTAATTAATTCAAATACTATGCCAACTCCACAAAACCTTTGTTTTAGGATTTGCTGAATTAAACACCTCATACCCATGTTAGATTCTGATTCTGATACATTCCCTTCCTACCACACCAACCCCCCACCACACCCCACACCCTCCCTCTTTTCTCCCTCCCACATATATAGGAAAAGTAACATATTGGGCATGGAGTAATTTTCAATGAAGACAATGAACAGAAGAAAACTAAATTTTCACTCCATAGACAAGTGGTTGTCTTGATGATGCCCGAGTGTATGACTGTTTACTGCAATTTTGGAATATGATGTTTCTAGACCATTTCAAGAGCATCAATAATGCTATGGTAATATTTATGGAACAAAGCAGATTTCTGCCATTTTAACAATTTTTTGTTATTATTTCGTTGTGTGACATATTACTGACTGAACAATTGAGTAATTGACATGTGCAAAATCTTGCTGGCTATGTGTGAGACCTTTAAAAATTCTCATTTTTGATACTATTCTACAGTCTGTGGTAAACGTCAAAGATTATAGGCAAGCTCAACCAGATGTTATTGCACATTTAGCATCCAAAATTATATCTCGGCTGAAAACTGGAGGAGAAAAAATAGTACAAGCCCTTAAATCCCTTTGTTGGAGATGCAAGGGTATTCTAGTAGAGGTAATGCTTTATCATGCAATTGGTATATTTTTTTTTGTAGTATATCTTACTCTAAATTCTTTATAAATTCTTCTAGTCACACTAAACTCTAGCCTAGCATCATCATCATCAACATCATAATCATCATCGTCATCATAGTTGAAGACATTGTTTGATTTGAGTTGCTTTCTGGGTTATACTTCTTAAACCATCCTATTCAAGTCTAAATTCATCGTCAAAATGTATTCTATGTCATTCCTCACTATACCCTGTCTTTTATCAATTTTCCCTTTTCCTTGCTCCTTATATTTGCAGCATTTTATTCCATGTCTCCCTTAAATTTGTATCATTTTGTAAATATATCATGAGGATCACCTAGGGACACATCTTCAAATTGTAATTTGAGGACACTAACCAAATGGGGCCCACCATGGCTCTAATAACATCCCCCTCACACCTATCTAACCCTCCATGAATTGTATCCATAACCCCAATCCAAGTTAAAAAGCCCATTGATCTAACATGATGAATTTCGACTGTTGGATAAAATTGAATGTTTGGGAACTTAAAAAAATATGGCTTCACTTATCCAATCAAGGTGATTTTTTTATAAGCAACTTATTTAAGCAAAATACCTTTGAACGAACCCATCTCCCTAGGCCATAGTGGGCTCCACATGGGAATCCTCAAATTACAATTTGAGGATGCCTCCTTGGGCGATCCACACACACACACAATGGTGCAAACTATGGATTCTGAGGGCCCGCAGTAGACTCAAAGGATCTATTCCTCCCTCACACCCCCTATGAATTGCACTGAAACCCAATTTGTCACCAATTTGACTTTTAAAGCCGAATGATTTGACCTATAAATTTCCATTCTTCGGAAAAGTTCAAATTTGGAGGGACTTAAAAAAATTGGCTTCTCTTATCCAATCAAGATGAAATTTTATAGGAATGAATAGTGATCCCCTACAAATGCATTTGCACCAGACTTATGTTTGAAAGGGCTTGACTTTTGTATGATGCTTATAAAATTTCATCTTGACTGGACGAGAAATTATGTTTAAAGTCCCTCAAAATTTCTTCTCGATTGAATGGTGGAAATTCATTGGGTTAGATCAATGGATTTTAAAGTCAATTTTGTGTCAAATTGGGTTCGATTGCAATTCAGGAGGGGAATGGGTCCACCGTGGGCCCTATGATCCAAAGTTAGGTGCAAAGACGTTGTGGATGATCCTTGTTATATGTATGTATATGTAAGTGTACATATGTATGTAATCATATGAGTGACGTGGCCATGCGCTGTATTTTTTTGGCTCAAATGGGGTCACCTGGGCTCCACTAAAACCCCTCCCCCTCCCCCTCCCCCAAACACATCTACCCCCTATTGATTGAATCCCTATTCAATTTGAACCCATTTGGAGTGATCTCACTGTTGGCTTTAAATCCAACAAAAATTGCCCCATTGTAACCTTTGATTTTTAGACCCTTGAAAATCGTGGCCTTTGACCTATGTTTTAGAGGTAGAATCACCTTGAAGATACCTTTTAAAGAACCCCGCCCCACTCCCTACTACCACCACACACATATTCCCATTATGTGCAGTACAATGTAGTAGATTCTGGTCATAGACACACACGTAATTGCAATGACCCAATTGCAAGAGTGAATATCTACCAAGTACCATGTAGTAGATTCTGGTCATAGACACACATGTAATTGCAATGACCCAAAAACCACCCTTCCCTTCCCCCGAGCCAAGGAGAGCATGCATAAAGGAGTCAGATGCTGCTTCTATTCTTTTCCTTGGTGTAGCTGGGCTGTCCTGGGTTGAACCAGAGACCTAGACCTAGCTCGCGAGTAAATTATTGCACCCACAATCCAATTGGGAGAGAATCAGTAGATGGACTTGAACCAAAGACCTTGCCCGTGAACTAAACTATTGCACCTAAAATCCAACCAATTGGGAGAGAATCAATAGATTCTTTTTTGGGAGCGATCATCCTTCCCAAATACACCATACAACTCTCTGTTGTATTGGGCTCTCTAAGTGTGTGTATGTGTGTGGACCTAGAACACCATTGAGTTCTAGGCACTTGTAATTTCTTTGTTGCTCAACACTCAATTCTTAAAACAATTCATGCCTGCCCTCTGTTTTATAAATGGAACTTGATGATTACAATAGCATTCCATCTTGCTCACTTTTCTGAATTGGTTTCGTTATTACTAGATCATCTTTCATACTCTTTGAAACATTCTGGCTGCAAAATTACATCACAAGCAGAAAACATTCTTGTAATGGACCCTTAGTTTAGCATAAAAGACATATCAAAATGGCTCAAGACCTTAGAAATTAAAATGGATGAATTAATACAATGCAGGCAGTAAATGCTTTGATCTACCAAAATCACTGAAATCTGACAATATGAAAGATTGGACCAATAAGGACCTTATGTGTGTAGATTAATCTGAAGTCATAGTCACTACATGGTTCTAAAATCTCATTCTTGGGGCATCTTAATGATTGGAATATGAAGAAGTCATGGACCCGTCAATTCTATGCTCGGATCTAAAAATATGATGGAAAGATGACTCCACAACTTAAATTGGTGAATCCATACAACCATTTTCCCAAAAAACATTTTTGGAAGGTCAGCTATGACTTGACCCTGCAAGCTAAAGGTTGTGAAACTGAGCTCCTTCCACCACATTGTAGCTTCTCGTCATACTATTTATACACTGTCCAACGTAAGAAACCAAGAAACCATTTTGAAATACTTCAGTTCAGCTTTCAATTCAACAAAGAACCTCAAATACTGAGTTGGACTGGGGAGGATATTGCAGGAATAGCAAAATTGTGTAGGCTGGAATTAGTTAGTTGTCCACCTACAAACTGGTGGACTTCAATTAGTCAACCACTGACTAATGGATTGCTGACTCATTTCTTGGCCGGTGAGTCTCCAGTTTCGGTTGGGTAGCTAAGCTGCTAGGATCCTCAGAGAGCATTAGTGGATAAAATTTGTAGTGTGAAGATTGAACAAAACTTTCAATTCTCTCTGCACATTTATTAGTTGTAGAAATAACATGGATAATGGCCGAAAAAAATTCCGGTCCACATGATCAGAGCAAGGTGGCCGGTGGTCTCCAGTTCAAATTTTAAATTGAAAATTCAGTAATTGATCTGGGTTTTATAGGCGGAACTCCAGTTTTTGGATGATAGGACCTTTTTTCAATTTTGGATGGCTGCCTAATTTGCCAGTTTCTGTAGGTTGGGTGGTTTTAATGTCAGACCATGCTCCCAAGTGGAGTCAGCCCCAGTACGTAGAGTCATGAGTATACAAGTTGGACAAACGAGGAAGAGAGTTAGGCCATTGAAAATGTGGAAAGAAGGGATACAAAAAAGATATGTTAGATAGCAGGGTGTCGGAGCATATGGTTTGATAGGGTCCAATGGAGAAGTAGAACTTGTAAAGCTGACTCCAGGTAGATGGGATAAAGGCGATGATAGTGATGACCATGATCCCAATTATATTGTGTTAACATTAAGCAACCTATCTAAATGATACCCCGCTCAATCAAAAGAAACCTGAACTATGAAGAAATGAAGAAATGCATGTGCGACAACATTTGGCAGCAGACATTTTGATCATCCCGACATTGATCCCTTGTGATAGCTGGATCTTGTCGTTCCTTTTTGTACACAATGTTGGGCACTACATAATGGGATCAGAGATGGACATGGCTCATTGATACCTTCTTTTTGAGTTTGAGGATCCTCCTCTTATACTGCATACTGTCCCATGGCGCAATAAATTTCTATTACCAACTAAAAGCTTAGTCACACGAATATTTTTGGGAAAAAATTTGAATCATAGAGTATACAGAAACATTGCAATATGAGTTAAAGGATAATCTAATAATAAAATATTAGAACATCAAATGTCTAGTTGTGCTCCTATATGCTAATATTTGGGAATGAGGTGTGGAATCTTGATCGTGCATGTTGTCACAATACTTGTATGCTCATGTGGGAGATAGTTGATTCATAATCAATATCATTGAAGCTATTATCCCATCTATTTCGTGTTGGCTATTTGAGTTCTATTTTTCCACTAACTATATTATGAGGCAGAGGTGCCTAATGGTGTCCCAGATTCGGCTCTTTTTATCTTCTTCTTAGCTTAAGATCAATTCCATATCCAAAAGAAAATTAAGTTGATTTCAGAAAGAAGATGCATACATCTAAAAGTTGTGTAGTCATTTTTCTCCCTCATTTAGTATATTAATTATATGCAACTCACTGCAGGAGGTAGCTCCCATTGGGGTGGATAGTCTTGGTTTTGACTTGAGAGTCTGTTCCGGAACTCAAGTCCAAACTTTACGATTTACATTTGGTTTGCGGGTATGTGATTTAAGAATAAGATTATCTGCTTTCCTTTAATATGTTTTAGTTTCTTCAAAATCTCTTTCTAATTTTGATGAATTCTTCTTCAAGCCTTACCTTGTTGAAATAAGACAACTTCTATATAAGAAAACAGAGCCCACTTTCTTTCCATTTTATGTCTTCATCTCTTGCACTGGTAACAATAGTTGATCATCATAAACATTGTTGGGTATCAAACCCATTACACTCGAAGGCAAGTTCACAGTGAGACTGCTCAGTGTGTGTATGTGGGTGGGTGTGGAGTGGTTCTTCCAATGTGCTTCCAGGATAAGCATAATTTGTGCTTATTGAACCTCTGTTAATATAGGATTTTATGTTTGGGAAGGGGAGAAAAATTTTCTTTGGTTATTAGATATTGATTTGTCACCAGTAATTGTTGTGGTTCTTGTTTTATTGGTGCTATCTAATACATCAATCCTCTCATTTGGATTTACTGGAAATTGTCACACATTTTTAAATTCTGTTGGCCTCAAATATAGGATATTTTCAGTATGCAGGCAATCAAATTTTGACTTTGAACCTCATTACATGAAATTTCTATACATTTTCTGCCTCTTGGTTCCTTACCCTCATTACAGAGGGTGGAAATGCGTTTTCAACTCCAAAGAACAAATGATCCAAATGGTACATTCAGAGGGAAAAAAAGCAAGGAGACAAATGTATCTTTGAATAAATTAATAAGAAGAAATGATTGCTAGTGCTGGTTACCCATTATGTGTTACCTTGTGATTTTGCTGGTATGGAAACCCGTAATTGGGAGTTCAAGCCACTGCGCAAGTGGAGGATGCTTACTGCTATGGCCATGATTTTTTCTGAGTTTTATCCAAGCTAAGCAATAAATACTTAAGGTCCATAAATTAGGCTATTCAATTATAACAACACATTTGAATAAAAAAACCATCATATTTTATATCCCTATGGTTTATAGTAATCAATGTTGTGACTTCTGTTATTGTTAATTTAATGTAGATGTTTGGTTGTTTGCTGGTCATGTTATGATTATTAAGAGAGTCATAATTGTCGTATCTAGGATCAGGTTTTCAATAACGAATTTTTTTAATTGAATAAATTGCAGGCAACTTCAGAATACAGCGCTGAAAGACAATTACATGATCTCCTGTTCCCTAGAATACATCCCAAGTTGCATGAATCTCGTCGAAATGAATCCTGAGAGTCGATCACTAGAGCAGCACCTACTTGTGCTTGGATGGTTGGTGCTTGTTTGTATCTTCGTATCCTGTCGGGAACTGAGATCTGGAACTAACAGGTCAAAGTTTCTTGCATGTACTACTTTTTTCATTGTAAAATGCAAAAAAAAAGAAAAAAAGAGAAAACGTGAGGTTCTGTACATTACCTAACTAATTCCATTCATTCAAATACAAGTGTGTATGTTGACTCCATTTGAGCCGAAAGAAGCTAGCCTGCTTTCATATTAGCATTCTTGATTCCTATGCATATAAATATGGAAAAGGAGTACCCTGTTGGTGATTTCATGAATGGTGTATGCATATAAACAAGCCCCATTCTCCTCAAGTGACTTATCGAATTGATTTTGGGGCTTAAGTGAAAGTCTACAATAGCATGTAAGGGTGTCTATCTTAACACGGGAATAGTCTTTTAGGAGACACGGGTTTTCCAGACTTTCCACTTTGACTCTATCCGTCTGTATGAAATTTTTTAAAAATCAGACATTTAGAAATCGGTACACCGATCAGATCACTTTCTTCAAATTTCCATTTTCCAGCGATCCGATAAGTGCACCGGTCCGGTACACCAGTCGAGTGCATTTTGATTCACTGGAAAGTGAACTGATTTCAAAATGTTTGATTTTTTTAAATTTTTTCGTACGAATGGATGGAGGTAAAATAAGAAGTTCACTAAAATCCGTGTCTGCTAAAAGAGTATTTCCATATTAGGATGGACACCCATCGTGTAATTTCAAAAGAAGTCACATAATTGATATTCTATTAATAAATACCCGAAAAATATTGTAAGTCACAGTACATGTCTTTTGACGTAAGAAAACTATGCATACACTGGTAAGGAGAATTCTCCTGCAGCACTTTTCTCAAATTATGTCCTATCAAAATGCATGAATTTGAAGTTTGACCAGACTCGCTTTTCAAGTTTCAATTCTATCCACCAAGTGATACAATTCGATTAGTCACTTCAACTTGATAAAGCTAATTTGACCATACTTTACCCATTGGTCAACTTGGCCTAATCTAACAAATAATTCAACCTGAACTATATTCAGCCAACATCCAAGTCTGCCCATACCTGACCCAAAATTAAACCATAAATCAACCCGCAACCCAAATTGTTTAATAAATATGTTGGCTTCATCTAGCTCTACTTAAACTTCTATGGGGTCACAAAATTTGACTCACTTGACCCAGCCCAAACTTGATGCAACCCAACAATTTGTGTGTGTTTTGTGGACTCTCTTGCTCTCAACCTAGTAATGAATGGGTTTGTTCAAATTCATTTTGAATCATAACATGGGACTCAAAAACATTTTTGTATGCGCATTAGTAGGCCCACTTGTGCTTCGAAGGGATTTATTTGGTTTCTTTGCATTTTATTTTATTAGTGATTTTTCATCATCATATTTATGTCAATAAACATAATTTTTTTTTAAGGTTTCTCACTTTTTCCTGTGAATTTGATTTCTTCTTTTTTTTTTTTCAGAAAAAGTAACAAATTTGTCCGATCTCCACCTTTTTTGATAAAAAAAAATGTTTTTTCTTTATTTTCCTTAATATAGTTGTGCTTTATATGTATCTTATGGTTTGAACATGTTTTGCAGTATATAAATTATAAGTGAAATAGTTGTTTAATTGGTCTAAATCTAGCAAAAATAAAGTTTAGATTTTGTAATTTATTGATTGTATTTGAATGTTGACATGGGTTGCCTTCATATCTGTGTGATTTTATAATCTTGGGATGCGAACAGTTTCTTTCCTTGCCCTTTATGTCTGGTTCTCTCACTCTTTGCCCTCTTGGTTCATATCATTCTCTTGCATAATAGTTGTTGAAGGGGCCAAACTCTCATCCAGGTTTAATCTTGAACTGATTTGAAGGATCATTCTTAATCCAACCCTTCTTAATCATCAATCTCTTCTTAAGACCTACATTCAAGTGTATCCATATTCTTTTTTGTTATACATAAATGTCCATCGTGTTAGGACCAACTCAAGGGACAAGGGCTCCATCATAATTGGACTTGGGCTCTTTCAAATTGGATCAAAAACTTAAGTAGTTGGTCACATAATGGGTCTTGGATGACCCACTACATACCGGTTAGTATTTCTCATACTGATCATGTCGATCATTTCTAAGAACTAAAAAAAAAAATGTAATAAAAAATCAAAATCAAAAGTTAAAGACACTTGGATCCAGAAAAAATAACGATCTTGTCAGTAATTAAGTTTTGTTGAACTTAAGATGGGGATGTTGTGAAAAAAGGATGGTAAAGATGAGAAGAAGTTAACATGAAAAATAGAGATCTAACCATAGAACAAATTAAGTGGTACTAGTGTCGCTAGTATGTTGGAAATTTGGAATTTTTTTTTTTAATTTACGTATGCGAAATTTGGAATAGTAGCACCATGTTCTAATGACCTAGTATGCAATGGTGTATGTTTTGGAAAAAGACCATTATTATTGATGTTTATCCGATGTATCTAAAGTTTTCACTCATAATTATACTTAAAAAGAATGCTTTTAAAGGCCAATTCCAGATCTAGCATGGGCAGGGACCAAACTATGATAAAATATAAGCACATATCTTGTGTTCAAATATACAATTATACTAATTATATATGAATAAAATAAATTGTTTTAAGAATGAGAGAACTATGACTATGCTTAGTTCATTACATAGTCTCCAGTTGACAAAATTTCAGGCATAAGAAGAAGTGAGCCCAACCAAGTAGTAGTCATAACCTTGGGTCTAGTATAGTTTAGGGTGTCAATAGGCAAAATTGGATCTAATTGAGGTGAAGTTGGTTACTGAAATCAACGAACGTTTTCTTATATTTCATCTGACCTTTTTTTATGATTGAAGGAGTCGGGTTTGAGCGTGAATTGAACTAAAGACCTCTTTTTCTGAAAGGAGCTTCTTGACCGTGAAGATAAACCCCTCTTAATTACTTTTATAACTATATGACTCTAAATACATGTCGGATGCAGAACTAAGGAGAGTGATCCTTTTTGTATTGAGGGGGCTTGATCGTAAGACCTCCCATAAAGTCATAAACAAGAGTGGGAATTGACTATCAAACTAACCCCTTAGAGTTCACCCATCCACGTGATAATTTGCTTCAAATCTGCCAATTGACAGGAACTTATCTGGAATAACAGATTTTTTTTTTTCCATGGGCATATGTATAGAGTAAGGTCCCATTGATTTACCTAGTGTATGAGGATAGGGGGATTTTCACACACCCCAGAGGACTAGTCGGATGCGACGCCTGGACACTTTTGGATTTAAAAAAAAAAATAACAGATTTTTTTTTTTAAAACGTTACTTATTAAAAAGGTAAATTGACCTAAATCAAATCCATTTAATCAACGAATTAAACTGAAAGGGAGAGTTTAAAAAAAATAAATTAATTAATTACTTGAAGCCAACCATTGCTAGGCTTGCAGAGGTAGAGCAGGAAATGTAGAGGATACATTACACTATTACAGAAGTCGTGTGAGTATTCCTGACGAATGTGAGGGAAACGAGAAAAAGAAAACAAAAGCAGGGGAAAAAGGGCGGAAAACGATTGTGAAGTTTTGTATACACAAAGTGCACACGTGGGGGAACCATATTTTATTTGTCATCAAATCTTTTTAATTTAGAGACGACCATAACTTACAACCTCCTCAGTCCTCATACAACGTACGTCTGAATGTCAAACCTATCCGTTTGAACTTATGGGCCGTTAAAATTATATTAATCAAATTAATAAAGTTAATTTTAATTCTTTAATTTTGATTATTTAAATTACTTTAGTCTCAAAACTTGTAAGACATTAAAAATATGACTCAATTGATTTTATCAAGATGAATTTTTATAGACCTATCTAAAATTTCAAAATATAATTTTTTTCAAGAGATCTATGTCAGTTGTCATTTGAGTGCACACTATATTATCGATCACAAGAGAAAAATGACTTTTTTATGTTGACAATAAACAATTTGCTTCCTCTTTAGAAATGTAAAACAAAAGTCTCAGCTTGAGGTTACGAGAATAAACTAGAAGACTCGAGTTTGACTCTCCCCATAGTTACTCGATATAAAAAGCTTGCAGGTAGGATACCCATGATATTAGAAAAAACAAAGATAATACAGGTAGATTAAGGTAACAGTCAGTTGATTTTGTTCGTTCAATATTTCATTGTTGGTGATCCAACATCACTAATCAGGATGAATCTGGTATCATTCCAGATAGACATCTGATGAGGGCATCACAAGCTCAATTAGAAAAATTGAAAATTGAAGATGAAGATATTGTTTTCCAGATTCATGATCCATTTTTTTTTTTTTTTAAGATTTCATAAATAAAAAGTGGCATGCTCAATTAAATGACCTTCAAGATGAGTTGGATAATGAAATTGCTCAATTAGCTTTAATTGAGTATGAGAAAATTAATTATATCCCGCGATTTTTCACACGTAAACTCAAAAATAATAATAATAATAATTGTGACCAAGACACATTTAAAACACCAAAATCAATTCAAATTTTGTTTTGTGCAAACTTTGAGTTTTGGTTTGATTTTCTAGTGTTCTTCTGCTTTGAAATCTAGTTCTAAAATTAATTTTTATCCTCTGGTGACTTTTGCATGGTGTCAAATTTTGTCTAAAGAAGTTTCGGCCTTATTTTATTATTCTGGTGAGAATTTAAAGTTTTAGCTCATTCTCTTAGAAACTCTGCTTGTCCTAAATCTAGGTGAGTTATCAAGAGGTGTTACTCCGTTGAAGTTGTCCCGAAGAACTTTTTAGACATTGAGATTTTTTTTTTTATTTCGAGTTTTCTTTGATTTCTTTCGAATTCAAGCCGGATATTGCAGAGTCATTTCTACGTTGAAGACATAAATAAGCATTAAACCCGATTCCACCCTTCATCAACATCATATATACTTCAGCTTGTGGAAACATGAGAAATCAAAATAATACATGTATTTCAGATAAAAGAATCAAATAATGTTCTCCGGTTTAACAGAGCTACAAAACTAAATACAGGAGGAAAAACCATTTACACACTCCTCTCTTCAATGTTAAATATTCTGTATCTCGATTGCTGTATGAACAGAATAACTTGTTCATCAAGTAGAGCATCAGTGTGAACAGCCTTCAGAATGCTTAAAAAAGTAATAATTTGATAACGTTGTCAATTTTATATACTCTGATAGACAATTTGCACATGATTCTCCTCTATTTGATAAATTTGGCTCTTAACCCTCGGCTGCTCTTAAGATTGATAGTAGTGAAAGGAACAGATTGATGATGTCAAGATATAAAGATACAGACGCCCATATATATTCATCATAGGTATGCCGCTTGATAATTTCGTCAGTGTCATAAACAATGTAGGCAGAGAAAATAAGTGCTGCCAATCCACCAAAAATCATGGTTGAGGTCTTTCCCAATGGGAAAATGATCTGCAAGATGATAAGATCCTAGCTCAAAAAGAGTCCAAACAAGTGAATTATTTGCAAAACAAAAATCAATCAATAATTAGATATATAGTTGAAGTATAGCAGCAAAAAACCCAGTTTACCTGAATGAGAGAGAAAACAAACAGCACCATCATGGCTGCAAACAAGAAAGGCCCAAGGAAGTTGAAGTCATAGCCTCTCTTGGCAGCCCAGAATGTGAACAAGGTGAGGCTCACAACCACCACAGCCGTCAGAATCAGAGCTTCTAAAATTACCTTTCCTGTTTACAAACAAAAAATGTAAATTATTTAGACCTAAAAGTAACTGGCTTTTTCTGATTCATAGAGCATAATTAACTCCAACCAGACAACCACATAACCAACCTATCACTCTTTTTCAATAAATGAATTACATAACGACACAACCTATCTTTGATCCATCCAACAAATAAATAGTTTAGGATTTTAATTTATATAATCAATTAGGAATAAAAGAGGGGGAAAGAGCATTTGTAAGTTGGCTAAAATAAGGGAGAAGAAAACTAGAGACTTAAACCAACAAGTTCTAGTGGAAGACGAGGCACAATAGGGAATAGGTGAGAACTGTATTTTAGGGATCTCTTGAATGCTAAAAGTGCAAATGACATATACATTGATGGAGAAACAAATGTAAGGATGATTGATAGGATATGAAAAATAGAATTAAAGATAGCTTTTGTGAAAATGAAGAAAACCAGAAGCATTATGACTGGATGGCATACCTAGAGAAGTATGTGTTTTATTGGGTGAAACTATATGGTTAACTAGGCTATCTAACAAATCTTAGGTTTTAAAAAAAATGGCTGATGAACAGAGAAATAGCGTTACAGTTCCTATCTACAAAAACAAAAGGGGCAAACAAAATTGTGTCAATTTTGAGAGATTAAGCTTATGAGCCATATTATAAGACTTTGAGAAGGAGTAACAGAGCAACATTTAAGACAAGAATCTAGTATTTAGGTTCTATATAGAATAGAAAATATAGAAGAACTAATCAAAGTTGATAACGATCTAGTACAATTGTGTCATAAGTTTAGATATTTAGGTTCAATGGTAAAAGAAGGTGGAGAATTTGAGATGGATATAATCAGTAGATTGAGTGCAGGGTGGGCAAAATGTAGGCAAAGTTTGATGTTATAAGAGGAGATTCTCCTCTCCCATTATCTTCTTGTGCACTACCTCCTCAACCTAGAAGGCTCCCAAAACTTGCTTCAGCTCTGCCAGTTGTACACCAAAGAAACCTCCATTGATATGCCAATAACCTACATCTTAGCATCACCCAACATAGAATTGGAGGCATGTGATTAACCCATCTCATTTCAAGGGATTGTATAATTGTGAACTCGCCATTTATTTTTGCTGTTTTGTATGTGGGCTAGGGCGAACCACGCATCTGGACATCCTTTCTTTCTTTTTTTAAATTTCCTCCATCCCACATGCTTTCGTTCTTTCAAATGAATGAATCCTAGTTACAAACAATAATAACAACAGTGATGATGATGATGGTGATGCAAAGAAAGTGAAGAATTTAGTATGAACATTTTGAAGAACTTACGTGATTGTCTCTCTTAATTTCTATTCTTTGATGAATAGAATCTCATAAACAATTCCTTTCGTTCTTTTATGATCCTCAAGGTATTTTTCTTTGTTTTTTTTTTTTTAAAGTAAGGTATCTACACTCTCCTCCTTTTTTTCTCTGTCATTTCTACAATCTAGTTCTTGTCTATATTTTCATTGTGCATCATTTTGCATATTCAAGCAGAATAGAATGGTCATCAGGACTAATTAATTCCAAAATGTATAACCATCATAGGTATTTTTTGGACGAGAAAAATTAATTAAATCCCTTAGAATGCAGGTGGAATCCGGGAAACAGGAAAACAATTGGAAAGTATATATATATAGCAGGTGGAATCCGGGAAATAGGAAAAGAATTGGAAAGTATATATATATATATATAATCTTTTGGAAGGTATCTATATGCCTTCCAAAAATAAGAGAGATTGAGTCAGTTGGCAACCAACTCATTATATCAAATCGTGTGGAATTACCTTGAAATAAGAGGGATTCAAGCAAAACTAGTTTCAGATTTAAAGGGAATCTAAGGTTTCCTTCTCACTGTAACCAAACAATTACACATTTACATTCTCTACTGTGCTTTTCTATGCTTGCAAAAACATGGAAAAAAATTCTTGTTCTCATATATTGTAGTTGTAGTTGAATATATCTTAATGTAATTATGATTGTTTTACCATAATTCAAAAACTCCAACAAGTTTTAGTTTCAACTGTAAAGTTTAATTTCAGCAACAACACCACAGAAAAAGAAAACAGAGTTATTTCTTCTTACCGCTGGTAAAGGCACATGACATTCCAACTGCAAAGCTAAGTAGGACTGTAAACAGGCCAAGGAGAATGAAGTTGATGGGATGCTTCTTGTGGTAGTAAGACAAAGGACACAATACTGCAGAAATAAATTACAAAAGCAAATGAAGTCAATGGATGAATAATCCATACCATCAATTTTTGTTTCAGAAATGGATCCATACCTAATTAGCCAATTCCATACTTCAAAGCCACCACGAAACCAAACCAATCAAAGAATCCTATCCAGAGTTTAAAAACTCAAAAGTAACTCAGATTAGCATTTTAACTTGGAAAAATTCAGTGGCTCATTGACTGGCTTGACTTAAAATTCCATATTGCAGAGCAAACTTGGATTGACTCATCTGAGTTTTTTGAGTTTTTAAACCATCATCCCATTGCACACTACAGATAACAAACGTTCAGATTTATTTATCGAAGAAAAAGGCACAAACATTAATTGAACCATTCATTTGATAGAACTAGTGTTGGAGTAAGTCACGACAATCAGATAATTGTGGTGTAAAATTCCCTTTTAAGGATCATTTCTCCAGATGTTTGTAAGAATTACATCTGTGACATGGAAATCAAACAGGCACCAAATAAAAATGACAGAATTCAGATGCCCAGAATCACTTTCAGACAACAAAATTGGGAGGTCAAGATTGGTGAACCACATTTCAAAACGAAATTAACAATGCCATGATCGCTACGATCCCTTAGGGTGTATCCGAAAAACTGGATTTATGACAAAACCGACGTCCATGGCCCGTCAATTCGGCCATTTCAATTTGTTAATTGGGAATAATGGTTGATAGCAAAATATGATTATCAACTGCTGAAATTAAAAGAGGGGTTTTGGGGCAGGGACCATAAGGGGAAGAATGCAACGGCTAAATGGTGTCGATCATCCATACCGCCCGCCACATGTACGGTCCAATTGAGAAGGAAACAAGAGAAAAAAGAATAACAGGAGTTACAATTCCGGGAAAAAGGAGAATCGGGAAAAGTACCGATGAAGGGCGAAATGACGAGGACGATGTAAAGGGCGAGTCCTGCGCGGGAGGAAAGGATGAAATGGGCAATGGGGTGGATGTTGACGACGACCATGGCGGCCACGATCACGGTCAGGAGCAATTGGACGGACAGGATTCCGTAGATCTTGCGGATGAAAGCCCACCGCATATCCGGGCTCTCGAGCATCATCGGGTAGAGGCCAGCGCCCCCGTCCTCGATATCGCCTGTCTTTCCAAAAGGTGGGGCCCACATTTCGGAGAGATGGAGAAGAAGGCCGGAAAGATGATGACAAGAGAAGAAAATGAGGAGAAAAGCAGGAAACTCAACCTCCGTGAGGGAGGAAACCAATCAACCAATCAGAAGAGAGAAAATGGATTTCCTTGTTTTGTTTTTGATCGGCGGTTGAAGATGGTTTTATCTCTTTCTTTCTCCCGCCAAACAAAAGGAACAAATGTGGTTTAGCAGTTGCGACTTGCGAGGGAGAGACGTCCGTACCAGGAGATATAGATAATAGACAAAAATCGGAAATAATATGGGAAAGTGGTCCGCAAGACCATGGTCATACAGTAATAATGTATGTGAATTTTGATTTTCAAGATCTATTTTTTTATAATGATAATTTTTTTTTCAATTTAATATGAAAAATCGTGAGAAATTCAGTATAAAACTATTGATACCTATTACCCTTAGGGCACAGTAAATGAGGTTATGAGACTTAAACTTGATACCTCTCACTTCTTAAAATAAAGAATTATCATTTGAATTACATCATGTGGAACTTTCATCATTAAATCATCTAAAGAGTTTAAATTTAAAAAGTTGTCTAATAAATAAATAAATAAAGGAGGTCTGTGGATAATTATATAAAAAGTTTGACCCTTCTCTGGTCCAAATTAAGAATTGTTTTTATAATATGATATGAACCCATATCTTAAATGGATTAAGTTTGCTCATCCATATTTTAGATTAGGTTAATTGAGTTCACGTTGATTTTAACTCAAGTTGTACCCCAACTTAAAATAAAGAGAAAGGGTGTCTCTTGCATTAATTTAAAGATATTTATAAAATTATCAAATAGAGAGCCTTAAAATATAGTATATAATAAAATAACATTAAAGAGGTGAAGTTGAGATATTCATTTTCTCTATGGAGTTTGGTTACCCATTATAAAGTAACGCTATATAATTATATGAATTATATTAAAATTATGTGGACAAAAGGAAGTTGGAAAAGTTCCTTATTTAAACGATCATAACTATATGAGACAAATTATAAAAAATCAATAGTGCATGAGATGCAAATTTTCAAAGTCTAAAAGATCTAAAAGAAAGATTCATATTTAAAAAGAACGCTTTTTATTTGTTATTATAATTTTGTGAGATAGTAGATGAAATATCTACAATTTATAGTAATTAAATATTAAAGGTCTAAAATTAAATACTAAAATAATTAGATGGGATTTAAATTTTACTCACCTGTTATTTTTATCATTTTCTATATATTTAATTAAATATACAATTTACTTTAAATTTGAAAAATAAACAACTCATCCTCTTAATACTTTTCGTTGCGAGCCCCAATGACCTAATTTTAGTGTCTCTAGGGGCAGTGGAGTCACCGTGGAGATTTTAACTGAGTATCTCAGAGTTTCCTGCACATAAATTCAAAAATTAAACATTCTCACACGGAATTTTAATTTTTTTTTGAAATTGTCATTTTATCTTTTCACTTCTCTTTTACCTTTCGTATTGGTTGGAAGGATAAAATAGAAATTAAAAAAAAAAAAAATCTCATATGAGATGAAAAAAAGAATGTGTAACTAAAAATAAGGTGGAGCTCATGTATCGAAAACTTTTTAGCATATATAGAAAAAAGTGGCGCACAATTTCATAGTCCGACGGGCTAATTACCACTAAATTTTTGTGCGTCTCTAACGTCATTTCCTCGAGACTTATTTAGTTATTTTTAATAATAAGACAGAACTGAATCACGATGTTACCCTGACTCATTGTAAATTGAATAATATATATATTTTTTAAATAATTTTGTCATATTTTGAATTAATTGATTGTCAAATTATTATTTAAAAGGTTTTTATTTATTTGATTTAAATAAATAAAACTGATAACAGATAAAGAGTTCTATTTTAATTTTTCTCTTACTTAAATTTAAATTAAGTAGAATACATATTTGATTAAATTAAATTTTTATAAACTCTGATTATGGTAATAATTTCTTTTATTTTATAAAGCTAATGAACCCTATTTAGTAATCTTATTACTAAATGTAAGTTAATTCAATTTTCCAAACTCATTCTCATTTAGTTTGATGGATTAATCCATTTATCCAACCTAAATCTAAAATATTTAGATTCATTTAAATATTTAGAAATTTAGTTCATTTTAAAGTCATAAAATAAAAATATATTTTTATAAATTTTAAACAAGATAAAAAGGTGTCAGACAATAGATTTTCACACACAAAAATTGAGATTTCAACATAAAAGCTCGCAATATCTAAGTTAAGTGTGTAGGCAAGCTAAATTTGGCCACTCATTTAATAACTTTGAATGTATTATAATAAAATTTGAAAATAATTATGATCAAATTTACATAATTTTCTTAATATCATTTTTGTGCGATGAGGAGACTCAATAACAAAATTACTTCTTAAATGTATTTAAAGTTTATCAAGTTAGATATTTACTATGTTGAATATGAAGATGATAATATTGGTGTCAGCATTAATGAAATCTTACAGCCTCGTTCGGACCGGAGGTAACCATTTATTACTCATGTTTGATAACTAAAGGGGAGGGTAACTTTTTCCCTCAACTTTTAAAAATCCTTTTTAAAGAATGGTTTTCATATTATCTGAAGTAATGTCTGACGAGTGGTCACAATAATCAAATTACCCCTCAAAAATTTACTTCCATCCAAATACAGCCCTATTTTTCTACCTTTTAACATTTGAAAAAAAAAAAAATTATCCCCTTCTTTCCCTTCACTTTTCTCCACAACCTTACTGCACCTGAGATGACAGGCCATGGCCTTTTGTGGCTTTGCCAGTTTGTAATTGTTGGCAGGTTGGCAACTATTTCAGTACCGTCTTAGTGTCTTGCCTCTAGATTTTCTAAAAAGTCCAAAATTCGTATTCTCATTGCCCAACCATTGTGCTTACAGGGTTCCAAGTCCTTTTTGTGGAGAATCTTATTTCATTAAAAAAATTAGAGTATAGAGATTTTCAAGCTTTTTAAGAAGGAGTTGGTAAGTGCAAATCTTAGTTATTTTATAGTTCTCTAAGAAAATGTATATGATGATTTATATAAGTGTAGTTTAACTAGTTGTCTCTCGCTTTAAGAAGTGAGAGTTGCGGATTCAAACTCTCATGACATAATTTTGGTGTACTTTAGAGGTCATGAATTCATCCATAAAAGTTTTAGTAGGATTGTATCTGAGTTTTCCACATGTTAATAAAAAAAATGTATATGATGAGACTCGTGAACAGGTCAACTCATCTAAGCCGCATTAGAGGGGCCTCTTTCTCTTACATATATGTAAGAGAGAGCAACAGAAGAAAGAAAGAAGTAGATAGAGTTCTTCACCTCCCTCATTTGGGAGAGGATTAGGGTCAGTCTATTTTTTTATTTTTTTTATATTTATTTTATTTTATTTTTAAAGATTAAAGTATTCAAGTTTCTTAGAGCACTTGACTAATTATTTTTAATCTTTAATTAAAAATTTATTTTAGTTTTTAATTTCTTACGTTGATGTTTGAATTGGATTGGATCACATTTATTGAATGATTGACATTTAAAATAGATCTTTCGATTTTAACCTTTATGCCACAAACTGCCTTCTCCGATTTTAATTTATTTAAATGATTTCAGTGTCCGAGGAGCCACAGCTAATTGGGAATTGGGACACTAAGACTTTATTTTATTTTATTTGAATGAGAGGAGAGATATTTTCTTAAATTAAATAAGGCTAATTGAGACACTAGGATTTTCGGTTTAGCAACACCACTTTTTATTAAATAACTAAAATGCCCTTAATTTAAAATTGCTTTGAAACTGGTGAATGGACTTAGATACAGAAAATGCTATTTATCTTCTTTTTTTTTAGCGGAAACAATAAATAATTTCACTAAGAACAGAAGATATGTATATATGTTGAGTCTATGATTCGCATAAGAGAGTTACATAAATCATAGCAAAACAAAGAATGGGTCCATACATGTGCCCCTTAGCGTCAAAATAATATAAACCACGATGCTGCTGTCCCACTACACCATCATAACCCACAATGCAAGAATACAAGAATTTCACCATAGGTACCTAGGGCCGGCTCTGAGATTTTAGAGGCCGTAGGCGAATTTTTAAAATGGGGCATTTTGCTCTTATATATAATCACAAAAAAAATCATATATTTTTTTTATAAATTGTAAAATATCCAAATAAAATATAAAAATTAAATTATAATAAAGTATTATTTAAAACACCCATTAGGAATGATGGGATCGATGAAAAAAGTACCTGCAACTCTGAAGTCTGCAACTGAGCAAACTGAAGGCGAGAGAGAATAGAGAGAGGAGCGGCGAGAGAGGTCAGAGGAGAGCGAGAAAGAGCACAGTGAGAGACTGAGAAGCAATGAGAGAGGCAGAGAGTAAGGAGAGGAGAGGCTACTGCAATAGTCATTTAGAGATTTTATTTAATTAATATTTTCGAGTTTCAAAAATGGAAGAGCCTAAAAGAATATGTTAGGTGTAAATTTTGAGCGTTTTGAAAAGTAGAATGAATACAAAGCAGCGGAATGGGAAGAGGCACGGACCGCACGGAACCGTGTCCCTCACGGAAGCGCAGAACCGCGTTCCACACGGACACGCGGAAGTCTGAATTGCGTCCGCGAGGGCCACGTGGATTCGAGTTTTGCGTTCTGCACGGACGAGCAGAACTGCGTCGACGCGGGCCACGTGGATTCGAGGTTTTTTTTTTTTTTTTTTTCTGGAGGCCCTGCACGCAGAATCTTAGATCTTTGGAGGCCCTAGGCTCGAGCCTACTTCACCTATAGGCAGGGGCGCGCCTGTGGGTACCATCTTGTGTATACCAACGTTCGCTAAAAACTCGACTACACTATTAGCTAACCGCCTCACGTAACTGAAGTGGATAATTATATTCCTTGTCAAATTCCTGATCTCCCTCACGATGTTAACCATTCTCCATAAGGGTTTCTTTTACCGCTGGCCCAAACGACAGCATTGAGAGAGTCTCTTTCAACTATAAGGTTACAATTCCCAAATAAAGATTAAAGCTAGATAGTTTTCTTAATTGTTAGTAACTCTACTTCGTTAGATTCCATTACTCCTGTAGATTCAGAAAATGCAAATATCATTATCTTTCTATCAACGTGAATTATCTCCCAATCCCAGTTGGCTCAGGTTTACCCCTATCAGTGCCATCCACATTGAATTTATGAAATCATAAATTAGGTCTTGACCAACTTAATTTTATCTTCTCTACCTTTTTAACTCCTCTCAAGCACTCATTCCATAGAAGATAAAAATTATCCAGAATTTCTTGCACGAAGATAGCCACCCTACAAGGCTACAAAGGCCCACTTGGATTTCTCAAACACCTCTCTAGTATCTCTTGCTTTACCTTAAACAACTCTATCAGCATATTACTTCCATGTCATTGAGCCCAATTGCATACTAAAAATCATCTAAAGCTAGTTTCTAACCACCTATAGTATGAAAGTTCACGCATGACTACAAAATGTATCCAATTTATGAGTCAGTCAGTCTTCCAATGGGGCTATCATTGAAATGGACATGTCTTTGCGATTTCGCTCATCTAACTATTATTTATTGCGATTTTGCTCATCTAACTATTATTTTCTAAAATTAATAGTAGAGTGCTTTATGAAATCTAGATTATAATATAATCAAGAAAACACGTCATTCAAGGTATTAGTAAGCGAATATAAAAAAGAACTCAACCACCATATTATTAGCATTATACTTTTTTAGAGTAATGATTTTTACACAATTTTCTCTCATGTTGTACCTTTTTAAAATGAAAATTTGCCTCAACTATTCTCCTCCTTTCTCTTTTTCTCTTTCATAAAGACAAATTTGAAAATTCATTTTAAAGAGGTGCACCACTAGAGAAAATAAGAGTGCAAAAATCCACTATTTTTTTTTTATATAATTCATAAATCATATTTTATAGTTGGAGGGTGTCGGGTTGGGCAGGTAAATACCCTAACTAGGGTCCGAGCCATCAAGATTGTTGGGCCTTAAAATGTGATTCTGTCCTAATCTTATCATTCGTGGGTCCCATGTAAAGCACAAACCACAATATCCCTCTCTCCTGTATGAACCTATGAGGGAACATTTTTATTGTCATTCCATGCAATGCGAGAGATTTATCTTCTAGATAAAGATTAAAAAAAAAAAGAGTAGGATTTTTGTCAAAAAAAAATCATTTAATTAACTTTTTTCAAAAAAAAAAACTCTAAAGTGGAAATTATTTTTGAAAACTCGACTTTCATTAATTTTTTGAAAATCTTACAAATACCTTACAAAGTATATCAATCATTTTAAGACATTTTCATTGAATTCCATAAGCACTAAATATTAATTTATTAAATTATTTTCACAAAAACTCCTAATTTAAGATTATCTTTGAACCGCAATTCAAAAAATTGATAAAAATAACTTAAAATGTCAAATTTTAAAAGAAAAATATTTGGAATTAACAAATACATTTCAGATTTGAAGTTTCTAAACCTTTTTAAATCCTCATTCAATATAAAATTTAATTTGAATAATGGTCGAAATAGTTTTTTTTTTAAATTATAAAAAGCCGATACTATCTAATACGTATTTTTTAATTTACGTGTGGGAAATCGTAGGATACCGAGCATAAAACTCCCACAGGTGAGCCCACTATCCGTAGGACACACCAAGGCTCGGCTATGGGCAGTGCCGTCTAGACACAAGTTGAGGCTTAAGGCAAAAAATTTAAATGGGTCTTTTTGGTATTTAACATATTCTTATAAGTATTATTTAATTAAAATTTTAATTATATATAATAAAATAAATTATTCTATATAATAATTTTTTAACTTAAAAAGATCAAGAGGCCAAAAATGTAGAGCATTGAAAAATTTACCCATCCGAGTGAAATTAGCATATTCAACAATTAAAACAGAATAAGAACACTTTAAAAGATCAGTATACTGAGTGGGCCGAAGTGCAAACAGAGAGTGAGAGATGAGTTCTCTCTATCATTTTTTTAATATATATAATCTGAATAATTTACAATCAAGTAGCTGAATAATGGCAGTGGAAAAACAAACCCAAATCATTTCCTTCTTTTTTTTTTTTCAATTCCATTTAAAATATCAAATTTAACAAAGTATTTAAGAAAATCCTACCTGAAAAACGAAATGGGGATGGAGGAATAATAGAGAGAATGGTTTTTCTGGACTTACTTTCATGGTTTTAAACGTCTTTTGAAAATAATCTTAACAAGTTTTGAGATTAAAATTGATTTTAATTAAAACTAACATTAGCATTAAATCAAGAAGTAAAAGAGATAGAATGATTAATACGAGAATCATTTACAAAAATCTGAAAAAGAAGAAGAGGGATTTCGACTGATCTGACTTTCAGAACGAATTTTCATTTCGACTTTAACAGGAATTTTCTAAAACTGCCTTATGTTATAAATTCATTAATCCAAACTGTTTATCAATTAAAATTGAAATTTTAAACTAAGAAATAATAAAGAAATGAAATGGGAAAGACTTGCAGAAGTCGGAGAAAAAGAGTGAAGATGTGATTGTTGGGTTCCAATAATCAGTAAAGGGAGAGGGGTTAAAGAGAGATTGAGAGTCTGAAAGAGAGAAACAAGAACCCTTTTTATAGGTACATCGAGCTTCAGCCCCCATGGCGAGAGAGACTTGGATGGGAACTCAGCCACGGATAGAGGGGCCTTCTTCGTCTGGGGCCTAAGGCGATTGACTTTCTTGCCAAAGAGTGTAGACGGCCCTGTCTATGAGGGCTTAAACGTACAACCTCCCTACTTCCTGAAGCGGGAGACAACCTATTGAAGTAGACACACAATCTAATAAGTATTTGACTATAGATATAACTGATACATCTATTATACAAATAATATGTAACGTATGAATTGATACTGACCAATTTTTTTACCAATATAATATCGACGTTATGAATCTAATCAAATATGAAATGTGTACTTTAAGATTAATCAAACCACAAAATCCAAACAATTAGTTGACTCAAAATAAACAATCATTCATTGTAAATGCATGAGTAATGCCTACGTGAGTAAGGGATGCCGGATTTTGACCAACTCACAAATTCGATACAAATGCATTGAGAAAATAAGATTTAGATTAAGTCCTGCTTAACCCTTGAATAAACAATTATTCAAATCTTATAAAGAATAGAAAACATTTCAAAATTATATCAGGCGATACTCTCTTTCAGAATAAGTACAGATGTATAAATTAATTTTCAATTTAAACCTAAAGTCAATTGAATAATTACATACCTACAAGATTTACCTAAACTAACTAATAAAAATGCAAATTAATTTGATTAATTATATCTGTTTTTGTAATAAATAAATTTATTTAGTTTAGACTTATCTAATACTCTCCCAGTCTCAAAATATTTATCGTATATGTATTTTGGAATTATCTCAAATTACTTGTCCTTCTGTTATTTTCATATTAAATCAAAGCTTTAACTTTTTCGATAAACTCCAAATCACGTTCTAACTTGTCGGGGAAGACGACATTCTTTTCTAAGCTTTGACTTGCTTAAATGCGGCATTCTATAATTATATTCACCTCCGATTCTCATCATTTAGAACCATGCATTGCTGCATAATTAAAAAGATATTATTAAGCAGTAACTACACAACGAAACACCGCTTAAACTTCTCTTTTTTATGAGATTTGTAATTATTAATATGTTTTTGGTGTGCTCCACACGAAAACGATTCTAAAAAGTATTTTTTTTTAAATAAGAAAAATATTTTGGAAGAAGAGAGTAAATAAACAATACAAATTAAAAGTCGAAAAATGAAAAGATCCTCTTTTTGAAGAGATATTTGTACTCAAGAACCCAATTATTCGAAACTTTTTTTTAAAGGAAGAGATGGGTGAGATCAAGATTCCAAAGTCACGAGTGCACAGATTTTTAGAAGTAGGGTACGGGGGAAATTCACAAGAACCATGGAGATTGTGCATAATAATTAATACATTTTTCTATTTCTTATGGGCCCACGTGAATGCGGTTCCAGGAAATATAAAGAAACTTCTTTCCAGGAAATCTATGCTTTGATTGAACATTGGAACCTTGCACGGTTTTCACGAGGCTATCACTTGACAATAACCATTTTTCCTTTTTTTTTTTATAGAAAATTAAACTTATTAAAAATAAATAACAAAAGTTTAGATTTCAGTTAGAAGATATATTGAATTTTAAAAATCTAAATGATTAATTCGATCACCTATCATCAGAATATTATATTGCAAAGATGTCGTGTATTATTGATATATTATCAATAATATATATTTTTATTTTTAATAAAAATATCATTTTTGAACTGATGTAGTTGCCAATATACTACAGATATGATACTATATTACCTTTCAAAAGAAAGAAGATATGATACTATCCCGAACACACTAATATCTGATTACATCAATTTTAAACCAATATTTAAATCTTTATAGCAATGAATGTGTTTTGACTAGAATATGAGTCAATCAGTTTGAGATAAAAAAAAATGATATATATATATATATATATATATATATATATATATATATATATATATATATATATATATATATATATATATATATATATATATATGTCTTAAATTTTTTGAATAATTAATTAGAGAAAGTTTTGTCTTTCAAATTCATAAAATCCATGTATACGTAGAACACATTAAACATTTGCAGTATCATCCAAAGGTGTAACTCTCAGCTGATACATATTATATTTGCCAAGATATTTCGAGTTTTTGAAGTCCAACACTATACCATTTTCATTTAAAATCAATCTCGGAGTTCATAAAATTTAGAGTAGATGAATTTTGATGCGTTTTTTTTTTTAAATCGGTCGAGAAACTGGGTTCGTTTGAAAATCCCACTTCGTTCGAACGAATATTTGAATTCAGTTCGAACAATTTCTTTTCATTTGGTGGAAAATCATTCAAAGGATGTGGCATTTTTAAGTGGAAGGTCAAAATGGTAATTTTCATCAACTTTTGAAAAACAGGTGTGTAGAGAAAGATTTTCCACGTGTCTATATGGCTCTCCAAAAAAAGGTATTTCTTCCTTTTGTGGTTTTTTATTTATGTGTGAGAAATCATGGAAAACTCATTGTAAAAGTGAAAAACCTCCAAGCGTAATACCCACGGTCTTTAGGGCACACCAGATGAGGTCATGGGAGCTCCGAACCTAGCATTTTCGCTTCCTGAGACGGGAGGTTACCGACTGAACTTGATGAAATAATGCACTACTCCCCAGGAGTCCAAATATCGGCCGATACGAATCGTATCGATCGATATTCAGTCGATATGCCGATATCTCGGTCGTATCATATCATTCGCTATCAAAAAAAAATGGAGAGAGAAAAATATCACTTGATATCCAATTTTAAACCCTGCTACTCCCATAAGAAAAAAGTGTTTGAAAAATTAATACCACTAATAATAAACAAAGAGGCCCATTCTAAGAGTCACTTAAGTTAATAGATGGGCATGCTTTATAGATCCTAAGCCAAGAAACTAGCTGAACACGTGATATTTAAAAGATTTATTTTTTAGGAGTTCTACTTTCATATAAATGAGGTTATTTGGGACTTCATTTGAGGTTTTAATTTTAAAAGAAAAACTGAAATGCTTTTAATTAATAACTAAAAAAGAAAATTTAGAAGATGTAATTGTGTGGTTTAAAGTTGATGTTAGTTTAAAATTAATAATAAATAATACTTCAAACTATGCATAATCTTTTTGGTTTTTGATAAAAAAAAACCTTCAATATTACATATAAAACAGTTTATCATCATCTAATCTATTTATTATATTAATTTTAATTTATTTTTATATTTTGATTTGACAAATTAATTTTATAGACCAAATACCCTATTTGACGCTGACTGGACTTGAATTCATAATCTCTAGATGATAAAAATGAGCTTTAATCAGTTGTGTCCTTTCTGTTCTTGGGCAGTTGGGCCTCCATTGTGAGCTGTCTTTTGCCTTGTCCGGACTCTAGCTTTTGCTTTGAATGAATGCTTATCCATCATTAAAAAAGAAAAGAAAAGAGTTTTGATCAGTTGTACTTCCAATTATTGTCTCACAGTCGATTAACTCATGTTAATATATTTAAATTTAATAAAATTAAAAGACTTTAATTCAATAAAAAAAATATATACAAGAGACCATAGAGTCACTCACGATATATAATTTATGATAAGATTAAATAAACAAATACAATTTAAAAAATTGACTTTAAATAAATGAAATTATGACTTTAATAATAATAGTAGTGATTAAATTTAACAAAAACAAAATAAAAAAGTGACATATACGTAAAAAAAGCTGCTACAATCCATATCCAAATCAAATTTGAATTTAAAAATTTGCCAACTCACTGGTATTATTATTAGGTTGGGACTTGGGATATTTCAAATAACTTTCAAATTTTCAATGGGAATTGCAGTAAACTCGTCTCTGTCCATCAGATACTGACTGCCCACGTCGTGATGCACGAGAAGCTGACCGACTGATCTCCCTCCATGTCCCTTCCTTCTTCCACTCAACTCCTCTCTATTTTGCCAAATCACCCAAGAAATCTTCTTTTAAACAAGAGACGAAGAAAGAAGATTCACTTCCTTTTCTCCACTTCTCTCCTCACTGCATTATGCAGCAGCAAACAGAGCTTAATTTGCCCGAGGAAAAGTTTACCAACCCATTCACGAAAGCGACCCCCGCGCTTACACCGTAGCAACGTGCATACGCCCAAATATGGACTGATTGGCTCACTCTCTGGCCGGTCACCTAACGCCGTACCCATCACACACAAACGCCGTATCCAGAGTTGCCCATATATTCTCTCCTTCTCCTCTCCTCTTAGCAACTCTTCTCAATCACAAAACTTCAAATAGCCCTTGTGTCTTGCAATTTCTTTCTGGGCCTGCTGTTATTTCTCTTCACAATTTAAGTTTTTGTTTTGTTTATTGACGCTTTCTAATTGAACTCGCCTACAAGAATCCATGTATACGCATTGGACATGACTCGACCCAGACAAGACAGAGCAGAGCAGAGCAGAATATTCGTTATTCGTGATTTTCTTAGGTGGCGGTACCGACAAATACGCAAATACAGGTATATGTGGTATATGTACGTAGTAGGAATACAGAGAGACAGCAAATAGAATTATGGATATTAAAGAGAGGAGGATTGTACTATCATAGAACCTTCCTTTATAGCTGCTTTTGACTCATTGATTGCGGTGAAAAGGGTTAAAAGGGAACTGTGACTGGGGGTAGCAGCCCAGAGCTGAGTTGGGTGTCTCTGGAGGATTGGAGGAGGACTCGAGAGAGGGTCACCCCTCTTCCTCTGTATCTCTGTGTCTGTCTCTCTCGCAGATCTATTTTAGATCTCCCATTCAATCATCATCATCCATTACTGATTCATCTATTTCCAATCATTGGATAAACAGATCTGTTCCCATTAATTTATTTCGTGTCTCTCTCTTTTCTTCCAGTTTAGTTGGGTTTTTCTTTTGGGTTCTCTTTCTATTTTGCTCCAGTTGAGTTGGGGGGCGGAAGAACAGTAGAAAAATGGGAGGAGGAAGGGAAGCAGATCATTGCAAAGCCAGAGATGATATTACTTCTGTTACTGCTGAATCAACTCATCGGATTCGGCCACGTTCACCGAGCAGGCGGCTGCCGGACTTCCTTCAGAGCGTGAATCTTAAGTATGTGAAACTTGGATACCATTATCTGATCACGCATCTCCTGACCCTTTTCCTCATACCGTTGATGGCGATAATTGTTCTAGAAGCGGCGCGGACCAATCCGGATGACCTCCGCCAGCTCTGGCTCCACCTTCAGTACAATCTTGTTACCGTTCTTGTGGGTTCGGCTTTCATGGTCTTCGGCACCACTGTCTATATAATGACCCGCCCTAGACCCATCTACCTTGTCGACTATGCGTGCTACCGCCCCCCATCCAACCTCAAGGTCAGGTCCTCCCAATTCATGGATCATTCCCGCCTCTGTGGCAACTTTGATGAATCCTCGCTCGAGTTCCAGCGCAAGATCCTTGAGCGCTCTGGCCTTGGTGAGGAGACCTATGTGCCAGAGGCGATGCACTACCTCCCACCCCGCCCGTCGATGGCAGCCGCCCGGGAGGAGGCAGAACAGGTCATGTTTGGTGCGCTGGATGCACTCTTTTGCAACACTGGAGTCAAGGCCAAGGACATTGGGATCTTGGTGGTGAATTGCAGTCTTTTCAATCCTACGCCTTCGCTTTCAGCCATGATTGTCAACAAGTACAAGCTCCGCGGCAACATCCGCAGCTTCAATTTGGGGGGAATGGGATGCAGTGCGGGCGTTATTGCAGTGGACCTCGCTAAGGATTTGCTTCAGGTCCATGGCGGAACCTATGCTGTTGTAGTCAGCACAGAGAACATCACCCAGAATTGGTACTTTGGGAACAATAAATCTATGCTGATACCGAACTGCTTGTTCAGAGTGGGAGGTGCTGCAGTGCTCCTATCGAACAGGGCAGCTGACCGGAGGCGTGCCAAGTACAGGCTAGTGCATGTTGTGCGAACCCACCAAGGGGCAGATGATAAGGCATTCCATTGTGTGTACCAGGAGCAGGACACTGCTGGCAAGGTCGGTGTGTCCCTCTCTAAGGACCTCATGGTCATTGCCGGAGGGACGCTCAAGACCAACATTACCACTCTTGGCCCTCTAGTCCTCCCAGTTAGCGAGCAACTTCTCTTTTTCGCCAGCCTGGTGATGAAAAAGTTGTTCAATTCCAAGGTTAAGCCTTACATCCCTGATTTCAAGCTTGCCTTTGAGCACTTCTGTATTCATGCTGGGGGCAGGGCTGTGATCGACGAGCTGGAGAAGAACTTGCATCTCCTTCCTGTCCATGTTGAGGCCTCCCGGATGACCCTCCACCGCTTTGGCAACACATCTTCCAGTTCCATCTGGTATGAGCTTGCTTACATTGAGGCCAAAGGTAGGATGCGCAAGGGCAACCGTATCTGGCAGATTGCTTTCGGGAGTGGTTTCAAATGCAACAGTGCCGTGTGGCAGGCTCTTCAGAATGTCAAGCCATCACCTAACGGCCCGTGGGAGGATTGCATTGACAAATACCCTGTGCAGATTGTTGATGGCTTCAGTTATTCTCAGACAAAGCAGCAGTAACCTTTGATGATGCAATTATACATTGGTAATGCATCATCTATCAGCTGGTTAGACTCTCCAAGACTTAACCTTGTTTGATAATTTATCTCAGGATTTTCCTTTTTCATTTTCATCCAACTTTTTATGTGTGCAAGTACTCTGCATTAACGGGTTCCTGCTATTCTTGTACTCTAAATTCTCAAGCTCAATGCTTGTTATGATGTGATCTGGATCTTTAGTCTCTTCTATTCATGTAAGGTTCTCATTTGAGGGTTCCTGCTATTCTTGTACGCTAAATTCTTAAGCTCAATGCTTCGTTAGGATGCGATCTGGAAGTCTGTATCTTTAGTCTCTTCTATTCATGTAAGGTTCTCATTTGAGGGTTCCTGCTATTCTTGTACTCTAAATTCTCAAGCTCAATGCTTGTTATGATGTGATCTGGAAGTTTGTATCTTTAGTCTCTTCTATTCATGTAAGGTTCTCAATTGAGGATACCTTTCTTCTAATTTGGTGGTTAATGACTTTGAATAATGATACCCTCAATTTATTTGCAGTGTTTTTAACAATTCATTGGTTACTCATTCAATGGTGTCTGGTTTTCTATTTATTTCTGATGGTGGATGTATATTGCTACTTTCATTTGAACTATAATTTTTTTATATCATTATCGCTAAACAAAACCATGAGAGTCTGGTTCTCATCTCCATTTATTTTCAGATGAAACAGATCCTTGATCTAAAATTTGGTGAAGAATTAAATTTAAATTATGCATATTCTTTTAATTTTGTCAGATTAGAAAAATTGGTCTTCTCCTTCTACAGAGCTGCCTCTTTTGACTATCACATTTTAGGATGATGTGGAATAGTGATTAATTTATTTCTCATACTCAAAATAGTCATTGTATTGAGCCGTCAATATTGATAATGTAGTCCAACTCTGGTGGAGGAATTCATTACAATTGCCCAAATTTGACTTTCTCTTCTAATTAAGAGGCTTTGGTCATCTTTTATGACTTTCTTTTATTTCATCACCTGTATTTATATTCATTCTGCAATTTGAGTTGATTGCAATTTACCTTAGTTTCATTCTGATTTGGATTTTCAAATGACCAGTTGCCAACTGCTTATGAGCTCATGCTTATCTTGCAACCTATATTAAGAAGTACTTATTAAGCTATTTCTTTATTTAAAGAGTAAAAATTGAATGGTAACATGACCCTGCAACCTTGTGGTTTCAACAGAGAGTACCTTCCCGTTGGTAATACAGGGAATGGTATTGAATTTGGGTTCAAATTGAGTGAATACCATCTCTATAATTCAATTCAATCTTCATTTTCAACCTTGTATGCAACTGAAAATTTTATATTCCTTTTTCTTGAAGCCATTTGTTTTTTTAGTTTAGATCATGGTAGGTATAGTATATTAACTGTTAAGACGATCTTTAAGTAACCATTGGGTATCTTTATTAATTAAAATGGAAATTTGAGTCATATGGGTGATATCTCCATTTGTCTTCATAAGCTAAGCTGTTAAACCTAACATTTGGTGATTTCAAAATTAACAGTAAAATGCATCTGTTGTAATTTTTTTCTGTCTTATTATTTGAGATAACTAGTTGTTTGACCATCTGATCGTGATTAATATTATATTAGAATACTGGATTTAATAATTAATTAATTTCTTACCTTAAGTGAAGTCTTCAAACTTCACCGGTTTCAGTTGACAATATTCAGTTTACTGCTGTACCTGGGCATTTTTCTCCTTAGATTAAACTAAAGGACTGTTTTCTATTCACTAGGTGAATCTGGTTATAACAATATTCTCCAAAATGGAGGTGTGCTTGGTTTTAGCACAGTTCAGATTTACCCACTTGACTACACTGACTATTGGGATTAGCTGCCAAATGAAGAAGTGTATGGTCCCTTGGATTCTTTTGACAACGGGAGACACTATCAATTTTTACTTGTTTCCTTTTTGACCTTGAAAGTGATTTTATTAGAAGAAGAAAAATCTTTACGAGTATTAATTGTCCAAATCTCTAATAAAAGCCAGTGGATTACAAGCAAATGCAAGATTACTTTAGTTGGATGAATAAAATCCTCTTGATGTAAAGAATCCGAATGGGCAGACAAGTTATCTGATTCGAGATCCTTTGCTCTCCAATCTGTATCTAGATCTGAAGCTGTGTCCCCATCTAAAATTTTCACCACCAAACACAGTGGCCACAATTGATGTAGTCATGGCCAAGAACAGTGACATTGTTCTGAGATATCTTTCCAGATTCCCAAACTATGGCATATCCATAACTTCTTGTTGAAAAGAACCAGACTCCCACCTTTCATAACGGGCAGAATGACCTTGGCCTCACTCGAAAGACTGTTAAAGAGGGTGAAGAATGCAGACCAAATTTGCAAAATAAACAGGCCATGCAGAAAACGATCAGACGATGATTAATCATTGCCTAAATGAAGGAAACAACTTTTTGTAAACATGAAGTTATGGGCCTTGAGGCGATCAAGGTTTGAGGTGTTTTATTATTATTTAACAAAAGGTGTTCAATTGATGTGAGGTTGGGGGCTTCCCAAGCAAATGTTTATGGGAATATATTGTCTGACTCAGGTTAGGTCAATGTGAACTTTATTTGTGAAAGCGATACCATTGATTCAATCAATATCTGCACTGGTTTGTCAAAATGATACCATCAGGTCTGCCTATCTTCTACCCTATAGATAGATAGGTTGATAGATAGATAGATAGGAAGAAACATAGATAGGAAGAAACAAAAGATGAAGCCAAAGAAACACAATTAAGACGGTTTGGATAGATAGATACACAATCTTTGGCTGGTGTTTTCTTCTTGGGGGAGACGGAATGGAACTATAGAAACAATGATCTTAGAATGCCAATTATGATGGTTTGGGCATGTTTGTAGATAGATGGGTAGATAGATACACAATCCTTGATTGGTGCTTCCTCCTTGGTGGAGATGAAATGGAGCCATAGAAGCAAAGATCTAAGAATGCTGATTAAGATGGTTTGGGCATGGTAGTAGATTTCCAAAAACAACCTCAATATGAAGAATGCTAGAGAAAGGGCAATGGGATAAAGAAAGAAATGATAGATAATGGAGCAACAAAACAGAATAAATGATGATGATGATGATGACATTTGCAAGTAGAAGTACTATGACCTTTTTTTTTTGCAACAGTAACCAGTGAATTCGATTATTGAAGAAGGAGGTACAAGAGGGAAAGACCACGCATAGGAGAAGTATACATGGCAAACAAAAGAAATACAAACAAAAACATCTAAGAACTATGAGAAAAAAACCGAAAACAGAAAAGATACAAAAAGGAAATCCCCATCACCCCATACACCCAAATAAAGACAAGATTAGAGAAACGCCATTGCAAGTCTAAGTTTATGTACTCCCACTTTTTCTACCAAATCAGCAATACTGTTCGCCGATCGAGGAGCATGAGAGAAGGTGATATCCCTTGACCTACACAACCTTCTAATGTCTCTAAAAATAGTAACCAATTTCCAAGGGGGACACTTCCTATTACTAGCCCAAGAGATAGCATTAGTCGAGTCACCTTCAACAATGAGCTTTCCATTCCCAAACCTAAACCAAATCTGAAGGGCCTTCCTAATTGCTCTCAATTTTGCCTCATTCGACTCCATGATGCCCAAGGGCTCAGAAAAAGCTAACAACATCCTACCCCCATCGTCGCGCAACACCCCACCTATTCCTGCAGGACCCGGTTTACCTCTTGCTGCCCCATTTACATTAAATTTAAGGCAATTTTGAGGTGGCTCAACCCAATCAACCCTGGGTTTTCTATCTTTTCCTACTGCCCTCATACACCCATCCAAGACAGGTAGAAATCTTCTGGGTCCAAACCAGAGAGCTCCTTACAAACAGAAAGCCAACCTATCAAGTTCCATCTCGCCTTCTCGAAAACTTCTCCTATAGACTCACTCTTATCCTCAAAGATCCCCCCATTTCGCTCTTTCCAAATAGCCCACATGACTGCATAGGGAACCAACATCCAAGCCGTCTTATCTTTACCCCTGAAAGGCCCTCCCGGCCAATCTGTGGCCACACCCTCCATGCCTATCCCTATGGCCCACGAGCAACCAAAAAGATTAAAAAAGGAACACCATACACCCCACATGAATCGACACCCACACAATAAATGGTCCACTGACTCATCTTCCTCCCCGCAAAGAATGCACATAACCGAAACACTTTCAGGGAGGATGCCCCTTCTCCTTAAATTGAGCCTAACTGAAATCTTCTTCTTAAGGGTAGCCCACATAAAGACCTGGATTCTAGGGGGCACTTTGTTATTCCAAGCAAGATTGCACAAGGACGGATTGTTCAGGTTTGCGGCACATGCTAAATCTAGGATTGATTTAATAGAGAAGGAACTAGATGGTTCCTTGAACCGAATCCACTTGTCTTCCTCTTCAATCCACAACTTGGTGTCCTCTAAAAGAGTGATCAAAACCCGGTGGAGGTCCTCCTCAAAACCTCTTAGGGGCCTTCTATAAGGGATAGACCAACACAGTACATCACCAACATCATTGTAGTACTCACTAATCAGAGCATCCTGATTCAGAGCAGTACTGTGACCTCACTTGTATATAAAGTTGATGTGATTCGAACCTCCATATTGGTAGGGACTAGGAGAAAGGGAAGACCTTTAAAGACTTCGATTGATTGGATAAAGAAAACATGATGAATATTGGAGCAACAGAAAATAATGAAACCTTAGAACTCAAACAGCAGACCCTAGATAGGTGAGAAAATAGTTATGACGATGATGATGACAACAACAATGATGACGCTTGCAAGTGGAAGTACCATGATATCACTTGTATATAGAATTGATGTGATTACAAACCTCCAATGCACCAAACCTTCATCCTTGACATGCAACATGTCTTTAGGACCTCACCAAGGATACAAGTGGAACCAACAGAATGGAGCTAGTCCTGAAAGCCCCACAAGAGGACTAAGTTACATTCATGTAGTTCACCACTGAGGACATGAAGATCAAAGTCATAATAATTGCAATTTATTGCAACTTCAATTAATTGTAATTTCAAAATCTTACTCCAAATCGCAGATTGTGCTGATCAATTGTAATTTCAAGTTCTCACTCCAAATTGCAGTTTGTGCTCAATGTTTTTCACTTGTAAAAGGGGCGCCAAAGAGGAACTGATGACTTGGTGCTTAGAGCCATTGTACTCTTTTCAAATTGACATCCATATTCAAAAACATATTTCTGGATTCCAATTTTCATCACATCTGTGCCTCACATTACATGTAAACAGTAAATGATTTGTGTGGTCTGTTTTGTGACTTGTAAGTTCTATTTTTCTACTCATTTATAAGTAGGGCTATATTCTCTTTTAATCCACAGCCTAACATTTCGCTTCTAGCTACTTCCGTCTCCTCATTGGCATCCCAGTATGTCGAACTGTCTTCAGTTCTTTGAATGGATACCCACATGTTTGAACCATCTTAGAAGCATTTCCTTTTTCTATCAGGCCTACCTGCATTTACACCTTTTGCCTACTAATTTGGTAATCCCTAATTTAATCCTTCTATTTTTACACGCCCATCTCAGCACACTTCACTCAACTAAATGTATTGCTCTTATGTCTTTTCTGTATGCTCAACAGTCAGCTCCATATACCATTTCAAAAATAAAAGAAAAAGAAAAAGAAAAAGAAAAGAAGAGGCTAATTTAGAAATTTGTCTTGTACCATCTTACTGTTGTACTGAAATTTTGTAGGAATGCATTATTTAGATGTATGATACTAGACACTTCAAAAAAGTAGTCAACATTTCCATGTCTTCTTGTATCCAATGTCTGCATTCTTCCTTGCTTCTCCAAGTATTTCTGGATATCATAGCTTGTTAGCCTCATATCCAATTTTTTTACCATGTTTTACATAGATAGTGCTGGAAACATCTATTCGTATTCTAGATGTTTGCATGATGAAAACAAGTTCCTGGTAAGTTTTCTATTTAGTCCAAGTATTTGTCTGTTGACTTGTGTTATTAGAGGAATCACCTACATTCCTACATCTTTTATCTATTTTCTCATGTGCATTGGCTTTTGCCCATACTTTCAAGTTCTTAGCCTAGGTGTGGAAAAAACAGACATTTTTAGTTTTTGTTGCATTGAAATCCAATGATTAATAGAGTCGACCTTAATTTGCAAGTTATTGGAATCATATATGCCATTATCATGCAGCTCAATATCAAAATACTCTGCTCTCTTGCTACCCCACCCCCTCCCAAAAAGAAAAAAACTCTGGTTTTCTAGTGGGTAATCTCTGCAATTGTCTATTTTGATTTTCTGGACATCTGAGGATATCAGTAAAGAGGAAGCCCTGCTTTCATCAAGTTAAAGTGCTGCTTTGGTTTAAATCTGTGCTAAGAAAAATAAATTGTTCAAACTGTAACTGAGCTTAATTCTTCAAACTGATGAGAATACTGTAAACGCAATCTGATATCTTGTTTAGAAGCACAAAACTTTGCTCTTGGGGACCTCTCTTTCCCATGTCCATCGGCATGGACTTGGTCAGAGCTACTTTTTTCATCAAGTTGTTTCTGCAGTATTCATTTGTTTTTGTGTTCTTTCTGTATGATAAGTTACAGGATATGGTTTACACTGATTTCCTGTATTGGGTTGTCATGTTTGATGGTTCATGTAAGAGTCTGCATTTTATAGGATTTCAATCCGGAAAAATTTACAAAATGGATTGACCCTCAGCCATCTAGGTCACTGACTCTTGAAACTTGTTCATGTTGTGCACTCTTCTGGCACATCCATGCTGTGCAGCACGTGGACTATCTTGCAGGGGCTCACGTACAGAATAACCAGACCAGATATGCAAAACCCTTTTTAAGGTTCTCTGTTCAATAAAATTGGTGGACCGATAAATAGATAGGCTGGCCCGACATTGGGCCCAATCATGGGCTATACTTCTGAACCATATCTCTTTGCCATCAGTTACGGCAGTTCCCATCTATTATATTCGGTATTGTTCAATTTTCAGTCGTCGTTCCATCTTTGACTGTCAATCATTTGGGCTCCACTTGGTATCAATGGGCCAGACTGGCCCGTTATAGCTTTAGGCCTATCTGATCATTTATAAAATTCACTAGAAGCGCGAATGTAGTTCTCTCCATAGAACACTCAAAATCACCAAATCAATGGGTTAGGTGTCAGATGCAAGCTTTTCATTGCATCAGGACTCTAGGGAGGTATCACCCATAGATTCAGTGATTTTTGGTGCTCTATGGAAATTCACTTTTAGAAGATCCGGACTCCAGAAGCACTAGATTCAGGCTTTAACGTGAAGCATCTAAGATCTCAACTTGAAATATTGGCTGAAAGTTTCGGTTCAAATATCACCTGGCCGAGATCATTCTCTCTCCTCTTTTCATTTTTATTTTTTCAAATATCCATTGGTTTTAAAATTTTAATTTCATTTGAATTAAAAAATAAAATATAAAAACAAAAAGGTGGACTTTTTTCTAAAAAAAAGAAATCTTGAAAAAATACATAATATCGGCACCGATATTTTGCAGATATGGCAAAATATTGGAGATATATCGGTGGCATCCAACACCGATATTTGATTTTTTGATTTTTTATTTTTTTAAAAAAAATTCGGCTGATCCATTTGACCACCCTCTAATAGGCTCTTTCGCTCTTCCATATTTAATTTAGTATGACCTGTTACAATAAATGAATTCTGTGATACTCAAGTCAAGAGCCCATCTTTCCTTACACGATAACATATACAATATAACTCACAAAAAGCACTTTAATTAATGATTCTAAACTCTTATTTTAGCTTCTGAATTTTTTTTTAAAAAAATCCTCAATAAATGAAATGTTAAAAATGCATGCTGAAGTTTAGATTTAGACTATGTTTCTGTGAGAATAGAATGGGCCAAGTCCAAATTCATTCAGTCCATTCCATTCCATTCCCACTTATTCTTTAAAGTTTAAACCAAACATGGCCTCGATGCATTAGCACTTGCACTGAATGACTTCTTTATCTTTTTCCGTTAAAATTCATCCTGCACTTCTTTGAGATGCAAATGGGCTTGAACTTCATTGTGGGCTGGGCTGATGCTATGCAAAAATAATGGGAGTGCAAATCATTTGCAGCTGGGCTTGGCTTAAACGGGCTCCAGATAAATAATAATAATAATAATGATGATGAACTTTTTTTAAAGAGAAAAAAAAAAAAAAAGAGAGAGAATAGCTTGACTATAATGAACTTCAATATTGATTTTGCCAATCATGTTTAGGAGGAAAAGGAGGATGACGAAGAGAAGAAGGAATGAGAAGAAGAATATATTTACAAGGGATTTAAGATCAAACCCATCAAACAATACTGCGATTAAATGGTTTTAAGGACTTACAGAGTGAACACTTATGTTAGAAATTCTCTAGAACGTTGGTGTCTGAATAAAATTTTTATTTTACAATTTAAGTTTGTAGAATTAAAGTAGACGTCTTGAGTTGCATCCTTTTTGAATATATTTGATACACGAAGTTTTAAAATGGTTTTATGTATATGTAGAATAAGTCTCACCTCAAATGTGAGATGATGATGCACATATTATCCAAAAATAAAATAAAAATCAAAACCACTCGAATCACGAGTAAGCTAAAGACATGAAAATATTACATTACCCATTTATGTTACATTAAGACATTTCATTTCCTCAAAAATAATCACCAATACATGTAAATGTCATGGTTACCAATGACCAACTTATTTGGTTTATAAGTTGTAAATGATCTTACTTTCTCGAAAAAGGAGGAAGGAGGAGGCCTCTACATAGGGAATAGATACAGTCCAAATCTAACCTTTAGTTTTCTCTCTCCAGAGTTAAACAAAGGGGGGGTAAAAGGGAGAGGAGAGAGAAAAAAAGTGCAAGCTTTAACTCAAAGAAAATAAGAGAATGTTTTTTTATTTTCTTTTTCTTTTATCAATATGGTCTAGACTCTAGTGGAACATTGTTTTTTAAATTGAATAACAAAAACTTGTGACTGAATTATACTATAAGTAAAGTGAAGATCAAAGTAGCCAAAATTAAAATCCATTCCCACCATATTTACTTTTTCCAATTTCTAGTGAAAAACTCAAAAATGTTGGCAAACGTCTTAAAAAAAAAAGATCAAAGTTGAATTAGGATTTATTACTATAGATATATTCTTTTAATATTTAAAAAAGTGACATGTTGTATATAATGCAAAACTATGTGAAAAATTATTTTCGATTTAGATAAATATTAATTCATTTTTAAAAATTATATTTTTATTATCCTTGGACGTAAAAAAAAAGAGTGGCAGAACTTGGAAATAAAAGTTTTTTATTCCTTATGTCTCTAATGCCAACAATGAGTCGTGGTTGACTCGAGGAGTTTCACTGGTTTTCCGTCTCCATCCACGCCTTTTGATACGAGCGAAAGAGAGATTTGGATTTTAAGCTTTTGGAACTTTATCCATTCATCCTCTGCCGTCCATGCAAACCAAACTCTCTCTGTCTGTCTGTGTCTGTCTGGTGAGAGGAAGCACAGTCAACTGTATTGTATTCTACCCACAGAGACTCGGACAAACTCAGTAGGGCGAGAGAGAGAGAGAGAGAGACTGAGCCACTGAGGTAGCTTTAGAGGCTTAGAATCCTTAGATATGGGCAGTAGGGAGACAAAGTGAGTTTGTAAATTATAACGTGGACGGGAGTGTGGTTTGAAGAAGAGAAGGGTTAGGACAGCGACTTGGCATGCTTGCTGCCTTTTGGAATTCAATACCAAAACAAGGATCGTTCAAACCTTCAAACTTTCAAAATCTCCCTCGAGCCCACTGTCTGAACTCTGAATCATTCTCTCTCTCTCTCTCTCTCTCTCTCTCTCTTTATCGGTTTCTGTCTGTCTTGTTTCCCTCCTCATCCTTTGATGAAAATTAATCCGTACATAAAGTATTTTCTTTTAATAAGATCAGATATTGGGTCTAGGGTCTATTATAATTTTATCATAATAAATTGATAATAATATTATTTTAATAAAAACACTGATCTTTTTAAACATAAAAAAACACTAAATGCTCGTTATCCTGAGTATTATGAATACTCTTTATCAAAAAAAGGTTTTCAAAAGTGGAATGAGAGGAGTAAAAATTTAATTTTTTACCCTAATCCCTCCATTACCCTCCAACAACCCCCATCCAAACACGGCCAAAGTTTATTTTTATCCATGTATAATATTTTGATCAATATGAGTGGTGAAAGGATACAATAATATTTTTATCATAAAAAACATCAAAAACAATATTATCTTTATCAAATTTTATTTTATTCTTTTTGTTTTTTAATTTATAGTGATAAAATGAAACTCGAGATGAACAATGAATCTTGATGTTCTAGTGCTCTTGAACTACAACACTAGACAATCTATAATGTCACTGATCAACAACAACGATCATCTCGACAAATTCAAAGGTGAATTGACCATTTCAATTTCAATTTGTATTCTTCATAACATGGACATGTGTTTGGATTGTTATAGACACTAATGCAACCCTTCCCCAATATATCCATAATTGGCGTAAGCCTGTGCTCATCTCTTAATCTGCATGAAAATGAGGTTTTGATTTGAACATCAGTCTTTTTTATAATATTATGTATTATCATATTATTTTTCTCAATATCTTATAATTTTATCTTAACATGGCACAATATGGCGTCCAATATTATAAAAAGACCGGTGCCTAAATCAAAATCCCAAAAAATGACCCACATTCTATGAACTCTTCTAAATCGTCTGATGTGAGTAGGAATGAAATTCTGCTCATCCGAAATGAAAAATTTGGATGAGCCGAATTTTCTTTGATATTTCATTTCGGCCGAGGTTTTTCTCTCTCCTCAATTTTTTTTTTGGAAATCTCGGTGGCTTTTTTTTTTGAAAAAAATCATTTAAAAAAATAAAAGAAGACTTTTATAAAAAAAATTAAAAAATATAAATATCGGCCGATATCTAGGCCAGTATTCGTCCGTACCAGACAAATATCGCCTGAGATATCGACTGGGCCCACGACCGATATTTGTTTTTTTTTTTTATCGGCCGAATTTTTTAATCTTTGCCGATACTATGCTAATCGGCCAAAATATCTCGGTTGCGGAAATCCCGAGATATCTCGGCCGATACACACAGTATCAGCCGAGATTTCGACCCCTGGCTAGGCCTACACCTACAAAAGTCCAAAATGTTGGATGAATTGGCACAGACCGGGCTTCATAAGTTTGATATCTGGGCCAGGCCAAACTCCTGGCTTTTTCTAAAAGGAGTTTCATTTGATTTTTGAGTAAACTGATGGTCATTAGAATTTAGAAGAGAGAGTATAATACAATCCACTGCAAAGGATGAATCCACAATCGTCACTTTTGGTCCATATAGATGAATTCAGTTAAAGACTAGTTGGATCAAGCCCAATTAAGTTCATACTAAACCTGTGGTTTGATATTTCAGGCCCAGCCAACTTTGGAGCATGATTTTGAATGGTTTTCATGTCAACGCCAAACGTTTCGATGAATCTACTTTTTAAGACCAGGAGTACAAATATCGGCCGATACATATCGTATCGGCTGATATGTACTGGTTTTGAAGGAGTGAATATCGGCCAATATTCACAATATCGGCTGAAATATCGGCCGTATTATATAGGCCGATATCGGCTGGAGAGAGAAAAATATCGGCCGATAACGATATATCGGTCGACATAACGTATCGGCCGATATATCGGCCAATACCGATTTTTAAACCCTTGTTTAAGACTATTAATAACATTAAAAGACATAACACCTATATTATTGAATTGAATGGTGAATTAAAACTAATTATACAATCTACAATATACACGTATCAAAAATATGACCTATAAAAAGCATGATATCAAAACATAGCTTTGTGAAAAATTATATGTACTTTTCAATGATAATTTATACGCGGATAGCCATTTAGACACCCGACTTTCTGATAGGAGACACCTTTTTTCAAAATTTGGGGTGAAATTACCATTTTGACCTTCCGATGTGCATCCATACAATATAAGATTTTTCAAAATTAGAAGGGCAAAATGGTAAATTCACCTCAAATTTCGAAAAAGGGTATCTCCTTGTAGAAAAGTCGGGTGTCTAAATGGCTACCCTTTATATGTCTATGCATATCTATAAATCAATATTGGTCTAAAAATGATCTTATCCAAAAAAAAATTAATGTGCTAAGAAAATTAAATATTCAAAAATTGATTTAACGTTATTAAAATTGCTAGATCTTAAAGGATTCTAGGATTGGACTGATTGATTTTCATGCGTTCTATATTTATGTTAAGATCTTTCAAATGAGTCATTGAATGAAGTAAAAGTAACTCTTATTTGAAAACATGGCTTCTATAATTGAATTATTTGACCTTTTTGGTATTGCGTTCGTATCTGAAAAATCTACTCAAAAGACCCATCATATGGGCCTCACATGAGATCTTGAAGTTTAGTGAATAAAAAATAATTTTAACTCATAAAAATATTGATAGTTTAAAAAGTTGAATTATATAATAGGAGTGAAATGATTTTATTTTAGTGCCATATTCAATTAGAGATCTTTACAATAGACCCATTACACTAGATAAAAATAAATCATATATTTAATAAATTAACGGTCAATATTCATATGATGAGTTAATAAAGGTGCGATTCAAAATAATAAAAAATAAAACGTATCATTCAAAAAAAATTAACCAATCATTCAAAAGAACATTAGATCATCATTACGAAAGCTTTTATTTCAAATATGTTTTTTTTTTAATGACGAAGAACTTCAAAAGTCTCATATTTATTTGAGTATATCTCTGCCTCGCATAAATATTAAGAAATCTTTTAAATTACATTTCATCTCAGCCAATATAAACTTGTGAAACCTGAGAATTATCTACTGTAAACTGATTAGTAGAAATTGATGTGAACTTTTAATTACAGTTTTTTATATAAAAAAGTTGTCACAAAAGTATTTTAAATCAAAATCACAAAAAACTGAGGTGAGAGAAGGTGGAAGGTGGATAATTTAAAGAAAACTTCTGTATTCAATCATTATAAATTATATGAAAATCAAATTTTATTCATTCACTGTCTTTGATATGTAATCTATCCATTTGAAGATTTTAGTAAATAATGTATTAAATTTATTAAACTATTTTGTTTTCTAATCATATCATCTCAACTGACGAAATCAACGGTTGATGCAATGGACCATACTGAAATATTGAATGGGATGTTGAAGAAAAGCAAATGTAGTCAGTAGTTGATGTTCAATATTCAACCCCTTTTGTCTTTTTAAGAGTGGACTAATGCAAACTCTAATAATGGACCTACACAATCATGGCTTATTGTCAGTAGGGGTCGATAGATGTATCGGCCGAGATATATAGTTAAGATTTTTTTAAAAAAAAAAAGAAAAAGAAATATTGATCATACACAATCATGGTTTATTGTCAGTAGGGGTCGATTGATGTATCGATCGAGATATATAACTAAGATTTTTTTTAAAAAAAAGAAAAAAGAATATTGATCAATATCGATGAGATATCGCTCGACATCCCCACTAAAATATCGAATGAAGCATTTTTTTTACCCTTGATTGTCAGATAAATATTCTGTCTCCTCATCTTTTTACAAAGCCAAAAACTATCAATAGATGAAGCATGCCATGCTGGGCTGTAAAAAAAAGGTGTGAGAAAAGATCCCAAGTGGGGAAGATGAAATTAGAGTTTGAATGGGCAGTAAAGTGAGTGAGATATGTAACATCATTATTACTGATGTGACAAAGTAAGTGAAAGTTTGAATGCCGGTGACATTTCAATGATAAGTGTTACCTCTCTCTCTCAACTCTCAAGCATGAAATGAAATAGAAACATATTCCCAGACCCAGCATCATTATTCATTACTGAACTCTGCCTCTTCACATTACGAGGCAATCACTTTGATACTCTGCCAAAGCTATATAACCATACAGTAGAAATTATTTTTAAAAATATTGTATTATTATTGAATGATTAATAATAAAATAATTATCATTCCTTCTTCCCAGCTTTTATTCCTTCTTCCCAGCTTTTATTTAAAAAAAAAAAATGAATTTAAGTTTCAAGTCAATTTCAGGAGAGTTTCTGATTATGATTTTATGAAATATATGTCACTTAAATTCCAAAAGGAAGTAATTGTGTACGAAGGCAAGCAAAGATACTGATGTTCATGAGTTGTCATTTTCACTTATTATGGTCTGACACAGATGAATTTTTTTGACTGATTTGATAACGGAAGACATTAGCTTATACAATTTTTACCGTTAAAAACCAATAAGATAAAGAAAAATTCATATTAAAAAAAATCTTTGTTAAATGTAAAAAATTGCACTAGAAAAACTCAAGTTAAATTTGTAGTGTTTGATTGTCAGATATTATTAGTAATATTATCTCTAATGACATATTTGAAGATAATTTTGTAATTTTTGTATTACATATGTTGTAGCCCTGATTAGAATAGTATTTAATGTCTCTTTTCGTAAGAGAAGAGTGTAAGCAAAGATTGTAACAGGTCACGATTTTATCTTCTTTTTTATTTGGCCTTTGAACATAGTGGATTTGGTCTGAACCCATAAACGTACAAAAAAAAAATCACGTAAAATCTATGTGTCATTTGTGACTGATTTGTATTGTTCTTCCGTTTATGCACTTTCCATTCACAACAATTCCTACAAAATTTACCTCTCATACAAACTCACCAATAATACTCAAAATGACTTAGAAGTGTCAATTAAGAGACATCAAATTGCATGTCAACAACAATAGAGAGATATATCTCAATGTCATCAGTAGCCTATTAGTTTCATTTTCTAATCCTCAAAATTCAACAATTAGCTCTACAACCGTTAGACTTACTTGACTAAGTGTTTTAGTTCATGATTTTTCTTTTAAATAGACATTTTAATAATGAATATAAAATTAAGAGAGTTTAATAACGTTGGATTAGATATCAACAATATTGCATGCAGGGGTCGAAAAAACGGTATCAGTCGAGATATTGATCGATGTCTCAATCAGGGGTTGAAATATCGGCCGATACGTATCGTATCGGCCGATATATATCGGTTTTGGATATATGAATATCGGCCGATATGTATCGTATCGGCCGATATTCACAATATCGGCCTTGATATCGGCCGTATTATATCGACCCGACATCAAAATATCGGCCGATATTTAAAAAAAAAGGAAGAAAGAGAAAAATATCGGCCGATATATCGGCCGATAACGATATATCGGTCGACATATCGTATCGGCCGATATATCGGCCGATACCGATTTTTAAACCCCGGATCTCAATATCAGCCGATATCTCGGTATCGATTGATATCTCAGCCGATAAAATTTTCTCTCCTTATTATTATTATTATTTTTTAACAAAAATCGCCGATATCGGCTAATATGATGCAGTTTTACTATCGGCCGATATGATAAGGTTTTAAAACCGTATCATCGTATCGGCCGATATTCGAACCCCTGATCGTACTTCAATATTCTAATCTATATTTTTTTATAGAAATTATAAATAACTAAATGGTTAAAATGATTTGTTTTATTTTAATTCGATTAATTAAGATTAAGCAGTAAATGTAATGACAACATCAAAATTACCGAAGATACTGTCATTACCAGAGTTATTTTAAACATATCGAGATAATATTGTGATATTTAATTAATTGATGACGCTAATGTTACTTAAGATTCACGCCACATGTCTAACAAGGGTGCGTTTGTGTCTAAGAGGGCATGTTCACTTAGCTGACGTGGCACGTTGTGTAGAGATTCTTTTGAAAGGATATATTTTAGATGATAATTTTAATAAAATAGTTAAATTCATTTAACATTTAAAAAATGATAAAAATAGAATAACTCTAAATGTTTTAATAATAATAATAAGATTAAATTAAAATTGAGTAGAAATTTTGAGAGATTTGAGGTGTCAGTTGAAGTCAGTCAAACCTAAAATACTGATACTGAGTACATAACATACTTTGATATGGGAATGGGTGTAGTTTTGTTTCTTCTAATAAATCATAATCAACACCATAATCCTCTTTCATTCAGTCTCAGCAGTCTCAGTAGATTGGGATTATATATTTATTGGGATTTTCTAGACAGACACACGAGCGCGTATGTATGCATGTTGTACTATTCTAAATTCTATATTCCAAATGTGGTCTTATTTGTTTCTATTAATATATAATATCACATTGATATTCTTCTTGGTTTCTTGACTTCTGTTGTTGGGTTGGGTGGGTATTTGGGTACTTGGGTTGGGTTGAGTTGGGTTACTTGTGGTCCGCTTATTTATGCTCAAATTAGAAGAGCATCTCTTGGAAAATGGTAGTCGCCAAAACCAAATCCCAAATTCCCGTTTTTCGAATGGGTCCACAATCTCGAGGCAATTGGGTTTCGATCCAATTCTAGGTCTCTGCTTCATCCTAAATAGAGTTAGGCATTTGGTCAAAAGGTAAATTTTGTAAGAGTTACTTAAGATTACTGAGTGTTACCTTTAATATTATGAATACATCTTGCTTGAAAACGATTTTTCAAAAGAGAAAAGAGAGGGATAAAAAATTGATTTGTTTTTATTCTTATCCCTTAATTAGCAAGCAAGAATAATGAGGGGTTATCTCACATTACCCTCTATCCAAACGTAGCCTTAGAGTTTAGCGATCTTTCGTCGAGCATTTCTTTTAACCCGACAGGCTGGATCTGAGCTTATATTAAGTAAAATATGAATAAATCTATTCCAATATTAATGAATTTATCGAATTCTAATTCACCATCTTAGAACAATTGATAATAAGAGTACAGTATGAAATAGAGCTTGTTGAACGATATTTTAATATTGATCTACAGTTAAAACTCAACTTTTAATCTCCCTGTCTATATAAAAGTTTACGTAAAATTTACAAAGTTTACAAGTGCTCTTAAATAAGTTACACTTAATAAAATATTATAAATTAATTTTCAAGTCTTGTCATGGCAACTAGTATAATCAAATTCAATAATAATAGAATAAACGTATTTTTAAAACCAACTGATGTACTGCAATTTTCAAAAATAAAAAAACTAGTGTTTTAAAGAAGGCAATTACATTAGTTAATTCTTGACTCTAATTTCTATTATGTCATAGTCTTATATTTTTTATTAAGTAGAGTTATTGATTATGCAAAAGAATACATAATAGTTGTTTGTTAAGTTATAATTTAGTTAGGATAAATCTAAGTTGCGTTCTGATCATTAATTAAATTATTTATTCTATAAATTTAGAATTTACATTTATAAGTTAATTTAACAATTTTTTTATAGAAGCCAGTTGCAATACTTGACACTAATAGAACTTAAAGTTGAGGTTGAGACAAAAAAGTTAAAGGTTGCAACAGTAAACATAAATGAATTATTATTATTTTTATAAAGGTCTTGAGTTTTAAATCTTGGACATTTTAGGTCAATCAATACACACAGAGATTTAAAAAAAAAATAGGAGAGAGAAAGATATTAGCCGAGATCATTGAACCGTGAATTTTTTACTCATGGGTCAAACAAAATAGTCTGTCAAGGATTTTTCTTTTCTCCCTTAAATAGGCAGGATTGGATCTGCGAATTAAAAACCCATCAAGCTTTTGGGTGAGCTTTAGTTTGCATCTGCTGCTCATTACTAGTTTTAGTGGACATGGACATTTCTAGGCCTTGCTGGGCTCTGGTCCATTGATCTTGGGGAGAGGAGACTGGCGTTGGATTTATCGGCTGTGTTTGAATAGGAGTAACCTTCTGTTACCTTTTGTTTAGTAATTAAAGAATAGTGATAATTCCACTTTTGAAAAGCAACCCTTTTATCTTTGATTTTTTATAATTTTTTTTCTTATTTTTAATTTTTTAAAATATTATGTATAAATTTAAATTAAATCAAACTGAATAAAATAAAATTTAAATCACATTAAAAGCAGATTAATAATTAAAACTTCAAATCAACTTAGACAAATAATTTTTTAGTGTCCATCCTAATACGAGTATTATCTTTTAGGAGGTATGGATTTTTCAGAATTTCTCACTTTGCACCTACTGAAATCGATTTACTTTTCAATGAATTAGTTCATCTATCCGATGTACTGATGAGTAAACTGATTCATTTGGAAATGAAAAGAGTCCAATTCGGTGCACTGACTAATGCACTAATTAGTGAACCGATTCACTGAAAAGTGAATCGATTTTTCTAGATGAATAAGGGGACAAAATGAAAAGTTCACTAAAAATCTATGCATCCTAAGAGATAATACTTGCATTAGGATAAACACCCTAATTTTTTTTATTATAATCTGAAAAGCATTGCCTCCTTAATTATGGTATATCCTTTGCTTTTTTTACCCTAGGATGAAAAGAAGGACGTGTCGCGTGCCCCTTGGGACCTGTTGTATTCGTTCGTCTACGTCTGACTGTCTTCTTCATGGTCTTGTGTAATCATAGTGCTCAATTCCCAAACAGATTGAGATGGCCCATCTGCCACGAACATTTTACATGCAGTCGCGCAGATGTCCCCTCCATTAAATGAATGGTCGCGATTCCTTCACTTTTATCTTGATGAATTCTAAAGTCTATAGGGGTTCTCATCATCAATCAATACGTAGTATGAACATAAACTCCCTGCAAACTGTAGTACTGTACACAGTCTCTCTCTCCTCGGTATTGCTATTCTAGCTGAGCTTGGAGGAAGGGTAAACTTTGTTGGGGTTATCGAAGTTATTCTGAGTATTATAAATATTTTAAAACTAGAGGGGGAGAGATAGAATGTTGATTTCTTACTTCTACCTTTTAATTACCAAACAAAGGTAACTCTCTATTACCCTATCTATATACCATCCATGTTTCAATATATGAGACAACAGTAATTCTTTTGTCATCATGTAAATTCAAAGAGTTAAATATAATTTTTTAGTCTAAGTTCAAGTTTTGTGAATATAAACTCTGTACTTTTTCAAAGTTTGATTGATGATAGAAGAAATTCATACGTCTTGATGCTATCTTTATTAAAAAATATTATGCTAAATCTGTTCCATGAAAACGTTTTTTATATGAAAAATAACAATTGGAGTCCAGATTCAAGAAGTGATCTATTGTATCTCTCGTTTTTGCATATCTTCAAAAAGAAAATGTCATCAATTATAAATAATTTTGCATGAGTAAATTACTCTATGCTAATTAAGAAATAAATAAACCTTAGCTCTGACAAGAAATAGATATGCAGGTACCCCCTAACTGAAAAAAAATAAAATTAAAGAGAAAATTCTTATGCTATTTTAATTCTTAAGAAATAGTTGAATTTTTTCAATTTTGCCCATTTGTATAAATCTATTGGTAGCTTTTCAGAAGCATCAAATTATTGAGCAGATATGAACTTTGATTAAAATAGAGATAAATTTGACTTAATTAACGAGATATTAATGTTTTTATAATAAGAGACACTGAACTTATTCCTTTATTCATTTATTATTGTTGAAGTGGTGAAAAATATACCAGCCTATCTAATTGTCAAAAATACAAGTATAACTTTCCTTTTATGTCATATAAACTCATTTAGCAGAAACTTTAGTCTTAAGTTTTTTTAAATAAAAAATTGCTTCCTTTAAAATAAAAAATGTCAAGATTAACTGATTTCTTTTTTTTTAAATTCAATGTTGATAAGATATTTTTTTTTAAAAAAATATCATAAGCATTCCTCACCCACATCGGATAAAACTAATCTCTATAAATATAATAAGCCACTTTCAAACTTTATATTTTAAGTTATGTCTGAAAATAGTTGAACTCCAAAAGCTCTACTTGAAAGAAATTAAAAATTAGTTAACAATGGAAGATGAACTTATTTTTATTTATTTATATTATTTAAGTTATGAATTTTTAAATATTTTTGTATAAAACTGCTTTCTGCAGACATATTGACAATCAGTATTAAAATGATCCAAGCAGAACTGCATTCTGTCAACCCTTTTCTCTCTGGTTGGGTCCCATGGAATCATGGATATTGAAATCTATAAAACTTGTGACAAGGTCTAAGGATGGTCAATACTCCAAATTTGGTGTCATTGTAGTTAAGGTGGGACCCAGTGGCACCCTTACTTCTCCCAATGTCAACCACAGAGGGACCCAACTACAGGCGGGAGGATAGGAGCAGGGTTTAGTGTGATCCCGAGTTGGTGCAGATGGGTTAAGGCCAGGCCTGCAATCAAGTAAGATGTGCGGCGTAACACCTTTACCTTTTTTTTTCTTCTTCTTCTTCTTTGGTAAGGGCACCACCACCACCTTTAGTTGGTCTTGGTGTGGTGAAAAGGATGTTGGACCGGTCAAGGGGCGGAGTCTCAAATCTGGCTGGGTTGGATCTCTTCTCGATGATGAGTCACCTTTGCCTCTGCTCAGGTGCCCTTAATCATGACTCACCAAAATCCCCCTGTACCCACTACCACTGCCAATCGCCATTGCCATTTATATTATACGTACCTACGTACCTATTATATTTATACAATGCCTTACTTACCAACGTCACGTGACTGAAGGCATACGGAAGAAGATCCATCACGTGAGATTCTTCTTTCTTCTTCTTCTTCTCCTCCTCCTTCCTTTTTATAAAGTAGGGCTTGGACTCACTCAAGTTCAATGTGGGTCCATTCCAAAAGCAGTCCTGTGGATACCAACCAGTAAGATTCCTAGTTTGGCTGCCTTCTGTGTTTGATGGGTCCCACCTTTCATTATAACTCTCATCAAATAAAGCGATATCATCATTATCTGGTTAACAAATGCACTATTTTTGGATTTGGATTGCAATTGCAAGTACAAAGGTGGAACTAAAATTAACAACAAACATATCGTGCTCATTATCCTTCTCCTTTCTATTACTATATATCGATCCAATGATTTTGGTTCGTATGCTCATTAAAAAAAACAATCATCAAATATATAGAATAAATTTTATGAAGATTATATACTGTTCAGCGAAGAATGAAATTGAAAATCAGAGGTGGGGCCTGATGGGTTTGGCTCAAGAGTTTTTTTTTTAAGTCCATTTGTATTTATGTAAAGTCCAATATATATATGGCTCATTGGATCATTAATCGGATCACTGACCTTTCATTGCGATATAAATTGACTCACTGAAATTTATTTAAATGAGACTGTTTTTTCATATAGAACAACAAATCTGAATTATTGACTAGATTACTGAATTTTTTTAAAATGCTTTCGTACGATCGTAGAAGGGTAAAATAGATAATATCTTAAATTCCGTGTCTCGTTAAACAAATTGTCAGTTGGAAGATCACTACTCTATATATAAAGGCTATTTCTCTCTAGAGTTTTTCTCAATGTGAGAGAGAGGAAAAAAGAGAGAAGAAAAGAGAGAGATACAGGGTTAAGGGTTTAGAAAAAATCTATTGTAACAAGTTTTCCCGTTCTTTCTATAGAGTAATCGAGCACTCCAAATCTATGTCTTGTGTGATGTTGAATTTTCTATCTATCTTGCATAAAATTTTCTTACACTGTGGTAAAAGCAAGTGGCATTGAGAGAGGGAGAGGGAGAGGGAGAGAGAGAGAGGGGGGGAGGGGGCGGCAGACATTGAGATCCCCAATGACTTTGCTTGAAGAGGTGGCCCAGAGCAGAGACACGGATACGGACAGAAGTTCCATGTCTTGACTTGGCCTCGTGATCGCAGAAGCCAGATCATGGAAGACTGTTCCGCGAGTCACGTGGGCTCTTTTGACCACCCTATGACCAACCCCATCTGCCTCTCTGACTCACTATCATTGTTCCCAGCGCCCAACCCAACTCTCATTCACTATCTATTCTTTTTCCAAATACAAATGCAAATCAAAGATTCATTGGCTTTTCATTGCATTAAAATACGATCATCTTATAACTCATAACACCACCTTCTTGTGTTTTGTCGTAGATTTCTATGCCACCAACAGTATAAAAACAAGAAGAAGAAGAAGAAGAAGGAGAAACCCGACCCAAGTGAAGTCCTCCAACTCTACCCAGCTAACCCCCACCCCCATCAGCCTCCCATATTCCATAGCCCCACTTTCACTCCTCAGACTGTCTGACTGCTGGGCCTCCTTGGATCTTCTCTACTCCTAATTTCAGCGTGGAATGCTGCTCTGGTGACGAGTCATTCTCTCATCCGTCGATTTTCATCCCTCCATCAAACTGGCTTCTATTTTTTTAAGGCTAAAAGACAAAACCAGATGACACAGATCCCTCCCTCGATGGACACCTTCACTTGTTCTCCCTCTTTCCATGCAGTCTTAGATTCTTTCGTTTTCGAATTCCCATGTTTATTGCTTTTATAATTTCCAAGCCACCCATATTTACACCTCTCCTCCTCCTCCTCTCTACTTCTTGAAATCTTTACGTCTCTCTCTCTCTCTCTCTCTCTCTCTCTCTCTCTATCTTCCCCCTCTCCTCTCTATAGACATCAGACATGGATAGGTGCAGCAGCAGCAGCTGCCATGGCAACGGGATGGGGTCGTGCAGCTGTGGGCCGTTCCACGGCCAGGGGAGCTCCTTCTCAATCTTGTTTGCAGCCGCAGCGGGCAACAAGCCTAACGATGGAACCGATGAGGTGGACCCTTTTGCTTCTTCTTCGGTGGATTGCACGCTTTCTTTGGGGACGCCTTCCACTCGCCAAACCGAGGCCATGTACCAAAACCCACGTCCCACATCGTCCTCCTACATGTCCAATCTCTGCTGGGACATCTTTCAATCCAAGCAAACGCCGTCCGCAACCACACACAAGAGCGGTCGGTCCGGCAGCGGAGGCGGAGATTCTCAGCTCGTTCGAAGGTGCGCCAACTGCGACACCACCTCTACACCGCTTTGGAGGAACGGACCCAGAGGCCCCAAGGTCAGAATCCAAACCACTTTGTCCTTTCCTTTTCCTTTCTCTTTCGTTATCTTTTGATTCTCATTGTACGGAAACCCATTTTCTTCACGAGCAACATATTCAATTTGGACACGTGTCATGCTGTTGAGTATGTGGGTCCGGCATTAGGTGGACCCGTATCCAATTATCGCATGGATTGGAAATCTCATCCGTTTTGTTGGATATCTTTTATCCCGTTGGATGGTGACCGTTTGTATCAATCAATCACCTGACTATTGACCGTCCACGTCTCCAACTTGAGTTTTCAGCTACAGTCCAACTTGGACTTGTTCTCAGAACTTTTCTTAAATGAAAAACACGAAATTACCATCATTTAATGCTATTATCTGATCGTGTGTTTGATTTTGCCTGTACTTTTGCAGTCCCTGTGCAATGCATGTGGAATCAGGTACAAGAAGGAAGAAAGGCGTGCCACAAACAACACTACAGCTGTGGAGGCCCACCACTTGATGGGCCATCATCATCACCACCACCACCACCACCCTTGGAGTTACGCCGGCCAGGCCCCAAAGACGGTGCCAACCTCAGTAAATGGCGAATTCAGGCTTATTGAAGGCGACGACGACGATGGAGAATCCTCTTCTCCTTACCTTTCATGGCGGCTCAATGTGCCTCCTCCCGATTTCCCCGTCCACATGACTTGATTTTTCACTCGCCCGTCATAAATTTACTCGCGCTAGCTTTTGTCTTCTCTGTTTTCTTTCTCTGTATCAATGGCGAGTGAAAATGCAAAAATTCCTAGTGATGTTTTTCTTCACATTTCTTTTCTTTCTTCTTCGTCTTCTTATTGCATTGTTCTTCAATTTCTTTTATTTGATGATATGATCATTTGATATTCATCTGATGTGATATGATACAATAGGGCTTGATGTAGAAAGCGTACCTCGTTTCTTGCGTATATTGTATGCTCTAATCTACTGTAATTTCTGTCTATTCTCTTGTATTGGATTGGTAGTGCTGAGCGCCCAATGTTCCTTCCTCCTTTCTTAAGCATCCTAAGTGGAAAAAGGAAATGCAGAGCCTCGTAATGGCATTTCTTTTTCTTTTCCTTTTCCACACACATACATTCAGAGAGAAAGAGAGAGAGAGAAGAATGGTCAGTTGGTCTAAATGTTCAATGGCAGAGGCTATTATTTACTTCAAAGCGTTTGTTTCATTATACTTGACAAAAGCAGGACTTCTACATGCACTTGCATTCTCAAATCAAACCATTAGAGGACAGTTGAGATCCATGAGTAAAGAGGGATACCTCTAATACTATAAAAATAAAATTGTACAAAAAGCTGAGAAGAGAAGAAGAAACTAATGCACAATTGATTGAATCTGTCGTCTGTAATTAGAGTGTAAAAACTAAAACCCTTGTTCACCTATGTCTAAGATACAGTTGACTAGATAAAAACTCAGTTAAATGGGCTACAGGCCTATTATGGGCCTTACTCTTCTACATGGACCACCAAACACAAATGGGAATTGAGATATAAATAAGAAATCTCCGAGATTATAAAGACGTTGCACAGTCTCTATCTACTTACTCATTCACTTACTAATTATAGGATTCTGCTCCAGTAACATGGAAGATAAAAGAGAAAGTAACAAAGGGAAAAACATTATATGGGTGGTTCCTTTCTATGTGGAGAATTTCTCTTGTCTCTTCTTTTTCTAATCCAAAACATATGGTCAGAGAGGAGCCTTTTATAAGACCCTCCTAAATAGGAACACTGGCAGAGTAGGCACAGCAACTATAGTAACGAGAGAAGTAGGGGGACCATTGGAATATCAAACCTCCTTGCTCGGATCCCCATGTAGCTATAGATTGAACCAAAATCTGTGTATTGAATGGGCCATCTATACTTATTTAATTAGGAAAATATTCATTAATTCTTAATTTAACATCATGCAAACAATGTATGGAAAATGAAGTCGACTGTTTATTAAAAGTTTACCTCGATTACTTCATATTAGTCTTCTAATTTTGGATTTTATATCATTTTCAATATTGAAGTCATTATTTTTCAGTATGGGAAATCAAAATGTTTGTATTAATTTCAAAACTGGATCCAAAGGATTGCATCCAAACCACCATCCTTCAAAACAAAATATATTACTCCCTCTTGTCTCAAATTAGTTGTCCTATATAGATTTTAGAATTATCTCAAAATAGTTATCTCATTTATATGAGTAGTATAAAATGTGTTGAAAATGGATGAGATCATATGAGTGCTATCCTTATATAGAGAGTTACTTAAAAAATACAAATAATTCAAATAGATAACTAAAATGGGACTGGAGGGAGTCTTTGTCAGGTAGCCGAACGCGATCCACATATGTTAGTGAAAAGGAGGAATCTGGAATATATATTGGACTTGAGTCACTCTACCTAGTGGGCTAGTTTTTTCGGCTGGATATCCAGTTGTAACAAGTGGTATCAGAGCTATGTTCCAAACTATTGCATCTTGAATATCTAATTACAAGAATTTAATGTTATCAGTAATCCTTAAATTCTTCAATATTTCATATCTTGTTTTTGGGCATATACCATCGTCATCAACATCATAGAGCTAATTTATGTCATTACAATTAAACTGATGAGTACATGCCTTGGTCATTTAATTGTGGCTAACTGACATTTGTAGGCCTGGTTATGAATTAAGAGACAATCCATACAATTTTTTTATTCTACGAATTACAATCTAGTATGCAAAGATTGGTGAAAGAGGACTCAGTGAAAACCTATTGCAGACACCAAATCAAATTGATGATGAGGTATTTACTGTTTTAAAGAGAAGCGATCTACAATTTAGACATTTTCTGTCACTCCATAATCAATGTTAAAGAATCAAAGTCATTAGAACTTTTATACTCATAAACTTGTATCGCGTTAGTTCATCATCATCATTACCATCAAAGTCTTTGTCTCATCGACTTCTCCTGTAATATACAATTCAAATCATGGAATTTTGGAAGACAATGAAGGGTGGAGTTCCACCCTGTGAGCAAAATCCTTTAAAGAGACTCGACTAACCTAACTCTTTGGAATAAACAGGGCTCAAGTTAGATAATAGGGGCATTGATTGAGCATCTAACTTGAACTTGGTACAAACATTGGAAAGCTTTTAGGGTTATTAACGGGCCAATTCTAATCTGTGCTTTCCTCACTACCCAAGTATGAACATGCTTATGTTATCATAGCCCAAGCCCTAACAATGCCAGTTGCAATGCCAGTTGGGCTTTGTATATCAAGGCAACTTAAAAGCTGAAGCCAACTTGTTTGAGCCTGTTTTAGAGTATCAAGCACTTCAATGAACTAATCATTTAAAGCCATCCTTAAAACCCTTTTTAAATTTGGAGTGAGGTGTGTTCCAATTTAAATTAACAAAAAACCCCATTTTTATTAGCAGAAGTAAAAGCAACTGATCCGTTCAAATTAAAAGACAAACAAGAAGATCATCAAGATATATAGTATAAATGGCTCTAAAATCTCTATGGAGATAGAGCTAGCCGAAACCATTTACTAAATGGGCCAGCCTCTCACAAGCATTACAGTGATGTTTTCAGCTCAACCCAAATAGTTTCTAACTTGGTCAAAGCATAGTATTCGGGATTATTATTAAAACCTCTAGCCTGCATAAAGACAACATCTTGGATACTTAGAAATCAATTTTAGGGTAGGACGGGTAGGGTAGGTAAAACTGTAAAGGAGTGAAGTGTATAAAGTACAAACAACCTGACAAAGATTGGGTGGATGTAAAGCCCAAGCGTGTTTAGCCTAAGCCTAGGCCAACGTCTGGTTGGGCTGAACAAACTCGGCCCAGTAATTGTCCCAACAGGCCAACATACATCTATGTGTAATTGAGTACTAGTTTCCAAAGAAGAAGGTTTGAGTCCAGTTTCTTTTTATTTCAAGTCAACTCATTTATTGAGTGGTCGACATTGAGTCACATTGGCCCTTTCGAGATTGATCATGTTAGGTCAATTATCTATTAATGTTTAACACAGGGCCCAAATATCGGCCGATATTGGCCGATATCGGCCGTTTTTGTTAAAAAAAAAAAGAGAAAGAAAAATATCGGCCAATACTGAATTTTGAAACCCTGGTTTAACATAAAGGAGGAGGAAAGTACAAAAATGTCTCGACAAGGGCTCCACGTAGGATCCACCTTATGCTAAATTTTGTTCATTAAATTATTTTTTTTAAAAAAACATAGATTAGACATTTATCATTTACCACTGTCATTTAGGAACATTCAAACGATCTTATCTGAGAGCTCTCAACAGTCGAACGATCTTACCAAAAACGGTCAAACAATCCTATTTAGCATGTAGAAATGTTCGGACGGTCATCTTTTACCTTTAAAGAAACGGCCGAATGATCCTTTGCCCACTTGCAACGGTCGAACGGACGGACAGTGGTCTAAAGTAACGTTCAGACAATAAAAAAAAATTATCAGTTTTCATAGAAGCGATTGGATAACATGGGAATTTCGCACGGAAATTTGAATTCCTGTGTCACCTAAAAGAAAATGCCCATGTTAATATGTGCACTCCAATAGGTATCATCCTCTCTCTGATACGCAACGTATCAGCGAAATCGTTTACCTTTGATTGTTATCGGGTCAAAGTAAAACATAGCAGAACTACTCATATTATTAAAAGAAATTACCATATGAATCAATAAAATGGTTACTAAAATTCAGAGGTACAGACCAAGCGCGCTAGGGCCAGCTTTTAGGCCGAGCCATGCCTGGTTAGAGGTCAAGGAACCTATCCTGAGCCTTGGGATGGGTTTCATGCAAATTTTGTTCGACCTGAGGATTTCATTTCTGGCCTTCTGGGTTTATCGAAGGTTGGGCTTTTCTCGGGCATTCTGAAATTTTAGCTTAAAATAAGGCCTTTGGGCTGATCTCGTGCTTTTAGTATACTTGGCCCAGCCCAGTACAGTTTTTTTAAGCCCTTCAATTGAAATTTGAGGCTCACGCACACCCAAAACCCCATTCAGCCTGTTCCAGTTGCAACACTAATACAATCTTTACATTTATAGAATTAGATTTAAAAATATAGCACTGCAATCTCTAAATAAACTATATATATATATATATATATATATATATATATATATATATTTTATAACACGAGTATCCCTATATTATATTAGAGGTGAGATTAACTCTAAATGCATGTGTAAACTTTCTAATCCACATATACCGATTAATTCTATGAGAAGTGTCCTGTTGGAATTGAGCGTGAATCAAATTCAAAACTCCACTTCACGAGACAAAATCTTAATCGTTGGACCGATCCCTTGGAGTTAACTAAACAAATATTTTATATGCTAGGAAATTGCACAACTCATAGATTCCATATCTAGAAATCTACAGTATAGCATTTTGGTCTGGATCTCTTTAATAAAAGAAGTAACATTATATGCATTTTTAAATAAAATATCAGCGATCATGAAGGGAAAAATCATATCATTATAATTTTTTTATTGTCTAGCTCTAATAATTAACAAACAACCATTCTAGGAAAATTAGAACATCCATTTTTAATAAAAAAAACTACACATTTATAATTGATTGAGTTCTACATATTTGGGTGGAACGCATAAAGAATTTCATAAATGATATAACTCAAGAAAAATTCTTCAAACTCATAAGTTTTGTGAGATAAATCATGGAAAATCAATGATTTATAGTAATTAAACTTTTAAATCTTAAAATTATAAGATTAAAATGATCATATGAGGTCCCAATTTTATAAAGTTAATATATTTATCATTTCTTATATATTCTATAAAAATATATAATTCACTTTAAAATATAAAAATAATCTTTTCAAAAAGAGAGACTTAGAAAATCCAAGTTTTTCTTGATAAAAGGTAAAAATATATATCTTAATTTTTTTTCCCTTGAAGTAAGACATGTAATTGCTTTGTCTGTTTGTCCACTGATCTGCAATGCATAGAATAGAATCCAATGTAGTACCTGTACTTGTTCAGGAAACTTGGGGAACAAGCTTCTCTTCGTACTTGTTCAGGAAACTTGGGGAACAAGCTTCTCTTCGAGTCAACATAAAAGACAATAAGAGTGCGGCTCTTGGAAACAGCTACACCAACCCTACAAATATAATCTTCCCAAATTCATCGGCTTGTGTGGAGAATGGAACTCATATCGGTCGCCTCAAATCCCACACCAAATGTAAATTAAGAGTATAAAAAATTAATTTTATATATTACTATTAGTTATTCATTTATTTGATATAAACTATTAAAAAATTATAAAATAATATACTCACTCTATCGCAAAAGTGTCACTCTCCACAAATTTACTCAAAGTGTGAGTAAAGAAGTTTGTACATATTAGGAAGTTTAATCGTAAGAAATTTGGACACCTTATGTGATACCCTGCTCTTTGCAGTGAACACACCACCGATGTGGGGAGTCCCACATTAGTAGTGAAGGGAGAGAGATGAGGGTTTATTTGAAGCCACACCCATAACTCTTGTGTAACGCGTTTTGGGCCGGGGCATGTGGGCCTAGACCCAAGAACAAATCCGTGTGGATTCACTTGTGTGCGAGATCTAGAGCAGACAATATCACATTGAGTTGGACTCTAAATCCTATTTTCAGATCAGATCGTTCCACCTTAGTCATAAAAAAATATAAAACAATATATTATTTTTAGTACATTACTAATTTTTAAAATTATAATTGAATCATTTGTAATGGAGTTACTTTTTTTACTAAAGCTGATAGAGACTCCACTTATATTGGTGGACCACGAAACCACTAACTTATTATTATTATTATTATATTATGTAATTGTTAGAGATTTTAAAATGGGCATCTCGATGTGTATCCATAAGAAGTTAACATCATCTCAATTGTGTTTTAAGGGTTGTGGACTCACCTGCGAGAGTTTAATACTTGATTTTCTCTAATTTTTCATATGTAAATTCGGATGCAACATAGCGCAATGTTGAAAATGATTAAAGTTTTGCATTTATAGTTTGTTTTTGGGATGGAAGAGATTGTGTTTGAAATTTTGAATCCTAGTTGGAAGCTTTTGAGAGCAACTTTGTTTTAAGTGTCGTGTTTTGATCTTAGATGTCTTGAGTTCGTTAAATATATAAATAATTTTTTTTAATGAAAGAATTGAGATAAATAAAAATTTATTATCTAAAATTTCTACATCGAGCTTTAAAAGAAACAATTTGATCTTTCAGTAGACTAAAGATGAAGACCTATTGTCTTCGTGCATAAAGATTTGAACTTTGAAGTAGATATTTAAGACGTTTATTATTTAAGAAATTTAAGCTATTTCTTTTCTTGAGAATTATAAAATTTATTATTATTGAGCAGGTATATATAGTACTCCTTGTATAAATTTTATTAAAAATATATTTCATCTAATTAAAATAAATTTTTGGTAAGGCTTATATTTAAATAAAAAATATTTTCAATAGACCCATTAACACTGTACTTAAAAGCTTTGACTTGAAAGGAAGTGCTCTAAACCAAAATATTCATCTTGATTACTTGATATAGAAACTTTAGTTGGTGACAAATTTTGACGTTTGAATGAATTTAAGGATTTCATTGGTCATTAAACCTTACTGGTCATTAATTAAACCTTATAAATTAAACTACTATATTTGATGGGTTCTTCTAATGGCCAAAACATGTGGCAGCTGCTGCATCCAACCCAAACTTCAGATTCAGAGTATACTGTACAGGAGACTTTGCTTTGGCCCTCTATTTTTCCGCATTCAGAGGCTACGATCAATTTGAAAAGACCCGATGGGCCCATCATGTTCCACGATGCATTTTCAAACAGTGGGTCCTACATGCTACAGTCCCGTCTCTTCAGTGTCCGAACTTCGAACCCTACATCAACCCGATAAGGCGTGGCCCATTGGGGGCCCAAATGGCTGATCTATTTTAGTCTTAGAGGCTTCCAGAATCTAGACTCTGGGGTCGGAGTCGAGAGAGAAACAGAGACAGGTTGCTTCCTTCTTACTTATCCTCCTTTTCTTCCCTTGTCAATGGCTATCAACAACATAGCAGCCACATTTTCCACCCTTTCTCTATCATCTCTGTCGTCTTCACCGTCATCTACTTCATCATCTCCTCCTCATTCCATCAATCCCACCACCACCTCTCCACCCACCTCTGCCCAATCCATCTCAGCCTCTTGGAACCCACAAACTGCCCTCCCTCGCGCCCATAAATCCTCTCTCCTCTCTCTCTATGGATTTCCTGGCCCTAAACCAATGCGTATGCCAAAGCCAAATCCGTCCCTCCATCTCTCCTCCATTCTACGGCCCAAAACCATCTGCGTCGGAGACAGGCTCCCCAACATCGCCCTCTCCTACCTCGACCGAAACGACGATCTCCTCACTGTCAGCGTGTCGGACCTCGCCCGGCAGAGGAAGATGGTGCTGGTGGGTACATCGGGAGCATTCGTTCCGGGGTGGAAGAGCTACTTGCCGGGGTTTGTGAAGAGGGCAGAGGAGTTGAAGGGGAAGGGAGCAGATGTGGTGGCTTGTGTGTCGGTCAACGATGTGCACGTGATGAAGGCGTGGGGGGAGAAGATGGGTGCGGGAGAGAGGATGATGATGCTTTCAGATGCAAGAGGAGAGCTAGCGCGGGCCATGGGAGTTTCAATGGACCTGAGCGATACTGAAGAGGGTCTCGGTGTACGGTCGATAAGGTATTGTTTGGTGGCCATGAATGGAGTCGTCAAGCATCTTTTCTTAGAACATGGAGATGCAGATGATGTTCTCAGTGTCCTATAGAACAAACTCTTCGCTTCGCTTCTCTCTGTCTCTGTTTTTGCTTTCTTTTTTGTGGACGTTTTTACTTCTAAAGATTGAATCTTTTTAATATTTCAAGAGAGATTATGGATTTTATGTTTAAAAGGCTTTATTCTGGAATCCCAATGCAAATTTTGGATGTAAAAAACATGTTTTCTACTAAAAGTAGTTTTTCTTTTTAATTTTTTTCCTCACAATTTTTATCTGTGTCAAACACTAAATTTGCCACTAAAATTGCTTATTTTCAATTAAATGCTTAATAAAATTATACTATCGAAGTCCAATAACATCTTAATGGCTATAAAGATTGATGAGATGTTCTCCTTTTCATATAGGAAGGCTATTTTACAATCAAGTAGATACAAAATAACAAAAGCATTGATTTTATAACTTTTAAATTTCCCTTGATCTTATTATCATGTAATTTCAAAATTTGAAAACTTGATTACTACAAGTGATTTTTTTAATGATACGATTGAAGAGTTTCTATTCGTATAGCTGAGTTGGATGATCTTCTAAGAATATACTCTTGAATCTTAAACTTGAATATACTCTGCAAAATTCTCATATTAAAATGGTACTCTCTAGACCGGCTCTCTATTTTCATAGAAGTGCTTAGATTATCTTATTATCAGAAGTCCAATGTCTAATAATAATTTATTTTTACATGTAAGCTAGTGTACTCCTAACTTGTGTTAGGATTTTGAATTCTACATTTCATTTTATTCCATCATAATCACTTTCTTTATTGTCATAAAATCTAAGGAATATCTTCACTTCTTAATGTAATTCCTATTATCTTTGTATGTCTTTTCCCTTCTAGATTACATCAGTGACAACAATATAATTGTTGTTGTTACAACTAAAATTCGATTCAGATTTTGAATATATTAGATATACAGTCATTTCCTCTGTACATATTCACTTACCTCATTTTTAAAATTAAACAGTATATCTGATGACTGTCTTTTTGAAATTTTAATTAGATCGAAGAGTTGGAGTGATAACCAACGAAATAGGAGACGATCAGTTCTCACTCAACTTCAAAAGGGCACTCTAACTAATACTTTTAAGAGGTTTGAACACCTTCGTCAGTCAGTCAACGGGAACTCAGTTCATCGTGAGCGATTGCATAGGCAGGCCTCATCCCAATTCAATTAGCCACGTCTTGAACACATTTTGATGGTTTCTATGATGAGCTATCAAAGATTCAAAGATTTCCACCATGTGGTGGATTCCCACCTCTGGCCTTTAAGCACGAGTTTGGAGAAAAACCTTTACCACTTAAATCTGGTCAAACGTGAATTAGACTTGGATCACAGTGAGCTTGGGCAGGATCCCTGACAAAGTGAAAGTTTGCTAATGAAAATGTTATTTTGTCTTTTCCGATGAGCCGTTCAATTCTAATGGACCACTTCCCTTCTACTCTGCAACCAAAGAAGTTTGCATTTAATTTGAAGAATTGTTTGGCCTGGACACAGTAAGTCAAGTAGACTGATGGATTCCCAGCTTCAGTCTTATTGTGCCATCTGAAAGTTACTTCAGATTTGGCTTAATATTCTGCTCAAGGAGCATGTTAGACGATTTTACATTTTGGGCTGTCAGTGTATGACTGGGCTTTGTTACTTTCAGACTCACCCTACAAGTCTCCTTTTCAAGCTGGATTTGGTCATGACATTCTTGTAGTCGAGTCGGGGTAAGAACACATTTGGAATGCAATTGACCACTCACCCTGGAAATATGGGAGGATTTTCATTGATAAGATGCTTAGAAAAATAAAACAGATGATCAAATACAGGGGACTCTATGTGGGTGTGGGGTGTCCCCCATAGAGGGTAACCTTCCGCATTATTCCTGACTCTTCAGGTATCCAAACTGGTTGCCTTCCACTACTTTCAGTGAGTAACAGGTTCAATCCCTAGTGGTGTTAACTGGGGGCACTCGATGTGGGTGTGGAGTGTGCCCCCTAGGGTTTTAGGAGGGCGAGGCATATGCACACCTTGGCAACATGACTACAAACTGTCAAAGTGAGCTCGAGGATTCCCTTGGTCTCAAAAAAAAAAAAAAAATTACAGGGGACTTGTGTCTGCCTTTCATTTTGAAATTCTAATATCCATCGTCTTTTGCATATGATCATTTCTCAGAACATGAATAGTCTGTACATCTTAACCTCCTCCTGTGCTGTCATCTTCTTGGCTACTGGACTTATCAGTTCATTTTCCTGGCACGATCGAAGTCGAAGAACAGAGGTTTTGGATGCAGAGATTTCCAGAATTCTTGAGAATTGCCCGGAACATGCAAAAAGAGTCTGGAATAATGCGGAAGGTTTCGGAATGTTCAAGACGACACTCAAATAGTCTAGATGTTTCTAGGGTTGTGTAGACTTTCGTAGACAATCCTAGCCACTCATGCTCCAAGTATGGGTCCAAATATCGGCCAATACGAATTGTATCGGCCGATACCACAATATCGGCCGTAACAAAAAAAAGAGGAGAGAGAAAAATATCGGCCAATATCGAATTTTAAACCCCTGACTCCAAGTCTCACCTATAAAAGAAGGTGAATACCTCATTTGCAAAGCAACCTCTACAAGACCACATAGAGCTTGAGAGTTGAGTCAAGCTAGAGCGGAGAGGTGAACTTGAGAAAGGGTTGAACTCTCCAAGGTGTTCTAAGTGCTTATAAAGTGTCCAAGCCTGTAATTCTCTTTGTGTTCAATTCAAGTTTCAACTTGTGTTCAAGTGTATACTTGGTTTGGTTTTATCAACTTGTGATGTTGACTCGCTTGACGATGAGTTGATTGAGTGAGTGCTGCACGGAACGAATCGACGAAGGATTCACTAACCCCATGACATGTAACTGTTTATTTGATGCTAGTCATGACACAAGAAAGGTTCAAGAACTCACAACTCATTAAAACTAAAAAGAAAAAGAACTTACAACAAAAAGAACTTTCTGTGAAATTCCTTAATCATATTTATAGCTCGCTGTTTCTCATCTTGGCTCCAAGTTCACCTGCGGCCTCTGATGCCTTCTCCTTTGCAGCTTCATACTTAGCCTTCGCACTTTCTGTCGTTCCCTTGGCTGTTTCTTCTACTTTTAATTTTGTGTTCTCGAAGGCCTTGCCTGCATCTTCCACACCTTCTTCAATCTTGTTTGGTATTCCAGCATTATCTGCATTCAGAAATTCAAAACTAGTGTCTGCAGCAATCACATTAAAGAAAAAAAAAAAAAGGAAAAACAGTTCCTTAGACCACCCATATGACAGAAAACTTGCGGTTAAACTTTGACGTACCGTCCAAAGAAACAACCATACATGCAAAGCACAAACCTGTTGAAAGAAACTGATATCCGTCCTCCTACGGAACTATATACAACCATATCACAAAATCTGAATTCTACTTTGGTGTTCAGCCTTCACATTTGACAAAACCCACTAAAAAATTACCAATTGTCTATAACTCTTCCAGTTATGCTAATGTGGCTCAAAAATCCCAGGTGAGGCCTCTAAGCGTTATCAATTAGGGAGACTGCAAATTAATATTTCAATTGGACCTCAGTACTTGGATATGATCTATAGAAAATGACATGGACACTCATAGGATAAAATGTCATCTCCATGCAATCATTCTAGTCTTATAATTTAAACCTTGAAAATTTGACTATCATAAGCAATCATTTTTCATAGCATATCTCACAAAGCTAGGATGATTTGATGGAAAGATTTCTCCAAAATCGTCTTTAAGACGATTCCAACTGATGTGGCCCTATACTCCTTTATAGGACGATCCAGCTCTTTTAGTTCTTTACTAATTAGTCTTAGATAATTTCAGAGCTTGTTTCGAAATCCTAATTCTTTCTGAAATAGGTATCTTTCAATTATTGTAAATTCTCTATCTTATGGGACACCGGTTAATGTCTTGGTTGGTCATGTCCACCATATCCCTGAGTTGCACCCAACAACAATGGGGCCGATGAACAATGGATTGCTGTTCACATTGGATTGCATGGTTGGCAATTTAGAGCAATCAACGCTGAACTGTTACAAATAGTTTATTAAGGAACCATTTCTTCAGCAGAAGATATGAATATATGAATGTATGAATCATCTTATATTGCATTCTCACCTTTTCCGGCAGCATCAGTGACTGTATTTTTTATTTTGCCACTTTTCTCTGCTACATTTCCAAGTTTATTCAGCATGTCCTGAGCAGTTTGCATAGCATCGAAACCGTTTGATCCTCCCCTGCCAGAAAGTTATAAACCTTCTTTTTCACATTCTCAACCAAATGAGGTTAAAGATTTCATATTTAGATTTCATGAGGAAATAAAAGACAAGAATTAGGAGTTCAAACCATCTAATGGGATTACTCTAGGAATGATGTAAATGGTTCCAGTTTGAGTCCTAACAGGGTCATTGCTATTCAAATTTCAAAATATGCATCCATAACATGTGGTCATATTTTGATTTTTGAACTAATCCAGAAGACACCTTTCATTTCATAGATCCAGATGAAGGTCCACAACCATACTAGAGTAAATTTATGTAGAGCATATAGTAAATTAATAAATTTGAACAGAAAAATGTTGAAAGAAATAGTGCATTTTTCAAAAATTAAGCAAAAGTGCTTGGCTTCTTTCAAATGTTCCTCTTATACTAAGTATTTATCTTTTTAAAAGGTTAGTGACACAACATCTAGATAAGACCACAACTTAGGTGGGCTAGGCTGCTTTTTTGGCCTGCCCGATTTCTAGTAGTTAGGTAACTATGAGAGAGATGGTTACCCTGCCTCTAAGTTGCGATCGGCTTCAGCTGTGAAAGAAGCGAATGCTATTACGATTTGAAGTAGCAGCAGCAGGAAAGATACCCCTTTAGCCATTTTCGTTTCCTCAACAAAAACTTACTCCTCTCCTCTCTCTTCCTTTTTCTATTTGGTCACAGTAGAACTACCTCTCTCTTTATTTATTTTGGTAGAATTGCAGGGGATATGGATGGATTTTGAATTGTGAGGAAGAAAGGGAGAAGCGGCAGTGGACCGTGAGCGTGGTGGAGAAGAAGAAGAGAAGAAGTGATGCATGGCCCTCTGAGCAAGTCTAACGTGGCAAAATTTTAACGTGCCTCTTCATCCGCCTGAGACTCTTCGTGGCAGCGTAAGCTTGCCGCACGACTGCTTTTCAAACTTCCACTAGCTTGTTCAAGTTAAACGTGATAATATTAAATGCAATAATAATAATTTATGAGAAAATGATACGGTGCCCATTCACATGGAGGTTTTGTTTTCTTTCATATGACACATGATTTCAAATTTTTTTATGAAATTTCTACTTTATTCTTCACCCTTTCGAACGAACCATTTTAAAAAGAGAACGTCAAAATCGGCGAGCTGTTCATCCTAAATCAGAGAGTCAAATTAACATTAGATCGATATTGAAACGGCAAACGGAGCAGATGGTGTGAGAAGAGAGCCAGGCGTCGAAGCAATCAGACAAGAATTGTAATTAAAAGGCCAATTAACTAGAATTAGTTAAACTGAACCCAACCCAAGTTGTATGTAGGATGCAATCCTATTTTCAAGTTCAAAATGAATGTTCAGCAGAAAACCAATCATAGCCTCGATTTTTTGCTGTTTGAATTTATTTATTATTTTTATTTTAATTTTTTTCTCTTCAAAATATTAAAAAATAATATTAAAAAATGTAAATATTTGAAATATAAATGATTATTACTATTTCTATCACATATCTTTCACTGTTTTAATATATTATTCAGAGTTTGAATGTTATTTTTAATATTTATATTAATATTATTGATAAAATGTGTCTTACTTAATGTTAAATGTAATATTTATATTGTATTATTATTTGATCGGCTTTAACCAGCTTCCAGCGCGACTGAATCCGGTTGAACTCAAAATGCCTCGAAGACAGTTCGTTAGACGGTCCAATTATGTTAACATTGATCTAGATTAATCTTAAAATGGAATTTCTTTTGTATTATTTTATAAATACAAGTCATATGTTACATAAAGAATTAAAAAAAATTAAATCTTATAAAATGTGACTCAAACTTGGAGTTTTGGGCCAAACGCAAAATTTCATGTACTGAGCAGTGAGCACTGAACGACCAAAATTCTAATTCGGGTGTAATATTTTGGGCCACAAATGAGCCTGACCCAGTCCTGGGTCAACCTGAACCTAAATTTTTTCAACTTTTTCATGTAGGCTTGGTTAAGCCTGGCCCAAGATGCAACCCTATTTAGGCCTCAAAACCTGTCCACTTCCACGTCCACTAACCCCATTTTGGACATCCAAACTAGTTGACTTTTACACAGGGGTTAAAAAGTCAGATTTACCGAGATATCGACGTCTCAGCTGATATCTCGGTATCTCTAATATCGGCTGAGATCTCAGCAAATTTCGGCTGATCTCTCTCTCTCTCCTAATTTTTTTTTTTTAAATCTCAGTGTGTATCGGCCGATATCGACGAGATCTCGGCCATATCGATCAATACGCACTGTATCAGCTGAGATTTATACCTCTGCTTTGACACCTAATACGAACCCACAGCCCTTTGCATTCGGGCCAAACTTGGGTTATGCTAGAAATCAGCTTGCTTCGAGCTCTGAACTTGTCCGGTTTCAGGGCCCTAAACTAGTCCTTTTGTTGACCAGAAATCAACACACTTCAGGCCCTAAGGACGAAACGAGTCCATTTTAGGTCTCACAACCCGACCACAGCATCATAGAAGCAGTCTGTTATAGCATTCCAAATCTACCCACTTAATATTCAAAATGTTTCCAGTACCTCACTACCTCAAGTTAGCCTATTTCAATTACCACTTCATCCTAATTCAATTATCACATCATTGTCATTTATTTGTTATTATTCAATTACAAGTTGAACACATTTACTATCAAAGACATAACATTCTTCAAAACATTTTTGTATCACAGTACCACAAGATCAAAACATTTCTTGCATATTAAGCCACATACATACGTATGCATGTAACAAAAAATGACCATATAATAGTTAAAGTGCAAGGTGTAACCAAGGTGTCAAACGATTCTTGAGCGTATATATGAATTTTTTTATAAATACTCTAGAATATACAAAGCCTAGGGCTGCAACTCGGGTCGGATTTTGACCAGACAAGCATGACCTGACCAGAGAAATCATGTGGTTCGGGTTGAGTTGAGAAGACAAAAACTCGTATGGAATTTGGGTCGAGTCGGGCTGACGATTTTACAAGTTAACTTGACCTGTCCGATTCGACTCAACTAAAATTAGGCTAAATGTGTTTAGAATGCGGGTCGGGTCTAGAATTTTGGATCGAGAATTCGGGTCGGGTCGGGTCGGGTCAGGTCCGGTCCAGAGAAACCCAACTCGGGCCTGCAGCCTAACTAAGCCTAAAATTAAAATTTCGTTAAAAATAATAATCCTGAGATAATTTTAAGAAATCGATTAAGAGTTTGGGTGGAACTGTAGACGAGTTCAAATGAAAATCAGGGCAAATCAGAACATGTTTTAAATTGTTTCTAGTGTAAACAAGTGAGGGGAAGAGTTTGACAAATTTTGGAGCGCTAATGATTCAAATCTAATTAATTTGAAGTATTTTCATTAAAAGCACTGATTTCTAGATTTTATTTATTTAAAACAACAATTCTTATTTTCTTTGGATCATTGAGGCCCAACTTCGACAACCCAGACAAAATCATATTGAAAATCTTAGTCTCTGGATTTTAATCAGATCTTTGATTGGATGATCGATGTGAGTCATCGGATCTCCGATGAATTCTGTCGGACGACCAATCAAAATAGGAATTTTTCAAATTGAAAAATCTAGGTTCTGGATTTCGATCCGATGCTCTTTCGACTTCTATAGGTGGTCTGATCTCTCTGTTTCAAGCAAATTTGCACATTTTCACTAAAAATGTCAGAACTTGAGATACATAGCTCGAATTTGGACAAAGTCCTTGTGATTCATCTACCCAATCACAACAGAAATTTTACCAAATTAGTGATTCAAAATCTTCGAAAATCACAAAATCACAGATCAGGTCATTACAATGACCTGTGGTTCCTAACCAAACAAAACATTTATAATCTCTTATAGTGATGAACCATCACAACTCATAACCCATGCTAGAAATCCACAACTAATGAAATGACCTAATCAGACCTAGTTTATGAATTTTCAGATTATATCCAAAGGATCAGACCAAAATTTAAACTAGTTGTGTTCTTTGTTACATAATATTACCATTTTTTTTTTTAGTAAAATCAGGGCTCCTAGAGCTTAAAGTGCAAAGCACATGTTTAATGGTGAGCTTAACTTTGCTATTCATATTTGTTTAGACTAGTAGAAAGAACACCTCCACACTGGTACTGGTAAAAAAAATTATATAGAATTATTTTCTTTAATTCACAATTTTTTATATAGAACTTATTACTTTTAGATACTCATATAAAAAGAATCTCGATTATATCCTTCAAAATCACCAAATGCAATCATAAAAATCGCATTCCCTTTTTAGTCAATCATAAAATTTTTCCAACTCACCAAATCCTATCTTAGAATATCTTTTCCTATTTTTTAGCATTTTTGGATGAATTTTTCTTTTTTTGATTGCCAATATAGAAATAAATCATAACCTTTCAATGAATGAGCGGTCAAAATTCATTTGATGGACATATAAATTATCTCTTTATATATAGATAAAGTAGAAGGATACTTCAAAATATGTGTAGATTTATGGATTTATCCACATAAAAAATATAACAATAATAATTCAAAAAATGAAAAATAAATTGGCAACTAAGCTTCCAAGTATATTATGTAAACACATAAATACATACAACTATATTGCCGAATTCCTTTTTTTAAAAAAACTATAAAACTAGAATTATTTATAAAGTATTATTAATATTTGTTTCATCCTAATTATAATATTTACTGGCAATTAAAAAGAAACTTTAAAAATAATTTTATAATAGGAAAAAAGCACTACGCAATAAGGTCTAGAAGAGCTTAAGCTAGAATTAAAGCACACTTTTGAGTTTTGACTATTAAATAAACATTATTTTTCAATAAAAAGAAATTTAAAGAGACCAAGGAAATCAATTAAAAAAAAAATAGTGGTGCACACTGCACACCTTGCCTTTGAATCTTTATCATTTTCTCGATTCTGAAAATTCGAGAATCCATTAGGCGATTTCCTTTCATCTTGATTCCGGCAATGTTCTTTCCGGAATTTGACGCTTCGAAGGGGGAATTTCCTGACCAGATATGAGATTCTGGCACTGGATCTTCTGGATTTTGTTCTTTGATTCCGGCGCATCACTCTAATTTTGCAATCACAGGCAATGCTATCTTCGATTCATGGCAACCGATGCAGGAGAAATCTAACTGTAACCATCTCTTATTTTCAATGAAGCACGGATACTTCAAAATACTTAAAGTACCCGTGTGTGGTACGTATCCGACACGGATACGGTGCAGATACGTACCGGATATGTATCCGATTAATTAAAAATATTTTAATTATGGATACTCTCTGGATAAGTGTATGTGGGTCCGGATACGGCAACAAATAAAGAGGGATACGGTGCCGGGACACGGCTGAGAAAAATGCACGGGATGTTGGACTTTTGGCTCAGAAGGCCTGATCAACCTTTTGGGCCCAAGCCCAAACTTAGGCCCAGTTAGGTCCAGTCTTTTAACCTAGCCCACTTGTATATAATGTCTCTTATTTCTTTTTAGGGTAAGCCAGAGTGTGCACTGTACTGTAGAGAGAAGAGAGAAAGAAAGGGAAAAACCAGAGAGAGAGAAGAGAGAAAGGGGTTAAGGGTTTAATCCTTTTTGTAATTGGTTTACTCTTCTAGTGGATTAGTGTTACACGCTCCGTAGACATAGGCAAGGTTGTCGAACCACGTAAATCTCTGTGTTCATCTTTCTCCTCTTCTTATCTGTGTGTCTTTGGATGATTGTGTGATTTCTTTGTGGGTTGTTTACACCAACAAGTGGTATCAGAGCATCCCAGAGCGTGGGGATGCGCATCTCATACAAAGATGTAGAGGATTGCAGCTGCAGGTGGAGCATTGCCAAAAGCAGCCGATATGCTAAGATTTGTAGATGCAGAACATGAGTCTATCTCAGGTTATTTCCCAAGTTGGTGGAGTTCGTATTAGGTGAAGAGGTTACAAGCACATCACATCCTTCTTCATTGGACTCGGCCTTTTTCGCCAATGTGGAGATTTGTTGGACTTTTGACTCAGAAGGCCTGATCAACCTTTTGGGCCCAAGCCCAAACTTAGACCCAGTTAGGTCCAGTCTTTTAACCTAACCCACTTGTATATATAATGTCTCTTATTTCTTTTTAGGGTAAGCCAGAGTTTGCACTGTGGAGAGAAGAGAGAAATGGGTTAAGGGTTTATTCTTTTTTGTAATTGATTTACTCTTCTAGTGGATTCATGTTACACGCTCTGTGGACGTAGGCAAGGTTGCCGAACAACGTAAATCTATGTGTTCATCTTTCTCCTCTTCTTATCTGTGTGTGTTTGGATGATTATGTGAATTTTTTGTGGGTTGTTTACACCAACACGGGTTACACTTTCCACTTCCGTCTTCCGTCTTCCGTCTTTTGTCTTTTTTTCGTGCGAAAGATAAAAAGGGGAAAAAAAAAAAAAAAAAAACCGAAAGTAAAACCCTATCTTCCGTCTCTCCAGCTTTCGCTTTCTACTGCAACTCTGCTCTCGCTCTTTGTTGCGACTGTGCTCTCCTCCAATCCTTCGCATCTTCTGCAGCTTCTCCATCTTCTATTTCTTTCTCTTCTTCTCTCTATTTTCCTTTTCTTTTCCCTTTTCCCTTGTTGTGAAACCCATCTACCTCCCATCTGTGACTTCCGTAACTTCTAAACTCCTCCTATAGTTTCTCCTCCCCTATTTTGAAGCCCCACCCTTTTTGCCACCTTCCAAATCCCCTTCCAGTGGTGTCGCCTTTCCCCTTTCTATCGCCAACCTCTTGCATAGCCCTTTTCTCCTTGCCGCTACCTTCAAGACCCTCCTTTTTCCTTCGCCTACCCCCAAAACCTTCTCCCTTCGCTGCCGCAACTCCTAAAAGCACTCCTATGGTCATCCGTAACCCATATGCCCTTTCCTTACCCTTTGTTCCTTTTATTTCCTCGTGTAAAAGCACATGGTTATTTAAAACCATGTCTTTTCAATTAAAATCTACCAACCCACCCTTTTATTAAATCTTTCCATGTATTTATTTACATCATACTCGGAAAATATTTTGCATATGATTATTTATGACAAACTTTTATATTAATTAATTGTAAATATTAATTGAAATTTAATTTCACCCTATATTTTAGCTTAGAGTGCACATATATATATATATAATTTTTTAATTCAGCGTATCCCGCCGCACCCGTATTCTAGTTTTTCAAAATTTACCGTGTACCCGTATCAATGCTTCGTTGCTTCTTTTTCACCCATTCATTAATTTCTAGTTAGTTCAGTATAATCCTATTTTACGATTTGCAAATTAGCAATCTTTAAAATTGTGATCTATTGCTTGATTCCATGGCTTAAGAAGGAAATCATAACTGGCGTTTAATCCCAAGTATTATTTCTGAACATAATTGAAATTAGGGATTCCATTACAGTAGGAACAGAGGAATACGAGGTAAGTTAATGGATCTCCATTTGATATTATCTATATGACAACTTAAATTTATAGCGTTTGATTGATAGAATAGAAAGAAGGAGAAATCCATCTGTGCCTTCGGTCGCTATTTATAGTTTACCGCCATCTCCATTTTTTGTGGATCACCGGAAAATGGTAGCTATCTATTTAGTATATTGACTACAGCTTCCTCCTTGCAGCTTTGGATTCTTCAGAATCCTGCCATGTGAAAGAAAATTGTACATTTTAGCCACGGAAAGAGAGAGAAAACAAAAACTCTGAAGTTCATTTCAGAAAAGCTGAGTTAGATGAATTAAAGACTTCAATAAAGATGATGATGGTGATGATTCCCTTGAATATAAACAATTTGAATCAAGATCAAAATTGGTGTGCTAAAATAAACGAGTGGCAGAAGTATTGAAGCTAGTGATGGCTAGCTTTTCAGTCAAATACAGAATAAGGAGGTGCCAATAGTTGAATCTGTCGAGTAAACAACTCAAAGTTTCAGAGAAATTGGTTTTCTATGAAATTCATGTTGGAATTGGGCTTCCAACCCAATAGACTAGTCTGATAGGTAGAGTGACTCAGTCCCATATAAGTCTTTAGTTTCCCCTCTCACAACTGATGTGAGACTCATTCGCACCCAAAGAATCTCTCCCTTGAACAGGCTCTCCGGCGGATAGAACTTTGCCAACCATCCTGTTTGGCTAGGGGATCCCTGAGTCCACATACTGTGGCTTGAGAACTTGGCTTTGATGCCATTGTTGGGACTGGACTTCCATCCCAAAAGACTAACCTGATAGGTGGAGTGACTCAATCTCATATAAGTCCTTAATTTCCTCTCACAACCAATGTGGGACTCTCGTTTGGACTCCAATAATTCAATCATGCCAGTTACCCTCTCCATTCCAGTTAATTGTGGTGGTAGCACGTGATGCGCGCATTTGAGTTGCTGGGAAGTGAGGCAACAAGGAAAGAGTAGAAAACAAGCTAAGTTGGAGCAGTAGAATCTAGGAATCATGAGATTCCCAGGTGAGAGATTCGGGAATTTCTGTTTACGCCGTCCCAATGTGGGGGAAATGGATATGGGTCCAGATTCCAGAAAGGAAAAGTCTAACGCATAAAGTTGAACACTCGAATGTAAACAGCGCTGAGTTCTGTAAAATTTCCTGAATTTTTACCAGAGTAAGAGCGTAGAAACAATGCTGCAGAAAAAGAGAACCAGGAAAGTTATTGATGCATGTATGTGTGGCAATTTTTTACCTTCAGGACTCTTCCCAATAGTTTTTACCTCAGGTTGAATGTTGAAATAAAGTCTCAAAATTGAGTGAGATTGAGTGAAGTTGGATCGTCTAGTGCTGTTGCACTAGACCCAAATCAAAATTGGGTTCAGTTGAGACACACTAAACTCAACCCAATCCAATCTGGTTCTTATACCAGTTCCCACCCACCCAACAGTATGTGCACCTTTGGCTAACCCATGTGCCCTGCTTCGACCATTGCCACTCCAATTGAAAAGGTAGCATATTTTTTTTTTTTTCAATTTCCACATTTTTTATTTTCTATAGTAATTTCGATCAGATTGAATCAGGTCTAAGTCACATAAAATCTCTACTGATCCTACAAAATATCTGACCCGAATCACTGCCATCCATGGACGCATGAGAACATGGAACTTAAAAGGAACATATGAAATGAGAAGTAGACAACTATCCCTGCTCATGTTGATGTTACCTTCGGAGTTTCTTCCTCCATTGGACTTGTAAGGGTAGGACACTGGGCCTGTTTCGATATACTTGAGATCCTCTTCAAGGATCTCATAGTGTCTTTTCACTTCCTCTGCAGACTTCCCTCCCACGGCCCTCGCCACATTCTGCCACCGGTCAGGGGTGTCCTTATCATACCTAGCCAAGGCCTCCTCAAACAACTTGTTCTGCTTGGCAGTCCAGGACGAGCCATGCATAGAACTAGATGCCATTTGCCTGCTTTGTTGATTCTAATGCTTGGCTAGAAAAGATTATCAAAAGCAATGGTAAGAGAATTCTGTGTGATGGAAAGATACAGGGTTCGCAGAGAAAAGCAGAGAGTGGTGTAAGTAGAAGCAAGATTGAGATGGAAAGGAGAGAAGTTGCTGTACTGGTTGGAGGGTCTTGGAGTTTATGAGTGGATTATGAGAAAGACCAAAAAAGAGATTTAGAAATAGAAGATTGGGAAAGACAGAAGAGGATTTTGGAGTAGTCAAGGGATGTTATTGAGCAGAGATTGCAGTTCTTGCTCCTTATATACTGAAGGGTAGGGTGGTGGATTGCCAGTTGTCGAATATGAGTTTGCAAGTGAGAATAATTAAATGACTGGTCTACTTGCAAGGACCAAGAAGCTAGATAGAATCAGTATCTATCACAGGACGATTTCTCTCTTTTCTTTTTCTCCATTTTTCTTCCCTGCTTTTCTTGGATACATTTGGACGTACCTCTGACTCAAGGGGTTTGAAACTTTGAATATCGTGACATAATAGTGCTCCCATTCCACTTTAGGCGGCTTAAGAATCGAAAAAAAATTGAGCTTATCCAAGTTTTTTAGAACATCTGATTAATTTTTTAGACATGTGGAAACCTCCCTAACTATACACACTTAGTAACACTATAAAGAGTAGGCGAGTTCTTGATTGCCACGGGTTGACTTGGATTCTCATTCTCTACTTTTCAGCTCCTAATCTTCATTAGCATTAAATTTTCAATGCCATAGATATAGATTAACAAGATGTGATTCAAATTCTAATCTCACTTCAATAAATTTTGCAAATAGATGATTAGCCATTCTCAAGCATGAATATATGTCTACATCTGAAGTTAAAAGATATGAAAGTTTGTAATTCCAAATAAATTCTGAAGACAACCAGAGAATGCATAGAGAGAAATTTCTAGATTGAAATTTTTTTATGACAAAAGTATTTTGATCAATGAAATATAAATGCCAAAAGATCATGGAAGAAAATGGTCTTTGTGCATGTATAGGAATGCAAACCACTCTCTCTTGCAGCTTCTAGAGAAAACTAGAACCATGGCTTACTGGTGGAGGGGCCTACACCCTGATAGCTGTAACGTTGGTCCAATGTAATGTACCACAACCATTGACTGATTGTTATTTGGCCCGGTCATCTAAGATATGGTCTAAGATATGGTCTTTACATTTGTTTGACTAAGCAAAATTTTCCTTTCAAAAAATTGAAAAAAAAGGGAAAAAATAGGAGTACGAGCACACTGATTACTTGGGTGGTTTGGTGTGAAGTTAAAATATCCGCTGATATTGATCAAATATATGTTGTGACTAAAATAATGGTTGATATAATACTCATGGACAATATGTTGGGGCTGCTACGAACGAACAAGTCCCACATTAAAAGTGTAGAAAAAGATCTAGGGATTTATAAAGGACTTGGGTCATTCCACCTAAAAGGCTAATATATCTGATCAATCAATTTTTTGAAACTTTTGACATATTGGTCATGCCCCCAATAATATTGATATTTCAATCGACACTGAATGTGTCCAACATTTTACAATAATCATAGAGTGAGTCATGCAAAAACTTTCCTACTAACAAGTCCTACAACAACACATACCCTCGAAAGGGACAATTTGCTTTCCCTTTTGTGCAGATCTCTTCACATCTTGTGGCCCCAAATTATTTGCTAAGAAGGCCAGATCCAGTCATCCTTACAAGGGGAGGGGGCCTGCCTTTACTCTTGTCTTGGATGCCGACTATTTTTACAATGGGCTGCTGTAGGACTACAGCAAGGAAAAGGTGAATTGATTCTGGTGACATATGAGCAACATCCAAAGGTAACTAGCTGTCTACGCATGGGGCTATCTTCGTACAATGATGACTAATCTGTTCTTTAGTTTCCTACTGCTCATTCGGCTGCTTCTGCATGTTCGATTTTTGTTGGTTCATGTGTGTCTTTATGTTAAGAATATTAGAAGTTAAATCAATTTATAGGACTTAGCATAATCAAATGTCATATTTAAATTACTTATCAATTGATTCTTTATTAACTCAAAATTATTATTGTTGACCAGTATTCTATGTATTTGAAGTTAGTTTTTATAGTTCTTTTTCTCCAATTAACCTCACACTGTAGTCACTCTATACATTAAATGTCCTTTTTTTTTTAATCTATTCTTTCTATTTTCAAAGGTTGCCTCTGTACCTAATGTCTCCGATATGTAACATGCATGAATCTTTCAAAATAACTCATTGTCATATCCAAATAAGCATCACATTTTTTTTTTTTGAATGGTTAATATATTAAGAAAAGAAAGAGCATCAGAGGTGCAAATACAAAGAGCAAAAAGGAAAAACAAGAAAACAAAGCAACCCGTAGCCCCACAACAATCTCAAAGAATAATAAAAGCTAGAATAACCACAAAAAAGACCGATGCTAAGTTGCTACAATCTTTCCAAGCACGCAAGATATCATTAGTAGATATATTACTGAAATCCGCTAAAGTAGAAGCCCATGAAGCACTCTTGACAAATACTCTTGTTGTAACAGCATCAGACGATTAAGCACGATCCTTACAAAATTCTATTATTATGTTCCCACCAAAGACTCCACATTGTGGCGAAAAAGTCAAGCGCCACAAAGAAGAGCATTTTGGAGAGACTGAAGCAATGTCCTAAACATAGGATAACTAGGCCATTGTAGAAGGCACCACAAAAATAGCTACCAAGTTTTTAAAAAGACATTCTAAATGGATAATTTCATAAAAAAAATTGACTTGTAAGATAAGTAGTTGATTTTTTTTTTAAACAATTTTATTAAGTGTGCTTGGGTATAGGGAGGGAGATTAAAGAGTTGGTGGCTGGATTGGAGGTCTCTTACTCGCTCATTAGTCGAGATGCCAATGGAGGGGCGGATTTTTTCTCAAAGAATGGCGTTGGAGGGCTGATCCATAGTGTTTTTCAGCTTCCCAGAGATTAGATGTTCTTATTGTCGTGTATCTTTGCTTTATTTGTTTTGTTTGCATTCTCTTTCTTGACCTATAACCCTTAAACCTTGAAGCTGCTGCTTTTATTGTATTTTTCACTTGTTTTCTCTTTTCTTATTGAAAGTTTTCATTCTTACTGCTGAAAAACAGTGTGTTCTTCAGTATAAATCTTTTTTTTTCATTAGCGAGACCTACTTTGACTTAAGCCCTTGACACACGTTACTTACTACTAATGGTAAGCACCCCGAGTTGATATCCATACCGTTAGTTATCATCCATTTTATTTTGTTCTACTCACTAAGAAATTCAAAAACTAAGAGGGCTAGAGAAGATAAGGGTAAGGGTAAATTTAGAATTAGAATCACAAGAGTTGAAAACATAGACGTTTAGTTTAAGAAAAAAGTGAGAGTAGAATGGAATGAGCTAAGATGTATTTAGACTTGTGTCAAGTCTAAGTTGATCCAGCCGATTTAATTCAATTTTCATTTATTCTTGCAACCAAACATGTAACATGATATGTTTAGCATATACAAATATATAAGTATTTTACATCCCATGATACTCCCAACACTGTCGGACGCATCATTTTAAATAATGTGATGCACAGAAAACATCAGAGTCTATCTACTTGTTATTTATCATTCTAAATCAAGATCAACCATTGGTAGATAGTTGAATTAGCTTCCCACTTGTTGTTTTCTCTCAAGGAACATTTGCATTTCGGCATAGATTTTCTTTTTTGAGGTTCAAAGCGAAGAATATACTACTTGCAGAAAAGACGTCACCATCATGGCCCCTTAGCCTGAGCTCTCCATCCAACTTGCTCAAAAGCAAGTATCAAACTGCAATTTCTGGGAATGAATCTTCCAACTCAAAGCTGACTGTTCTCCTACGTGAAGATATCAACCAGATTTTCTCTGTCTTTTTCCCCTTTTTTTTCCAAGAGAAACTCCGCAAGCCATATGAATTAGATTGAAAAAGATACATTAAAATATCAATCACAAAAGCAATCATCTTTGTAGTATGTATTAAATATGTGTATCACTTTATCTTTCAATACTGATGTTTTACTGACTGCTCGGTAACATTCTGTCATAGGAAGTGGGATAGTGTGAGTTCAAATCTCCATCGTGTAACTCAGTGGCTATCCCGTGGGGGTGTGGGATGTCACCCGAAAGAAGGGTTTAGTAGGACTGTGCTCGAGATTTTCTTCCTCCATCAAAAAAATAAATAAATAAATATGGGCCACTAATGGATAGTAACCTCTAACCAAAGTTATGCTTCACTCTCAAAATTCAAAATTTTAACGAAAAATAATTTGTGCACGTTAAAAACATCACATTAATTAAAAAAGAATTTGAAAATTAAAAAAAAAAAAAACTTAAAAAGAATCTGAAAATGTTTGAGGGCGATAAGATTGATTGATTGATTGCCTGACTGACTAAATTATGGTCTAACTTAGATTGTCAACAAGTCAAAGTTCTAACTTCTACGGTATAATCAACATACACGTGAGCCATGAGTGCCACTTTAAGATGATAGGAACTAGGAAGGACTTATGTATGTGATACTTACTATTTTTAAGGCTTCATATCACTCAGTTGGATGCTTGTATAAAATAGTACAAAGATTTCAATGGCTTAAGTATCACCTTAATTAATATCAATTAAATTTTTAATTTTTTGTCTCAAAGTTACTGATTAATGCTGAATATTTTAAAATGTATTTCAATTCAACAACCATATTAATGAATGGAGACATTAAATTAGAATGTAATGACAATTTTCAGAGACGGGTCATTTGAAAGACTTGATTGTTAATAGATAAGACACACTACCGATAAGATAGTACTGAAGTAAGAGACAATCAGTCCAACTACTCACATGATTTATGAAAAGAACTATAAACCATGTTAATGTACAGTAATGCTAAGAAGAGTCCATGGAACCTCAACTAGACCATAGAAAAGACAAGATCCCTGCGAGAGAGGGAAGCGTGAAGATTGCCATTTTGGTAAGGTCAATTGGATTAGGTTAATTTGATTTGATATTGAAAGTGACCAATCAATCTTGGATTTTTTTATGACAGAAGGTGTCTTAACGCTTCACTTATAAGAGACTTTATTAATCTTAGATTTTATCACCATAAAATCTTTAGGGTCACAAAATTCTTTTGCGTTACAATTAAGAATTCTAATCTAGGATATTGATATTGCAAGAGGTTGGACTCTAAAAATCCAGATAAATTTTTAAAATTAAGCAAAAGTTAAGTAGATTTCTTTTCATATTAAAAAGAATGTGAATCTCACTTAAGACAAGTTACATGCTCTCTTTTTCACTCGAAATCAAACAAACAATTAAAATAAAATGAATTTTTAAAATTTTACTATAAATTTGAACAAAAGATTCAATGAAATAACAACCATATCAATGCAGATGATTGGAGAATCTCATGGGTAATATAGTGTCAATTCTTTTGTTTAATACCTAATAAATACATGTTGTGATCTCCATCACATCTAGGTCCTCACTCATTCCCCTTATGTTTTTTTATTTAAATTCTTTATATCAAAGTTTTGATCTCTATGGATTGAGTTCTACCCTTTGCATTAGCATAAATAATATTTCTATAATAAATTTGAATGAATAGTTCAATTGTCTAAATTTTTAACATTAGATTAGAAATCTTGTGTTTGACTCTTTCGAACATGACTTGATACATAAGCTTGTGGTTTATTCGACTAGGACCATCAAATCTTTCTGAGTTGATGTAGGCTTTACAGTTGTATGTCCCCTCTTTCTATTACTTTCAAGTCATCCTTTCTCCTTTTCAACTTCAAACAAATAACACAAACTTGTGAAATAGAACCCCTCTGTTCTCTGTCACTAACAAAAGTATCAAGAATTGAGGGTTGTCATTTGCATTTCTCCTTCCATTTATACAAAAATTATGTACACCAAATTAGGGCAAGCAAATGACCTAAAAATAAATAGAATTAAATAGTTTAATCACCTTCTTTTAATACAATGAAATAAGTTTTTTTTAAATAACAATAGTGACGCCCTTTTTTGTCCTTGACAAAGTTGGAATGAATCAAATGGAATCAAGGAGAAAAGATTAAGAAAGGGCCCCACAGATGGAGCATCTAATTCCATCCAAAAATCGGATATTCAAGATAAGAAGCTTCCCAAGGCACATGGATACAATGGGTTTGGAATCTTTAATGGGTCTTTGGCATTGTAGAACGTGGCAAATTTGTACCCGTTTAAAGGGGTGGCCCCCACAAAACAAGTTGCTGAAGTGGGTTAGGAAAACCCACCTGATCTACTCATCATTTGATGAACCCATTGGAATCTCCACTGAAATTGAAAATGTGGTCCATGATATGCAAGTCTACAATGCCCTCTACTCTTCACATTTAGAATCCTTATCACCTTATTTCGAGTCTCTTTAATTCCTATCCCCTTTTCTTTCTTTCCAACTTGTGGTCCTCAATCTTTACAACTTGGTCTCTATATGTTGCATTCCATTCTTTTCGTATCTCTAGCATCTGATTGCTGAGATTATCTAAGATTTTTCATAAATTGACAATCTATCAAAAATATACTAGTAAATTGAATCTTTTTTTTTTTTCCTTTAACGAAGGTGTCAAGATCTCGTAGATCACCCAACTAATACTCGGGTGTATTTACAAACCTCCTTGCCTACATACATCGAGTAACTCTATGAGAAATAATCCTTTGGACTGAAGTGGGTGTTTGAAGGAGAAGTCTTTCCTACCTCACGGAAACAACAATATTGAAGATAAAAAAGAAAAATCAACAAACCACAACACAAAGACTTTACGTGGTTCTCTTTCGGTATATCCACGGGGTTCAAAATGATCCACTATGCTCAAAAGATGAAGAAGGAAGAAGAGGTAGCTCAACTCCCGAACGGGTCCACACCAATACATCTCTAATGATTAGACTCCACAAAGCCTAATAGTTAAAATTAAACTCAAAACTTCAAATTCGTAATGCTAATTTCTGATCATCACTCCAACCCCCTTTGAATTAAAAATTTGCACTATTTCTCGATTTGTGCATGTCTTCCTTGCACAAGGGTATACTAATCTTCTCTCTATCATTCCAAATCCATGCCAAACTTCTCCGTAATGGTTATAGTTACAATATGAGCACCTTCAATTTGTGGTCATAAACAAGTCAATTCAATTGTGTACTTAAAATTGGAACCGATATATGTGTACTTAGGTCAAGATTGGATTGGACTTGATCATAGTCTAATGAGTGTTATTGTTTATTACACCATGTTTGGTCTGAAGAATAGTGAAATAGAATGAAATGAAATGCCATACTTCATTCTAAGTTTTACACTATTTCTATAACCAAATGAACTTTAGTTCATTTAGTTTTAGAAATAGTGATTGATAATAGAATGAAATTGGTTTGATCAATTTGTACTTGATCTTTTAAGTTAAATTCGCTCTCTTCATCTTATTCCATTCCTACTATTGAGGAGCCTTGGGTTTGGCCTAAAGTGCCCAACACTAGTTGGCTCAAATATGCCAGCCAATGTGTCACATCCATGTGAGATACTAACCTTTTTATTAATATGAGGAATGTTTGTTGGGATCTCACTGAAGGGCTGCACAGGGCTGCACATATAAACATAATGAGCTAGGCCAATAGGACAGTGGGCCAATAGGGTCTGGCTAAAGTTCAAAATTTGGCGTCAGCAGATTCGCTTTAGGTTTTTTTTTTTAATAATTGAAATACCAATCTCTACACTTACAGTATCTAAGACTTTTATTCATTAAATCTTATTTACTTTTATTTATAATTATTTATATTTATGATTTTTTGTTTTAAATTCGGCCAACACTCTTTCAGTTTCATGAGCTCAGTTGGCCCACATTGGAATTGGACCCATGTTACTTGGTTGTCTTAAAAACCAACTTGAACCGCAGTATCAAGAATTGCAACCCTACTAGACCTAACCTGGTGGGTGTGGCTAAGCCTTAAAGAAAACCTCTATTTCCAAAAGAAAGCATGATCTTTTAGTGTGAAAAGGACCAGAAAAGTATGCGAACCACTTTTGAAGGGAATCTTTGAACAAAGGGCAGAATCAGGTCTCCATTGTTGGATCTTTTATCTACTTGCACAATGGTGATGAGAGATCTTGATGCTGACTAGTGGAACAAGCAGAGAAAAGTATAGGCCATTCAATAAGAATCACGACGGTCAATGGATTTTTAAAATCATTTAAACTGACTATATTCTAGTTCAATTGTATCGATTAAGAATCGATCATTTTCATTTATTTTAAAACTTTTTAGCTTGGTTGATACGATTTGAAATTCATTTTTAAAGAATAAAAAACAAAGTGTTGAAATTAAAAAAAATAGAACTTAAACATTTTCATCTTCACGTTGTGGCATCCGGTAACCCTTTTCATCTTTAGTTGCATTCATCATGATTCCAATATGGAACTTGTAACCGGCTTTGATACCAATTGTTAGGTTCCTAATTAATACACCAAAAGTTTCAAAACTGATGGAATATTGAAATCAGACCATTTATCTTAATTTGTCAATGAACCTCATCGATGAATCTCCATATTGTGGCATCCGGTAGCCCTTTTCACCTCCGATTGTGAATGCCAATTCTAATTTACAACCGTCACTTAGTCTCTACTCTCTACTAAATTGAAGACCAATTTCAATATTTAAAGACTTATTTTAAGAAGAATACATAACTACAGCCTCCATTAGGAAGAAGTATCCTATGTGATATCATTTTGCATCAACGAATTCTCCACTTTTAACCACTTAAATTTTATCATACCGCACAGTGGAATCTAATTCTCTTGCCTTTTCTTATTTCCAAGAATCCTCCACACAAGAAGATCTCTTTAAATGTGTTCTTTAATTCAAATTTCATAGATACTCTTAGAGTGTATTTATGAGCAATTATTTTCTATGGAAATTATTTTCCTTGATGATTTCTTATCCATAGAAAATGAAATCCATAGAACCTTTTCATGGTTATCAATTTTTATTGTTTGGTACAACGAGGGTGTTCACAATTATGAAGATAATGATGATGACAATGATGGTGATGATTACGATAGTAATTATATTGTTTTTATTGATGATGATAAAATTTATATATGTTGTATAGTTAATTCATCCTAGATTTTATTTAAAATGGTAATATTATGTAATAATGAGTAATTATGCCAAAATTTGGCCTAATCTCATTAATCTAATATAAAAATTCATAAACTAGGTTGGTTTAATTTGGTTCATGGGCCAAGAGTAGTGGGTTTGGTGTGAGATACGGGTTGAGTTAGGTCATTGGTCAAGTCATAAATTATAGATACTTTAGTTGGATTGAGTTAGGTCATAGGCCACAAAGTCAAATCATGGATTAGATCATATGTTCGGTTATATTGACCATGCGTCGTAGCTTGGGTTTGCTGGAGTCATGGCTTGGGTAATGGATAAGTCATAGCTGTAGAAATCATTTTTCATAAAAAAAATTTACATAAAATATTAAAACCTATTTCGATAAAAATCATTTTTCTTTTCCACAACAAAGATTCCACACCAACATGCATTTAGTAATTGCACTAGAGATCCTTATTCTATTAATTGGGCTTCTACCTTTACTTTCATAGTCCAAATTGGTTCATGTATTTGATGGGCCTACTGCATTTGTCTATGGTGACTAGAAAGGCCTTTTGTGGATGTGGCAATTTCTTTGTAATTTCAAATGTTGGACCGTATTTGTCCCTACCGTTGTTGAATTGGAGTGGGCCTCAATTTTAGGGTAGATAAATAAATGGGTGTGATTAATACATCAAATGTCTATTGGGCTCATCAATAACATATCAGATTATTGAAGTTTTGTAGCACAGGTATTGGATTTGAATCTAAGAAGTAAATGAAATCAATTTCGGTAGTCCATTTATTAAATTTTTCTTCACCCTTACTCTCAACTTATTCATGTTAAGATGCCCGATCTTGCAAGCCAAAGTTGAAGCATTATCTTACCTTTAACTCACTTATAAACATGAACAACATCCTCATCTAGGCACAATATGTTTGACATTGGACCAAACTAATTGAATTGCCAGACCTTTCCCCAAATGCCAGGGTTTGATCAGCCTTAGCCCCTCGGTGGTTGCGGTGACTCAAAGCCTAGCAGCTTAAGATCGGAACGATTGGTAGATCATTCTAGGTATCGTGCAAGCAAGTGAAATCTTACCTGTGCTTTTCTCAAGTCATAAATTGAGCTGTTGTTAGCATCTTCCATTTGGGACATGTGATACACGAAGTCTTCCATTAGTCTCGTGTCCTTGTCCATCAAGTAATGATTGTTTCACATATATTGACCCACATTGATAACATTTATCATGGAGTTCTTTTTCTTTTCTTTTTTCAATCTAGGCACATGAAATGAACTTTTTAAGTGTGATAAGATCATCGCCATCACCATTAATTCTAATTACACTTTCTTGCTCTATTAAAAAAAATGAACAATGTTTTCCATGTCATAAATTTACCACAATGATAACAATTAATACCCTTTCAATTAGTATTGTTGGATGCCTTATCTTCATTATTTTTACGAGAAGCATCATCATAATTTATTTATTTTTTAGTGAAGGGTAAGAGTTTTATTAATCCAAAGCGAATACGAGAGGCCCACATATAAACGCCAAAGCCACAGAGCTTGGGCACGACACAGCAATCAAAAAGAGCAAAGACCCACAAGTTAGGCCACCCACATCCCGAGCCAGGCTAGAAATAAATCGAACTAGTTCATGAAAAGCCGCCCACAAACCGGGCCAAGATAAGAGGAACAATCCACAAGCCGTGGCAGGAGATAAACAAAAGACCATCAAGGAAAACCATGAGAATCGGAGGCCGTGACCAGAGCACCCCCTGCCATTAACGGTAATAGCACCTGAAGAATCCGAGTAGAAGTTCCTGTGAATCTCATCAGGCATGGATTTGATTCAGGACAGAGAACAGAAGAGCCGATCCAGATGGTTGCACACAGCAGCTTGGTATAGTTGTTCGCTACCTCCTTTTTCTTTGTCATTGCAATTTTTTCTTACCATTAAAGAAAAGAGCATGACCATCACTTTCAAAGATGGCACAACCAACCATTTGTCTACGTAAAGATTCTTAAAAAATAAATAAATTTTCAAATTACACCAATGAAGGTTGTGTAATCCAAAGGTTGTGTAATCCAATATATCGCTTCATTCATGCATCCAAAATAGGTTTCGTAAAGGTCAAAAAGTGATATTTAGGAGTAGGGATTTAAATCTCAGATATCGGCCAATATCTCGACGAAGAAATTTTTCTCTTCTATTTTTTTAAAAAACAATCTTTATGGAACAATATCTGAGATAATCGTCGATATACATCGAAATACGCATCAGGTGAGATTTGTTTCATGTTTAGGAGCATAAATTCTTGATCTTCAAAAAAGAGCTGTGAAATGAAGAGATCACCTTGAGTTTGTATTACCCAACTCATTCAGACTATACAACGAATTTAACATAAAAATATTTTATAAGGAATTGCTTTATTTTGAACACACAAGGTAAGCAACTGATTGAAAACTGTGCATATTCTCTACTCCCTTTATTTTTTTTATTAAATTAAGCATTCTTTTTTTTTAATTTGGATGAAGATAAATCCGGCATACTAATGCAAATATAGTAGAAAGTATATATATATATATATATATATATATATATATATATATATATATATATATATTAGAAACGTTGAGAACTGCAATAAACGATGAGAAAAAGCCGAAATTTGATCTGTTACATGAGGTCTCATATTCAATTCACGCTCAACTTCAAAAGGCCAATCATCATTGAATTTATTCGGTGTCTCTCGAAAATAATCACGTGAGACACAGATACAATATTTGGATCCCAAGATCTCTTTTGGTATCTTCCCTCTCTCTCTATCTCCTTCACTATATCTCTACTGCAAGAGGCCCCCATTGAAGCCTCGAAAGGCACTCGGCCGAAGGCCAAAATCCCTTCTCAGCGCTGTAGCCTTCTTCACTCTACTATTCACGCTGGTTAGTCTTCAATTTTTAGACTGCTGCCACCCGACTGTATACTGGAATATACAGTCGGTCCCTTTTCTTGCTTTAGCAGTTGCCGTGTGAAACATGGTAACTGCTATTGCTCTAGTTGCAGTGTGAAACAGTCACACTTGCCCTCCTTAAAACACCTTCTATTTTATTCAACCTTCTAATTAGAAACCCTTAGTTTTAAGAGAAAATATTGGTGGGATTTAAGCCACCATCCCAACACTAAACACCTTTACACCTTAATTATAAAAAAAAAGGATTTTCAATGAGACACTGAATTGCATGCTTGATAGAGCCTAATATTCTGTGATCGCTAGTCTAATGGGTGCATGTCTTTGTGAGTGTTGGTTTTCAGGATTTTGGGGTTAGAGTACTTAAGATCACGATGTGCTTACAGTATAAAATGATACACTATTAACACTATTGTATAAATTATAATTTTTATTATTTGTGATCTTAATATATTGACAATGGTCGTGCTATTCTTATGTGTTATGACTGGACAAACTTTAGGAATTTTATCGTGGTAATTGTAATATAAACCAATATTTATAGATCAAAAGCTTGTATCATTAAGTAGCTCATATTGGAAGCTTATTTAAATTAGAGACGCCCGTCAGCATTACAAGGCCCTTTAAAGCCCATTTTTGCCATCTAACTCAATTTTTAACACTGTTCGAGGCTACATATTTGTTGTAGCACAACTAAGTTGGTGTAAGCATCATTTACAACATCACTTTCTACAAATAAAAGAAGCCCATTGGGCCCAATATTGATCCATTCAAACATATCTTTTGGTGCAACTCAAGTCTCCGTAATTGTGAGTGCGGGTGCAACTTAGGTTAAGTCTGACCTACACTGCGGAACCCAACTTAAAGAAACTTGAACTCGGGTTGACTTGGCTAGGGCCCAAGTTCAATCAGAGCTCAAAAATAGGCCCAAATTAAAATCAAGTCAGTTTCAAGTTTCAACCTTGTCTTTTAAGGGCTTGACCTGACATGAGAGCTTGAAGTTAGATTGAAATCCTATTTGATCTTGAGGGCTCATAATACACCATAGATACTTTTATATTTTGTATTTATTCTAAAGCAATGTATTATGATGTCTTAATTAAAAGCTCTAGTTTTTAATTTAAATAATTTAAAATCTTAACCATCTAACTCTAAACTGAACTTAATCCCTAGTATATTTCACTCGAATGAGCCATTCCCTATCGAAATATCTAAATAGAACTTGAAATTACATATGCTTATGTACAGAGAAGCTTTCATCATATCTAAAAATGACCCATTAGCTATATTAGGATAGGGTAAAGAACAAGAGAGGAAAATAGTAAATGGAGAAAGGGCCCAAAAATCCAAAGGCCTCATTTGGGTCCTTGTTTATTTTTAAGACCCGAGCTAGATTTAAAATTAATTAGGGCATGCTTGGCATATCTAAGTTTGGCCCCATAATTGCAATGTGGGCTCTAGCCCAATTGACTCCTGGACTAACCTGGGCCACTTGACTTGTGCCCCTAATCATGAGAATGTGAATGACCTTAGTAGGAGTAACATCCAAATCATCTTTTTCAGTAATCTTTTCATGGTCAATGATATCTTGCTCATTTTATTCATTATTTGTTTATTATTCGACTTAGTAAACATGAATTTTTCTTATTGAAACTTTGCAATTATCTGATGATTATGTTATTTACAAAAGGCTCAATAAAAGGTGTAGATAAAATAGTTGGAAAACTTGTCGACTTAGACTTGTAAATTATTTTTTCTTTTGAAGAGTAACTTAGTAGTCCTAAGAATGACCCTTTTCTTTTCTCATGTTAAACCGTGTCATAAATCATAATAAGAAAAGTCTTGATAATTAAACAATTTTTTTTCCAAAAATAAAGGTAAAAAGAGGTTCAAATATATTAATAACACCCAGAATCATGGGTAGATTGACAAATTTTGTTTTGTTTATAGAAAGCCTTGAATTTCTATGTTAATTGTTGAAGGAATATATACAACTGTAAGAAAATGAAAAAAAAAAATACCGAAGGATATCAAGCATCAATAAGTAAATATTTGATCTATGGAGGTGGATAACAACAGTTGAAAACAAGAAGGTGGTGAATAGACTAAGTTCTTCTCAATATCTAATAAGACTGAAGATAATCTTGAGAAGTTTCAAGAAATCAAAACTGAAGATCTTTATTTTTGTTACTGATGGCTCTGAGGATTGAAAATCAGCCATATCTATCCACTTCTGGCCGGGCTTAAAGCTACGGACTTGGGTTGAGCTTATGGGCCTGATGTCCACCCATCCTAAATTAGGGGTATAAATATTGGCCGATACTGTACGTATCGGCCTAGATATCTCGGGTTTTCGACGACGGAGATATCTCGCCGATACGCATAATATCTGCCAAAGAAGAAAGTAATCGGACGAATATTGGCCGATTTCTTCTTTTTAAAAAAAAAATATATATAAAAATGTCGGTTGTGGGCCTGGCTGATATCTCGGCCAATATTTGCCTATACTGGACAAATATTGGCTTAGATATCGGCCAATATTTATATATTTTTTTAAATAGCCTTTTTTATTTTTTTAAATATTTTTTTTCAAAAAAAAAAGCTACCAAGATTTTCAAAAAAATAAAAAAATTGAAAAGAGAGAAAAAACTCAGCCGAAATCTCGGCAAGGCAGATTTTTCGACCCCTGTCCTAAATTCAAAATGCCTAATACATTGCCTGGCTCACTCTCTGGCCCAACTGTAATTTTAACAGTCTTCATTTCTAATAGGCCCACTAGACGTTGCTTGTCTTCATTTTTTTTTTTTTTATAACATAGGGAAACCCCGAGTTCAATTCAGCGTTCTGTTGTCAAGTTGTCAAGGTGCGCTAATACCTAGCTCTCCTAAAACCACTAAGGAAAACGTCTCACACTCACACAAAACGTCTCAAATTAACCCTGCCTCTCTTCATAGATTCATTGCCCCACTCTGCGTTGGAGATGAAAGATGGATAAAATAAAATTTTAGGATTTTTCTGAAAAGGTCTCATTATTTTAAAAAACCCTCTAATTTTGATAAAAATAAAAATTAAAAAAGGCCCTTGGCCCATGTTGAGAGTTGTTTATGGCTTATGCTTACGGCAGATAGTATACAACTATACACTATGTACTCTCATCATTTGATTGAAACTAAGGTTGTTTATCGTTGATTTTCTAGCCTTAAAATCTAATATTTTGATTGTCTAATTTAGTTTATTTTTGAGACATTGCTAATCTATAAAATTAGTTTCTAATCACTTGCTCACTAAGTGGTATTGACATCCAACTGAACCACAGAATATGTATATAAAAAGTCTCGAGGAAAAAGTCAACTTATCATTAATGAGAAAAATCGGCCAGGCCGAGATATCAGCCAATTTTTCATTTTGGCCGATATCTCGGTTCGGCCGATATATCGGCCAAATTTTTTCTCTCTCTTGCCCTTTTTTGTTTTAAAAAAAAATCTAAAAAATTACAGTAAATGCAGATAATTATGGGCTTATTGAATATGTAATTTTTCATAAAATATCGGACATTTATATCTTCTAATATATTTTTGAAGTTACGATATTGGGAAATTATATAATTAGTAATAAAATGGTGAAAATTACAAGGAAAAGCAGATAAATGAGGAAAATTTGTAGAAATAATTTCATAATTTATTTTCTTAGTCAATGAGTGTTATTTTAAGTTATGAATTATAGAAATAAATAATAATAATAATAAAATGATTAAAAATTATATAATAATGTAGAAAAATATTAGAAAATGAAACTAATGGGGTCCTAATCACTTGAAGTGATAACCACACAAATGTCATACATGATAATATAATGTTTTCCTTCATTTGAGAAAATAGATTTTATTTTTCATTAATAATAATTAGATAAAATTATGAGCTATAGTTAATTATGTTAAATTGATATAATAAAAATAAAGAATACCTTCTAATAATAATGACATTGGTAAAAATATTAGATGATAAATATAATATTAAATTATTACAATAAGATAAATAAAAAAATATTATACTTTTTATTTTCAGTATAAATAAATATTGTATTTAAAATAAAAAAATATTACTTCCACTAAATTTTTGATAAATTATAAAAATATAAGAGGCAAACATGACTTTCCCTGGAAAGAGCATAAAAAAGTGTTTTCACTTAAAAAGTTAAAAACCCTAATGCTCATCTTTTAATACCCTTTTCTATTTCACTTTCTCTATGAAACCCTAGCAGCAGCCGCCCCTCTCTGTATTTTTCCCATCAACGAAGAAGAGAGAAGAGAAAAGAAAGCTGTGAAAGGTGTGCGATTTTTTTTCTTCAATCTTTTCTCCATATTTTCTTTTTTCTCTTTCCATTCTTGTCCGATATTTAAAAAAAAGGGGGCTTTTTTTTTAAAAAAAAAAAATCGAATTTTTAAAATTCGGCCGATATCATGACTGATAATTCGGTCAAATATTTGGTCATAGGCCGAATTTTTTTGGTACGGCAGATATAATTCGATGGTCGAAAATCAGAATTATATCGGCCGATATGCACAGTATCGGCCGATATTTTGACCCCTGATTTAGGCCTCAAAACCTGTCTACTTCCACGTCCAGTAACCCCATTTTGGACCGCCAAACCAGTTGACTTTTACACGGGTAAAAAAGTTGGATTTACTGAGATATCGGCGTCTCGGTCGATATCTTGGTATCTCTAATATCGGCCGAGATCTCAGCCGATTTTGGCCGATAGCTCTCCTATTTTTTTTTTTTTTTAAATCTCAGTGTGTATAGGCCGATATCAGCGAGATCTCGATTATATCAGCTGAGATTTATACCATTGCTTTTACACCTAGTCTCAGCCCACAGTCCTGTGCATTCGAGCCAAACTTGGGTTATGCCAGAAATCAGCCTGCTTCGAGTTCTCAACTTGTCCATTTTCTGGGGCCTTAAACTAGTCCTTTTGTTGACCAGAAATCAACACACTTCAGGCCCTAAACCTTACTACTTCAATTTCCACTTCATCCTTAATCAATTATCACATCATTGTCATTTATTTGTTATTATTCAATTACAAGTTGAACACATTTACTATCAATGACATAACATTCTTCAAAACTTTTTTGTAGCACAGTATCACAAGATCAAAACATTTCTTGCATATTAAGCCACATACATACGTATGCATGTAACAAGAAATGACCATATAATAGTGAAAGTGCAAGGTGTAATCAAGGTGTCAAACGATTCTTGAGCGTATATTTGAATCTTTTTATAAATACTCTAGAATATACAAAGCCTAGGGCTGCAACTCAGGTCGGGTTTTGACTTGAGAAATCATATGGGTCGGGTCGGGTTGAGAAGACAAAAACTCGTAAGGAATTTGGGTCGAGTCAGGTTAGGTTGAGGATTTTACAAGTTAACCCGATCTGACCCGATTGGACCAAACTAAAATTAGGCTAAATGTGTTCATAATACGAGTCGGGTCAGAATTCTGATAAGGTCGGGTCCAGAATTTTGGATTGAGAATTCGGGTCGGGTCAAGTCAGGTCGGGTCCAGAGAAACCCGACTCAACCCAACCCGAGTGGCAGCCCTAACTAAGCCTAAAATTAAAATTTCGTTAAAAATAATAATCCTGAGATAATTTTAAGAAATCGATTAAGAGTTTGGGTGGAACTGTAGACGAGTTCAAATGAAAATCAGGGCAAATCAGAACATGTTTTCAATTGTTTCTAGTGTAAACAAGTGAGGGGAAGAGTTTGACAAATTTTGGAGCGCTAAGGATTCAAATCTAATTAATTTGAAGCATTTTCATTAAAAGCACTGATTTCTAGATTTTATTTATTTAAAACAACAATTCTTATTCTCTTTGGATCGTTGAGGCCCGACTTCGACAACCCGGTCATAACAGACAAAAACATATTGAAAATCTTAGTCTCTGGATTTTAATCAGATCTTTGATTGGATAATCGATATGAGTCATCGGATCTCCGATGAATTCTGTCGGACGACCAATCAAAATAGGAAATTTTCAAACTGAAAAATCTAGGTTCTGGATTTCGATCCCATGCTCTTTCGAATTCTATAGGTGATCTGATCTCTCTGTTTCAAGCAAATTTGCACATTTTCACTAAAAATGTCAGAACTTGAGATACATAGAATTTGGACAAAGTTGGATTCATTAGAAAGCCTTGTGATTCATCTACCCAATCACAACAAAATTTTTACCTAATCAGTGATTCAAAATCCTCGAAAATCACAAAATCACGGATCAGGTCATTACAATGACATGTGGTTCCTAACCAAACAAAACATTTATAATCTCTTATAGTGATGAACCATCACAACTCATAACCCATGCTAGAAATCCACAACTAATGAAATGACCTAATCAGACCTAGTTTATGAATTTTCAGATTATATCCAAAGGATCAGACCAAAATTTAAACTAGTTGTGTTCTTTGTTACATAATATTACCATTTTTTTTAGTAAAATCAGGGCTCCTAGAGCTTAAAGTGCAAAGCACATGTTTAATGGTGAGCTTAACTTTGCTATTCATATTTGTTTAGACTAGTAGAAAGAACACCTCCACACTAGTACTGGTAACAAAATTATATAGAATTATTTTCTTTAATTCACAATTTTTTATATAGAACTTATTACTTTTAGATACTCATATAAAAAGAATCTCGATTATATCCTTCAAAATCACCAAATGTAATCATAAAAATCGCATTCCCTTTTTAGTCAATTTTGACAAGATTTTACTCTATTTTTAGAGAATAATATGATAAAGTTAAACCAAATTTTTCCAACTCACCAAATCCCATCTTAGAATATCTTTTCCTATTTTTTAGCATTTTTGGATGAATGTTTCTTTTTTTGATTGCCAATATAGAAATAAATCATAACCTTTCAATGAGCGAGCGGTCAAAATTCATTTGATGGACATATAAATTATCTCTTTATATATAGATAAAGTAGAAGGATACTTCAAAATATGTGTTTTATCCACATAAAAAATATAACAATAATACTTCAAAAAATGAAAAGAAAATTGACAACTAAGCTTCCAAGTATATTATGTAAACACATATATACATACAACTATATTGCCGAATTCTTTTTTTAAAAAAAAATATAAAACTAGAATTATTTATAAAGTATTATTAATATTTGTTTCATCCTAATTATAATATTTACTGGCAATTAAAAAGAAACTTTAAAAATAATTTTATAATAGGAAAAAAGCACTACGCAATAAGGTCTAGAAGAGCTTAAGCTAGAATTAAAGCACACTTTTGAGTTTTGACTATTAAATAAACATTATTTTTCAATAAAAAGAAATTTAAAGAGACAAAGGAAATCAATTTAAAAAAAAATAGTGGTGCACACTGCACACTTTGCCTTTGAATCTTTATCATTTTCTCGATTTTGAAAATTCGAGAATCCATTAGGCGATTTCCTTTTATCTTGATTCCGGCAATGTTCTTTCCGGAATTTGTCGCTTCCAAGGGGGAATTTCCTGACCAGCTATCAGATTCCGGCACTGGATCTTCTGGATTTCGTTCTTTGATTCCGACGCATCACTCTAATTTTGCAATCACAGGCAATGCTATCTTCGATTCATGGCAACCGATGCAGGAGAAATCTAACTGCAACCATCTCTTATTTTCAACGAAGCACGGATACTTCAAAATACTTAAAGTACCCGTGTGTGGTACGTATCCGACACGGATACGGTGCAGATACGTACCGGATACGTATCTAATTAATTAAAAAATATTTTAATTATGGATACTCTCTGGATACGAGTATGTGGGTCCGGATATGGCAACAAATAAAGAGGGATACGGTGCCGGGACACGGCTGAGAAAAAAACACGTGATGTTGGACTTTTGGCTCAGAAGGCCTGATCAACCTTTTGGGCCCAAGCCCAAACTTAGGCCCAGTTAGGTCCAGTCTTTTAACCTAGCCCACTTGTATATAATGTCTCTTATTTATTTTTAGGGTAAGCCAGAGTGTGCACTATACTGTAGAGAGAAGAGAGAAAGAAAGGGAAAAACCAAAGAGAGAGGAGAGAAAGGGGTTAAGGGTTTAATCTTTTTTGTAATTGGTTTACTCTTCTAGTGGATTCGTGTTACACGCTCTGTGGACGTAGGCAAGGTTGCCGAACCACGTAAATCTCTGTGTTTATCTTTCTCCTCTTCTTATCTATGTGTGTTTGGATGATTGTGTGATTTCTTTGTGGGCTGTTTACACCAACAAGTGGTATTAGAGCATCCCAGAGCGTGGGGATAAACATCTCACACAGAGATGTAAAGGATTGCGGTTGCAGGTGGAGCATTGCCAAGAGCAGTCGATGTGCTAAGATTTGTAGATGCAGAACATGAGTCTATCTCAGGTTATTTTCCAAGTTGGTGGAGTTCGTATTAGGTGAAAGGTTACAAGCACATCACATCATTCTTCATTGGACTCGGCCTTTTTCGCCAAGGTGGAGATTTGTTGGACTTTTGACTCAGAAGGCCTGATCAACCTTTTGGGCCCAAGCCCAAACTTAGACCCAGTTAGGTCCAGTCTTTTAACCTAGCCCACTTGTATATATAATGTCTCTTATTTCTTTTTAGGGTAAGCGAGAGTATGCAATGTAGAAAGAAGGGTTACACTTTCCACTTCCGTATTCCGTCTTTTGTCTTTTTTTCGTGCGAAAGATAAAAAGGGGAAAAAAGAAAAGAAAAAAAAAACCGAAAGTAAATCCCTACCTTCCGTCTCTCCAGCTTTCGCTCTTTAGTGCGACTCTGCTCTCGCTCTTTGCTGCGACTCTGCTCTCGTCCAATCCTTCGCACCTTCTACAGCTTCTCCATCTTGTTCAAGTTCTTCTATTTCTTTCTCTTCTTCTCTCTATTTTCCTTTTCTTTTCCCTTTTCCCTTGTTGTGAAACCCATCTACCTCCCATCTGTGTTTCCGTAACTTCTAAACTCCTCCTACAGTTTCTCCTCCCCTATTTTGAAGCCCCACCCTTTTTGCCACCTTCCAAATCCCCTTCCAGTGGTGTCGCCTTTCCCCTTTCTATCGCCAACCTCTTGCATAGCCCTTTTCTCCTTGCCGCTACCTTCAAGACCCTCCTTTTTCCTTCACCTAACCCCAAAAGCTTCTCCCTTCGCTGCCGCAACCCCAAAAAGCACTCCTATGGTCATCCGTAACCCATATGCCCTTTCCTTACCCTTTGTTCCTTTTATTTCCTCGTGTAAAAGCACATGGTTATTTAAAACCATGTCTTTTCAATTAAAATCTACCAACCCACCCTTTTATTAAATCTTTCCATGTATTTATTTACATCATACTCAGGAAATATTTTACATGATTATTTATGACAAACTTTTATATTAATTAATTGTAAATATTTATTGAAATTTAATTTCGACCTATAATTTTTTAATTCAGCGTATCCCGCAGCACTCGTATTCTAGTTTTTCAAAATTTACCGTGTACCCGTATCAATGCTTCATTGCTTCTTTTTCATCCATTCATTAATTTCTAGTTATTTCAGTATAATCCTATTTTACGATTTGCGAATTAGCAATCTTTAAAATTGTGTTCTATTGCTTGACTCCATGGCTTAAGAAGGAAATCATAACTGGCGCTTAATCTCAAGTATTATTTCTGAACATAATTGAAATTAGGGATTCCATTACAGTAGGAACAGAGGAATACGAGGTAAGTTAATGGATCTCCATTTGATATTATCTATATGACAACTTAAATTTATAGCGTTTGATTGGAAGATTAGAAAGAAGGAGAAATCCATCTGTGCCTTCGGTCGCTATTTATAGTTTACCGCCATCTCCATTTTTTGTGGATCACCGGAAAATGGTAGCTATCTATTTAGTATATTGACTACAGCTTCCTCCTTGCAGCTTTGGATTCTTCAGAATCCTGCCATGTGAAAGAAAATTGTACATTTTAGCCACGGAAAGAGAGAGAAAACAAAAACTCTGAAGTTCATTTCAGAAAAGCTGAGTTAGATGAATTAAAGACTTCAATAAAGGTGATGATGGTGATGATTCCCTTGAATATAAACAATTTGAATCAAGATCAAAATTGGTGTGCTAAAATAAACGAGTGGCAGAAGTATTGAAGCTGGTGATGGCCAGCTTTTCAGTCAAATACAGAATAAGGAGGTGCCAATGGTTGAATCTGTCGAGTAAACAACTCAAAGTTTCAGAGAAATTGGTTTTCTATGAAATTCATGTTGGAATTGGGCTTCCAACCCAAAAGACTAGTCTGATAGGTAGAGTGATTCAGTCTCATATAAGTCTTTAGTTTCCCCTCTCACAACTGATGTGAGACTCTCATTCGCACTCCAAGAATCTCTCCCTTGAAGAGGCTCTCCGGCGGATAGAACTTTGCCAACCATCCTATTTGGCTAGGGGATCCCTGAGTCCACATACTGTGGCTTGAGAACTTGGCTTTGATGCCATTGTTGGGACTGGACTTCCATCCCAAAAGACTAACCTGATAGGTGGAGTGACTCAATCTCATATAAGTCCTTAATTTCCTCTCACAACCAATGTGGGACTCTCTTTTGGACTCCAATAATTCAATCATGCCAGTTACCCTCTCCATTCCAGTTAATTGTGGTGGTAGTAGGGATTTAAAAAACGCCTAAACCGATATATCGGCCGAAATATAGGCCGATAATTCAACCGTGAAAAACCGCAAAAAACAACAAAAAACCGTGAGAATCCATGAAAGCCGTAAACCCTGAATCGTTAAAAACCGTGAATAACCGCGAAAAACCGTTAAAAACCGCAAAAAACCGTGGAAAAACCATGAAAAACCGTATCGGTGTTTTAAAAAAAAAAAAAATTAAATACCGATATTTATGAATATCGGCCGATATTGTGACCGATATTTCTGATTGAATATCGGCCATATCGGCCGATAATATTTATATACGGCCGATATCGTTCGGTATTAAAATACAGATACATATCGGCCAATACGATATGTATCGGCCGATATTTCAACCTTTGGGTGGTAGCACGTGATGAGCGCATTTGAGTTGCTGGGAAGTGAGGCAACAAGGAAAGAGTAGAAAACAAGCTAAGTTGGAGCAGTAGAATCTAGGAATCATGAGATTCCCAGGTGAGAGATTCGGGAATTTCTGCTTACGACGTCCCAATGTGGGGGAAATGGATATGGATCCAGATTCCAGAAAGGAAAAGTCCAACGCATAAAGTTGAACACTCGAATGCTAAACAGCGCTGAGTTCTGTAAAATTTCCTGAAGTTTTACCAGAGTAAGAGCGTAGAAACAATGCTGCAGAAAAAGAGAACCAGGAAAGTTATTGATGCATGTATGTGTGGCAATTTTTTACCTTCAGGACTCTTCCCAATAGTTTTTACCTCAGGTTGAATGTTGAAATAAAGTCTCAAAATTGAGTGAGATTGAGTGAAGTTGGATCGTCTAGTGCTGTTGCACTAGACCCAAATCAAAATTGGGTTCAGTTGAGACACACTAAACTCAACCCAATCCAATCTGGTTCTTATACCAGTTCCCACCCACCCAACATTATGTGCACCTTTGGCTAACCCATGTGCCCTGCTTCGACCATTGCCACTCCAATTAAAAAGGTAGCATTTTTTATTTTTTTCAATTTCCACATTTTTTATTTTCTATAGTAATTTCGATCAGATGGAATCAGGTCTAAGTCACATAAAATCTCTACTGATCCTACAAAATATCTGACCCGAATCACTGCCATCCATGGACGCATGAGAACATGGAACTTAAAAGGAACATATGAAATGAGAAGTAGACAACTATCCCTGCTCATGTTGATGTTACCTTCGGAGTTTCTTCCTCCATTGGACTTGTAAGGGTAGGACACTGGGCCGGTTTCGATATACTTGAGATCCTCTTCAAGGATCTCATAGTGTCTTTTCACTTCCTCTGCAGACTTCCCTCCCACGGCCCTCGCCACATTCTGCCACCGGTCAGGGGTGTCCTTATCATACCTAGCCAAGGCCTCCTCAAACAACTTGTTCTGCTTGGCAGTCCAGGACGAGCCATGCATAGAACTAGATGCCATTTGGCTGCTTTGTTGATTCTAATGCTTGGCTAGAAAAGATTATCAAAAGCAATGGTAAGAGAAATCCGTGTGATGGAAAGATACAGGGTTCGCAGAGAAAAGCAGAGAGTGGTGTAAGTAGAAGCAAGATTGAGATGGAAAGGAGAGAAGTTGCTGTACTGGTTGGAGGGTCTTGGAGTTTTGAGTGGATTATGAGAAAGACCAAAATAGAGATTTAGAAATAGAAGATTGGGAAAGACAGAAGAGGATTTTGGAGTAGTCAAGGGATGTTATTGAGCAGAGATTGCAGTTCTTGCTCCTTATATACTGAAGGGTAGGGTGGTGGATTGCCAGTTGTCGAATATGAGTTTGCAAGTGAGAATAATTAAATGACTGGTCTACTTGCAAGGACCAAGAAGCTAGATAGAATCAGTATCTATCACAGGACGATTTCTCTCTTTTCTTTTTCTCCATTTTTCTTCCCTGCTTTTCTTGGATACATTTGGACGTACCTCTGACTCAAGGGGTTTGAAACTTTGAATATCGTGACATAATAGTGCTCCCGTTCCACTTTAGGCGGCTTAAGAATCGAAAAAAAAAAATTGAGCTTATCCAAGTTTTTTAGAACATCTGATTAAGTTTTTGGACATGTGCAAACCTCCCTAACCATACACACTTAGTAACACTATAAAGAGTAGGCGAGTTCTTGATTGCCACGGGTTGACTTGGATTCTCATTCTCTACTTTTCAGCTCCTAATCTTCATTAGCATTAAATTTTCAATGCCATAGATATAGATTAACAAGATGTGATTCAAATTCTAATCTCACTTCAATAAATTTTGCAAATAGATGATTAGCCATTCTCAAGCATGAATATATGTCTACATCTGAAGTTAAAAGATATAAAAGTTTGTAATTCCAAATAAATTCTGAAGACAACCAGAGAATGCATAGAGAGAAATTTCTAGATTGAAATTTTTTTATGACAAAAGTATTTTGATCAATGAAATATAAATGCCAAAAGATCATGGAAGAAAATGGTCTTTGTGCATGTATAGGAATGCAAACTACTATCTCTTGCAGCTTCTGGAGAAAACTAGAACCATGGCCTACTGGTGGAGGGGCCTACACCCTCATAGAATATACTACTTGCAGAACAGACGTCACCAGCATGGCCCCATAGCTTGAGCTCTCCATCCAACTTGGTCAAAAGCAAGTATCAAACTGCAATTTCTGGGAATGAATCTTCCAACTCAAAGCTGACTGTTCTCCTACGTGAAGATATCAACCAGATTTTGTGTGTCTTTTTCCCCTTTTTTTCCAAGAGAAACTCTGCAAGCCATATGAATTAGATTGAAAAAGATACATTAAAATACCAATCACAAAAGCAATCATCTTTGTAGTATGTATTAAATATGTGCATCACTTTATCTTTCAATACTGATGTTTTACTGACTGCCCGGTAACATTATGTCTTAGAAAGTGGGATTGTGCGAGTTCAAGTCTCCGTCGTATGACTCGATAGCTATCACGTGGGGGTGTGGGATGTCACCCGAAAAAAGGGTTTAGTAGGACTGTGTGAGGTTTCCTTCTCCGTCAAAAAATTAATAAATAATATGCGCCACTAATGGATAGTAACGTCTAACCAAAGTTATGCTTCACTCTCAAAATTCAAAATTTTAACGAAAAATAATTTGTGCACATTAAAAACATTATATTAATTAAAAAAGAATTTGTAAATTAAAAAAAAAAAAAAACTTAAAAAGAATCTGAAAATGTTTGAGTGCCATAAGATTGATTGATTGATTGACTGACTGACTAAATTATGGTCTAACTTAGATTGTCAAAAAGTCAAAGTTCTAACTTCTACGATATGATCAACATACACGTGAGCCATGAGTGCCACTTTAAGATGATAGGAACTAGGAAGGACTTATGTATGTGATATTTACTATTTTTAAGGCTTCATATCATACAGTTGGATACTTGTACAAAATAGTACAAGGATTTCAATGGCTTAAGTATCACCTTAATTAATATCAATTAAATTTTTAATTTTTTGTCCCAAAGTTAATGATTAATGCTGAATATTTTAAAATGTATTTCAATTCAACAACCATATTAATGAATGGAGACATTAAATTAGAATGTAATGACAATTTTTAGAGACGGGTCATTTGAAAGACTTGATTGTTAATAGATAAGACACACTACCGATAAGATAGTACTGAAGTAGGAGACAATCAGTTCAATTACTCCCATGATTTATGAAAAGAACTATAAACCATGTTAATGTACAGTAATGTTAGGAAGAGTCCATGGAACCTCAACTAGACCATAGAAAAGACAAGATCCCTGCGAGAGAGGGAAGCGTGAAGATTGCCATTTTGGTAAGGTCAATTGGATTAGGTTAATTTGATTTGATATTGAAAGTGACCGATCAATCTTGGATTTTTTTATAACAGAAGGTGTCTCGACGTTTTACCCATAGGAGGCTTTATCAATCTTAAATTTTATCACCATAAAATCTTTAGGGTCACAAAATTCTTTGGCGTTACAATTAATAATTCTAATCTAAGATACTGATATTGCAAGAGGTTGGATTCTAAAAATCCAGATAAATTTTTAAAATTAAGGAAAAGTTAAGTAGATTTTTTTCATATTAAAAAGAATGTGAATCTCAATTAAGACAAGTTGCATGCTCTCTTTTTCACTCGAAATCAAACAAACAATTGAAATAAAATGAATTTTTTAAATTTTACTATAAATTTGAACAAAAGATTCAATGAAATAACAACCATATCAATGCAGATGATTGGAGAATCTCGTGGGTAATATAGTGTCAATTCTTTTGCTTAATACCTAATAAATACATGTTGTGATCTCCATCACATCTAGGTCCTCACTCATTCCCCTTATGTTTGATCTCTATGGATTGAGTTCTACCCTTTGCATAAATAATATTTCTATAATAAATTTGAATGAATAGTTCAATTATCTAAACTTAGATTAGAAATCTTGTGTTTGACTCTTTCGAGCATGACTTGATACATAAGCTTGTGGTTTATTCGACTAGGACCATCAATATCTTTCTCAGTTGATGTTGGCTTTACAGTTGTATGTTCCCCTCTTTCTATTACTTTCAAGTCATCCTTTCTCCTTTTCAACTTCAAACAAATAACACAAACTTGTGAAATAGAGCCCCTCTGTTCTCTGTCACTAACAAAAGTATAAAGAATTGAGGGTTGTCATTTGCATTTCTCCTTCCATTTATAAAAAAATTATGTACACCAAATCAGGGCAAGCCATAAGGACACCCGGTTTTTCTTTATCTACACACTCTTTTTCAAAATTTTGGGTGAAATTACCCTTTTGCCCTTCCACTTAATTCTTCCGCATCCTTCGATGGAACCGCCAAAGGAAGCATTCCTTTGGACGAAGGATCGACCGAATGCGTAGAAGAGAAGAGAGGGAAAAAAATGGTCGGCCCCACCATTGATCGAAACCCAGGTCTTCCTTAGCCATAGATAGGTGGGCCAGGGGCGATCATAGTGGTGTTGATCCTAGGGTCAGAAGTGTAGGATCCACTTAGATCTAAGAAAAAAACCTATAAAATTGAGTTTCGGTCTCCCAAAGCAGCAGCAGAAATTGGCCGGAGGAGGGTCCCACGCAAGTCCGATCAGAGATCTGATGGTACAGATGGATAGACCATAAAAAAACGGAATGGGTATGGTGGGCCCCCGCGGCAGAAACTTTCTTCATCACCTGATCTAAGGACGAGAAGAAGATCTGGCGGTGACAAATCCCAATTTTATGGGTTTTTTTCTTAGATCCAACTGGATCCTACACTTTTGACCCTAGGATCGACACCACCATAATCGCCTCTGGCCCACCTATCTACGACTAAGGAAGACCCTTGGTTTCAATCAACGGTGGGCCCACCATTTTTTCGGTTCTGTCAACGGATGAATTTAGTGGAAGGGCAAAAGGGTCATTTCACCCAAAATTTTAAAAAAGGGTGTGTAGGGAAAGAAAAATCAGGTGTCTGTAGGGGCTCCTCAAATCAGTCAATAACTATCATACTTTTGAATATTCTGCATAGATATGAGATAGGTGAATTCAAATAACGATTTGATATTTTAATGTAGATAAATCAATGAAATATCTGTTGATATTCTAATACTTACCCATATATCAGTTGATATTTTGTTGAGAATTCAAGTACTTTTTTTATATTCTAATATTGATTTGTATTCAAATATGGGTCAATGTTTAAATCTCAAAAACACACCTATAGATGAACAAATAGGTTTTTTATATAAAAAACTCGCTCAAAGACAAGGCATTTGCTAAACAATATCAAGACAGTTTTATAAAAGAAATGCTATCACATTTAATTTTAAAACTTTAAATTTAAATTATTAATGAAACTTTTAACTATTCTTCATTGGTGTTCCACATCTGTAGCTAAATTAAGAAATCCATTTATAAGCATCAACTAAAAATAAATAGAATTAAATAGTTTAATCACCTTCTTTTAATACAATGAAATAAGTTTTTTTTTAAATAACAATAGTGACGTCCTTTTTTGTCCTTGAGAAAGTTGGAATGAATCAAATAGAATCAAGGAGAAAAGATTAAGAAAGGGCCCCACAGATGGAGCATCTAATTCCATCCAAAAATCGGATATTCAAGATAAGAAGCTTCCCAAGGCACATGGATACAATGGTTTGGAATCTTTAATGGGTCTTTGGCATTGTAGAACGTGGCAGATTTGTATCCGTTTAAAGGGGTGGCCCCCACAAAACAAGTTGCTGAAGTGGGTTAGGAAAACCCACCTGATCTACTCATCATTGGATGAACCCATTGGAATCTCCACTGAAATTGAAAATGTGGTCCATGAAATGCAAGTCTACAATGCCCTCTACTCTTCACATTTAGAATCCTTATCACCTTATTTCGAGTCTCTTTAATTCCTATCCCCCTTTTCTTTCTTTCCAACTTGTGGTCCTCAATCTTTACAACTTGGTCTCTATATGTTGCATTCCATTCTTTTCATATCTCTAGCATCTGATTGCTGAGATTATCTAAGATTTTTCATAAATTGACAATCTATCAAAAATATACTAGTAAATTGAATCTAACTTTTTTTTATGACGAAGGTGTCGAGGTCTCGTAGCGCACCCAATTAATACTCGGGTGCATGTACAAACCTCTTTACTTACATACACCGAGTAATTCTATGAGGAGTAGTCCTTTGGATTGAAGTGGGTGTTTAGAGGAAACGTCTTTCCTACCTCAGAAAAACAAAAATATCAAAAATAAAAAAGAAAAATCAACCAAGAAAAATAAACCACAACACAAAAACTTTACGTGATTCCCTTTTGGTACATCCACGGGGTTCAAAACGATCTACGATGCTCAAAAGACGAAGAAGGAAGAAGAGGCAGCTCGACCCCCGAACGGGTCCACATTAGTACATCTCTGATGATCAGGCTCCACAGAGCCTAATAGTGAAAATTAAACTCAGAACTTCCTATTCGTGATGTGAATTTTTGGCCATCACTCCAACTCTCTTTGAGTTAAAAATTTGCACTATTTCTCGATTTGTGCATGTCTTCCTTGCACAAGGGCATAGTGATCTTCTCTCTAGTTCCAAATCTATGCCAAACTTCTCTATAATGGTTATAGTTACCATATGAGCACCTTCAATTTATGGCCTTAAATGAGTCAATTTAATTGTTTACTTAAAATTGGAACCGATATATGTTTACTTAGGTCAAGATTGGATTGGACTTGATCATAGTCTAATAAGTGTTATTGTTTATTACACCATGTTTGGTCTGAAGAATAGTTAAATAGAATGAAATGAAATGCCATACTTCATTCTAAGTTTTACACTATTTCTATAACCAAATGAACTTTAGTTCATTTAGTTTTAGAAATAGTGATTGATAATAGAATGAAATTGGTTTGATGAATTTGTACTTGATCTTTTAAGTTAAATTCGCTCACTTCATCTTATTCTATTCCTACTATTGAGGAGCCCTGGGTTTGGCCTAAAGTGCCTAACACTAGTTGGCTCGAATATGCCAGCCAATGTGTCACATCCATGTGAGATACTAACCTTTTTATTAATATGATGAATGTTTGTTGGGATCTCACTGAAGGGCTGCACAGGGCTGCACATATAAACATAATGAGCTAGGCCAATAGGACAGTGGGCCAAACGGGTCTGGCTAAAGTTCAAAATTTGGCGTCAGCAGATTCGCTTTAGTTTTTTTTTTAATAATTGAAATACCAATCTCTACACTTACAGTTTCTAAGACTTTTATTCATTAAATCTTATTTACTTTTATTTATAATTATTTATATTTATAATTTTTTGTTTTAAATTCGGCCAACACTCTTTCAGTTTCATGAGCTCAGTTGGCCCACATTGGAATTGGACCCATGTTACTTGGTTGTCTTAAAAACCAACTTGAACCGCAGTATCAAGAATTGCAACCCTACTAGACCTAACCTGGTGGGTGTGGCTAAGCCTTAAAGAAAACCTCTATTTCCAAAAGAAAGCATGATCTTTTAGTGTGAAGAGGACCAGAAAAGTATGCGAACCACTTTTGAAGGGAATCTTGAACAAAGGGCAGAATCAGGTCTCCATTGTTGGATCTTTTCTCTACTTGCACAATGGTGATGAGAGATCTTGATGCTGACTAGTGGAACAAGCAGAGAAAAGTATAGGCCATTCAATAAGAATCACGACGGTCAATGGATTTTTAAAATCATTTAAATCTGACTATATTCTAGTTCAATTGTATCGATTAAGAATCGATCATTTTCATTTATTTTAAAACTTTTTAGCTTGGTTGATACGATTTGAAATTCATTTTTATCGAATAAAAAACAAAGTGTTGAAATTAAAAAAAATAGTACTTAAACATTTTCATCTTCACGTTGTGGCATCCGGTAACCCTTTTCATTTTTAGTTGCATTCATCATGATTCAAACATGGGACTTGTAACCGACTTTGATACCAATTGTTAGGTTCCTGATTAATACACCAAAAGCTTCAAAACTGATGGAATATTGAAATCAGACCATTTATCTTAATTTGTCAATGAACCTCATCGATGAATCTCCATATTGTGGCATCCGGTAGCCCTTTTCACTTCCGATTGTGAATGCCAATTCTAATTTACAACCGTCACTTAGTCTCTGCTCTCTACTAAATTGAAGACCAATTTCAATATTTAAAGACTTATTTTAAGAAGAATACATAACTACAGCCTCCATTAGGAAGAAGTATCCTATGTGATATCATTTTGCATCAACGAATTCTCCACTTTTAACCACTTAAATTTTATCATACCTCACAGTGGAATCTAATTCTCTTGCCTTTTCTTATTTCCAAGAATCCTCCACACAAGAAGATCTCTTTAAATGTGTTCTTTAATTCAAATTTCATAGATACTCTTAGAGTGTATTTATGAGCAATTATTTTCTATGGAAATTTCTTATCCATAGAAAATGAAATCTATAGAACTTTTTCATGGTTATCAATTTGTATTGTTTGAGTGTTCACAATTATGAAGATAATGATGATGACAATGATGGTCATGATTACGAAAGTAATTATGTTGTTTTTATTGATGATGATAAAAATTATATATGTTTTATAGTTGATTCATCCTAAATTTTATTTAAAATGGTAATATTATGTAATAATGAGCAATTATGTCAAAATTTGCCCTAATCTCATTAATCTAATATAAAAATTCATAAGCTAGGTTGGTTAAACTCTGTTCATGGGCCAAGAGTGTGAGTTTGGCATGAGATACGGGTTGGGTTTGGTCATTGGTCAAGTCATAAATTATAGATACTTTAGATGGGTTGAGTTAGGTCATAGACGACAAAGTCAAGTCATGGATTAGGTCATATGTTCGGTTACATTGACCATGCGTCATAGCGTAGGTTTGTTGGAGTCATGAATTGAGTAATGGATAAGTCATAGCTGCATAAATCATTTTTTATGAAAAAAAATTACATAAAATATTAAAAACTATTTCCGGTAAAAAATCATTTTCTTTTCCACAATAAAGATTCCACACCAACATCCATTTAGTAATTACACTAGAGATCCCTGATTCTATTAATTGGGCTTCTTCCTTGACTTTCGTTGTCCAAATTGGTTCATGTATTTGATGGGCCTACTGCATTTGTCTGTGGTAACTAGAAAGGCCTTTTGTGGATGTGGCAATTTCAAATGTTAGACCGTATTTGTCCCTACCGTTGTTGAATTGGAGTAGGCCTCAATTTTAGGACAGATAAATAAATGGGTGTGATTAATACATCAAATGTCTATTGGGCTCATCAATAACATATCAGATTATTGAAGTTTTGTAGCACAGGTATTGGATTTGAATCTTAGAAGTAAGTTCAGGCTTCAACACTCTTTAGTCTTTACTAGCAAATGAAATCAATTTTGGTAGTCCATTTATTAAATTTTTCATCACCCTTACTTTCAACTTATTCATGTTAAGATGCCCGATCTTGCAAGCCAAAGTTGAAGCATTATCTTACCTTTAACTCACTTATAAACATGAACAACTTCCTCATCTAGGCACAATATGTTTTCATACGGAGTTGACATTGGACCAAACTAATTGGATTACCCGACCTTTCCCTAAATGCCAGGGTCTGATCAGCCTTAGCCCCCTTGGTGGTTGCGGTGACTCAAAGCCTAACAGCTTAGGATCGGAACGATTGGTGGATCGTTCTAGGTATCGTGCAAGCAAGTGAAATTTTACCTGGGCTTTTCTCAAACCATAAGTTGAGTTGATGTTAGCATCTTCCATTTGAGACATGTGATACACAAAGGTCTTCCATTAGTCCCGTGTCCTCGTCCATCAAGTGTTGATTGATTCACATATATTGACCCACATTGATAACATTTATCATGCAATTCTTTTTCTATTCTTTTTTCAATCTAGGCACTTTCATGAACTTTTAAGTGTGATAAGATCATCTCCATCACCATTAATTCGAATTACACTTTCTTGCTCTATTAAAAAAAAATGAACAATGTTTTCCTTGTCATAAATTTACCACAATGATAAGCACTTAATACCCTTTCAATTAGTATTGTTGGATGCCTTATCTTCATTATTTTTACGAGAAGCATCATCATAATATATTTATTTTTTAGTGAAGAGTAAGAGTTTTATTAATCCAAAGCGAATACAAGAGGCCCACATATAAACGTCTAAGCCACAGAGCTTGGGCACGACAAAGCAATCAAAAAGAGCAAAGACCCACAAGTTAGGCCACCCACATCCCGAGCCAGGCTAGAAATAAATCGAACTAGTTCATGAAAAGCCGCCCACAAACCGGGCCAAGAAAAGAGGAACAATCCACAAGCCGTGGCAGGAGATAAACAAAAGACCATCAAGGAAAACCATGAGAATCGGAGGCCGTGACCAGAGCACCGCTGCCATTAACGGTAATAGCACCTGAAGAATCCAAGTAGAAGTTCCTGTGAATCTCATCAGGGCATGGATTTGATGCAGGACAGAATGGGCTGGCCCTAGGTATAGGTGGTGTAGGCAACTGCCTAAGGCCCCAAGACAGTAAGGATCCCTATACACTTGAACTCCTTACTATATCAGTCACAAAGGAGCTTTAAAATCTCACTCCACCTAAGGCCCCTGAGATTTTAGAGGATTTAAGGCCGGCCCTGAGTACAAGAACAGAAGAGCCGATCCAGACAGCTTGGTATAGTGGTTCGCTACCTCCTTTTACTTGTCATTGCAATTTTTTCTTACCATTAAAGAAAAAGAGCATGACCATCACTTTCAAAGATGAAACAACCAACCATTTGTCTATGTAAAGATTCTTGAAAAACAAATAAATTTTCAAATTACACCAATGAAGGTTGTGTAATCCAATATATCGCTTCATTCATGCCTCCAAAATAGGTTTTGTAAAGGTCCAAAAGTGAAATTTAGGAGTAGGGATTTAAATCTCAACCATCGGTCAATATCTCGGTGGAGAAATTTTTCTCCTATTTTTTTAAAAAACAATCTTTATCGGACGATATCAGAGATAATCGTCGATATATATATTGAGATACGCATCGGCCGAGATTTGTTTCATGTTTAAGAGCATAAATTCTTGATCTTCAAAAAAGAGCTGTGAAATGAAGAGATCACCTTGAGTTTGTATTACCCAACTCATTCAAACTATACAACGAATTTAACATAAAAATATTTTATAAGGAATTGCTTTATTTTGAACGCACAAGGTAAGCAACTGATTGAAAACAGTGCATATTCTCTACTCCCTTTATTTTTTTATTTAAATTAAGCATTCCTTTTTTTTTTTTAAGATTTGGATGAAGATAAATCCGGCATACTAAGGCAAATATAGTAGAAAGTATTTTTTTTATATATATTAGAAACGTTGAGAACTGCAATAAAAGATGAGAAAAAACCGAAATTTGATCTTTTACATGCATCGGGTCCAAAATAATATGAGATTTAGATGAAAATGTTCATTTCAAATTTAGATGCAAACCATATATCCACCTTTTATGTTGTAAACATATCTAATCCATTGTTATACCTCTAAAATCAGAATGGGTACAAATATGTGCTGATTTAACCTTATTTTGCCCAATTTACATCCTAACGTTTGACGTGGATTCCGGACTTGCCTATGCCATGCTTGTGGCCAACCATGATTCACTGCGTCTTAGTCTAACCTATACATAAATGTTTCTTCATTAGAATAGCAATGAAAAAAAGAAAAGTTGGCAAAAGAAAGCAATTATATTAGGAGAGTAAGGGAGATGAAGAGTCAGATTTTTAGAGGCGTTGGTTTGATTGTTCAAAACCCATTTCAAGAAGCGGAAGTCTCATATTCAATTCAAACTCAATTTCAAAGGGCCACTCATCATTGAATTTCTTCGGTGTGCCTCTCGAAATTAATCACGTGAGACACCTAAACTCCTTTACATCTTAATTAAAAAAAATAAAAGACTTTCAATGAGACACTGAATTGCATGCTTGATAGAGCCTAATATTCTGTGGTCGCTCGTCTAATGGGTGCATGTCTTTGTGAGTCTTAGTTTTCATGATTTTGGGGTTTGAGTACTTAAGATCACGATGTATTTACTGTTGATATTTGGTTCGATTTAACTCAGCCCATAACTGAGTTTGTATTTTGGCAGTTGTATAACTGCCATTGTGCAGTAGTATAATTGTAGGAGCATTTCCTTTGTATAGGTGATAACTGCTTGTATGAGAGAAAAGAGAGGAAGAGAAAAAAACCAGAGAATAGACTGTACATTGTAATCTCCTCATTTTGATTTAGTAAAAAAAAACTCTTCCCTATATTGCCCGTGGACGTAGGCATTTAGCCGAACCACGTAAATCTGTGTGTTCTTTATATGTGTGATTGATTTCTTGCATAGTTATTTCGCTGTAAATCACAACAATTGGTATCAGAGCTCGAGTTCGATTTTCTCGGGATTGGAAGCAAGAAATTAGAGATTGCAGGGTATAGTCCATCGGCCCAAGAAAGCAGTGTTTTTTTTTTTTCGTTGGTCGAAAAAGCAAAGGGGGAAATCTGAGATAAAACAAATCGTTGTAGACTTTGTCTGAATCTAGTTACAGCTGTTGTTGCCATCTCAAGTCTCTGTTGTCCCTAAGTTTTGTCTCTGTTCCAACACAAAAAAAAAAGGGACAGAAATCTGGACTGTTTTGTGATACGCCACTGAAACCTCAGTCAAACACCGCCATTGCTTGACTGCTTGTTAGATATAGAGATTGCGATCGAGAGGAAGAAAAAGAAGGGAAACAGAGAGGAGAAGTTGATTGCAACATCTGTTTTCGCCCTTTACTGTCTGCAGCAATCTTTGCCACTGCTTTTTAAGTTACCTCAGCCTCTGCTACCTTCGCTTATGCAGTCTGCAGCCACTAGTATTGCTGTTTTTCGTCTGCAGCCACTAGCATTGTTGTTTTTCGTTTGCAACCCATCTTGTGCAGCCTTCGCCTCTGCCTGCTGCATTCGCTTGTGTTATATGCTATTGCCGTTCGCTGCTGCTGCGCTCTTGCTCCTCCGCCTTTGCTGCTGCCTCCATTGTTTGCCGCTGGCTGCCTTCTCTAGTCAGAAGCAGTCCTGTGACCGTCTCTAGTGATGTTCTGCTGAACCCATATGGGCTGTTTTAAAGTGTATTTGGGAACGAGAGGTTTTGTGGATTTATTATTATGCATTTGAACAATTCTAAATTGCTACACATCAACTGATCAATGATTTGCTCCTAGAGATAAGGTAGAAAAGCATAAAGGGTGAGAGATAGAAGGGAAATAGTTCTTAGCCACCAATTGTTCGAGCATTTGCCCGTGAGAAGAAGAAAGAGAAATAGAAGAGAGCCCATAAACTTACTAGTTTGTTGTCCACAAATTATTTGAGCAATGACAAAAGACTCACCCCCTGAACCTTCGCCCTCTAAGTCTTCAACTGTATCAAGAACTATGGTTTCAAATGCAAAATTCGAGGTGGAGAAGTTTGATGGAACAAACAACTTCGGCATGTGGCAATGCGTTATGGATGTCATGTATCATCAAGAGTTGGATATTGCTCTAGAGGATGAGAAATCAACAGATATGGAGCAAAATGACTTGTGAAATCAATCGCTAAGTTTGTGGCACCATTCAGCTTTGTCTCGCCAAAGATAAAAAATATTTTGTTATGAAGGAGAATTCAGCTAAGAAGTTGTAGAAGATGTGGCAAGACAAGTATATGACCAAGAGTGTTGAGAATTATCTCTATCTCAAGAAAAGGCTCTTCCGGTTCGACTACAAGGAAGGTACTTCTATGACTGATCACTTAACAGCTTATAACAAAATTTTTGCTGATTTGCAAAATTTAGAGGTTGAAATTTTGGATGAAGACAAAGCAATATTGTTATTGAATTCATTGCCTGACCATTATAATCACCTGACTACCACCCTATTGTATGGGAAAAATGATATTAAATTTGAACTTGTGGTGAATACATTGATCAATAATGAGTATTGAAAAAAGGACAAACATGCCCAAAGATACTCAATGCCAGAGGCTTTAACAGTTAGAGGTAGGTTACAAAACAAGAAATTTGGTAATCGGTTTAAGTCTCATTCTAAGACGAGAGGAGCATCAACATCATCTAATAGAATAAATCTTGCTAGGGATGAGTGTGCCTTTTGTCGACATAAAGGGCATTGGAAAAAGGATTGTCCAATATTGAAAAAAAATTACAAGAAGAATCCAAAAGCAAATGTTGTACATGATGATGATACTGAGTTAGCACTAATTGGCTCATCATTGCCATACCATTCTGGGGAGTGGATTTTAGATTCGGGTGGCATTTATCATATGTGTCCCAACAGGGACTAGTTTTCCAGCTTTGAGGAGTTGGATGGTGTATCAGTTTTTATGGATAATGATAATACATGTACAACAAAATGGATAGGTAAAATCCGTTTGAGATTGCATGATAGAGCAATCAGAGTAGTTGACAGATGTTCGATATGTACCAGATTTAAGAAAAATCCTCATCTCATTGGGTGCTTTAGAATCTAAAGGTTTGAAAATTACCTTGGAAGGTGGAGTTCTAAAGGTTGTCAAGGGTGCATTGGTAGTGATGAAAGGTCCCCGACAGAACAATCTGTATTTCTTGAAAGGAAGTACTATTGTAGGTGGAACAGCGACAGTTACTGATAGTAAAGAGGAATGTTGGTTCTGACACTACCAAATTGTGCCATATACGCTTGGGGCATACGGGTGAGAAAACTTTGTAAGGTTTAGTAAAGCAAGGACTGTTGAAAGGAGCTAAGACTTGTAAACTTGGATTTTGTGAACATTGTGTTCTGGACAAGCAGACTAGAGTCAAGTTTGGCACAGTTATTCATTGCACTAAGGGGATACTAGATTATGTTTATACAGATGTATGGGGACCTACCAGAGTTGCATCTTTGAGTGGTAGGCATTGGTTTATTACTTTTGTTGATGACTTCTCTAGACGAGTGCGGGTGTACCCCATGCAACACAAATGTGAGGTCTTGGATGTGTTCCTGAAGTGGAAGAAGATGATTGAGACTCAAACTGACAGAAAAATAAAAAAGCTCAGGTCAGACAATGGTGGTGAGAACAAGTCAGATCAATTCATGCAGCTATGTCAGGCAGAGGGGATAGTGAGACATTTCACAATCAGAGACACACCGCAGTAGAATGGGGGTGGTAGAACGAATGAACCGTACTTTATTGGAGAAGGTACAATGTATGTTGTCCAATGTTGGAGTGGACAAAACATTTTGGGCTGAGGAAGTAACATATGCATCTCATCTCATCAATCGGTTGCCTACAGCTGCAAATGAGGGTAAAACACCCATTGAGGTATAGTTTGGAACACTTGCAACAGATTATGATTCTTTGCATATATTTGGTTGTCCAGCATATTTTCATGTCAAAGAAAGTAAATTGGATCCTAGAGCCAAAAAAGCTATATTCTTAGGCTTTAGCAGTGGTGTGAAGAGGTATCGACTTTGGTGCCCCGAATCGAAGAAATTGATTGTTAGTAGGGATGTTACATTTGATGAGTCTGTTATGTTCACTCAAAACAAGCATAAGGATGATCAGAAGGAGAACAAGACCAAGGGTGTTCCACAACAGATGGAGTTTGAGGCTCCAGTGACTTCAGTGATTACCTGTTCAGACAGGTGATAGTCTCACAGATGATTCAGTTAGTAAGAACACAGTTACAGATGAAGCTCCAGTTCAGGAGTCTATACAGCAGCTAGACTCCATTGCAGTCAGTAGACCAAGAAAAGAGGTAAGAAAGCCTGCACGGTTCACAGACATGGTGGCATACGCACTTCCAGTTGTTGATGATGATATTCCGTCTACATACAGAGAAGCTATGAGAAACTCAGAAAGTGTAGAATGGAAGGATGCAATGAGTGAGGAGATGTAGTCTCTTCACAAGAATCAAACTTGGGAGTTGGTACAACTTCCAAAGGGAAAGAAAACAATTGGTTGCAAGCGGGTATACACAAAGAAAGAAGGTTCTCCAGGAACAAACTAGTGTGAGATTCAAGGCTAGGTTGCTAGCTAAAGGCTATGCACAACAAGAAGGGATAGACTATAATGAGATCTTTTCTCCGGTTGTTAAGCATTCTTGTATTCGTATTTTACTAGCTTTAGTTGTACAGTTTGATCTTGAGTTAGCACAACTCGATGTCAAAACTGTTTTCTTGCACGGTGATTTGGATGAGGAAATATACATGTCTCAACCTAATGGTTTTAAGGTTACTGGAAAAGAAAATTTGGTTTGTAAACTGAGAAAGTCGTTATATGCTTTGAAACAGTCTCCAAGGCAATGGTACAAGTGATTTGATCGGTTTATGATAAGGCAGAAGTATACAAGAAGCCAATATGATCATTGTGTGTATTTTCACAAGCTACGTGATGGTTCCTTCATATATTTGCTTTTATATGTGGATGACATGCTCATTGCTTGTAAGAGCAAGTTAGAGATTGACAAATTGAAGACTCAGTTGAGAAATGAGTTTGAGATGAAGGATCTTGGTGAAGCCAAGAAAATACTTGGTATAGAAATTGATCGAGATAGAGTGAAGGAAACAGTGTGCTTGTCACAAGAACAATACCTGAAGAAGGTATTACAGTGTTTTGGTATGGGTAAAAATACAAAACCTGTAAGTACACCATTAGCCCATCACTTTAAGCTTAGTGCTTTGATGTCTCCCCCCACAGATAAAGAGCGTGAGTACATGACTCAGGTTCCATATGCGTGTGCAGTTGGTAGCTTGATGTATGCTATGGTGTGTACTAGGCCTGACATTTCACAGGTTGTCAGTATAGTAAGCAGGTACATGCATGATCTAGGAAAAATGCATTGGCAAGCAGTGAAATGGATTTTACGGTACATTCTGAGTACCGTAGATGTTGGTTTGATGTTTGAGAGGGATGATCAGTTTGGTTGACATGTGATTGGTTATGTGGATTTGGACTATGCTGGTGATTTGGATAAATGTCGGTCTACTTCAGGATATGTGTTTACATTTGCTAATGGACCGATGAGTTGGAGGTCGACGTTACAGTCTACAGTTGCTCTTTCTACTACTGAAGGCAGAGTACATAGCAGTTACAGAGGCCATTCGTGAGGCCATTTGGCTATATGGGTTGCTTGAGGACTTGGGTCTTATACAGAAACACGTGGATGTCTATTGTGACAGTCAGAGTGTTATTCACTTAGCAAAGAACCAGGTTCATCATGCAAGAACAAAGCACATCGATGTTCTTTTCCATTTTGTTCGAGAGGTTGTAAATGAATGTGTTATTCTCATTCAGAAGATTGGAACTACAGATAATCCTACAATATGCTGACCAAGGTGGTAACTGGGATCAAGTTCAAGCATTGTTTGGACTTGATCAACATCCTGCATATTTGAGCACCTTCGGGTGCATTTGATGGCAGCACAGTTTGTTTGTTCACTTGTGTTTGTTGGGCGTGAGATTTTCATACCAAGGTGGAGATATTTGAGAGGTGAGGAGGTGGCAGTGAGGAGGTGGCCTGCAAATCTCGCCAAGGTGGAGATTGTTGATATTTAGCTCGATTTAACTCAGCTCATAACTGAGTTTGTATTTTGGCAGTTGTATAACTGCCATTGTGCAATAGCATAATTGTAAGAGCATTTCCTTTGTATAGGTGATAACTGCTTGTATGAGAGAAAAGAGAGGAAGAGAAAAAAACCAAAGCATAGACTGCACATTGTAATCTCCTCATTTTGATTTAGTAAAAAAAACTCTTCCCTGTGTTGCCTGTGAACGTAAGCATTTAGCCAAACCACGTAAATCTGCGTGTTCTTTATATGTGTAATTGATTTCTTTCATAGTTATTTCGCTGTAAATCACAACACTTATAGTATAAAATGATACTCACACTATTAACACTATTGTATAAATTATAATTTTTATTATTTGTAATCTTAATATATTGACAATGGTCGTGTTATTCTTATGTGTTATGACTGGGCAAACTTTAGGAATTTTATAGTGGTATTTGTAATATAAATCAATATTTATAGATCAAATAAGAGATCAAAAGCTTGTATCATTAAGTATCTCATATTGGAAGCTTATTTAAATTAGAGACGCCCGTCAACATTACAAGGCCCTTTAAAGCCCATTTTTGCCATCTAACTCAATTTTTAACACTGTTCAAGGCTACATATTTGTTGTGGCACAACTAAGTTGGTGTAAGCATCATTTACAACATCTAGGGCTGCAACTCGGGTCGGATTTTAGCCCAACCCGCATGACCCGACACGAGAAATCATGCGGGTCGGGTTACAATGGTCGGGCTGTAGGGTCGGGTCGGGTTGAGAAAAGAAAAACCCGACCGAAATTCAGGTCGAGTTGAGGTTGAGGCCTTTAAATTTCAACCCGACCCGACCTGACCCTACATAACTTAATATAAAAAGCTGCCTTTCCTCATCCCAAACCCTAGCAGAACTGCAGAAGAGAAATGGGTGATTTCGATGGAAGGGAAAAGGAAAAACGGCAAGATGGAAAGAAAGGAGAGAGACCTTGGAGAGGACGGAATGGCGAAGATAGCATTGGGGAACAGGGAGGAGGCGACTCAGCCCTACCTCCTTGCCTTGGTGGCTGAGCTCATCTGCACCTTCCTTTTTGTATTCATCGGCGTCGGTACCGCCATGGCTGCCGGTTCTCTCTCCTCTCAGCGTCTCTTCTGGCGTTTAAAATCGACACTTTCTCTTCAATCGTGATGGATTTTTCTCTGTCAAGGTATAGAAATCACTCTTTTTTTTAATTTTTCCCATCTGGACTTTTACTCATCGCAACCAATTTCTTGTTCCATCTAGTATTTTTTGGAATGGGCAAATCTTACATTATTTCTAAATATTTGAGATTCGTGCGCTTCTCATCCTTGCTTTCCTTTTCTTCTTTCTTTAAATTTTTATTTCTCCTCTCTGATTCTGCTCAGATTTCGTGCATGATCTCTTCCTTTGTACCTTTCCATGGTATCCATTTTCGATGCAGAGAATAGGAGAGATTCGTAAACAGTAACATGGGGAGTGTGGATATCATTTTGTTCACAGTATCCAGATATGCGAGCAAAGATTTCTTGTTTCTTTGGGTAGCCAGATAAGGTGATGCTTCCTTCTATATATCCACCAGTTTTCCTTCCTACTAGAACATCCATTAGAGTAGTCTTACCAACACCTAGGGCTACAACTCGGGTCGGATTTTGTCGGGTTAAGGGTCGGGTCGGGTTGGGTTAAGGGTATTACAATCTCGGGTCGGGTTGGGTTCACTAAATCGGGTTTTTGATTCGGGTTGGGTCGGGTTGGGTTCAATGCAGTGTGAGTCGGGTTAGAGTTGGGTTTATTAAAACCCGGCCCGCCCGACCTGAGTTGCAGCCCTAACAACATCACTTTCTAGAAATAAAAGAAGCCCATTGGGCCCAATATTGATCCATTCAAACATATCTTTTGGTGCAACTCAAGTCTCCATAATTGTGAGTGCGGGTGCAACTTAGGTTAACTCTGACCTACACTGCGGAACCCAACTACAGAAACTCGAACTCGGGTTGACTTGGCTAGGGCCCAAGTTCAATTAGAGCTCAAAAATAGGCCCAAATTAAAATCAAGTCAGTTTCAAGTTTCAACCTTGTCTTTTAAGGGCTTGACCTGACATGAGAGCTTGAAGTTAGATTGAAATCCTATTTGATCTTGAGGGCTCATAATACACCATAGATACTTTTATATTTTGTATTTATTCTAAAGCAATGTATTATGATGTCTTAATTAAAAGCTCTAGTGTTTAATTTAAATAATTTAAAATCTTAACCATCTATCTCTAAACTGAACTTAATCCCTAGTATATTTCACTCGAATGAGCCATTCCCTATCGAAATATCTAAATAGAACTTGAAATTACATATGCTTATGTACAGAGAAGCTTTTATCATATCTAAAAATGACCCATTAGCTATATTAGGATAGGGTAAAGAACAAGAGAGGAAAATAGTAAATGGAGAAAGGGCCCAAAAATCCAAAGGCCTCATTTGGGTCCTTGTTTATTTTTAAGACCCGAGCTAGATTTAAAATTAATTACGGCATGCTTGGCATATCTAAGTTTGGCCCCATAATTGCAATGTGGGCTAGAGCCCAATTGACTCCTGGACTAACCTGGGCCACTTGACTTGTGCCCCTAATCATGAGAATGTGAATGACCTTAGTAGGAGTAACATCGAAATCATCTTTTTCAGTAATCTTTTCATGGTCAATGATATCTTGCTCATTTTATTCATTATTTGTTTATTATTCGACTTAGTAAACATGAATTTAACAAGTTTCTTATTGAAACTTTGCAGTTATTGGAAGATTATGTTATTTACAAAAGGCTCAATAAAAGAAGGTGTTGATAAATAGTTGGAAAACTAGTCGACTTAGACTTGTATTTTATCTTTTGAAGAGTAACTGAGTAGTCCTAAGAATGTCCCTTTCTCATGTTAAACCGGGTCATAATAAGAAAAGTCTTGATAATTAAACAATTTTTTTTCCAAAAATAAAGGTCAAAAAAGGTTCAGATATATTAATAACACCCAGAATCATGGGTAGATTGACAAATTTTGTTTTGTTTATAGAAAGCTTTGAATTTCTATGTTAATTGTTGATGTAACGACCCGACTCAAACACAGGACTTAGGGCTTGACTCAACAAGAAATTATCCACTCTGGGCCTCGCACACACGCGAGTCGGCACGGTTTTCCTTTTTGGGCCTGGGCCCACATGGCCCTGCCCAAAACGCGTCTTGTGAGTTAAAAGGGCTTGGCCTCAAATATACCCCATTCCACTCTCCTTCTTAACCGATGTGGGGCGGTTGGGCAGGGTATCACAGTTGAAGGAATAAATACAACTGTAAGCAAATGAGAAAAAAAATACCGAAGGATATCAAGCATCAATAAGTAAATATTTGATCAATAGAGGTGGATAACAACAGTTGAAAACAAGAAGGTGGTGAATAGACTAAGTTCTTCTCAATATCTAACAAGACTAAAGATAATCTTGAGAAATTTCAAGAAATCAAAACTGAAGATCTTTATGTGTACATGGGATATGATACTTTATATGAAAAAAAAAATTGCCCCTATATATATATAACATTCTTTATTTTTGTTACTGATGGCTCTGAGGATTGAAAATCAGCCTATCTATCCACTTCTGGACGGGCTTAAAGCTACGCACTTGGGTTGAGCTTATGGGCCTGTTGTCCACCCATCCTAAATCAGGGGTATAAGTCTCGGCCAATAATGTGCGTAATATTGGCCAAAGAAGAAAGTAATCGGCCGATTTCTTCTTCTTCTTTTTAAATATTAGAATATCGGTTGTGGACCAGGCTGATATTTCGCCCGATATTTGCCCATATCGGACGAATATCGGCCGATATTTATATTTTGTTATTTTTAAAAAAAAATAGCCTTTTATTTTTTAAATGAATTTTTTCAAAAAAAAAAAAAGCTGCCGAGATTTTTAAAAAAAAAAAAATTGAAGAGAGAGAAAAAATCTCAGCCAAAATCTAGGCAAGGCCGATTTTTCAACCCCTGTCCTAAATTCAAAATGCCTAATACATTGCCCTACTAACTCGCGGGCCCAACTGTAATTTTAACAGGCTTCATTTCTAATAGGTCCACTAGATGTTGCTTCTCTTCATTATTTTTTATAACCTAGGGGAAACCCTGAGTCCAATTCAGCGGTCTGTTGTCAAGTTGTTAGGGTGCGATAATACCTAGCTCTCCTAAAACCATTAGAGAAAACGTCCCACACTCACATAGAATGCGTCAAATTAACCCTGCCTCTCTTCGTAGATTCATCGCCCACTATGCGTTGGAGATGAAAGATGGATAAAATAAAATTTTAGGATTTTTCTGAAAAGGTCTCATTATTTAAAAAAACCCTCTAATTTTGATAAAAATAAAAATTAAAAAAGGCCCTTGGCCCATGTTGAGAGTTGTTTATGGCTTATGCTTACGGCAGATAGTATACAACTATACACCATGTACTCTCATCATTTGATTGAAACTAAGGTTGTTTATCGTTGATTTTCTAGCCTTAAAATCTAATATTTTGATTGTCTAATTTAGTTTATTTTTGAGAGATTTCTAATCTATAAAATTAGTTTCTAATCACTTACTCACTAAGTGGTATTGACATCCAAGTGAACCACAGAACATGTATCTTAAAAAGTCTCGAGGAAAAAGTCAACTTATCATTAATGAACTAAATTGAATGAGCTTGTCTAGATTTTTATCAAAAATTAAAGGTATTTTTAATATTATGAGAAAACATAAAGACTTTCTTCAAATAAATTCAAAATATAGGTCTCTTTAGAAAAAGCCCTTAAAGTACACCATAGGTGATACCCATTGCCCTTAGAGTACACCAGATTAGGTCATAGAGACTCAAACTTGGCACCTCCCACTTTTTTTTATTTAATCTAATTTATACTACCTTGCTATCCCTTTCAAAACATATTCCCTCAACTCTGAGTCTGAGTCAACTCAGCTAAACTATTCAAGGAGTGGACTCAATCTGAAAGTTTTCGTGTGTTGGATAATATCCCTATTCTATATTAGAGATGAAATTAGTCTCATGAATATATAAAAGTATGAAACAACCCGTAAACCATGTGTAAAAGATAAATGCGAAAGAAGTTGAACTCAAAACCTTTAATATAATCTGCTCAGTAAATGATAGTTATTTATTTTTTCGATAGAGAAACCAATGGGCGACGTAGCAGTTTGTCTCAGAGCCAAACTAATTTGTATTTAGGCAGTCTTAAAATTATTCCCTGCTCTACTTGTCTATATTTCATGTTCAACTGCAAAATTAAGTACAACCTAAGATACAAATGTTGATCGACACAAATTTTTAGTCTCTTTTTAGATTAAAAATTTTAGATTGACATCTTTAAATATCGACTGGTATTTCTTAAAAATTATATAATTCAATCTGAGTTTAGAGATTTTATTAAAAAAAAAAAAAAATTACTACAAATTTGTGTTACTACAAGAACAATGGTAACTATGTATAAAAAAATCCTGAGGCCAATAGTGGTTGAGTGCTAAACAATGGACCTTTTAATAAAGATCTTGGCCTTTTTGAAAAAAAAATTATAGAAGTTTCTTTCAAAGAAATTTAGAGAATAGAAACTTTTACTTGAAGTGACCCTTTTTAAAATCATTAAAAATTTGAGTGAAAAGTAAATCTCAAAGTATTTAGGATTATATGTTGTAGTGAACCATGTTTTTAAAATCACTGGAGTCCAAAAAAAAAATTAAATTATATATTATCCATTTTTATCAACTTTAGATATTTTTTATATTTTTAAGAGCCGATGTTGGCGAAAGCTGAGGCAAACCCGACCCACCAACATGGTCCTAAGTTTGCTAACCCAAGTGAGCCCACTATGACTTGACATTTACTAAAAGCAAGTGGCAACAAGGGAACAAAATGATTTATGGTGAAGAAAGTCTCTGAGTCACTCTTCCAAGAGTATTTTTGTTATTTAAAATTTTAAACTAATATAATATTAAACATAATTATAAATAAAATAATGTCCTAATAGATACTTCATGGACTTTCAAGAGTTCCAAGTGTGTAAAAGTGAAAAGCAATCATTCCATAATCTCTTATTAATTTCTTCAAATGAGTTGTAAAAGTTTTCGATGAGCATGATTAGAGGATCTTAGATTGCGTATCTTGTCTAATTAATTAGACTTTTAAAATGAAATGATTGTGACGTTTCTTGTGATCTTGTCTAACTAAAAACTTTCACAGCCAAATGATTTTGATTAAAGCCTACTTTTGTGATTTAGACTGAGACAAGGACTAGCTAATTAATAATTATTGGATTCAGTGGATGAACTGATTCAGCATTATATTTTTCAAAAATCATAAAAAATACTTACTTTATATATAGAAAAAATATGTTAGAAGGATCAAATGAGCCTTGACTTCACCTTCAGAAACTGAGAGAAAAAAAAATGAAAGTTTCAGCAACAAAATCAAATTTACTAAAAAATAAAAAGATTATTGGCCCATATACCATTTGAATTTCCAAAAATACATTCAATAAAACAGAAAAAAAAAAAAAAAAACACGCTTTCAGCCTTTCAAAGAAGGTGCATTCCAATGAGTTCTCTATTCAGAGTGGAAAATGAAAATGAAAATGAGAGATTTGAAAGTCCATAGCTAATACAGCTGGCTCACTTATTTCTGTCTCCATTTTCTTAAGGGGACGTACCAAGCTCCCTCATCAATCATCATAATACTAAATAAGATTAGTCTAAGAGTTGATGAAAGCCTAAAGTGAACACCTAAAGTGAAAGTCTTAAGAGTTTTGTTTCTATCTTATCGTGAGCTTTTAAAAATTTATCACTTATGTACACTAAAAGTTAAAAAATTAAGATTATATAGCTCAAATGATGAATTGGTGATAACTTCATCTATCATTATATAAGTCTTATTCTCATTGTCCATTTAATAGAATGAACAGTCACTCAGGAGATTTTTCTCGAGTAATTTTTTTGGCAATCTTTTTGGCTAAGAGATCTTCCATGAGCATTTCATTTTCAAAAGGCTTTTCTTCAGGAAGAGGAATTTCTTTTTTAACAAGAGAAGAGATTTGATTCAGAATTCTCTCATAAGTATCATTTTCAATCTTAGGCCACCATTTTTGGTAAAAAGTCTGATAAAGAGACGGTAATCCATATAAGTCCTTTTTTACTTCAAACTTCCATTGGAAAATATAAAGGATATGAAATTTAGCAAAGAAGCGAAGTATATTGATGGCTTCACATGGAACCTTTTCTTCAATTTGAGAGAACTTAATAAACAAATAACGAAAATTATCAGAAAGGATTTTCTGAGAAGCACCAAAATATGACCAGCAAATGAACTTAACAGAATATCAAATCGTCCAAATGGCTCACAGTATGTTAATATACTGTAATGCCTGTGAAGTTAGAGGAAATACTCCAAGAAATATCTTTCTCATGATAACCACCTCTTTCAATGGAATATTAAGAGGATGGTGGAATTATGGATTAACTGGAACCCAAAGACTTGAAATAGAGACTGCTGTCAAAATGGAGCCCAGAGACTTGAAATAGAGATTGCTGTCAAAATGGATGAATTTGGAAGAATCCTTTATAGAGACAAAACCAAAGGAAACCTAGTTGATCCCAATGTTAAGCTTGAAGCAGGTACTAGTCAAATCCCTGATAATTGGGAAACTCAATCTGATTGTGTTAGTGTCTTGCTTCTATGCATCCTCAATGAATTCACTGGAGGAATTGCTCTAATTAAGGAGAAAAATAGACAGCAATTACATCGCTTGAGATGACATGGCTCGAGATGTAGAAATTTAGGAGAATTTCGTTGGTATAGAGATGTATTCTTATCAAAAGTCTACCAACTAAATTATTGTAATTCTGATATCTGGAAAGAAAGATTTATTTCAGGATTACCACCCTTATTTGCTGAAAATGTGCTTAATTCCTTGGGAGAAGAAATGCATGGTACTATTAATTACAGTTTGCTGACGTTCGGAGGAATTATACAAAAAATTAACAAAGTTGGCATGAATATTTGCACTGATTTAAAGATCAGTAAACAAGCTGAAATTTTGAAAAAATATTCTGGAGATAAATAATTAGCAGATTTTTGTTTCCAGTTTGGTTTAGATCAAACACCTGAATCAAAGGGAAAATTCTCGCGTTCTAGATTTACTCCGGATAGAAGAAACAAAATGGTAAGAAAATATAAACCCGGAAGATATAAAAAACAGAGAAAATCCGATGACCTCATCCCATTCAAAAGAAAATCTAGAAAATATTTCAAAAAGAAATATATAAAAGAAAATGTTCCAACTTGTTATACTTACGGGAAAAATGGTCATTATTCAAATAAATGCTTTAAAAAAAGAAAATCCCTCTAAAAAGAAACTTAGAAAAATCAATACCAAAAATGATGACGAAAATACTGAAAAAGAACAATCTGATTCAAGTTCCTCAGAAGAAGAAGAAGAATATGAATCTGATTCATCAACTAACATTAAAGAAAATAGTCGTCAGATTCAGCTTATCAAACAATTCCAATCATGTACATGTCATTTAGATGATGAAGAATCTGATGGAGAATGGTCGATACCATCTGATGAAGATCTTGGTATCCACATTCGTGTCCTCACAGCCCCTCAAAAATTACTTCTAGAAATGGTTGATAACATACCCGATCCAAAGAAAAAGTTTCAATTTTTAAATCAAATTTCAAAATTGGGGGGAGGAGAAGAAGGAGAAAGTTCACAACCAAAAATTTCCTTTGAAAAGATGAAAATGGTAATAAAACACCATATTATCCAAAAAGGATAAAAGAGAAAGAAACATTTCACACACCAACCTATTCCATGATTGACCTTATGAATAGAGCAGAAAAAATTCATACTATAAATAAACTCTTAACTCTCTCAGATTTACAAATAGAATTAAATGATCAAAAGAGAGAACTCCGTGAATTAAGAATAGAGTTAACCAAAAAACAAAATGAGCTTGATGAAAGGTTAACTTAGTTGAAAAATGATGGTGCTATTGAAAAATATGATGAAGAAAAATTTGTCCAAAGAATTAAAGGAGAAATTAGCAAAATCTCTACTGGTGTAATTCCTACAAAATGTATTTACCAACAGTGGAGAGTTTAGGTAAAAATAAAAATAAAAAACTTTGAGAAGATTGTCAATGCCATAATTGACACCGGTGCAGACTTAAATGTTATCAGACTTGGAATCGTGCCTATTGAATTTACGAGTGAATCAAAATAATTTATTTCTGCTGCTAATGGAACGACTATTTCCATAGAAAGAAAAATCTCAAATGTTCATGTTTGCATGAAAGGAGTCTGTGTTACTTCACCCTTTATTATTTCAGAAGATATTGTTAATAATGTACTCCTTGGATTCCCATTTATTCTTCAAATCCAACCCCTTTCTGTAAAAACAAAAGGAATTTCTACAAATATCAAAGGGATTGAAGTAAATCTTAACTTTATAGATGATCCTTGTGAAACGAAAATTCAAAAGATAAATCAAGTTATCGCCACAAGAGAAAAGTACATAAATGGACTAAAAAATGAAATTAAATCTGTCCAAATAACAAAAGAATTAGAGAAAAAAGAATTTAAAACAAAATTAAAAGAATTCACCAAACAGATTGAAGAAGAATGCTGTTCTGAATTACCATCAGCTTTTTGGAATAGAAAAAGACACATAGTAGGCTTACCATATGTAAAAGATTTTAATGAAAATGATATTCCTACTAAAACTCGTCCATCCCAAATGGATGCTGCTCATTTAAAAGTTTGCCAAGAAGAAATCAATGATCTTCTGAAGAAAGGATTAATCAGAAAAAGCAAATCCCCTTGGAGCTGTACGGCATTTTATGTTGAAAAGGCTGCTGAAATTGAAAGAGGAGTTCCAAGATTGGTAATCAATTATAAACCTTTAAACAAAGTTCTTCAATCTATTAGGTATCCTTTGCCTAATACTCAGGATTTGTTAAACAGATTAAACAATGCCAAAATATTCTCAAAATTTGATTTAAAATCAGGATTTTGGCAGATCCAGATAAAAGAAGAAGATAGATATAAAACTGCATTCACTGTTCCAATGGGGCACATTATGAATGGAATGTTATGCCTTTCGGATTGAAAAATGTTCTGTCTGAGTTTCAGAATATTATGAATAATATTTTCTCGTCTTACACCCAGTTTGCCATTGTTTATATTGATGATATTCTTATCTTTTCAGAATCTTTGTTACAACATTTGAAACACTTGGGTATTTTCAAAAGAGTCATAAAAGAAAAATGGATTCGCTTTATCTAAAAGAAAAATGAATCTCTTTCAGTAAAAAATCAGATTCTTACGATTTGAGATCCAAGACAGAAAAATAACTCCAACTAATAGAGTTATTCAATTTGCTGATAAATTTGCAGATGAAATTAAGGATAAAAATATGCTACAAAGATTTCTTGGATGTCTAAATTATGTTGGATTTTTCTATCAAGATTTGGCAAAAGATAGAAAACTTCTCCAAGAAAGGTTAAAGAAAAATCCTCATGAATAGACGGTCTATCCATCACACTAATGCAGTAAAAAAGATTAAAGAAAGAATTAAAAATCTTCCTTGTAGATGTTTATCTGACCCAAAAGTTTTTAAAATAGTTCAAACTGATGCCTCTGATGTCGGATATGGTGGAATCATCTTACAACAAAAAGACTCAAAAGAAGAATTAATAAGATTTAATTCTGGATTATGGAATGAAGCATAAAAGAAATATTCAACCATCAAAAAGAAAATTCTTGCCATAGTTATTTGTGTGACGAAATTCCAACATGATTTATTAAACAAAGAATTTCTCATCAGAGTGGATGTTAAAGCAGCAAAAGAAATTCTGGAAAAAGATGTCAAAAATCTTGTCTCTAAGCAAATATTTGCTAAATGGCAAGCCATTTTATCAGTTTTTGAATTCAAAATTGAATTTATTAATGGAAATTCTAACTCTCTCCCTGACTTTCTTACTAGAGAATTTCTTCAGGGACGACAAAATGGCAAGTAGCTCTTCCCTGTTCATGAAGAAAAAAGGGCAAGAGAAATTGGCAGATCAAGAAGAAAGCCAAAAGGGTTTTACTCCAACAAAAGACCCAGGTCAATCAGAATTATATTTTTACACGGTTAACAGAATTCTTGTTACTTCAGATTGTCTTATGGAAGAAAGATCTTTAGAAGATAATGTTTATTTTCTCTTTGGGAAGGAGCTTCATCATTATTCCCCGGAAAACTAGAGATTGGTATATTAATATTTTGCATCAGATGAAAAGTGTCATCATCTTCCACAATAAGAATGCAAATGGTATCATCACTTATTCAAAGTTCACTATTCTCAAAATCCTTACTGAGGAAGATTGGGATGGTCCATTGTACATGACAAAATCAGTCCAATTATACAATTCGACTGAGTTCTTTAATTATTGGGATTATATTGATACCTGGAAATTTGCTTTGATATGGCAAAATCGCCAGTATAATCATTCCTGGTTCTTCAGCCTTGCTATCCCTTTCAAAATATATTCCCTCAACTCCAAGTCTGAGTCAACTCAGCTAAACTATTCAAGGAGTGGACTCAATCTGAAAGTTTTCGTGTGTTGGATAATATTCCTATTCGATATTGGAAATGAAATTAGTCTCATGAATATATAAAAGTATGAAACAATCCGTAAACCATGTGTAAAAGATAAATGCGAAAGAAGTTGAACTCAAAACCTTTAATATAATCTGCTCAGCAAATGATAATTATTTATTTTTTCGATAGAGAAATCAATGGGCGGCGTAGCAATTTGTCTCCGAGCCAAACTAATTTGTATTTAGGCAGTCTTAAAATTATTCCCTGCTCTACTTGTCTAAATTTCATGTTCAACTGCAAAACTAAGTACAGCCTAAGATACAAATGTTGATCGACACAAATTTTTAGTCTCTTTTTAGATTGAAAATTTTAGATTGACATCTTTAAATATTGGTATTTCTTAAAAATTATATAATTCAATCTGAGTTTAGAGATTTTATAAAAAAAAAAAAATTTACTACAAATTTGTGTTACTACAAGAACAATGGTAACTATGTATAAAAAAATCCTGAGGCCAATAGTGGTTGAGTGCTAAACAATGGACCTTTTAATAAAGATCTTGGCCTTTTTAAAAAAAAAATTATAGAAGTTTCTTTCAAAGAAATTTAGAGAATAGAAACTTTTGCTTGAAGTGACCCTTTTTAAAATCATTAAAATTTGAGTGAAAAGTAAATCTCAAAGTATTTAGGATTATATGTTGTAGTGACCCATGTTTTTTAAATCACTGGAGTCCAAAAAAAAACTAAATTATATATTATCCATTTTTATCAACTTTAGATATTTTTTATATTTTTAAGAGCCGATGTTGGCGAAAGCTGAGGCAAACCCGACCCACCAACATGGGCCTACTTTTGCTAACCCAAGTGAGCCGACTATGACTTGACATTTACTAAAAGCAAGTGGCAACAAGGGAACAAAATGATTTATGGTGAAGAAAGTCTCTGAGTCAGTCTTTCAAGAGTATTTTTGTTATTTAAAATTTTAAACTAATATAATATTAAACATAATTATAAATAAAATAATGTCTTAATTTTGATATTTCATGGACTTTCAAGAGTTCCAAGTGTGTAAAAGTGAAAAGCAATCATTCCATAATCTCTTCTTAATTTCTTCAAATGAGTTGTAAAAGTTTTTCGATGAGAATGATCAGAGGATCTTAGATTGCGTATCTTGTCTAATTAATTAGACTTTTAAAACGAAATGATTGTGACGTTTCTTGTGATCTTGTCTAACTAAAAACTTTCACAGCCAAATGATTTTGATTAAAGCCTACTTTTGTGATTTAGACTGAGACAAGGACTAGCTAATTAATAATTATTGGATCCAGTGGATGAACTGATTCAGCATTATATTTTTCAAAAATCATAAAAAATACTTATTTTATTTACTTACTTTATATATAGAAAAAATATGTTAGAAGGATCAAATGAGCCTGGACTTCACCTTCAGAAACTGAGAGAAAAAAAATGAAAGTTTCAGCAACAAAATCAAATTTACTAAGAAATAAAAAAATTATTGGCCCATATATCATTTGAATTTCCAAAAATACATTCAATAAAACAGGAAAAAAAAAAAAAAAAAACACGCTTTCAGCCTTTCAAAGAAGGTGCATTCCAATGAGTTCTCTATTCAGAGTGGAAAATGAAAATGAAAATGAAAGATTTGAAAGTCCATAGCTAAAACAGCTGGCTCACTTATTTCTGTCTCCATTTTCTTAAGTGGACGTATCAAGCTCCCTCATCAATCATCATAATACTAAAGAAGATTAGTCTAAGAGTTGATGAAAGCCTAAAGTGAACACCTAAAGTGAAAGTCTTAAGAGTTTTGTTTCTATCTTATCGTGAGCTTTTAAAAATTTATCACTTATGTACACTAAAAGTTAAAAAATTAAGATTATATAGCTCAAATGATGAATTGGTGATAACTTCATCTATCATTATATAAGTCTTATTCTCATTGTCCATTTAATAGAAAGTCTCATTAGAAAATTCCATTAGTAAAATCTCACTAGCATAACTCAATGAAAAATATTTACTTTCTCTCACACTCCGGTAATGTCGAATTCCTATGCTGCAATGTAGTCATGTAAACTCTACCTGAAGAATTCAAATACTAAAAAAGTAAAAGAATTTAACAAAGTAGGATCTCTTGTCCATATGAATGTAGCTCAACTGATTAATCTCCCATCTAAGGAAGCGCGAGGTGTCAGGTTCGAACTCCCATAGTCTAACTTGATGTACTCTAAGGGAAGTGAGTATCATCCGTGGGAATTTTACACTTAGTTTCCCGTGATTTTCCACACATAAATTTTTTAAAAAAATGTAAAATCTCTTTAAATAAAATTATAATAGCAAGAGCAACGGCAACCATAACAATGGATTCCATTGATCAATCTTGGGTTACATCCAAGACGGATATATTAAGATGATTAGTCCTTCAATTAAACATTAAGACAAATATATTAAGATGATAAAAGAATATTACAATTTACAAGTACAAAAAATTAGCCCAAGAGACTTAGACCACCAGGTCTGTGGTCCGTCCACATCAATGATAACCAAATGCATGGTCCTCATTTCCTACATTCATGAGGGTACCATTGAACGATTAATTCAGTGGACTTTTCAGACTTACTCGTGCATAACATCTATCAAACTACGAGAGTTCATTTATTGTAGTAAAAATTTTGTATTGTTGCAATACACAAACATGTGGCTGTGAACGACTAAATATATACTAGATTATTGAAACATAGCACATGTTACATTTATATCTGAAATCAGAATTTGTGAGTGAGAATGAACCAATTGGTTCGTAGATTTACAAATAGGGGAGGAATATGGAAAAGGGAGAGATATGGCTGTAATTAAAGGGTTATTTGAACATGTGAAAGTTAGCTTGATAGTTAAGAATCCGTTTAAATTTTGGAAGGTTTTGAATTCAAATCACTCTCCATATATAAGAGCCACTCTCTGTATTTTTATTCGGTATATGTGTATAAGAAGGTTTGTATCTGTTTCAAGAATTATTTAAATGCTCTAAAAAATATGAATACCTTAATTTTTTAAAAAATTAAAGGGTTATTTGAATCAATTCGTTGCATTAGATGATAACCATTTATTCTTTAAATCTCCTTGGATTATTAAGTGTTCAAAAGAATATAAAAGGATATTTTTTTCTTTAAACATATAAATCAGCAGAGTTAGACCTGTCTTTTCCAGGTCCAGAATCAACCCATATGATTCCCAATGGACTCATATTTTTACAAAAGTAAGTCACACCCGTACCCTAATTTAAAAACCTCTGACAGGCAGTACCAGCACATCTCATGCATTGAGAATCTAAATACATAATTGAGGACTTCTTAAACATGTGGGGCTCGTTGTCTTCTTCAAGAAATCGTGATGCAGATTGTTGTTAGAATGGTTTATAGATAATCTAGCCTTTTCTCAAGTGTCACAATTTTGGATTGTCAGTACAGTTGGCAATGGGCCAGGATATCCAATCGAGTTTCCAGGCCAAACCTCACAGTCAAAATCGTTGGGCCCACTATTGACAAGATCGACCCAGCCTCGCCAAGGGTTTCTCTTTTCACTAGGACATGCCCTGGTAAAGGATCATTTACAGTTTTCATGGGTCTGCATGGAATCCTATGGGTCAGAACCGTGAACCCAAATAACAAGCAAGGCTCCTATAATGAGACCCAATTCTAAGATCTTTCATGTATGAAAAGTTCTACTGACTAACTCAGTACTTCAGTCGCCGAAGATAAACCCAACTATAGGTGAACCACTGCCATTGCAAAATCAGCTAATCCCTAGAATTGATAACTATCTTGTGAAATGGGTAAGTCTCTAAATGAACAACTATTTGCTTTTGATCGAATTTATCCTTAGGTTTTCTCTCTAGGGTTTGCACCTAGCTATTCTCTTGTTGCATTAGTGGAGTTAGCATAAGTCGGTAAATTTGTTTTACATGGTATCAAAGCAGGGATACTACAGAGATGGGTCGAATTCTTATCTCCAGCCCTACATGGAGGAGGAGAGTCGAGTGCCTCCGACCCTAGAGCTGAGAGGAAGTGTTAGTATGAGACACCTTCTCCTTAATAGCCGGTTTTAAAGGTGAATTCTATTCATGTGTTTTACAGGTGGTGCAACTTGGGTCAGTTCAACCCAACTCTAGTTGACTCAGTATTTAGGACAGGTTGGCTTGGGTAATTTTGGTGAGATTGACTAAGGTAATTTGAGTTGAATCCAACCTAACCTAACTCCATTCAAACCTCAAATTCTTACTTCCATGTACGCAGTGTATATAAAATCTACGTGAAACCCATCTGCTCACACACCACACCATGAGAGTGGAAGGATTAAAAAGAAAAATGGAAACAAAACCCACGAAAATTTTGGCCGAAATTTGTAACTGAGGTTCCCATCCTTTCACACTTGACCACTGTATTATATTTTGAGACATGAAGGAACAACTGATTAATGATAGGAGAGTGGAGGGGACAGAGGCCAAAGGGGTTGAGAGATGGAATGGTCAAGTAGTAGGTGAGAATATGGAGACAGGCCCATATGAAGGGGTGGGGACACTTCCAACAGACCCTTGCCCTTGCCCTTCCACCTAGTCTATTTCACCCACCTCTCAGTTATCCAAACTGCCCACTCTTCTTCTTCTTCAGATGCCCTCACCTCTTGCAGTCGGCATGGCAATGTTTATTCTGAGGAATTATAAATGTAGACGCGCCGAGCCGAACATAAAGCTCATCATGAAGCCCATGTCGAACAGTCCATACCTTTGATATTGTTGATCTAAGCATGGATTTTGAATGCCTCTTAACACCTTCCCAATTGGAAAATCCTATTCCTTTGTGGGCTGGTTAGATATGAATGGTTAACAAGAGTGTGCAAGCCCAGGCAAAAAAAAACCCCAAGAACAGAAGCCTTAGGATTTCTTCCATCCCTTGTGGAGCCCATCAGATGAATGGTCCACAAGGGCTTACAACAGACTAGCATATCACTCACTACAAACCCATTTGATCTGTCACTCCTAGCTCCTCTCCACCAATAACCTTCTTTATTTAAAAATAAAAAAATAAAATAAAATAAAACTTTCTAATTAGCAAGGGAACTATAAGACAGAGGCACAACAAAAATCTGCAACCCAACAAAGCTTGCTAGAGATCATGAAGAGTAATTCTTTAATTTGTGTCTACCACCTCTTGGGCAAGTTGGCATGTGATTTTGGATGATAAAGTGGTCGGCAGTGTTTGGGTGTTGATAGTTGCCAGCCCTAATTTTTATTTTAATATGCCTTTTGACTACTATTGACTCACTTCAAATGCATGCATCCTCTCTTTTTAAAATAAGAATCGGGTGATCTATGTCCTTTTTATATTGTACATGCATCTGCCCTAGTTTATGAGAATGATAAAATTGGGAAAGAGAGACATTTTGTTGAAATGCACTCATACCATCACATTTTGAAAGTTTGTGGATTATAATCGCACAAATAATTTGCTTGATCAAATATTGTTAGTCAATCAATGACGGGTTTGTAAAAAACAAGCACATGCGATATTTACGCAGTTTAATAGTCTACTGGACAGAAGTATAATTGTCATTCTTCATTTTTTCAATTAAAGACTTGTTATAAAAATCTAAACCATTGATGAGAAAGGGGCACCCTTTATCTATAATATGTATCGCTGGACCGAGATTTAAACCCCTGGTTCAAAATATTTATAGTGATTCTTTTTTAGTTATGCAATGAATACGAGGTGAACTCCATTTTAGATAAAGTGAAATATATAAAGAAATTTTAATTCTTTTAAAGATTTAAAGAAAAACATTTCAATAAAGTGACCACTTATTAAACTCCTCTCATCTTTTTAATGAATAAAAGTTATTTATTCTTTTCCTTTGGTTTCAAGAATAATGGAGATACTATTCATTCTATTCACACTACTTTTACAACCAATCGACTATAAATAAGAAGAAAGGGTGTTGTTTAACAAAAAAAAATATCTAAACCGTCCATCATAGGAAATGTGGAAGAGGCTCTAATGTGGCAAGGTCTACTAATAGAGATAAAAATCTTGCAATGCAAAGAAAAAAGAAAGGAAAAAATTAAAAAATAAATAGAGGCGAAGGGAAAGAAAGAGGAACTGAAAATAGAGAGGAGAAGAAAATAAAATCAAAGTAAATGTGAAGTGCCTTACTTGAGGTATGCCGGAGGTGTCAGGTTTGAGCCCCAATAACTTAATTTGGTGTATCTTAAGGGCAGTGGATATTACCCGTGGGAGTTTTATGTTGGGTTTCCTACATGTAAATTTAAAAACGGTCTTAGTTTGAATAAAGTGTGCATTATCACTTTAGTTGATGAGTAAAACAATTTTTTTACGGTCTCAAAAATTCAATTTTATCTATCAGTATAAAATTCAAAATTTAAGATCAATTGGTCCATCCACGTTGGAATAGGGTCAACTATGATAATGATTGAATTCATGGATGTCGATGGAGAGGGTCTAATTGGGGCCATGATGGGCTTCACAAGGCCATTACCCAATGAAAGTCTCATGGGTTGTTGCCCTGTTGCCTCCTTAGGGAAAAGTTAGGATAGAGAGTACTATTTTTTTTTTTCCTCCTTCTCTCTAACATTTTATATCTAAATATATGTGGTAACAAAGTAAACCTAAACACATGTAGCAGATTACTTCAAACTCTAGATGGGCTTTAGGCTTCAGGCTTGAGCATGTATTTGTCTACGCCCCGCCCGACTTTTAAATGGACTTCATCTTAATGTTCAAGCCTGATAACCAATGATCATTTTTTCAGGCCTAACTCTTCGAACTTTTGTGTTTTCAAATCTCATTGTTATCCTTAATTGTCAAAGTATGGGAATCAAACTTAGGATTCTTGTTTCCTGAAGTGATGATCAAGGTGAAGTGGAAATCGAACTCAGAACTCATATTTAATGAAGTGAGTTCCTGACCATCAATCGAATTCCTTTGGATTTTGAAAATACTAAACTTATCTCTAAATTGTACTCTTTTATCCTCATAGTTAAAATGGAAAACTATTTAATTGATATTTTAGTTAAATCTAATAATTATAATTTATCACATGGACTCACCTCTCAATTTTTTCAAAAAAAATATCAGACGTTTAGAGCATCTAAGCACAGAAGAAGGGGTCAGCTTTCATCACTTTCTTTTCCTGAAAATTGATTTTCACCGAAACCCATTTCTGCCTTGTTCACAGTTCACACAGACCTCCTAATGAAAAAGCCCAATTACAATAGCCCTCTTCTGTCTATCGATGATGCCCATTTTAACCTTTTTGTGTAAAGAATCTAATCTGGAAACTTACACGAGCCACTTAACCTTTAAAATTTTAACCTAGTAAGAACTCAGCTCGATATATATTGGCTATTCATTTACCTTGTTACGAATGAAACCAAGAATAAAGAATAGCAAAGATTTTAGATAACTCATTGATGTAAAAAAGAGTGATGAATGATTGTTCATATCTTCTCAATCAATAAAAGTGAACATGTTATAGTTCTAATTTAAAAAATAATATTAAAATTAATAAATATATTGTATTTAATAAGTCCCTAATTCTATTCAGGCCCCACAGACAGAAAGGGCCCCTACACATTTAAACTCTTTAATATACCAATCACAAAGGGCCCCTAAAATCTCACTCCGCCTAGGGCCCTGAGATTTGAGAGGAATCTCAGAGCCGGCCCTAATTCTATTCGTATTTAGTCATCATTAGTTTTGTATTCTATGTAAGTTAAGACCTCAAAAAAGAGTTTATTTTTTAAATGTAATAGTTTAAAATAGGGTTACAGTTATAGTTGATTTACTTTTCTGAAGCAATAAGTTATGTTTTAGAGTGATTTTGAGATTTTATAATAGGTATATGATAAATTCAATAAAAAGTTTTATATATGATTTTTAGGTTTACATATGCATGTGTACAGAGGAGGATGTTAGGACTGAGTATCCAACTCAAAAGACTAGTCCATTAGGTGGAGTGATCGAAGTCTTTTATAAGTCTCTATATCTCCCTTCACAACCAACATAGGACTTGTTTGTTGCCCCAACAATCTTCCCCTCAAACGAGGCTCTCCAGTGGATAATACAATGTCTGTCATCTCATTCGACTAAAGATCTCCTGAGTTCACATGCGTTGACTTGGGAATATCCCTTTGATATCAATTGTTAGAACGAGATATCCAGCCCAAAAAACTAGCCCATTAGATGGAGCAGGGGTCCAAATATCGGCCAATACGAATCGTATCGGCCGATATGATGAAACCGTATCATAACGGCCAATACGATTCGTATCGGCCGATATCGGTTGTTTTTGTAAAAAAAAAAAAGAGGAGAGAGATGGAGTGAGTCAAATCTTTTATAAATTTCTAAATTTCTCCCTTCACAATCAAGGTGAGACTCGTTTATTGTCCCAACAGAGAAAAAAAAATGTGACTCTTTCTCTTATTCGTAAATTTCACTGCATCAACCGTGGATGATCAATATTACTTTAATCTATGTAATTAAAAACTAAGAAATAAATTAAAAAAGTACTTTGGTGGCGTGACACATCTTATCGGGACTTAGTTTGGTACTACCAAACTTTAGTGAGGAAATGTTGACGTCGTTTTGTACAAAGGACTCCCATTGCACATGGACCACCCACTACAAGTCAGGGGTCTAAAAATTGGCCGTACTGAGATTTCAGCAGATTTTTTATATATCGGCCGAGATTTTTATCTCTTCAATTTTTTTATTTTTTTATTTTTAAAAATCTCAGTGACTTTTTACAAAAATCATTTAAAAAAATAAAAAATAAACTGTTTTCTTTAATGAACAAAATTAAAAATATAAATATCAATTAATATTCATCTGATATAAATAAATATCGATCCGAGTTCACAATTGATATTTGTTTCACACTAGTCTTAATTAACCCACTTTGGATCTGATATTTTCCCTCGCATCAACCATCTTCTTTGGGTGCTTGATGAGGGTAGTTTTCGGTTATTTGTACTCAAAAAAGTTGGAAACCGAAAGCTCATTGAATGACGACAACGGAGAAGCCGTAGTGAAAAAAGGAGAGAGAGTGAGAAAGGTACGTGGCTGTCATTTGGACACAAGCCTAAAACCCTAAAGGAAAGGCTATGGTAGTGCTACTTTTTCTAGCGCTATAGCAATGTTACTTTTTCTAACACTGGAACGACGTTGCATTCTAATTTTATCTAATAAACCTTTGTAATGGACTCCACTAAACCAAATCTCAATTTAGATGTACAAATTTAGGAATTGAAAAATAGTTTAAAGTTATTAAAATTAAAAGAATTTTTGAATTTATGTGTAAAAAATTATGGATAACCCTCACTAGTGATATCCACTATTCTTAAAACATACCAAGTGAGACAATGCGAGCTCAAATTTAGCACCTTTCATTTCTTGAGATAAGAGATTACCAGTAAAAGAACTTAAAATATGAATTAATTAATTCAATAAAAATAAATTATTTTTAATTTCATATCCATGATTAGATTGTTTTTATTAGACCTCGTCATACTTAAACTAACATGTCTCTAAATTGAATATAAAAGTTTAGAAATTAAAAAAATATTTAAAATCATAAGAATTACAGGACTTAAAAATATAACTTCATTAAACTAACTAAAATACACTTTTTTTGCTCTTATATTTATATTTAAATCTTTCTACCACAGTTCAAACATCTTCCCTAAACCACGGTTAAGAATGGCACTCGAGGATTCCTTACAATTTTTACATATCATTGTTGCAGTGAAAAAAATATAATCCCTCTACTACCGTAGCAATTTCATAGCAGAGTTTACAATCTTTTGTAATGATACGATCCAAGAGTCTAAAATTCAGTATCAGCCGATATTATTCTCTCTCCTCTTTTTTTCAAAAGAAAGGCTGATATTTGCACCTTTGATATAATCCTTTTGAGTTCAAGTCTTATACTTCACATTTCCATAGCGGGTTTCGCCTATAGACCACTCTCTCTAATGTTAGATGGAGTACTGAAATACTTTTTTTAATTTTTTTTCATTTTGCCTCTTTCACTGTAATAATAAACTTGGGGATAAAATCAAAAACCACTTGATGATTTTCATTATTCCATGCTCTTTTTAGTAATGCCCAAATAATTTTCTAAATTTGTAACACAATTTTGGAATTTTCTTCCTTAGGAGAAAAGCATTTTGTATACATGTCCGTAAAGAGGACTGAGCTGTAGATTAAGGAAATAGGCACATTTTTCATATGTAGGAATGTAGAAAAACAGTTTGTCACCGATTCATACACAAGGCCAGAGTTTACGGGGAAATCTCAAAACGAGAAAAATCCCAGGAAAGAGAGAGTTTCTTATTATGATTTTCTCTAATTACACTAGCGACATATTTATAAAAACACAAAGATATGTCTTAATTGAGTTGGGAGAGTAAGTTCCACTCAACTTCTCTTTCCTAAATCAACAAGAAAGTACATAAATTTAATTTTTAAAATAAGATCAAACTGGTGTTTATCATAATAAAGAACATCAATACGTGTAGAGTGATGCGTAACAAATGAATGGTCTAGATCAACCTGCATAGAAAAGCCTATGAAGTAAGTCCAATATGCATCACTCCATTCCCCTGCTAAAAACACCCATTAAAAGATGAGAGACTTCTGCATCTATGATATTGCTTCATTGCTGAACCCTCTAAAAAATGGCTTGATTAGGACAATGACATGCATTGGCACTTGAGGTTTGATAAAAAGGTATTGGGTTCATTTAAAGAGAAAGAGGAAAGTGATGGTTCTCTTCATCCTCTCCACCAAAATGAGACCTATTTGCCTTTTGTGATGCAGTGGGTAAAAGAAATTTCTAAATTTAATCTTATTTTTAAGAAAGAGGAAAAGAGACGGAAGAAGAAAAGGACGGCCAAATTTAAATTTTTTTATTAAAAAACACACTACAAAAAAAAATGAGAGTGTAAAAATAATTACCCCTCATTTATCATCATCTATTCATCTTTAGTCTGGTGTCCTATGATTTTTTTTAATCATCTTTATTTGAACATAAGATCTGGTTGAATTATTATTATTCAATGAATATACTATTATTTTTAAAGATTAAAGTTTAAAGATTTAAAAGACACTAATTTTGTAAAAGTGACTTAAATAATTTTTGAGAAATCTTATATGTAAAAAACCTTCAAATGAATTTTACAAGTCAATGAAGAGTATGATCATTACACTGTCACTGAGACGTAGCTCTCGTCCTCTCTGGATTTGTTCCCACAAATCTTGAGTAAATCTTTCTTTTGTTTCATATCACATCAAGCTATCTAATGCAGCCATTCACACAAGCGCAAGGCCCATGCTTGTGCAAATACATATTTCCTCGCTTCATTTGGCTTTTAAAAATTACATGAAAGAATGATTTTATAGAAAGCTACATGTATCATTGAATCGCATTTTGTGTAAGTTAAGTTAAGAATTTGTGAGTAATTATTACTCCCTCCATCTCATTTTAGTCGTCTCGTTTGAAACATTTGTATTTTTTAAGAAGCTCTCTATATAAGGCTATCACTCTATGTGATCTTATTTATTTTCAACACACTTTATGTTAGTTTAATATAAATGAGACAAATATTTTGGGACAATTCTAAAATTCATATAAGACAACTAATTTGGGACAGAGAGAATATATTTTTATATTTTTATCAGAACTTTCAATAGCATTTGTAAGTGTTAATCATTATAATTATAATGTCGTACGTTCAAATCATATAAGTGTAATTTGAGATTCAACTTCTTTTTTTTTTAACATAAACTAAACTCCTTTTTGAAGTGACGTTCCACACCTCCACAGAATTATCATCGAGTTACATTACGGGGACTCGAACTCGCATCATCCCACTTTCTGAGACAGAATATTACCAGTTGAACTATCTTGTGTGGAATAATTTTAGACTCGACTTATAGAAGAGTTTGTTATGATATCAATTAAATGATATATCATATCATTATATATTATAAAAAATATAAATTTAACATTTTTCTTTATTAATTGCATTTGATGGTTTGCCAGATTTCGTTGAGTTACCACTGAAAATAGAGAACATTGTGAGGGATATACAAAACAGGATTATAACATGCTTGTAGAGCAATGTTGAACAGTATCAATCATATTTGACGAATAATTTTTTTTAAATAAAAATTAAATTATAAACTTACATTGTGGCATAAATTTAAAAATATATTAAGTTGATTTTGTGTAAATCACAAATTTTAAAGCGTTTGGAGCCTTGCCCTACCAACCCCTACTAACCTATACCCTAGTAAAATGAAATTTTGTTTAATTAATCATTTATCTGTTTTACTTTTATTAAATTTTTATTTTATAATTGTGAATTATTGACTTCTAGCCATATAGCCGCATACAAGTCAATAAAATAAATAAAAAATTACCAATTAAAAACTAGTTTATTACTTTTACTTTCTCACAGGATCTCCACTAAGTTGACGATCAATTTAAGTGGACCACACTCAACAATCACTTAAGTCTAATCCTCCTCTAATCATATTCATTATTTAATAAATAATGAAATCCAATAAACCTGAAAAAGTAGTGTAGAGTATGGACTGTGCTCTATTCTTATTCAAATGGTAGGGCCATATTTACGGTCAATCTGAATTATCATATACAGAACACCTATCAATCATAACTTAATATATTTTAAATAATATGCTCTATTGAATTTGAATAGCTTCCTTCAAAAATAATTAAAAATTTACTCCTTAAAATCATAATTAAAATTATCACACACACTGATTTTTACTCTCATTCAATAAAAGAAACATGAACTCCTCTCAGTTGGTAAAAATTTAAGTTTTAGTTATTTTATAAATATTTATATGTACAAATAAGAATTAATTTAATTAAACTACCATCACGACTCCAAGTGTGGGGCCCACTTAAATCCATTTGGGAGAGTGAGCCCAAAAGCCTACAGAGTCCCGACTCAGTTTCAGCCGCCACTGTCCATGTCATCATGCTGACATGTCAGGATGAAACCCGAAGAAGGCTTCTAGTACGACTGACAAGTGGATGTCAAAAACTTCCTAGATCACCACGTGTAGGAAGGCACGTGAGGGATGACCCCAGGCAAGCCGAGTCTCCCTTCACGGACCTGGGCGGCTTCTTCTTCTCCAGGCTGCAGCTAGACATGCCCACGTGGTGATCATCCTAGTGGGCTCCACTTGCCCTTGATCGATGGGTACCCTTCCCCGCACTATCTTTTCACTAAAAAATAAGGTTCCCGTTTACACGTCCGAATTTTCTCTTTTCACTAAAAAATAAGGTTCCCGTTTACACGTCCGAATTTTCTGCTTGTAGACACTCATTTTCAGATGAAGATGGCTAATTACCATTTTATCCCTGTTTTTCATTCGTTCGAACGAATTCCCAGTTCATTTCGCCATTCGTTCAAACGAATGGACACAACTCCATCCAATTTTGATTCGTTCAAACGAATTTATCTGTTAAATCAATTCATTCAAATGAATGAATTGGATGAACAGTAACACGGGTTACTGTTCACCCGTGAAGGGTGAACGAATTCATTGAATGAATCAGTGATTCATTCGAATAAATCAAATTGTGTGAACAGTAACGTGAGTTACTGTTCACCCATGTTATTGTTCACCCGTGAAGGGTGAACAAATTCATTGAATGAATCAGTGATTCATCCGAATGAATCAATTTTTTTTAAAAATTTTAAAGCTATTTTTTAAGCACTATGTATTTTTAAAATTTCTGAAATTAAATATCTGGACTAATTAAGATAATCTGATAAAAATACTTTAAAACTTTAAGGTCTTTTGACACTCTTAAATATTTAAAACACAGTATTTTACAAATAAGGGTATCCGTAGGTGTGCCGAAAACACATTTAGGAGTGTCAAAAGACCTTGAAGTCTTAAAGTATATTTATCAGGTTATCGTAATTAGTCCGGATATTCAATTTGAAAAATTTTCGAAATACACAGTGATTAAAAATAACTTTAAAGTTTTAAAGGAGATTTTATTATTTAATACACTATACACATTATTTTTTAAGGACCGTGTATTTTCAAAATTTCTCAAATTGAATATCTAGACTAATTACGATAACTTGATAAATATACTTTAACACTTCAAGTTCTTTTGACACTCCTAAATGTATTTTCGGCACACCCTAGGGATACCCTTATTTGTAAAATACTGTGTTTTAAATATTTAGAAGTGTCAAAACACCTTGAAGTCTTAAAGTATTTTTATCAGATTATCGTAATTAGTTCGGATATTTAATTTGAGAAATTTTGGAAGTACACAGTGCTTAAAAAAATAACTTTAAAATTTAAAAAAAAAAATTGATTCATTCGAATGAATTAGTGATTCATCCGAATGAATCAAATTTTTTTAAAAATTTTAAAGCTATTTTTTAAGCACTGTATATTTCAAAATTTCTCAAATTAAATATCCAGACTAATTACGATAATCTGATAAAAATACTTTAAGACTTTAAGGTGTTTTGACACTCCTAAATATTTAAAACACAGTATTTTACAAATAAAGGTATCTTTAGGGTGTGCCGAAAACACATTTAGGAGTGTCAAAAGACCTTAAAGTTTTAAAGTATATTTATCAAGTTATCATAATTAGTCTGGATATTCAATTTGAGAAATTTTGGAAATACACAGTGCTTAAAAAATAATGTGCATAGTGTATTAAATAATAAAATCTCCTTTAAAACTTTAAAGTTATTTTTTAAGCACTGTGTATTTCCAAAATTTCTCAAATTGAATATCCGGACTAATTACGATAACCTAATAAATATACTTTAAGACTTAAAGGTCTTTTGACACCCCTAAATGTGTTTTCGGCACATCCTAAGAATACCCTTATTTGTAAAATACTGTGTTTTAAATATTTAAGAGTGTCAAAACACCTTGAACTCTTAAAGTATTTTTATCAGATTATAGTAATTAGTCCGAATATTTAATTTGAGAAATTTTGAAAATACACAGTTCTTAAAAAATAACTTTAAAATTAAAAAAAAAAAAAAATTGATTCATTATAATGTATCTGATTCATTACAACGAATGCAATTGAACGCGTGAACAGTGAAGTGGGTGAACAGTAATGCATGTTACTATTCACCCACTTCATTCGTTCGAACGAATTGATTTAAGAGAGGGATTTGTTCGAACGAATCAAATTTGGATGGGGTTGTGTCCATTCGTTCGAACGAATAGAGAAATGAACTGGGAATTCGTTCGAACGAATGGAAATACAGGGGCAAAATGGTAATTAGCCACCCACACCTGGAAACGAGTGTGTAGAGGCAGAAAATCCGGGTGTGTAAACAGAAACCCAAAAATAATCACCAAATGCACCCCCTTTTTAAGTGTATTTTCTATTTTATATTTTTACTATTTTTTTAATTTACATGTTAAATCGCAGGAAATTAATGAAAATTTTTCACACGTGATATCCATTGTCCTTAGCCTTGTCACAAATATAGGCGGTATTTTCAAATTTACCTAGTTTTTATCAGCAAAATACTATTACCGCGTTAAAAACGCGTTTTTATCACCACGACTATAAATTTTCGGTAAATTCCCGATAAAATCGATTTAAAAAGGCGATAAACATTAATAACGTGATAATATCCCTGTAAATTGCAGGTAAATTCCCGATAAATTCCTTGTAAATTCCCTATATCATTTTTATTTCATTAATTTTTTATTTATTCTATTTTTTTATTTTTAAATATTATAATTTTCATGAGATTTTCCCGTTAAATTCTCTGTAAAAATCTGAGAATTTAAAAATATCTCATTATTACCAATTGCAGTTAATATCTCGAGAACGGTATTTGTCACAATGGTCATTAGAGTACACCAGGTGAAGCCATGAAGACTAAGACGAAAGATTACCGATTGAACTATACCGATGTAGGAGATTATTAGTTTGTCCTTACTAGTTATATTATACAAAAAACACATTTAAAATATCAATCCTCTGAAATTAAGAAGTTGAAAATAAATACTATAAATTTTTTTCTCACAAGACTGTTTAGATGTATGGAAATGCAAGTCCATTTTTTAAAATAATTATTTTTATTTTTTAAAAAATAACTTTATCCATTTTAATTAATATTTATTAGTATTTCAAAAATAATTCCCATTCAGTGTTTTAATAACACGCGGGTGGCATGAATTGTCTTGAATATTCTAACCTAAAGTAATTTTTTATCCTGGTCTTCTTCCCTAGTCTACCACCATTGGCATAGTGATCTATTTTAAATTCTATTTTCTCTTTTAAAAAATTAAATATTTCTAAAGCTATCATAATTTACAATTAGGACGAGCATAGCTTTGAATTAGTTCATCATATCACTTGAATGGCTTAGTTGAAAATTTATTAATTTCTTTTTGTTATTAATTTTATTATGTTGGATTAAATAATATGATGGTTTTAATATATTTTTTTTTTATGACTAAAGTGCTCAGATCTCTTAGAACATCTTACCAGTCTTCAAGATATCTTCAAGATACATAGAAGCTTTCCTACCCAAAGTCTAGAAATAATATTTATATGAGTTATTGACTTCATCAGTTAATCCTACCTCACTCTCTTGCATTAGCAGGGCTGGCCCTAGGCATAGGCGATATAGGCCATCGCCTAGGACTTCAAAATAGAAAGGGCTTCCACACACTTAAATTCCTTAATATACCAGTCTGAGAGGGCCTCTAAAATTTCACTCTACTTAGGACCCTTAAAATTTTAGGAGATCTCAGGGCCGGCCCTGTGCATTAGGACTTTCAAATGATAACCATATGGCTTTGGTAGAGTAGGAGGGGATACATCAAGTAACAAGTAACGTATTAAGTTATTGTGAAATTGTCTTAATTATGTAATGATTTGAATCAGGGGTAGAAATCTCAGTATCGGATATTGGCCGATAAAATTTTCTCTCCTATTTTTTTAAACAAAAACCACCAATATCGGCCGATATTGGCTATATATATCGGTTTTTAAAACTTTTATATATCAGCCGATACGTATATATATATATATATATATATATGGCCGATATTATCACCCTTGATTTGAATTATATTAGGTATCAACTTTTAATCGTAATTATATATCTCTATTAGATATTAGTTGTATGATATATGTTTTACTTGTTTTAAAAGATGGTTTATTTTATGTTGAGAGAGGCATGAGCAAGTAAGTAAAATCCATCAAATTTTAATCCATGTTCAACGACAGTGCATTAATTTTTTTCTCACAGTAGACATAGATACCTTACTGAACCAAATAAATCTTATTCTATTTGTATATTTGTTTATATTTGATATTATTATTTTTTTTTGTGAAAAGATAAATCACGTATAATATTATGCTGAAAAATTATAAAGAGATTAAAAGAGTCATTTATTATTAGCTAAATCTCACGTGGTAGAAAAACTCGATTCTACAATCACTATAAATTTATGAGAAAGGTCACAAAGTATAATAATTAATAAGAATTAAATTTTCAATATGTAAAATCATAAAATTACAATAGTTAATTTGGATGAAATTATATAAACTAAGTTAAATTATAGATAATAATTTCTTCTAAGACAAGTAGATTGAAGTATTTGTAAGTGGAGTTTTCACATTAGACCATAATTTTAAGAATTAATTCAAATCTGAGTCATTTCACTCGAGTTGATTTGGACTCGATCTCTCCCATTACAATTCTTATATAATTTGAATCGATTCTAATCATTTTTACCTTAATCCGAGTAAAACCAGTGGTGAAAAAAAACTGTCAAACCGATATATCGGCTAATATTTTTCTCTCTCATCTCGACTTTTTAATTTTTAATTTGTTTAAAAAAATCAAGTAGAAATTTATGAGCTTAATGGATATATAATTTTCATTAAATATCGGATATTTACATGTTCAAAATTCAAATGTTTTTTTTTAAGTTATGAACTTGAGAATTTCAAATGTTTTTAAAAAATGATGAAAAATTACAAGAAATTGTAATGGATAATACTGGCTCAAATAAGAAGGCTTATTTAATTTTTTATTGTGTTTCAGAAAATTATGGTGAAACTTTTTTTATTTTAAATTTTAAAAATCGAAATTTCTCGACATCGCAAGGCGAAAGAGTTGGGAGAGACCGGGAGGGAGAGAGAAGTGGGCTCAAAATTTTCTATCTAGTGGAATTTGAATCAAATCTAACAGTTGCGATTGAATTTTAAAACATGGTTTGGATCCAAAATTAGGGCATGATAGCAGCAGACACATTAAACATAAAGATCAATAAATGAGAAATTGATAAAATAAAATCTGTAAAAAATGTCTTGAATTTGGAAAAAAAAAGGACTTCTATATAATTTTTTTAAAGTTTGAAGCTTTTCTGAAAATTAAAAGTAATGAAACTTTCTAAATTAAGTAACCTATTCAGAACTTCTTTCTAATATCTATTATCATTATATAAAATAAATATAAATTATATATATTGTAGAGTGTTTGATATTTAAAGTCTTATATCAGTAGACACATTAAGTCAAATCAACCAAAGGTGGGCCAGAATTTCAACGGTCGAAATCGACGTCTGCGTGTGCGAGTAGCAAATATTTTGCTTGGAAAACTCTCATGGGGCAGAAGTGAAAGTGAGTGAAAAATTAGGGACAAAAAAGAGATTATCCATGGTTATCCATCGTTATATACCCAGCCGCTCTCACCGTCCGCCAGCAATTTCTGCTTGCAGCTTTCTCTCCTTTCCAATGATATATAGAAGGAAAGAAGAAGAAGAAGAAGAAGCAGCAGCAAACGGCCATTTCTCTCCTTTCCCAATCCAATAGAAGACGCAGAGAAAGAGATTGGTTTGAGCATCAGATTCTCTCACAGAGATAATACGTTCACAACAGCAGCAGACTCTCCTTTGCCTGCTTCTCTCCTCCACAGCAGTAGCTGTTTCCCTCTCTCCTCTCTTCCCTTCCACCCTCTCTCTCTCTCTCTCGATCTCCATAGAAGGGTTGGAGAGTTTGTCATCGGGGTTTCGTCCCGATTGCCACTCTCTGTCACTATATAAAGGTCCTCTCCAATTGCCTCTCTCTCTCTCTCTCTCTCTCTCTCTCTCTCTCTCCGTGATGAACACAACTCTAGCAGAGATGCTACAGTGCGCTGACCTGACAGTTCTGGAAAGGCAGAGAGCTAGGCTGAAATGCCAGCAGCAGCAGCAACAACAACAACAAATGCTGCAGCAGAGCCACTTCCCAGAAGATCGTCACAGCCTTCCTCTTCTTCCTGACGGTCCCAACCTCCATAGTGTTCCAGTTGAGTTACCACCAGAATTGTCCATGATCAAAGAGCTTGCGAAGAACGAGAGCTCCATTTTGCAAAATGGGTGGCCGGGATTTTCCTGTTTTCCGGTGCCAAACACCCACGTAGGATTTCTCTCAGCTGGGTTCGCAGAAACTCCGGCAACATCATCGAAGTCGCAGGAGCCAGATTACTCCATTTGGAGGACATCAAGTTGCTCGCTTGTTGTTGGGGATGTTCCAGCCGTAGAAACAGCAGTCGGAGAAGAGAAAGTGCGGAATTCAGTGTTGCCAGAGAACATGGTCTCTCCTATTCAGAAAGAAAGCTCAAAGAAGCGAAAAGCTGTTAAAGCGCCCTGTTTGAAGGTAAGCTGTATAATTCTCTCTTTTCTCTTTCTAATTGAGTCAATTGTACTTATGGTCATGGACAATTGCTTGATCAGTTTTTTAAAAATTAAGAAGCGATTCTTGAGATGCCTGGAACAGAGTACTCTAGGACTTGGTTCAAAAAATATAAATTCTATGATTTTGCTAATCACCCAAAAACCAATCAATTCGAGGTACTCTTGGTGCCTGAAATAGTCAAATGCAATCTCCTTGAGTGGGAATTCTAGAAATGGTTCTTGTTTGGATAACTGGATTTCCAATAAGAATCAGTTTGTGGCAAAACAGGGATTTTGGCTGAAAAAGTACATCCAGATAAAAGAAAACAACACATTAATTTTTTTATCCCGGAAGGTATTTTCTTGAAAATCCACTTGCCGTCTTGCTTTACTTTCTAAGAAATAGATGCACATAACCAAACAGAAGAATCGTTTTAATTTTCAAAAATTGCAGTATCAATTTTGATTTTTGAACAAGGACTGAACATTAATTTGTTGTCTGTTGTCACTAGGCTAATAATGTCACTGAGGATACTGGAGACAAGAGAGTTAAAGTGGATGCAAACGAGTGTGAATCCATCGAAACAGATCAGAACACCACTATCACCACAAAGAACAGCAATAGTAAGGAAACTTCAGTTGATTCATCGAAGGAGAATTCAAAGGCTTCTGAGGTTCAGAAGCCTGACTACATCCATGTTCGAGCACGGCGAGGCCAAGCGACTGACAGCCATAGTTTAGCAGAAAGAGTAAGAGTATTCCTAATTTAACACTCCTGTGTCCAACCTTCCTATCTTATAGTGCTTTCGATATAGCTCAAAAACTGGTTGAATCAACCCAAAATTAGACCCAGCCAACTCACTTGCTCGAATTTCAATTTTGAGTGATCTCTTTAAGTATAGCTGATTTTCAAACTGTATGTCTGAGTGATTTGGCTATATAATGCAGGTGAGAAGGGAAAAAATCAGTGAAAGGATGAAATTTCTCCAGGATTTAGTCCCTGGCTGCAACAAAATCACTGGAAAGGCTGGAATGCTTGATGAAATCATCAATTATGTTCAGTCTCTTCAGGGACAAGTAGAGGTGAGAAGAAAAAAAACACATTTATTTCTTCTTTTTCTTCCTTCTCTTGCTCCCCTTTAAATTTTTTTCTTGGGATTTTGTACCTGCAGTTCTTGTCCATGAAACTTGCTGCTGTAAATCCAAGGCTTGACTTCAACATTGAAAACTTCTTTGCAAAGGAGGTAAGAGACAAGTAGTAGCAAAGAGAGACAGATACAGGAAAAAAATTAACTTTTCCCATGGCCAACCCATCAGTGAATGAGAATTTCTTGTCTACATCCAAAAGTACATACTTCAATATGTACTTGTGCCAATTGAATTTTAAAAAGAACGTTTTAGATGGTTCTTTATCATGACTAATCTCTGATAAAGCTAAATGGAGTAGTAGAACATGGCATTTATGGAATGTATTCAGCTGTTTGTGTTAGAGTTCCTTCTTCCAATGACTCATGTTGTATTTATTTTGCATCAGATGCTCTCTGGTTCCAGTTGCAGTTTTTCGACCCTAGGGGTGTCCCCAGAATTGACGAATTCAGCATTTCTTCAGTTTAATCCAATACAACAACAAGTAATAACGTGTGGTGGGTTGGAAATGGCCATAAATCCCTCTGAGGCGGCACTTTGGAGGACAAGCACACCTGTTTCATTGCCTGATACATTTATGGACTCGTACTTTCATGTATTTCATCTAACCTTCTAAGGTTTCCCTTCATAAAGAATGGTTGATAGTGGGAATTAATTCAATGTAGTAACTCTTCTATTCTTTTTCCTCTTTACTCTTAATATAGACCCATGGATCATCTTCGAATACTTGGGACATCAATCTACAAAACCTCTACAATGCAGACTACCAACATGGAAGACAATCTGTTTTTCCTTCTCATCCATTTACAGGTAAACATAATGGCATAATCCTTTTTATTTTTATTCTAAAAGGTTGTATTAATTGCAATGAGACCAATGGCTCTCAGCCATGTGAGGGCTACAAAACAAATGACAGTATCTGGTATAAAACTCATCGAGGATTCGTACAATTTTTTGTACTAAGTGTGCCCTATTGCAATATTTCACACCATGAGTCTATACTGTTGGAGAAGACAATTTGTCCAAATTGGTTCGACCACATATTCAACCTGGTTCATCCATAAATCCATGATGCCCGAATGGCATATAATGATTAGAAAAATAGACTAAACACTCAAACCAGATAAAACCATCCTGAGCAGTTTTGGCTACGTTTTTTTTTGTATGCAGCAGTTTAATTTGGACATCAGTTACAGCCATACCTTGTCCTCCTATGATCTCAACCATCTGCTCCAGTTCTTTGAACACTGTTTATGATACTATCTATAGCCATTGCGTGAGAATTTCTTGATCTGGCTGGGACAATGGTGATTGGTGACATTAAAAGACTACTCAGTAAAAGAGTGGACAGGAAAGAAACACACTTGGGCATGATTGGGATTCACAGTGAAATTTTGCCTTCTTATGGTGAACTATCCACCGGCAAACCTTTTGCTAGCCCTTGCTACTTGAGCGGAGGCCATTCCATAGTTTTAGGCCACTAAGGGGTTCTCTAAAAAACTCCTATATCACCTTGTTCAGATGATTTTAATTGTCTATCATGAACTAAAAGTAGGCTTATGATACAGATAGGATCATTTGACCTTCTTGTCCAATGGTCCATCCAAATTCATCAAGATAGTCCCTAAATCCTGGTCACTTCTTTTGTGCACATGTTCTACCTGTAAGGGCATTCCTTAATGTACTGTTGCTAAAGAGTTTATGTCCTTGATTACATATATTAGTAGTCTATAATCATCTAAATTATATAATCTCAGTACTTTGTGTATTTGTTTTGCAGGCAACCTAGATGTTAACAATATGAAAATGGAGATGTGATCCCATGTCTTAAGATATATCTTGGAAGAGCAATATCGCATTGCCGAGAGATCTTGATTCTTTCCTGAGCACACATAAATTTGTATCTGTATCCTATTAATGATGCTCAAGTTTCATATTAACCATCAACTTTCCTAGTCTATCCATTGCATAAACACAAATTAATATGACCAGGGAGCATCAATTGATCATTTCTACCTACAAGCCTCTGTTGCAGGGATTCTTTGAAGTGAGGGGCATTTCTACATCAGATATGTCTTGGTGTTAGATTCTTCATAAGATTCATCATGAGATTCATCATGGGTTCTACCAATACCATCTTAACTTTGCTTTCTAATATGATAAATTCATTGTAATATCATTTCTTCTTTTGTAATCTAATTAAAATAGGCAATATTTATTACTGAATGTTGTGAATAGAAGTTGTACATTATTTTTGTTGGTGTCATTTGACATGTTAACTGGCTAGCCATGTTTCCCCTCGCATACATAACTACAATGTTAGAAACCATTAGGGATTCAACCTTCAGTATCAGGTAGCAATTTGAAGATGTTCGATAACCCAAATCATCTAATCTGTTATGAATGGCTTTTTTGGACACAAATTTCGTTCATGCTAATTTTTTTTCACTTCGATTTCTAAATCTGTCTTTGTATCAAGACAGATTTGAAAAAGAAACTCTGAATGGCAATCTAAATAAGTGTGAAAACACTGTTTAGTTTATGTTGCAAACGACGGGAAGTGAGATACGAAGGCACAAAAAATAGACTAGATTCTTACTCAACTTCGGATTTGGATGTTCAGTTTAAATCAAATGCACAGATGTGCCTCGATTCAACCCACATCCGATCATGAAACAAGTTGAATGATCCATTGGATTGTGCTCTCTTATTAGAGGTGGGGGTCTTGAGTTTCTTCGTTGTAACAAAATAATCCATCGATTGTGACAGTAAAACTTAGCTGAGTGAGCCATAGCAAACTGATGGAAAGTGACCAAAAATTGTACGTTATCCTTTGAGGTTTGAAACCTTTTTTTAAGGTGGAAATTTGAAGTTCAATGGTGTATCTCCATTACTTTGTTCATCCTCTGCATTTTCCTTTGGGCTCTTTAGTCCTACCCTTCATTTCCCTTTTTCATTTTTTTTTGGTTATGGATGAGGTAATGGAGAGGTGGGCCTGGTGTCACCCAAATGACCCTTTCTTTCCCTTTTTTTAACAAGGAAACATGATCTTGCCTTTACTTCTCATGCCAACTTTGAAGGTGGGACTATCGTAATATCATGTTCCTATTCACCTTTTTCCAATCAACTACCAATTTATGTTGATTTTTCCATCGGATTTAATCAACATTTTTTTTTGGAAAATCCCACTTTAATGTGGGTAAAAAAATTAATTTTAAAAATCAAATCGTTTATTGAACTGTTTTTATAAAAAAAAAAATTGGTTTAATTAGGTTCATTAGAATCATGATGATAGTGGTAACACTTCGATCTTCGGGATACGTGATTAAAATATTTTTCCTAATTTGTACATTTTTTTTTTTTTCAATGACAGAATATTTCTACCAAAATTTTCGATAGAATTTTATACGAACATGTCTACCCTATAATAGCACTTTTAAATATTTCATTCGATCTCCACATAAATCCCCTTACTATAATGGGACCTTATGTCTCCTTCACATTCGTCCACCTAGTATTCATTCATCCACATATTGAACCTTAATTTATTCTAATTTATTTATTAACTTTGATTGCAATTATTAAATAATTCTAAAAAATTAATCCAAATCTTTGGTTCTAACTTTTCCATTTTTATTTGACCTAAGTTCCGGGACTTAACTGAATTTGTATTGAGTGGAATTTTAAAAGGGAATTCGTAATTTTATTTTTTGAATTAATGCCAAGAATTTTAAATTCAAAATTCAATATTTAAATTTTATTTTGAAAAAAAAATAAAGAAAGGATAATATTAGTATTTATTGAAAATAAAAGCCAACTCATTACATGGAAAGGAAAAATTGTATTTTACCTTATAATACCATGCTCATAAGAAGGTAGGTACTACCCATTGATTAAAATGGGATGTGTTTCTATCACAAGCCCTATTTTATAAATATTGATTTTAGTGCTTTCAAGAATTTTGAAAAACATCTTTTATAACCCCGAAATAAGAAGAAATAGCACAAACTTTCTAATTTTATAAACCTAAAGACACAATTGATGTATTATAGAAATGAGTATTTTTATGAATTATAATTATTATTTTTAGATAATACATCACATTAGAAGTGTGACTAATTCCACATATTGTCTATCATATTCATGAGTTATTGATAACTATAATGACAAATTAATGCCTTCTTGTATGTAAATTGATACTGTTTTATGAATAATTTAGTAAACAATATCTTACAAAAAGTAACACAACATATTAATAACTACATGTCTACAGTATTATGTTTTAATTGTAATCTCAATTTAAGTCACACAATTTCTTCATGTTTTATTTAATAAATAAATGGCATGTTTAAATATTATATCTTAGTTTGTGTTTGGTAATACGATATCTTGAAAAATATTCTAAATTAATTAATCTTTCTTTCAAAATATTTTGAGCATGTTTGGTTTTTCAAAGAATTGGAAAAAAAATCGAGTGGATTATATATATTGAGCATTTAAGACTCTCTAGAACTATAGATTATTCTTTAAAATTTTATTTGATTATTTGATGCCCACTTTAGTATATATTCTATAGTATACTAAAATCAATTTAAATAGATTAATCAAGTCATATTATTCTCCAAAAATTGATCTAACTTAATTTATATTTTTAATTTAGACTCTTGTGGCCTTTAAAGACATGTGTTGCTGACAAAAACTTAATAATCTTTAAAATCATGTAAGACATATAAAAGAAAATAGTGATGGGCTGAAAATCTTGAGTGTTTCGATGGGTCGTGCTAAAAAGTAGGTATTCTATGATAAAAAAAATATTTATGTGGATAAATTATCATGGGGTTATTATATTTAAAAAAAAATGAGACCTATTAAATTATGTTAGTTTTTAATTTTTTTAAGGTTGAACTATTGATTAATCCAACTATCAGAATTTATCAAATGGAAATTTAAAAAAAAAATGAGACCTATGAAATTATGTTAGTTTTTAATTTTTAAGGTTGAACTATTGATTAATCCAACTATCATAATTTATCAAATGGAAATTAAAAAAAGTTGGATTTACATTTTGAAAAGAAAAATAGCTTTGACTGACGGAATTCAGGCATAAAGTAGATCTCAAATGGGCCCCTATGCATAAGGCAAAAAATGCTTGAATATTTTGTAGTTTGCCCTAAAAAAATCAATTTAATAAGAAAGATCTTTGTTTTATCATAGAACCCACAAAAAGTCTTGATTTGATTAATTATATTATGTTTTTAAGTATCTTAATATTAATTTGTTAAAATTTGATTCATAAATTTTGAGAACTTTATAAATGGGTTATGCCCATAAAAATAACTTAAATAAAAAGTTTACACTTTAAATCCTCCAAAAATAATATTAAAAGAATATTCATAATTCTAGAGTCCCTTTAATCACTTCTAACTTTCAACACTCAAGCTTTTAATAATTGAAATTTAATCTTAATTTTTCTAAAAAAAATTATTCCATTGATATTGAAAATATTTAAAAATTATATTGAACACTGATTTTTTAATATAATTAAATTTTTTCTCATAATATTTTCCGCTAACCCCCTCAACTTAAAATGTGTGATGTCGAGCACTCGACTGATACTCTAACGGTTGCCAATAGCAACTTTAAGAAGGGCGAAAATCATATTCTAATTCTTGCTCAAAACATTTGTCCCACCAATCAAGCCAGGAATTCCTTGCATTTCCAGGGGTATTCCCGAGCTTGCAACTGGTGTTTGGCATTCAATCGAGAAAGGGGAGGGAGAGAGGAACCCAGGGGAGGGAGAGAGGAACCTTGAGGTCTTCTTTTTCTTTGAACGAACTGATAAAAAATGGTTAAGTTCATTTTCATTTTTTGTTTAAAGATCATTTTTTTTTTTAAGAAACTCGAATGTTAATTTCAATTTCCATGAATCTTCAGATAAAGGACAGTATTGATGGAACGGCTTGATGTTCAAATTAATTTTTAGTTGGGGTACATCCAAACGCCTCCATGCAATGTTATCAGAACCGGACCGTCTAACGAACCGTCTTCGAAGCATTTTGGGTTCAACCGAGTTCAGCCGCGGTTAAAGCCGGTAAAAGCCAGTCAAGTAGTAATATAATATAAATATTATATATAACATTAAGTAAGACACATTTTATCAATAACATTAATATAAGTATTAAAAATAACATTCAAACTCTGAGTAATATACCAAAACAGTGAAATATATGGGATAGAAATAGTAATAAACATTTATATTTCAAATATACATATTTTTTAATATTAATTTTTTATATTTTGAAGGGGAATTTTTTTTTAAAAAAAAATCTTCAAATTTGTGAACTGCGGTTCGAGGTTCGCGGTTTCTGTGTCAAAACCGCATAAAACCGTAGTTTTGACCGGTTTTATGAGGTTTTGACCCAGAACCGGTTTTTGACAAGGACCGAACTGCAGCCACCGAGGTTTCGGTCGAATCGGCGGTTAGGTCAAGTTCTGATAACATTGCAACCGGCGGTTTAGTCTGGTTCTAATAACATTGTGTTGGAAGATGGCTCGAATTTAATCGGGTTCAATGAGATACTTATGCTAATCTCGGCAACTACTTAGTTGAAAAGGGATTCCTACTAAACTAGGACTCCTTACCAGTTTGGGAAACTTCTAAATTTGGATAAGGTCCGACTGTATAGGAAACTAGGCAATATGAGGCTATAAAACACAGAAGAAGGTTTATTTCTGAAAGGGAGAAGCACACTGCAGTCTACGAACAGGGACAAATCTACAGTTTGTGTTAGGTGGGACAAAGAGTGCAAAGGCAGCATAGTGACAGCGTGTGGAACAACGAGCAGAGAGTGTTGCTTGTGTATGTGTGCAACCTTGGGTGAGCTGGAGACTCCGAGAGGTCGCCGGGTTGGTTTGCTCAATCAAAGGATAACTCTTGTATTTATATCTCTTTTATTTTCTCTCTTAATAAAATATCTTTCACGCTCCGTGGACTTAGGCTGGGTAGGGGCCGAACCACGTTAATTTGCTTGTGTTGGATTGTGCTTGATTTCCGTTCGATTTCTTGTTTATCACGCTGTAAGCACTAACAAGTGGTATCAGTAGCTTTGGTTGGAGACCAGAGACTCGTGGGTGAAAGGATCACAAGCACACAGGGAGGCTTCAGGGTTGTCAGAGGTGATGTAAATCAACACCGCCCAAATGATTAATCTCAATGGAGCAAATTACTTATTGTGGAAGGCAAGGATCGAAGATCTTTTGTATTGTAGAGATCTCTACAAACCGATCGCAGGCAGACTAAAGGTGCAAGCGGTGGAGTCTTCTGATGACAAGGGGAAGACAAAACTGAAGGTCGAGATGTCTGATGATGAATGGAACGATTTTGATCAGAGGTGCCTAGGTTTTATTCGACAGTGGTTGGATGACAGTGTGTTTCATCTGGTGTCCACTGAAACGACGGCGCAATATCTCTGAAATAAATTGGAGGGATTATTGATGGTGAGTTGCAGGCCATACTACTTCTCAGTTCTCTACTTGAGAGTTGGGAGACCTTGGTGGTGTCACTTCAGTAATTCAGCGCCAAAGGGTATTGTCACTTATGACGTCTGTAACAAGCAGTTTGCTGAACGATGAGACAAGAAGAAAGTCTTCGGTGGGTTCTTCTCAGACACAGTCTCAGACACAGGCTCTTTATACAGAGAACAGAGGGAGAAACAATAAGCAAAAAACCTCAAGACCGTGACAAGTTCAGAGGGTCAAGATCAAAATCCAGATGGAGAGGTGGACGAAAGCTTATATGTTTCTACTGTGAGAAAGAGGGGCATAAGATGATGGACTGCAACAAAAAGAAGCTGTGATCTGGAAATCAGATCGCAAAGTTCAGATCAATCAAATGCCGTACAAAGTGACACAGACGATGCTGTAGGTGTTGTCGTGTGCACAGTCACCACATGTATGAATAATCCAACTGATCAGTGGATTCTAGATTCTGGGTGTTCTTACCATATGTGTCCACTGCAAAGAGTTGTTTGACACATACAAACCCTGTGATGAGGGACCTGTCTATGTGGGCAATGGTGTGAGTTGCAAAACCATTGGTGTTAGGACAGTCAAAATCAGGATGTTCGATGGTATGGTAAGAAAGTTGGAGAATGTACTGCATGTTCCTGAGTTAAAGAAAAATTTGATTTCTTTGGGGACACTAGACACTGATGGGTTTACCTTCAAGGAGAAGGATAGGGCTCTTAGAGCTACTAAAGGAGCCATGATCGTCATGAAAGGGAAGAAGGAAAATAATCTGTACACACTAGGAGGGAAGTACAGTAATTGACCGGCAAAGGGATCCTACTAGTCGGACCGCAGGAAGGAGGAGAAGAAACAAGAAGTCAGGTGACATGTATGACTTTAAAAATAAAGTTTCTTTTGCAGGTTGTGATGATTCGTCCGAGTTCCATGGTGCTAGCAGAGATGGAAAAGTGAAAGGGGACGAAAAATCACATAGACGCAGTGGGTCCGACACAGTCAGGTTGCGGGTCCAACAAATCCGGTGACGGGCATCAAGTTCAAGCGAGGCTTAGGCTTGGGCAATTCTTCTAATTAAAGAAGACAGGTGGAGCACCCCCAGAGAGTGGGGGGTGCTCGCATCTCACACAGAGATGCAGATGGGCTGGAGTTGCAGGTGGAGCTTAGTCGGGAGCGGCTAGTGTGCACAAAGATGCATAGTTGCAGGTGCATTGGAGGTCAAGAGTTATCTCAGTTTGTCTCTAGAGGTTGGTGAATTCTCGCCAAGGTGGAGCTTGTTGGAAGATGGCTCGAATTTAATCGGGTTCAATGAGAGCCTTATGCTAATCTCGGCAATTGCTTAGTTGAAAAGGGATTCCTAGTAAACTAGGACTCCTTATCAGTTGGGGAAACTTCTAAACTTGGATAAGGTCCGACTGTATAGGAAACTAGGCAACTCCTAATTAGGAGATCGGCTGGGTTGGCTGGAAGACACGGCATCTTCTATTGAGGGTATTAGAATACATGGAAGTTGCTTTCTTAAGGTAAGGGGACCGACTGCAACATGAGGCTATAAAAGGGGCTTGACGCTGTTTGCTGTAAAACACAGAAGAGGGTTTATTTCTGAAAGGGAGAAGCACACTGCAGTCTACGAACAGGGACAGATCTACAGTTTGTGTTAGGTGGGGCAAAGAATGCAAAGGTAGCATAGTGACAACGTGTGGAACAACGAGCATAGAGTGCTGCTTGTGTATGTGTCACATACATTGTTGCCAGCAAGAAAAACAGATTAGCAACAACCTATTGTGTGCAACCTTGGTTGCACTGGAGACTCCGAGAGGTCACCGGGTTGGTTTGCTCTTGTATTTGTATCTCTTTTATTTTCTCTCTTAATAAAATATTTTTCACGCTCTGTGGACGTAGGCTGGGTGGGGCCAAACCACGTTAATTTGCTTGTGTTGGATTGTGCTTGATTTCCGTTTGATTTTTTGTTTATCACGCTGTAAGCGTTAACACATTGCTCCCATGTCATTAGCTGATCTTTTATCACTCAAATCATTAACTCGTCTTTAAGAGTTTATACTCCAACTTGGTTATGATTCTTTTATATTGTCATTTGAGAAAAAAAAGTTTTTTTCTCCAATTTTCCCTTTCACATTTGAAGTCGAGACAATTCTTTACTGATTTAGGAGCAAATAACCAGAAATCTTTAATACCAACAAAGAATACTCTTCAGAGTGAAGGCCTAACTTAGCATTTGGGAATCATGGATGGAGGCATACTAAAAATCCCAACCAATTACTCAGTAGTGGTCTTAGTGTAGTTTGACTAGTAATTTGTGAGTGGTCAATACCAATAGAGGAAAAACCTCAATCTTTCTTCGATCCATCAATTACTCCATGTAGGGCTTCATTTAGGGGGACCTCCTTTGATATCAAAAGGGTTGGGTCAGACTCTTCAGCCCCCGTTGAGTGCCTGGCTGGCTAAACCATGAATATATCTTGGGTAGTCACTTGTAACCAATGAATGCATTGGCAGTGGTTGATGGCTTTTGGGTGTTTGTAATTCCTTCTCTCTCTCACTCGCTCTATGGCATTTATATCTCTCTGTACCATTTGCGTTGTGCAGTTCTTATACCCTTCTAATAAAATTATCACTATCAATTCAGGATAAAAAAGAAATAGCATAGCATTAGAGAATCAATTACCCAGTGATGCAGCGGGTAAGATTGGGTTGAAAGGATTAATGAATCTAATGAGATTAATGGGTTCTATGGAATGAAGTGGAAAATAAATGTATTAAATGAGGTTTTAATGGATTAAATAAAACCATAGGCAAGGAAATTTAATCATTGAAGGAGATTCAACAAATGCACTCAAATGGACAATGGGGATAAGGTGTCCATTATGGAGATTGGCCAAGGTAGTTAGGGAGGTTAGGGCTATGATTATAGGATTAAAAGTTTCATTTTCCAAAGTCGGACATTGGTCTAACTGGCGTAGGGGATTTTTTTGCCAAATTGAGTGTTGACAATATTATGGAAGTCATTTTCTTTATTTGATTTCTTTTGTTATCTTTTTTGCTCTTTTCTTGTTTGTTTCCTTTTTCTTTCTTGGTCTAATGTTTTTAGGCCTCTTAGTTTGTTTTCTCTCTTTCTAATTTTTTTTAATGAAATTTTATTGTTATCGCTAAAAAAAAAAATGGATTAAATAAAAGAATATGGATGTAACGGGACAACCAATAATGTACGGTCAAAGGGGTCTAATGTGGGTTGTTTTAAAGGATAAGTGAAAGTAAAAGGGTTTTAAGGTAATAAGCAAAGTGGGATGGGACGATATGGTTTTTAATGGAAATAAGTGGGTGGATGAAAGTAACGGGGCAACGAGGGTTGCTGGAGATGTGTAAAAGGGACGAAGGCAAACAGGGTGAAACGAAAGCTGGAATGGGAGCAGATAGGTAAGGGCGAACGGACAGAGATATGAGTAGTGGGTTCGGCTGGTTGGAAGTGATAGGTTGAATGAAGAGAAGAGAAGAGAAGAAGGGTAGAAGAAGAGACAGGACAACAGGGGTAGCAAGCAATAAACTGGCTGTGCCCGACGTCCGTCGGCCTGAGCGTGTCCCAACCTTCTGCTTGCAGACAGACGGAGAGGAAGAAGATAACTCCAGGGAAACACTTTCAAACTCCGTTGAAGCAGAGAACCTACAGAGGTAAAGAAAATTCCGTCGATCACCGTCGGACGGAGAAGAAGAGAAGCCGGAATCCACCGGGAAGAAGAAAACAGGGTAAAATCCAAATCAAGGTAAAACCCAAATCAAATATTCATACTCATTAATCTGTCTATTACAATGCTAGAGAGGATTTTTTATATAAACTGTAAATCCTAAGCGAAAGTGGAAACTGAAATAAAAAGGAAAATAAACAAGATAAGAAAGAAAATACAAAATAAACTCTTAAAATGGGCTGGATTCCCGACGGAACTGTTGGAGTGCTTGGCAATATTGGCAAAGGCACTTCAACTGGGGAAAGGAAAGTTTCCTTCGTTGGTGATGAGAGAGGTTCACCCGTTGAGGCCTTGGGGCCCACACGTGTGCTGCATCACCCAGGCTCCACATAAGGGTATTGGTTAACATTATTTCATGGGCTTTGATCAATGCAGTAAATGTGATACCTTATATTCATAGTGTCAATTTAGAACATTTGTTTTCATTTAGATCGATGAAGTATGCTGGTATCAGAAGTATGTTCAGTGTGCAGGTTTTGTACTTTTGTGCAATCTGTGCAATTGTATTTTGCTTTTGTTTGTCTTTATCATTTTCGAGGCCAGGGAGCGGAATCAATGTGGTGGATTTGTTGCTTTAATGTTCCTGTTCAGCATATTTTTTTTTTTTTGAGTAATCATTGTTCATCATGTTGCCTGCTGAAAGGATTTCTTCAAGTCATCAAGATGCCGTTATTAGCCTTAAATATGAAAAATAGAGATGCTATACCACCTTTGCCACCAATACTGAAGCTCATACCATTCTTGTGGGATCAGCTGTTCATGTTGACTTCTCCATTTGTCGTTGTTTAGAGCCAAAGTCTTGTCACTTTGGAACCTAACATGTTTATTCTAATTGCTTCCTTCCCCACCTATTTGGGTTTTTCCTTTCTGGCTTTCTTCTTGTACCTTGAACTAGCAAGGTCTCAGTTCTTCTAACAGGAATGGTCTCTGGCCATTGTTTACATTCGTAAACTATAATGAATACATTCATTTTTCTCCTATTAATCCACATCCGTTTAACACTTTAACAAATGCACCTGGGCCACATGCACCTGGGCTTATTGTTCTTTCTTGCTCAACATTCAGCTCTATTTAAGAATTCAGGTCTAATTCCTGCCTTTTAAAATTCCCTTTAATGGGAGTGACACTTGACGCTCATGTAAGACTCCACTAGTTCGTTACTTGATTTGGTAGGATTTTAGTTGAGTCTGAGTTTCAAGTTTTTTAACTATGATTCTGAGTTTCAAATTTTTTTAACTATGATTCTGAGTTTCAAGTTTTTTTAACTATGATTCGGAGTTCATGGCTGCATTATCATGGGCATGTAGTATTGCACATGCTCAATAGTTACAGTCCTATCAGGGCCGTCCAGAAGCAAGTTGAGGCCTAAGACAAAAAATTTAAATGGGGTCTTCTTGGAGTTCATGCATAAATTCCATTCGTCCGGACGGTCTACATATGCATAGTGCATTAGTTAAAAAAAACCTATATAATTCCTATAGTTTTGAATAATAAAATCACCTTTAAAATTTTAAAATTATTTTTTAAGCACTATGTATTTCTAAAATTTCTCAAATTGAATATCCGGACTAATTACGATAACCTGATAAAAACACTTTAAGACTTTAAGGTCTTTTGACACTCCCAAATATTTAAAACACAGTATATTACAAATAAAAGGGTATTCTTCGGCTGTGCCGAAAATAAACTTCTGAAAGTCCAAACGACTAACCGTGAAACCTGTTGAACTCCAAATTCAAAACTAAACAAATATATGAAATTTGAAAACTTAGATCTTTTAAATGATTGTTTAACTGGATTTTTTTTTGTTTTGAAGAAGGGACGGGATTTGGGCTGGAAAAAGATCACATATTTTTGGTAAATGATAACAATCATTTGAAAGATTTAAGATTTTAAATATCACATATTTGTTCAGCTTTGAATTTGGAGTTCAAAGGTTTTTACAGTTTTTGTTTGGACTTTCGGAAGTGTGTTTTCGACACAGCTGAGGGATACCCTTATTTGTAAAAGACTGTGTTTACCCTTATTTGTAAAAGACTGTGTTTTAAGCATCTAGGAGTGCCAAAAGAACTTAAAGTCTTAAAGTATTTTTATCAAGTTATCGTAATTAGTCCAAATATTCAATTTGAGAAATTTTAAAAATACACAGTGCGTCACGGCGAGAGGGGCCTTCATTCATCCGGGGGCCTAAGGCGACCGCCTTTCTTGACTAATGGTCAAGACGGCCCTGAGTCCTATCCTCCTATATCCCATTTCCTTGCCTTTGCATGGCATAGAATGTCTTTTGTTTTTAGTAAACAAGTGTAGCATTTTCAACAGCTCTCTCAATTTGCAGAAAAGAAGGGAGGAATGGCAACAGAATCAGATGGGGAGGAGGAAGGAAAACTGGTAGGGAATGTAGATTTGGTGGTGGATGGGGGCCTGAGGGAGATGGCAAAGAAAGCTGCTTGGAGTGTCAGCTCTTGCAAGCCTGGCAATGGTGTTCAATCCCTCCGGGATGACAACCTTGATACCTATTGGCAGTAAGCACTATTACATGCCACTGTTTCATAATGTCTTTTCTTATCCTCTACTTTGTGGGCTCCCTTTTTCTTTCTGTTTCAATTGTTCTGTTTTAAGTGTTCATTGCAGAAAAAAACTACCTCTTTTTAGTTATATAGAAAACTAAACTGAAAGCCGACCCCAGATAGGTAGGATACTGGCTAATGATGATGATGAGAAAACTAAACTATTTTACTTTATTTGGAACATGTCTAGGAGGTATTGGCATTGAGTTTTTTGTTGTTATCATAATCATCATCGTCATTATCAACTCATCAATATCTTTCTTCTTATTTCAGATCAGATGGTGCCCAACCTCATCTAGTTAATATCCAGTTTCAAAGAAAAGTCAAGTTGCAAGTATGTAATTGTCAATCGATTGAAATTGTCTGCTTCAAAGTTATATTGGTTCAGTAATTAATTGCTCATAACTTGAAACCTAAATCCAGCTAGTTGTACTCTATGTGGATTTCAAGCATGATGAAAGCTACACGCCAAGCAAGATTTCTGTGCGGGCTGGGGATGGTTTCCACAACTTGAAGGTAGCTTGTTTCTATAAATATGACGTGCAGATACTTTACAAACTTGATTTCTTGCAAACTCCACACGAAACACTATGGCATTTAATGATCAATTCATTACATGATATCTCGAGCACATATGGACTCTTATTATCATTGAAACCTTATGTCCCATCTATTGGGTCAGCCTTTGAGTTATGAAACAAACTGTACTAAAAAAATTGAAACCATGTTAAATTAATACTGTAACTACCTCTAGGGGCATGTTTGTGTGGATAGAAATTCCTGGATTTGTAATCCGTAATCCAAAATTCATGATGATCTGATTTTTATAGTTTGGTGCAGTATAATTTATGATTACAAAATCACTGAAGATTAGAAATTCTCAAACATGTCATCCTAAAGTACCCTGTGCATTTTGGGAACTTGGAATTCTTAATCCTCCATGAGAATCCAGCTATACAATTGGCAGTCTGTCACTCGATTTACCTGAGTTCAAATTTTGTGGATGAAAAAGAACATTTCTATTTTCTGGAAAGAGTCAATAGATACCCACCCAAAATATTCCTCTTGTTTCACACTCCTCTTGCAGCAAGCATTCTCTCTCTCTCTCTCTCTCTCTCTCTCTCTCTCTCTCTCTCTCTGTTTGTCTGTCTGTTTATCTATCTCTGTGTTCAGATTTTGTTAATTCTCAATTGGCAGTATTTTTAATTTGGATTGTGTGGTTTTACCATTGGCTGTAATTACTCCCTTCTGAACTAGGCAATTTTTGAATGATGAGATGGGTTCTTTTATTTTCTTATTGCTTGAATTAAATGTTGTAGTACTTGGATGCCCTGTTTGTGAGTCTTGGATTGATTTTCTCTCTTCACGATGCTTGACTCTGCTCTGTACAAATACAATTTATCTCAAGTGTGAAACTGCTGCCTTTTTAATGTTTTATTTTCTCCTTTAAGCTATTTATACCCTGATAAATTTATGTGCTAAATACTGCTTACATGTTGTCTTGAGACAGATAATGCATAGAAACTTTGACATTTTTTTATGGATTAAAAAATCTAATCAAGTTTGTTATTACGCTAATGCGTTAGGTGTAATCAACTCAAACTCTATTTTATACTATCGAGTTTGAATGATAATAACATTAAAAACGAAATCTCAATAATTTGCCGCACCAAACATGAAATCTTATATCCATTGTTAAAAATGAAGAAAGAAATATTGTCGCACTAAACATGGAATTCTAAGAATTGAGGATATCCAATCCTTAAAATTTCTCTCTGTTGCAAAATTACTTGAGATAAAAACCAGGGATTTTTGTTCATGCATAAATGTAATGCCCCTCCCTCTAACCACCATAGTGATAATAGAGATATTTGAGTGGAGAGAGAGGCGAGCGCCATGACGTGAGTCCGAGTCCGAAGACCCGACCCTCGACTAGCCCAACTAGTGTGTGCCTTATAATTTTGCACACACTAACATAATCATGCGGAAGATTTATGAACATTTCATAATATCGCATGAATAGTCAACATACATTCCATAGCAGACAAGGAAGTTCCCACCAATTATTACATTGAGTCAAATACAAACAACGTACAAAAGAGGTATAATATACAAATCTCATAGTTGAATATCATTATACAACTTCAATATCCTCACAACTCTCAAAACATAAAAGATCTAAATCATCCAAGCTTTCCACTTGGTTCTTCACTTCGTCCATATCCGGCCATCCCTTGGCTCGATCTCAATTACGTACTTTGAACCTGCATACACATCTTGTGGGGGAATTTATGCGCTTAGTCAACGCGCCCAGTAGGAATTCCGATCATAAAGGTACACTGATGAACATTATAGAAAACCATACTTTTACTTACATATTCGATTCCAAAATCATATTTTATCATTAAAAGTATCATAAACTTTTCTATCTTCTACAGGGTTGTAAAATCCCTCATTAAAATCATACTTTACTCTCACATTTGAAATTCATATATTTTCCTCATAAAAATATCATCCTTAATACTCTTCTTCAAAACATCATCATTTTAGGAAAACTTCATATTACAAATATCATTTCAAAACTTCCTTTCATAATCTCATTCTTATAATGATATCAAAATCAAAACACATATTGAAATCATACTTACATCTTTATTTCCTACTTCCATACTCAATTCATATAAAATACTCATTAATATGCAATGTGTTCATGCCATGGATATCATGATCCATGTATGCTCTCATCATGCCCCATGCCTAGGTGTTTCCTAGACTCACTCACAACCGCGGGGAATACTACATTCCCATACTCTTATTTCAATTTACACCTTAGGGTACCATACCCCATACCATCAACTCAACCGGATTCACCGGGGAGTATTACATTCACATTTACCATCATTCCCATTCTTACATTTCTACATACTGACATTCACAGTCATATAAATTTCAGTCACAATACCAAGGTCTGTTCCGGACTACTTGGCCCATTGGTCTCATCATCTGTGACTATTGCCATTCCCAGTTACAACATCAAGGTTTGTTCGGAACTGCTCAGCCCATTGATTCGTCAACTGTAATGTCTATATCATTCATCACATTACTCAACACTTAAACTGGACCAGTGTCCCTCTATTCTATCAACAGTCTTCCCATCCCTTTCCAAGTACCCGAGGATGGATGCAAATGACCATACCATGCATGTCAATGCATTCTTTGTCATGCTACTTCTACTCATGTATGTTTCATGCTCTTATTCTCTTTAATAATTCATAAACCCAAACTATCTCAAGATACATATCCTTATTTTCATTAAAGGAGATTTAATAAATCTTGAATCCACTTTGGGAAATAAAGCCACATCTTAAAGACCATCCAAATTCTAATACTAACCCCACCAAAGGGCAACGTTTTCTTGCTAGCAGATTGGGTAATCTCGGTTGAAACCATGGAAAGGTAAATTGTTTCTTTCAACAATTTTAGAACCAAGGCAAAGGTGGAGAGATACTTTCCCCTACAACACTACCCCCACACAACCATTTTCTCAAACAGTGGGTGGGCAAACCTCATTGGCCATGAAAACATCAGTAAATGTTAATGATTTAAATAGCTAAGTTAAACACAATGGAGCAGCAAGGAGGGTGGGTAACAGTGAGGGATTTGGTCCGAAAATTACAAGTCTTTTATCCTTCCTTTACTTTTTGTTCCCCATTTCGATTTGCCTACCTCCAAATTGTTATTTAGACTAAATCTAAACATCCTAGCATGCTTTCTTAGCTCTGAAATATAATAAAATCACCATACCTCTAAGAAATTTGGGGGATTTCACGAATGAGTGAATCTTAAGCTTGGACTTGAGCTCTTTCTTCCTTCTTGCTTCTCTCTTCCGATCTCCTTGTTTTTCTTCTCTCGGTTTCCTCTTCTTTTCCAGATTTTCTTCTCCTTTGACGCTTACCGATTTAAATGTGAGAGAGTGGAGGAGAAATGGGAGGGGAAGAAGAGACGGTGACGTGGAGTGAAAGAGGAGAAGAGAGACATCGGCTCAGAGAGAAGAGAGTAAGAAGGAAAGAATTGCATGGGTTTATAAAAAAAGAAAAGGGATCAGTTAGGTTGAGGAAATAGGTTTGGCTGCCGTTTTGGCGAAGGAGAGGAAGGAAAGGGGATCGTGTGGAGTGACAAGGAATAGAAGGAGAGGGTTTATTTTACCTTGAATGGGATTCACGATGGTGTGGGTCTCTAAGGGGCCCACACGGGTTTGGGTTTTATATTTATTTTATCAAATAAATATTTATATATATATATATATACATATATATATATATATATATATATATATATATACATACATATATATATATACATACATATATATATACATACATATATATATATACATACATATATCACTAAATAAATCTCAATGAGGAAATAATTTTGATCAAACTATCTTTTAAAATAAATTCCACCAAGGGTTGTGGGTCCCATGGATCCATCTAAAATTATTAATTTTAATTGAAATTCTAACCTTGGGAAATAAAAATCTAATTTGATACTAAATCTTCCATTCGCTTAATTTCACTAAAATAAAGTAACAAATTATCATAAACAATATTAATTTGTAAATTAGTTATGCCTGTCGCTATTGACCCGCTACTCCGGGTCGGGTCACTACAACAAATGTGCTCTAAAATTCCTAGTAACTTACATGATGCTGTGTGGTTCTTCGCCATTTTAGGAGATGAGAAAATTATTTCCTAATGTGGGAGTTATACTCTTAGCACAATTACCAAAAGAATTGAAAATGGAAATGATTTTTTGAGCTTCTAAACCATAAGAAAGTGTAACACTACATGAAGTGCTCATCAAAATAGCTATGTCATCCCTAGTCATTCCACTTATTTAAATTCTAGGAGAGGGTGAACATTTTAATTTGGATGTTTTAGAGGTGTAATTTAGATTATTATGCTATGAAAATCTCATTTGTTCTGCTGTTCTTCTGGATTGAGTTTTCATAGTTCTCATTTTGATTGAACAGTGCTAGGTTCATAGATCATAGTTCAAAATGATTGAACAGTGTTAGGTTGGGCATGGTTCAGACCTAGTGGTAAGTTTCAGATTTTGGTAAAAAAGCAGGTTGAAGAAAGGAGGATTGAGTTGGAAGGTGATGTAGGCTCGGTAGGATTAAGAATACCCAACCTCAAATTACAGCGGAAGCTTGAATAATATCTTGAATAACCCTTCAATCTTCACAAAACAGTCCTTCGTTTTGCACTTGAATCTTCACAAAACAGTCCTTCGTTTTGTACTTTAATCTTCACAAAACAGTCCTTCGTCTTGTGCAGCAAAATAAGACAACAAACAGTCCTTCGTTTGCAAAAAGAAAACTCAAATTTTATTGATAATCCTCCGTGCCCTCAAGGGGCTGATTACAATCTTATTTATAAGAAATCCTAACCTGAAATAAGGAAAAAGAGTTCTACTTTAACAAGGAAAGAGAGTCCTACCTTAACAAGGAAAGAGAGTTCTATGTTAACAAGTAACAAGGAGCCAACCCTCCAACAAATTCTAAATCTAGAAAATAACACAAAGAAACTTTCCTAATTTAATTAAAATCCTAGCTGATTTAGGATTCTAATTCACAACCATCAGCACCTCTTTAGCCATTGGGCCTGCTCTGCTGGGCCTGTTCTTGGGCTGAAGCCATTGGGCCTGCTCTGCTGGGCCTGTTCTTGGGCTGAATTCCTTGGTCCAATTGATAGGATTCATTGTCATTGGACATCCTATGGAACTTCTCATAAAAATCTAATGCCAAGGCCAAAATCTCATCTTCTTTGTCACCGATGTCCGCATCATTCTCTCCGTCCTGGGAAGAACTCGTCCTCGAGTTTGTTATCACTGAAATCTTCATCTCTACTATAGATGCATAAATCGGACACATTAAAAACATCGGAAATACTGAGACCTTCTGGCAACTTCACTTGGTAAGCATTATCATTAATCCGCCTTAGAACCTCGCACGGACCTATGTTGCGCATCTTCAGTTTGCCATAGGTACCCGTTGGAAATCGCTCTTTCCGGAGGTGTACCCATACCATATCACCTGCATAAAAAACGGCCCGTCGCCTGTGCTTGTCTGCAGCTTCCTTGAACTGGAGATTGCTCTGTTCAATCTTATGATGTACCTGCTTATGCAACTGTTTGATCTCTGCAATTAAATCGTCGGCTGCTTGAGATTTTGGTCCTTTTGAAGGTAATGGCACCAAATCTAACACACTGCTGGGATTGGAACTATATACAACTTGAAATGGACTGTGACCTGTCGTACGACTTGTCGAGCGATTGTAGGCAAATTCAGCATATGGTAAAATCAAATCCCATTGCCTTGGCTTCCGTCCAATCAAACTTCTTAGGAGATTACCCAAAGTCCTGTTAACCACCTCAGTCTGACCGTCGGGCTGTGGATGATAGGCACTGCTAAACTTCAACTGTGTACCCAACTGTCGCCAGAGAGAAAGCCAGAAGTGACTCATGAACTTCGTATCTCTATCGGAGACGATAGATTTTGGAATACCATGCAATTTGACGACCTCTTTCAAATACAATGCCGCCACATGTGAGGCATCTGAAGACTTCTTGCATGGAATGAAGTGTGCCATCTTAGAAAATCTATCCACCACAACTAATATGCTGTCCATACCTCGTTGTGTTCTCGGCAAACCTAAGACAAAATCCATGGATACATCCTCCCATGGTGCTGCTGGAACAGGGAGAGGAGTATAAAGCCCTGTATTTTGAGAGTGTCCTTTTGCTGTTTGACAGATATAACAACGTTTGATAAAACTGCTCACCTCTCGCTTCATACTTGGCCAATAAAACTTCTCTTCCAATAGTGCCATGGTCTTATCTCGACCAAAATGTCCTGCTAGTCCACCACTATGTAATTCTTTGACTAGCCTCTCTCGTAGTGAACATTGCGGAATACATAGTCTAGAATCTTTGAATATGTAGCCATCTTGCATACTATATTCGCCACAGGGTCGATTTTGGCTAAGTTGTTGCCAAATCGGTTCAAAGTGATGATCATTCTGATATAGGTCTTGAAAAGTATCAAATCCAAGCACATGCACCCGCATCTGAGTCAACAAGGCTGATTTCCTGCTGAGAGCATCTGCGACCTTGTTTTGAACTCCAGACTTGTGTTGTACTACAAAAGTAAATGCTTGTATAAGAGAAACCCACTTTGCGTGCCGGGTGTTGAGCTTGTGTTGCCCGTTGATATAACTCAGTGCTTGATGATCAGAGTTAAGCACAAAAGGCTGATGGAGAAGATAATGACGCCAGTGTCTGAGGGCTTGTACAATAGCATAGAACTCTAAGTCGTATGTAGAATACCTCTTCTGAGCTCCGTTCAACTTCTCACTGTAGAATGCAACTGGGCGTTGTTCTTGACTGAGGACTGCACCCACACCAGTATGAGATGCATCACAGTCAACCACAAACTGCTTCTTGAAATCTGGAATGGCTAAGACTGGAGCTTCAGTCAACCGCTGCTTGATAATCTGAAAGCTCTCTTCTGCGGCTTGTGTCCACTGGAACTCACCCTTTTTCAAACAATCTGTAAAAGGGGCCATAATCATGCTGAAGTTCCTGACGAACCGTCTGTAGAAAGATGCCAAGCCATGAAAACTACGCGCCTCATGTACATTCTTGGGTGTCGGCCAGTCGCGCACTGCTTCCACCTTTGCTTCATCTACCTTGATGCCATCTGTACTCACAACATATCCTAAGAAAATAACTTCGTTAGTCATAAAAGTACATTTCTTTGGATTTGCATATAGTTGTTCCTTTTTCAAGGTCTCAAAAACTTGGCGGAGGTGATCAATGTGCTGTTGCTCATTCCGACTGTATATAAGAATGTCGTCAAAGTAGACCCCGACAAACTTACCAATGAAAGGCTTGAGTACTTGGTTCATTACCCTCATAAAGGTACTTGGGGCATTGGAAAGGCCAAACGGCATAACAAGTCACTCATATAAGCCTTCTTTAGTCTTAAACGCTGTTTTCCATTCATCACCAGGTCTGACTCTGATTTGATGGTACCCACTTTTTAAATCAATTTTGGAGAATATTACTGCCCCTGCTAACATATCCAACATATCATCAAGTCTCGGGATCGGGAAACAATAACGAATAGTGATCTTGTTGATAGCCCTGCTGTCAACACACATACGCCAACTGCCATCTTTCTTTGGAGTCAATAATGCTGGCACAGAACAAGGACTCATACTATCACGGATGAAGCCTCTGTCTATTAATTCATATACTTGTCGATTCAATTCTGCACTTTCTGTGGGACTCATTCTGTAAGCAGCTCTGTTCGGTAAAGTCGATCCTGGAATGAGGTCAATACAATGTTGTATGTCTCTCATAGGTGGTAACCCTGCTGGTAACTCATCAGGGAATACATCAGCAAATTCTTGCATAATTGGCTGTAGCAGTGGAGGGATGGTTTTCTCAGCTGTGTCCACTTCCTTGGCTACAAGTGCAAATAATTCTCCTCTCTCTTTAATGGTCATTTGTATTTCAGAAAACGTGACCAAATTAACATTTGTCCTTTTGGGCCGGACTTTCTCTAAGTCTCTCAAAGGTCCCAAGATATGCTTAGTGCCATCCTTGTGGAATGAGTAGATATTTTTGCGGCCATAATGATGAGTATCTCTATCATACTGCCAAGGTCTGCCTAATAACAAGTGACATGCATCTATGGGTACTACGTCACACCATACATCGTCGTAGTATTTTCCCCCAATTTGAAAAGAAACTAGGCATTTCTTATCTACCACAAATTCACCTCCCTTCTTTAACCATGACATTTGGAAGGGTTTAGGATGTTTTTGAGTCATCAATTTCAACTTTTCAACAACTTCAAGTGAAACAACGTTACTGCAACTACCACTATCAATGATTAAATGACATACCTTGCCTCCGATAGTGCAGCGTGTATGGAAAAGGTTAATACGAAGCCATTCGTCTTTGATCTCTTCTTTTGGTGTGAACAAAGAATATTGGATCATAAGATTATCCCCTGACTCACCATAATTGATTTCTTCTTCGGGGATGGAATCTGACTTCTCTGACTCTATCTCTGCCACTGGTTCCTCTTCTTGGGCCAAATTCACAGCTCGATTGGGGCATTCTGAAGCATAGTGCCCAATACCGTTGCACTTGAAACACGTCACTGTGCGCTTGCCACTGGAATTGCTAGGCTTGGAAGATGAAGGCTGAGTCACAAACTTTGAAGATGTACCCTTATTGGTACCTGAACTGCTTCCTACAGGCTTGTTAGATGGAGCCTGATAGGTCCTGTTTTTGCGACGCTCTACTTTTTCATAGTGTAGTGCTTTCTTAAATGCATCTGATAAAGCAAGTAGATCAAAGGCCATAACAGCATCTCCTATGGAAGTTCGAAGGCCTTCAATGTATCGTTGGACCAACTGCTCTTCTGATTCATAGAGATTGTTCCGAGATACTAGGAGATTAAATTCCTCAGTGTACTCTGCTACGGTCTTGTTACCTTGCTTAAGGTTTTGCAGTCTGGAGAATAGTTCTTTCTTGTAGTTGGTTGGTAGAAAGGTGTTGAACATCAATTTCTTCATCTTGTGCCAGTCTCGGATTTTAGATTTCCCCTGACTCTGCCTGTCAGTCTTAATCCTCTGCCACCATGATAAAGCTCTACCTTTCAGTTTAGAAGAAACCAACTTAACTTTCATGTCATCCGGAACTTCTCTGCAATCAAAAGCATTCTCAATTGCCTCGATCCATTCGACGAACTCATCATGCTCGGTACTGCCTGAATAATCGGGAATGTCAACTCGAATGCCATATGAATCAAGACTTGTTTTGTGGTCCCTTTCTGGACGTTTGTCTACATATCTGTGTCGACGTCTAGGAGGAGAGGGAAAACGAGGTGGTGTCTCGTCTGACGATGATGAATGACTGTTATGAACGGAAGGAATGCTAGGGGGACGTTGATTGCTTTGTCTCTTCAAATCTGCTATATCCTGTGCCATATTAGCCATCATCTGAACTATCTGATCCATATTTAGATTCTTATTTTGAGTTGAACTTGGGTGACCACTGCTTGAAGAATTGCCCATCGGATGAGTAGGGCCACTTTCTGGGGCACTTCTGACCTGAGGAACGGAATTTGTAGGGATCCCGCCATCCATCCGTGCTTGACGAGGGCGAAAATTATAACGCCGTGCCATAACTTAATGAAAAGAACAAAAAAGTCTTGCAGCAAAATAATAGTAGTGATAAAATAAGCCACTCACAGGAAAGATCGATGTCGGAGTCTCGATTAACTCAAAAGCTCTGAATACCACTCTGATGTAGGCTAGGTAGGATTAAGAATACCCAACCTCAAATTACAGCGGAAGCTTGAATAATATCTTGAATAACCCTTCAATCTTCACAAAACAGTCCTTCGTTTTGCACTTGAATCTTCACAAAACAGTCCTTCGTTTTGTACTTTAATCTTCACAAAACAGTCCTTCGTCTTGTGCAGCAAAATAAGACAACAAACAGTCCTTCGTTTGCAAAAAGAAAACTCAAATTTTATTGATAATCCTCCGTGCCCTCAAGGGGCTGATTACAATCTTATTTATAAGAAATCCTAACCTGAAATAAGGAAAAAGAGTTCTACTTTAACAAGGAAAGAGAGTCCTACCTTAACAAGGAAAGAGAGTCCTACCTTAACAAGGAAAGAGAGTTCTATGTTAACAAGTAACAAGGAGCCAACCCTCCAACAAATTCTAAATCTAGAAAATAACACAAAGAAACTTTCCTAATTTAATTAAAATCCTAGCTGATTTAGGATTCTAATTCACAACCATCAGCACCTCTTTAGCCATTGGGCCTGCTCTGCTGGGCCTGTTCTTGGGCTGAAGCCATTGGGCCTGCTCTGCTGGGCCTGTTCTTGGGCTGAATTCCATGGTCCAATTGATAGGATTCATTGTCATTGGACATCCTATGGAACTTCTCATAAAAATCTAATGCCAAGGCCAAAATCTCATCTTCTTTGTCACCGATGTCCGCATCAGAAGGGTTGAAGAAAGGAGGGTTGATGAGAACTATGATTCTTCTAGGGTAGTGAAAGGAAACAGATGGGTAAACAAAGAAATTTGGATGGTGTTGAGGAATGGTGAAGTTTTATGGGGATGAAAACCTTAGGCCTTATGGCTGAAGGAAGGGGATAAAATACAAGCATTCTATAGTATAGCTAATGCGAAGAGAAGAATTTACTATGCTAGAAGATTAAAAGATGAACGGAGAATCTAAGTAGAGAGTTCAATCCAACATCTATTTCTTTGATCTCAAAGAAGTGCTGGAAGAGCTGAAGGATATTAGACCTATTAGTTTGGTTGGATGTGTTTATTGTTTACTATTCGGTTGCAAATAGATTAGCAAAGTGATTAAGAGAGGTCCTTTTAGTGGATTATTTGACAACTTGGTTCTCTTTTGAAGGAGAGACAAATTTGATGGCTTAATAAAGTGATATACTAAAAGTTGAAGAACAATTTCCTAAATCTTCTTTAGACTACATGGGGTGTGATACGAGAAGATTAACTTTTTAAAATTGCCTTTGTTTTGCAATTGAAAAATATGACAAAATAGTGAAACTTTAAAATGATTCTGAAATTGAGTTTTCTACTTTTCTCCTTGTTTAAGACCTAATTTACACAAAATTCAAAAGTGAGAATGATAAAATGTGGTCTGCTTTGAGTAGTCTCTTACTGAGTCAACTTTGTACACATCCAACTCATTTTAGGATACATTCAAATATTCCAACCCCAGTGGACCCTGGATTGGACAGTTTAGATTGGCATTCAATTTTTCAGTATTTGGATTGGTCAATATATAATCTATTTTTCTATACAAAAATGTTTTCTTAAAGAATAAGCAACCTACAGGCCCACATGTATGTTTTTTCAACCAAAATTTTGACAATTTTTTTGTAGAAAAAAGCATCAACCTCGTTATGGCCATTGTTCTGTACATCATGAATCAGCTAAAAGTTAAAATTCAATTCTTTTAATGAAAACAAAGTCAGATAAAAATGACAGGAAAAACAGAGGCAGATACAACAATGAAGAGAGAATCTTATGGACCTAGAAATTATATTATATGGTGATTCAAACTTCTCACATTTGATCTCTCTCTCTCTCTCTCTCTCTCTATATATATATATATATATATATATATATATATATATATATATATATATATATATATGTATGTATGTGTGTGTGTGTGTGTGTGTGTGTGTGTGTGTGTGTGTGTGTATTGATTTATGTATATAAATATATATTTATGTGTATATCATTAATGCTATTTTTTTTGTAATTGTTTTATTAAATGATATGGCCATTCAAACTTTTCCTCTTTGTATGTTATAAATTGTTGGTCTTCATGCCATGTATTCCATTTTTTTTTTCCTCAGGAGATAAAAAGTGTAGAACTTGATAAACCAATTGGTTGGGTTTATATATCCTTATCTGGAACTGATCCTCGGTAAGCAAATATCATTTTCAGATGTTAGATGCCCTTATCTATTTATATGATCAACTGCAGTTGTTTGCATATGATTTTTGTTTGATATCCATATTAAGTGCTTGTTGTAAACATCTCATATTGAGTTTCGTTATTTTGCTACTACCCAAACCATTTAATTACTATTATTATTATTGCACATATTGCAATCTGCTTTTTATAGAGGAATGGCGAAGTCCAGTTGTTTGCAGTACAATGTAGTCCACCCCACAATTTGGTGCCCACATAAGACCACTTTGCATGTATGGTTGATGGATGAGCCTCTAACATAGATGGATCAATTTGGCACTTCCATTTATTTTTCATGCTTGAAGTTGGTTTTTGAAAATAACAATGATGATTATGATAGGGTTTTTTTTTTAGCAAATCACAAAAAGATAAATATATTAATAAAAGAACATTACAAGGGTAGAAGAGTCTGTACCTAACCCGAGTAGAAAAGAAAACCTCACAAAATAAAAATCAGTTCAAGCCAACATATAAACCACAACAAAACCATCAAAATTCAACCAAAATGTCCTGGTTCCTATCCACCCCAAGTTTAGCTGAGAAGTTTGCTACTCTGTTCGCCGATCGTCACACATGAGCAAAAGAGATATCCAATGAGGAGCATTGTCTCCAGATTTCCCTCACCACTGATTGTAGTTTCCAAACTGGGTTCTTTTTTTCCACTAGCCCACTTAATTGTATTTATTGACTCTCCCTCCACAATCAGCCTTCCACGTCCATATCTAACCCAAAGGGATAAGGTTCTTCCTAATTTTCATGCTTGAAAATTACGATTCTGGTTATGATTGTACCAATTTGGCCTGCATGTATGTGGAAGGTTGGAGGATAAGGGCTTGCATATGATCATAATCATCTCATGAGTGGTTGCAAAATAGATGGTCTGAACAATATGATGATGATGGCCCTTCAACCTTTCATTTCTCTATCTTGATTCTGTGGTTATGATAATTGAATCAAAATGAAATTTAGGCCATATGAGTCAATGTTGTGAAAATCGAATCGTATCGTGAAATCATTATACATCTTCAACCGCAAACCGTGTTTCGCAAACCATAGATTCGTAAGATAAGTGTTTTCCCTAAAAAATATTTAATATATAAAATAACGTAAAATATACCTAAAAGGTAATAATATGAACAATTCTCTTTCTTTCAGTATTAAATAAATGTTATATAATTAGTTCATTGGAGTTCAAATTTCAATGCTCCAACTCCCAAAAGTACAAGACCAGTATATAATCCAACCATATTATGAAAAGTCAATAATGAACTAAAAAGTCCTAAAAAAATTAAAAGATCTTAAATGCGTATCAACCCAAACATCAAAAACCATTAAAACAAAATGTTTCATGCTTTTGCATTCCTAATAACCCCACAATTCAACTCCAGGTGGGGTAGTTCAGCTAGAAACGTTCCGCCTCAGGAAGCGGGATGGTGCGAGTTTGAGTCCCCGTGGGGTAACTTGGTGGCTATCTTGTGGGGGTGTGGGACATCACCCAAAGGGGGGGTTTAGTAGGGTTGTGCTCGAGGTTCCCCCCATCCGTCATAAAAAAAAGTAACCCCACAATTCTATTATTTATAAAAATCGTAAGATTTGTTAATAGATAAGAATCGTTCTTCTTATCATATCATATTAATTGTAAGATGTGAATCGTATATCGTAAGATTTTAACAACAAGGATATGAGCTCTATAGTTTGTATCCAACCATCCACCATTCATTCAGATGGGTTGAAAGGGGTTTGACATTGTGGATTGGGATGTGTGTGTGTTTTCCTGTATTGCAATCTGTTAGACACTGAGGCTTGATCATTCTGCTTTACATGTACATAGTTATGGAAATTATCTAGAGAGTTCCGGTTTGCCACCAGCAAATAGCAGCCACGTGCGTGGCCCACCTACGATTGATCAAAATTATGGTCACCTATGATTAACCACTTGGTTAATGCCCTTTTAATATCATTTTCTTATACGTTTCATCTATTCCTTAAGAAATTGGTGTTAAATTCAAGGGACACTCAGGGATTTTTGGGGATACTCAGGGAGCTTTTATCGAGGGCAGACAAATTTTGGATGGCATTTTGATAGCTAATGAATTGGTCCATATGAGAAAGAAAGAGAGGAAATCGGGCTTACTGTTTAAAATTGATTTGGAAAAGGCTTATGACTGTGGATTGGTCCTTTGTGGGTTATCTGTTTGAGAAGATGGTTTTTAGAGGTAGATGGCGGCATTGGATGAAGGCTTCTGTGGAGGATACAAGATACTCTATTTTGGTTAATGGCTCACCCACATCTACAATTAAAGCTAACAGAGGACTGAGACAAGGGGATCCTCTTTTCCCCTTTATATTTACGATGGTCGGTGAAGGTCTGAACAAATTGCTTTTGAAAGCTAGGGAGATGGGCTTAGTAAAGGCTTTGTAGTTAGTCAGGGCGGGTCCAGTGATCACCTATTTACAATTTGCGGATGATACCCTTTTTTCTGCGATCATAGCAGAGCTGAGGTTTTGGGCTATAGTGCGATCTTGAGATGTTTTGAATTGGTTTCTGAGCTCCGGATTAACTTAGGTAAGAGTACTCTTATTGGGGTTGGTTTGGACGACTCGGTGGTTAAAGATTGGGCTAATGAAATGGGTTGTGGAGTGGGTAAGTTGACTTTCATGAATCTTGGATTACCAGTGGGGGGTAATCCTAGACTCAAGAAATTCTGGTCCCCGGTAATTGAGAAGATCAAAAAAAGGTTGGTGGGGTGGAACAAGAAATATCTATCTTTGGGTGGTAGAGTAACTCTTCTTAAATCAGTTCTCGTCTATCTCCCCACTTATTTTCTATCCCTCTTTGAATTACCTAAAGGGGTAGCCAATACAGTGGAAAAACTTTTTTGAAGATTCCTGTGGGGGGATAGGGAGAGGAGGAAGAAAGTGTACTTGGTAGCTTGGCCGGAGTTTCTAAGCCTAAATCCAAGGGTGGTTTAGATATGGTTCCTATTCATTTGAGGAATGAAGCCTTGCTTTGTAAATGAGCGTTTTGGCAAAGAGGTGAACGCTTTGGGGGTTAGAGTTTTGAAAGCTAAATATGGAACTTCAAATATCAATGGATGGAATTTGGGAGAAGAAGTGGACAAGTTGGGTTCCCAAGTCCTTAAAGCGTGGTGGAGGATTTGCCAGGGTAGATCAGAGGTGGGGGATCTGTTCAGAAGACACTTGCGCCTTTTGATTGGCAATGGCAATCGTACTTTCTTCTGGGAAGATGTATGGCTGGGGGACAAGCCTTTAAGGGTGATTTTTCCTAGATTGTTTAGGGCCTCTAGGAACAAGCATACTCTAGTGAAAGACGTCTTTTGCCATATCAATCTAGGGGAGTTGTGGCTCCAAGATATTAAAAGAGACCTTAGAGGTTTTGAGGTGGACAATTTGAATGACCTTTTAGCACAACTGAAGGAATTTTCGATGGATTTGGAGTGTGATGATGAGTTTGTTTGGACGGGAGACTCTTCTGGTTTATTTTCTGTCAACTTTTTGATCGAGGTCGTATCCCAGAACTTGATGCGGGTTGTGGTTCCTAAAGCCCTTATTTGGGAATCCTTGCCCCCCCAGAGTCCAATTGTTTACTTGGTGTTGTGCGAAAAAGAATTTTTTAACAAGGGTGGAGCTTAGGAGAAGAGGTCTTTTAAATTCGGAGGGTGACGCTAAGTGACCACTTTGTGAGTTAGAGGACAAATCTATTGATCATCTGTTTGTCACCTGCCTTGTTTCTTGGAGATTATGGAGTTGTTTCTTGGATCTTATGGGAATTTCTTGTGTTTGTCCTGGATTGTGGGAAGGGGTTATGGAGTATTGGCTTTTATCTGGTTTGAGATCTAGGAAAAAGCTTGCTTGGAACTCGATTCCTTCTGTGGTCTTATGGTCCATCTGGAAAGAAAGGAACCTGAGGGTCTTCGAGGGGACTGCATCGGATTTTAATGACCTCTTCCTAAACACCAAATGGAGACTTTGTTCTTGGCTTTGTGCCAATAAGGAATTCAGGGATTTTGAGGCTAGTGACTTGTTTCAATCTTGGGAGGGTTGTATGAAGTCTTATTTGAAAGTTAGGAAAGTTCAGGCTTTGTGGTCCCCTTGCGGGGAACTCAAATTTAATGGCGATGGCGCCTCTAGAGGTAAATTGGGACCTGCTGGGATTGGTGGCGTGCTTAGGGATCATTTGGGAACCGTAAAAGTTGCCTGCTCAGAATCTGCGAGTTCCAAGGAATCTAACGAGGTGGAACTTCTGGCTATTCGGAAAACTTTAAGCTTAGGGACTGTCTTAGGAGGTGTTAAATTAGTTATTGAGAGTGATTCCTCTAATACTATTAAATGGGCTAGTGGGGAGAAGCGTCCTCTATGGAGGCTTACTACTTTGATGAGGAAAATTAAGGTTTTGTCTTTGGGCTTGGAGGTATCATTCTCGCACATTAGCCGTTCAGCCAATAGTGTTGCAGACTTTTTTGCAAAAAATGGTGTTGATGGAGCTATTCAGGGCACTTTTCATTTATCGGGAGGATAGTTTTGCTGGCTTTTGTACTTGTATTGCTTATTATGGCTTGTTGGGTGTATGGTTCTTTTGGTTGTTCTTTTGTTTTTCTTCTCTTTCTTTGTGGCCTATATATCTTAGGCCCTTTCTTTGTATTTTCTGCTGTCTTCTCTTGTATCTTTTTCTTTTAATGAAATTTCTCTTAACTGCTCAAAAAAAAAAAGAAATTCGAGGGACTTAGAAATTTGCTCTGTAATGCAAAATGTTAATTTTAGGTTGCATTACAAGTGCATTTTTGTAGAGGATGCACTTGTTTAAGTACAGAATAAGGTTCATCTGATAAAGTCTGTCACTGTTCAAAGAAGAAGAAGAAGAAGAAAGAAGCATAGAGGATGGTTGGAACTCATGACTTGGACCAGATTAATCATGTCTTGGCTTTCATGAACAAAAAAAATAAAACTTGGAAATATAGAAATAGGAGGAAATGATATGACATCAAGTGAATTTTCAAGTTTGGAAAGATGAAAAAAGGTGAAAACATGGTCTTTTTTAACTATATTTTTTACATATGTGAAGCCCTTTTAGGACAAAAAGTTGGAAGTATCTGAATTATTTTGTATTTTATATGTGATAAACTTCCAGAACTGAATGAGAGTGAATCTTCAAATGGTACTTCTGCATGTGCTTAGTCCAGACGCCAGGGGTAAGTATCATGCCTATTGGAAAATAATTGGAATTACAAGTATGGGGGGTGTCTAACATAGATAAAGCTCTCGAGAGTGTTAATTAGTCCTTGTCCATCGAAATCAATTAGATCAAATGAGATCTAGGAAAGATCAGGTTGATCAGGGTATACAGTTTAATTGATCGCATGTGGGTCATAAATGTTCTCAAAATGGATTGAAAACCTTATCCTAGATGCATCTCAATCTGAGAATTACTATCCAAGTCATGGATCATTGATATGATGTCTACTGATGCAAATCTGTTGCTCAATGCAGTATTGGGCTCACTTTCCGTGATCAACAATTTCAACTCATGTGCCATCTTGAAATTTTTCTCTCTCCAAGACAATGAAGTCTCAAAATCCAAATCAAAATGAAGGAAATTTGAATGAAATATGATGGATTTTCCCAATGACATCAACTTCATCAGATGCAATCCACTTTCTGATCTGAAAGTGCTCCAAATAGACACCAATACATTGGTCATGTCAACTTGAATGCAAAAAAAAAAAAAAATGCTCAAATTTACAGAAGGAGAGGTTACCAAAAGGACAAAAATATTAGAAGGGTTATCACTTGCACATTGGTTTGCACGGTATTACCTTGCACACTAGGCAGGTGATAGGTCCGTTGGAAAGGTTTTTGAGTACGAGTACTACCAAAAATCACCTTGACTAGATGAATCAAGCCATGTTTTTGAAAGCTACAAATTTTAAAGATTAAAAATATAATTGAATTGATTAAACTTTTGTGAGATTAAAAAACATGACTTGGTTGATTCAGTTAAGGTATTAAGGTTATCTTTTATGGGCCACATATTTGAGGAAACACTTTTATAATGGATCCATCACCATCTCATTTGGTGGGCTCCATCCATGCCTAGGTGATTATTTCACAAAATACTGTATGTATGTGTGCAGCCTACTTGTGTATGTGTATGCATATGCTGTGCAGTTTGTGCCTTTCTTCTGTCTTGGGTCTCCTTTGGTCATCTCTTGGTTTACCCTTCCCTCTGTACGAATACCCCATACTTGGGCACTAAGGGCACATTTGTTTGCTTTCTCATGGGAAGAAACAAAAAAAAAATCATAGATTTAAGAGGAAAATATTTCACTGGAAATAGAGATGAGAATTCTGTTTCCTAAAAATATTATTTTTTTATGGTTATTGAACCTAAACATGGTGTGAGAAATCACTAGTGAAACACAAATAAATCAACCACATCCATTCAATTCATTTTATCAAAAAGATAGAGCAAGTGAGCCTTACCAATGCCCATAATTGCACACACAAAGTGTATGAAGCCCGAAAATATGGTTCAAAATGAACTTGTAATCTATTCAAGTCACTAGCAAACATGAAAAAAAATTAGAGATTGGAGGTTCCACCAAATGCCTATGATTTATTTTTTCGAAAGATCATCAAATGCCAATGAAATTGTTGGGTCACATCAAGTTTGGATTAGGTCAAGTGACTTGATTTTTTATGCATGTACCAATTTACAAATGGTCAAATTAGGTCAACTCATTTATTGAGTTGAAACTCTATTCTTCTATGTTGGGTTTGAGTCAAGTTTTGGGTTGTGGTTTGGATCACATCGTGGGTTGTGTTTGGGTTGAACTTGAAGCGAGTCAAAATTGGGTCGGATTGGACTACATGATCGGATTTGGGTGGGTTTGATTGGACCTACGTCAAGTCACTCACGGGGTTTGCTTCAAGCCATTTAGGTTTGGGTCAAGTTTGTATAATAGGTTGGGATTGGATCAATTGGTGGGTTGGGTTGAAGGCTGAAGTAGGGTGATGCCTCAATTAATTTCGTACCTTTTCATAGGGTAATGAGGTGAGAAACAGTGTGTGTGAAGAGGGACTTTTTTCCTCAATTGTGAAACTAGTTTACTATGAAAACACTTGCAAAGAAAACTATGCTGAGAAAAGGCTTTCATTGGAATACCTAGTTTTCCTTTAGGTTTTCATATGAAAATTAGTGCAAACAAATGTTCCCTTTGAGAGGACTACTTGCTCTGGGATTTTAGGGACTCCTTGCCATTTTCTGGTTGATGGAAAGTGGAGCAAAATAAATGAGACCCCTCTTCTTTTATAGAATAACCTCGTCTGTCAATTTTCGACCTCCTTGGAAAATGAAATTTTCAAAAAACTTTTCCTTGGAAAATTTCAATTTTCTACTTAGTTTTGACCTTACCACATTTTCCGCTGTTCGCATTTCCGTGGTATTTTCTGCTCACTTTGCACTCATCTTCCATGCCTCAGTCAAGGGTCTTGAAAAATTATTAAAAAAGATGTTTAGGGAGTACGGAGTCGAAATTATTGGTATTGAAATATAGGGGTGCAACTTAAGCGGGTGACTTAGGTTAAGAGTAATCTTAGCCAGCCCATATTAATTCGGGTTACTTCTTTTTGACCTATTCATATTTTTACCCTTTTCTAACTTACTCATAACCAAACCCATTTTTAAAAACCCAATCCATTTTTAATTCGGGTCAGATTAAATGGAAAGGTCATGGGTTAACCTGTGTAATTAAGTGGATAATTGGGTCTATATACATTGTTCCAAGAAATGAGGCAATTCATAAAAAGAAAATCTCCATCACTAAAACAGTTAGGTCTAAAAAGTCATCAAATAAAGATATAAACAATGAGGAGTGTGTTTTTATATGTATATAATTTGGTAATTTAGGTGGGTCGGGTTACACAAAGCATGACCCTAGCTTGGCCCAAATTCAAAACGGGTCACGTTTTTTTCCCTTAAGCCAAACCCATATTTTAAATGAGTTGGGTTAGTTTGCCCATATTTTGGGCTTAGTTATTAGGTTCAAGTTGACCCAAACCCAAGTTATACTCCTATTGAAATTTAGAACATTTGGTCCTTTTTAGATCGTGTAAGCAAATGAAGAAGATGTTTTGCCTGTGCATTTTGCATGGGAAAATAAGATTTTGTTGATTTTCATGATATTTCAAGAACATGAGGCTTTAGCTGTGTAACTTTCTTCCCTGCTTTTGCAGAGAGGTGTTTATCAATACATTCATGCTGCAACTTGTGGTGCTTTCTAATCACTTAAATGGAAGAGATACTCACATCCGTCAGATTAAAGTTTATGGCCCTCGACCGTATGTCATCCTCTTTCTTTTTGCTTTTCGCTTCATGTTGGTCTAACAACTAAAGCTGACTTTTGCGTTATGTTTACAGAAACCCAATTCCTCATCAACCATTTCAATTTACTTCACGAGAGTTCATAACTTACTCTTCCATAAGATGAAAACTGTTAGAGTTCAGCTGCTAGAATCCCCTGGGATTGGAAGTCTTAGCCATGAGTAAAAATACAATTCATCCAGATCCCAGAATCATGTGATATGAAGCAAGTTTGGTACCTCCACCCAAGGACTATATGGACTGTATGGAGTTTCTCTTGGACAAATCTCTTGAATGTTTGTTATGTACTTGAGCATTGGATCTCTTTGTTTGCCAAAGTTCCAATGTCTTTCTTGCTGGTTACAGACTTAATCCAAATGCCTGGGAGCAGCTTTTAACAATGGTCTTCTTCCCTTCATTTTTGTTTTGTTATAAATAGTTGCTTACCTTGTATCATTGTAAAAGTTAGCATTATTGCTCATGTTGTATGTATTGTACCTTCGTGTCTCTCTCTTAGCTAGATTTGTTCAGCATTATGGATTTATGGAATATGGACTAAGAGACCCGCATTGGCGAGGGATGGAAAAAGCCCACTTCTAGGTAGGGTGCAACTTGGATGGCGAGTCAAAATTTGGGTTTACTATTTTTTTTTTCAACTCATATTTTTGCTTTCTTTTAACTTGTTTATAATCCATTTCATTTTAAAAACTTGAATTCATTTTTTATTTGCACTGACCAATTTGAGTTGTGATAAATGGGAAATAGGTCAACTTGGATAGTTAAGTAGATAATTGAGTCTATATACATTGTATCGGTATCTTCGAAAAAAAGAGCCATCTATGAAAAAAGTCTCCACCACTTGTAGGAGCACTTTTGTTATTTGTATTCACGGGCTTTTTTGTAATTGTGCTTGAGGGATACCATTTAAAAATATGTGATTAATCTCTGAGGGTTGGCTTGGCGGTCAAGAACTCGCTTGAGATGCGAGAGTTCTTGAGTTCAAGTCACTCTTAACACAAAAGGACCACTCTCGTAGTATTACTTAGTGTTTGTGGGTAGGGAGGTCTGCACATGCTTCAAGGATTAGTCCGATGCTCTAAGAGGTTTGGACACTTTGGTCTTCAAATATATATATGTGATTAGGATAAGAAGGGGATTTTCTTGTAAGGAGGAGGGAAGAGGAGGTGGCTAAAAGAGAAGCTCTTCACCTCCCCCTTTTGGGCTAGGGTTAGAGTTAGCTTTTATTGCCTTCAATAAATTTCTTGATTATTATTTCAAACTAATCAAACCTTATCTGATTTTTATTGGAATGATTTCATCGTGTGGGGACGATGTTGCGGCGTTGATTGCCGCCACTTTCAAGATGTTGAATCACCACCAGAACATAGTTATTATAAAGAGCTAGTCTAAAATATTATCAAGTAAAGATTTAAAAATAAAATAAAATGAGAAGTGTGCTCTTGTTTATATAATTCAGATAATTTTTTGGCAAATAAGGTTATACATGTTGAGATTCATTGATGACTTGTTATGTGTTTGGTGGGTTGAGCTTGAGGTGTGGGTCAACCCAATATGAAATATGTTTAAATGGCTTAATTTTTGCGTTTCATCAGCTTTGGAGTTTTTGATGTATGGTAAAAGTCTCTAACAATTAGTATCAGAGCACGTGTTACGTCTTATATTCAGATCGTGGTGAAGGCAATCTAGAACATGGACAATTAGAAGAGATTGACGGGAAGCATGGTGGTTTGTTGTTCTATGAGTTCGCGTTGAGGGAGAGTTAAACATTCATCGATGACTTGTCACATGTTTGGTGGGGTCTAGCTAGAGTGTAGACCAACTTAATATGAGATATGTTTAAAAGGTCTGATTTTATGTGTTCCATTGATTCCAGAGCAGTTGGTGTATTAGTGAGGTCCTAACAAATACAAAACAAGACCTAGCATAACTCAAATTAAAAAATGGATCAATTTTTTTTTCCTCATATTGAACCCATATTTTAAACGGATTCGGTTAGCCTGCTCATATTTTGCCCTTTGCAACTCTACTAGGACTTGGAATACATTGACCCCTAATAATGAATTGAAGAAAAAAGGGGGATTTTTTTTTTTACCAATGTCTCTGTTTGTCTTTTTCGTTTTTTGACGAGCGTCTGTACTGCTATCATGTCAAGACATGGGATGAACTTACCCTTCTGTGATATTGTAGGATTACAACTAATACATATAAGATTTGTTCTTAGGATTTACACATGAAGATTTGAATTAGATATTATTTAACTTAATAGTTTAAAATATAACATACAATTCAAACCCTTAAAATGTAAATCCCAAAAAAAAAAAAAAAGGAACTCTATTAGTTGTAGTATCATAACTTGGGCCAAAGTTGTGGTACTGCAATGTAGTAAAAACATTTTAACTTCGAGGCTTTGTCAATTCATACAAGGCACCCTCATGGAAAGATGAATCAAACTGGCAAGAATACTTGGTGATTTCAAGGCTCACCTAAGTGGAAGTGGGAGTAACAGGCATTGCCCCAAGCGAAGATGCCACAAGTTATTTTCTTGTATGTGGACTACAATAATGTTTATACACATCTTAAGGTAGATCTGTATTGAACAAAAGGCATTTAACGTTTCCGTATTGAACTAATGAGGATGATTCTATTAATTGGATCTAGTAGTATTTCCCTCTAATGAAATCTGTCAAACGTTTCGCCTCCTCTCTTTGCTGCTTCAGTACACCATGAATAACATCAACAATTGATATCATGCCGACAACTTTTGCTTCTATTACTGGTAAATGGCGAATCTGTTTGTCTGCAATTGTGAACTATTGTTAATGAGTACCTCTTAGGATCATTTGATTACCAGCAACCAGAAGTGTTGAACTCAAATGCTGTCCCATGACATGCCATTTGACTAACCTGTCATCAGTTGCATAGCTTGTAGAATGTTTGTATCAGACATCACTGTAACAAGCTTGTTCTGTGAAAATACATGAAGGAATGAGGGGAGGGAGAAAGGGAAATGGAAAATCTATTGTATTATGTGGAGAGAATTTGAAAGCAGGAACCAACCTCATCAGTCATGATTTCTTTAACTTTTGTTGATTGTGAAGATCTTCCTTGGATTATTACCTTCTTCAGATAGTCTGAATTTTGATGTTCAGTTCAAGCATGAAAAAACACGCACAGTGGTTTTTAGTTTGTGCTTCCCATAATATTATGACTAAACAGTGATCTAGAAGTGAAAATGTGTTAAACAGTAGAATGCTTAGTTCATGGCTAGGCAGTGAAAGTTTAGGAGAAATGAATTAAATCTTATAAACTGGTTTGGAGAATCTGATATTGGATGGTAAAATTATAGGAGTGATGACATAGAACCCTAAGGACCATTTGATATGGGGAGAAAAAATTGAGGCAGAGAGAATACAAGGGGCGGGCGATAAAGTAAGACAAAAATGGAGAATGACACCGAAGTTCAAATCATTAGCAACATTTTCTGATTGACCAGAAATTAATTTTCAGTTGTCTACGTGTTGCTTCCAAAGTACTGGCTGAATTCTGATTTAGTTCTCATGGGATTCTAATGGAGCTGCGAAAACTTAAGTAAATTATTGAATTTAAGAAACAACTCGACTTCTACAAGGAGGTTGAATGGCCAGTACCTCTTTCTGTAACAATTCCTGCAATCAGTTTTTGCTCCCCTGGCTTTACAACTACCAAAGATCCGACATTGTTCTGTGTCATCTGCAATTCATACCTTTCAACGTAAATCCAAACTGTCGAGCACCAAAATGAACAGAAACATAGGGTTCAAAACTTCAACCCAGATAGATGAGAATGTCTTATGACAATGATACGATGAGCAACAAAACCTAGACAAGTCCTTGTTCTCTCCTTAGGTATGCATCTACATCAAGTTATATGTTGAAATGTATGTATGTTCAATGCAAAAATCGATCTCTACATTCTTCACAGCATCATAAACAGTGTCATCTGTGCAGCACCAAAGCAATGGACCATCTCCATGTCCTTTTGCTTTTAGAAGATCTGCAACTGTTGTAAATTCCAATGATTTGTATTCAGATCTTGGATCAGAGACTGTACATCCAACTCGTGAGAACACTCTGGACCTGAAAACTGTATCTTTCACATGCAAGCTCTGTACAACTCCATGCTTAAGCATGGTAATGGTTCGAGGGACTCCTCGCATTTCCAACCTGCCAAAAGAAATGAAGCCTTTATACTGAGAATGAGTCCCAACGTCCAATCCAGAACAAATATTTTATATGTAGATGAAGGACAGATACATAATTGATGGTAAGCCCGAGATTTCCATCATTCTAGTTGATGATCATAACTGTTGGTAAGCCTCATTTTATTCATTTTGGAAAGTTCGATAATCCACAAATTTTCGTATGCATCCATCATTTTAATCATGTAAAAGAACTTGGGCATTTTGATCCCTCTTGACCACATCATAAGAAATTAAGAACTAATATCCGGCATATTTCCTTCCCTTCACTCTCCCCCTGCACCAGCCCCTTCCCCCCCCCCAAAAAAAATCTCTTTACCACCCACTCTCCATTGGATCTGTACCCAGTGGATCTCATGCACCCAATGTTCTTAAGGTCTGCTTTTCAAAAGCTTGGAGATGATTCCCCAATCAGAGAGCCAGGTGGGAATGATCTTCATAATGTATTCTCGATCAATTCCAAACAGTTAAGAACATAATTATTTGGTTTTATTCATCCCTTTGTTCCATCCATGACATGATGAAACGTGGAGTTACTTAAAGGAGAAAGGTATAACTTAAAGCCATCTTAAATAGATAAATAAAGGCTTTGACGATGCTGATGATGATGAGGTTTTTCGCCAAGGGGCTTAAAAAAAAGTGATTAGTTACCTGATGGAGAAGAGGACTTGAAATAGATGAACAGCTCTTGCAGCAGTGGTGAAGGTGATAATTTGAGTGTGCTGTGCTATTCCATGGGCAATTCGAGGGACACAACAGTTCTTGGGTTTCATGTTATGTAGTCATTCCTTTCCTCTTAGAGAGAAGGGATTCTTGGATTCTTAACTTAGCACGAAATCCTCTGATGCTTGTAACTGGTAAGAGGAGCAGCAAGCGTGCGTATCTTACCTTGTGAAGGGCATTTGAGGAGACTGACTTCACTCACAAATCTCTACCTGATAATTTTTTTTTTTTTTTATTTTATGTTTTGTTTGATTGCACTTGTTTATTCATATGATGCTAACACACACGATTGGACTATGTGGTCTAACATGTTTGAACTTTTAAAAAATAGCCGTTTGAATTAAATTATTGTTATGAACTTTTTTAAAATAGTCGTTTGAACTGAGTTATTAACTGAATTAAAAAAAAAAAAAAAAAAGAATATGAGGCATTCATTTCCATCTAGGAATTTGGATTTAGTTTGACACCGATCCAGTGGAAGTGAATCTGATGAAGCATTTGTAAGAGATGCTGGACAACAAGAGCAAGGAAAAGATAGGAATCTGTCTCAATTTTCACAGGGCAAGAGGGTTTTGGAAGGGGTTTCAGATTTGGAATGAGCAGATGGCAAGGAAACCTTGCTCAGAAATCCTCCGAAATTTTTCCAAAGAATTGGATTCGATTCCATATTTATATCTTAAAGGAAAGACGTCTGCAAGCAAAACTATGTTGCTATATTAGAGCTTCCTCAGACAATCTCAACTCCAACTATCACCGAAAACCAGACCTACCTACCTTTCTCTGCTGCACAACACCATCAACTTGAAGCGGCCATGGCAGAACAGACAGGAAGGATAAGGTTCCTCTCTTGGCTCTCCGGCTGGACAAATCCGGCATCTCCCCCTCGGCTTCCTCCGCCTCGGCCCCAATCCACAGTCCCAGTTCAGAGGCCGCAACTGTTCCGCCCACCACTTTCCCAACCCCAACTCCCATCTCCTTTAACTTCTCAGCCACCATCATCCTCTCAGATCCCTTCTCCATCGCAGCAAGCTTCTCAAACTCAACCACCACCTACAAAACCCACTCCCGAGTCAGAAGCAGCTCGCCCCCCGTCCCCAGCACGTACGCCACAGGCGCCACTTGCTACTCCAACAGCCGCTCGGCCCCAATCACCATCCCGCACGTCTCCCCAACCACAACCAGAAATTCGGCCGCAAGAAGCAACTCAGGTAGCCTCTGGGCCTCCATCTGGCACAGCCTCTCAACAACAACCAGAAACTCCAGCGCCCTCTCAGCCCTCATTTCCATTCCGTCCATCTTCTCAGTCAGAACAGGTAACTGGGACAACTCCTCAGCCTCCATCTCCACCTCGAGCAGCCACTCAACCACAATCAATTAGCGGAACAACCTCTCCCCCTCGGCCCCCTTCTCCGTCTCATGCAATATCCCAGTCTCAACTAGCAACTCAGACGGCAAGTCGGCCATCATCTCCATCGCTTGCCGCATCACAGTCCCAACCAACGAGTCCAGAATCTCAACCAGCAGTTTCAACACGAACGGCTTCTCGACCCACATCTCCATCTGAGGTGACTTCAAATCAGCAATCACGAGAAGACTCTCAGCTGTCACCGTCGAATGGGATCTCTTCTCAAACTGAATCGCCATCGACCCTTTCTAGGGAATCTCTTCAACCCAAACAATCGTCTCAGCCCCTATCCGGAGATGCTCGGACTGCTGCAGAGGACTCAACTGAGCCGGTCCAGCAGCTGCGAACAAGTCAGCAATCAGCTGACGTAAATAAGGCTACTGAGGTACCAGCGACGGAGGAAAAATCCATTCGGCCACCACAAGGAGCAGAGGACACTGCTGTTCCCGTTGAAACCATTCACCGTCGACAACCAGAAACAGAGCAGGAAGCGACCAAAGATGAGAAACTGAAAACCGAGAACCAAGCACATGCACACGAGGAGTCCAAGCTACAAGAGGAGGAGGAACCAACAAAAGATACAGATGGTAAGCTTCTTGACATTGCACTGAGTTCGAAGGTTAGAGTTCATTCAGACATGAAAGCTGAAGAAAAAAAGGAAACAGCAACCCTGGAAGCCAAGCAATTGGAGGAGCAAGCCTTTATCAGTAAAGAAGATGTAGCCCCAACAGGTTCTGAAGACAATGGCCCGAAAGAAAGGCGAACAGAGAGTGGCATGCCACCAAAGGCTTTTACACCCCCTCGAGAAGAAGCATCTCTGCAGAAAAAGATTAGGGAAGGTGTTTCAAGATCCATACAGAAAATTGCAAGAGAAAATCGAATGGAGCCTGGGGATGAGCAATCGGCGAGTGTCATAACCCTTGCAGGTGAAAACAGAGGAGCATCCTTGAATGCAGGATCCAATGCGGGAAAGAAAGAAGCCCATCTCCCCATTCAAAAGGGCTACACACTCAGGAAAGGCAATGAGACAGAGGAGAAGACTGAAACGGAAGGAAGTTCTAAGGGAAGACCAAGAAGTATTCAGTGGAGTGGATTTCGGGCCATGTGTACTTGCATCAACAACAATACGCAGAGCATAAACAACTCAATTTTCTTAAACAGTTCCTGTTCTGAAAGGAGTCCTGGGGTTCACTTTGTTTTCTCTGGCAATCGACCTCAAAACATCAAACAAAAGGAGAAGAAGGAATCCTCTGAGGAGGAGACTCATCACAAGCCAACCACTGAAAATGGAGTTCAGACTGCATAGGATTCTGAGTGGCAAATGCATTAGTAATATAGCCCAGCTGAAGTTGGCACTCTTCCTACCAAAATATCTCAAAAGACGAAGAAACAAAATAATTGTACAGTATACAAAGAAAAAATGAATCTCAATGCTGAAGCTGTAATATGTTTTCATTGCTACTGGTTTGCTGCATAAGAAGCAACTCTTGTAATCATGTATACAGGTACAAATAGAATATTTGAATGTATATAAGTCATGTTCAGTAAATTGAACTTCAATATTTATAGCTATTATGTGGACATTACAATGTTAATTGAATCTTGTTGGGAGAAATTGCCTTCGACCATGCGCACAACAATATCGGAAAAACTAAAAAGCTAATTAAGAAAGAGAAGCAAAACACAACACAGAGATTTATATGATTCTCTTTCGGTATGTCCAAGAGTTCATGCCAATCCACTGTGCTTAAAGTAAAAAAGAAAAAGAAAAAAGAAGAGACGGCTCTCGATACAGTTGTTCCCTCTCTCTCACAGAGCAATTGTATATACTATCCTAGTTAGGGTTTACCGTGACTGTGCATGTCCGATCAACCGTACACTCTGGATGATCAGACTCCACACAACCTAACAAATCTCTCTTACAGTAAGAGGAAACACTCTTCAAATCAAGAATTAAAATAACATTTGAGCGACGGAGATTCCACTGCATCTCTATAGAGCGAAAAACAGATGATGCCCAAAATATATTTTCATCTCAATCAAATTATATACGAAACGTACACACTTCTTCCTTTGCTTGGCTGTGAAGCAAAAAGTATAAAATTATTGTGCTGAAGCTAAAATGCCAAGTGATGAGAATGGGAGGAGAAAGAACTTGGAGGGCAGAATAATTCCTTTTTTTTTTGAGCGGTAACAATAAAATTTCATTAAAAGAGAAAGGGATTAAAGAGAGAGAAGACAAACCAAGAGGCCTAAAAGCATTAGAGCAAAATAAGAAAAAGAAACAAACAAGAAAAAAACCAAGAAATACCAAAAGAATCCAAATAAAAAAGATGCTTTCCACAAGATTGTCAACACTCAATTTGGCGAAAAAATCAGCTACGCCATTAGCCGAACGTCCGACTTTGGGCAGAATAATTCTTTGAATCAAGTGTTTGAATCGAAAGGTTTTGTAGGTCATCCAAGTTTCTTCTCAATTCTCATGCGACTATAGTTTAAAAGTATTCTTAGAGAGGATGCCAATTGATGAATAATGTGGTGTTATTCATTATTGTGTTGAGAAATGGCTAGGAATGAGAAACCGTGGGAAAACTCAGTGTAAAACTCTCACGGATAGTATCCACCGTCCTTAGGACACAACAGATGAGGCAATGGGGGCTCGAGCATAATTGATTATGAATACAATTCACATCCATGGTTGAAAATGAGAAAAAAGAGCAATGTGATTTTTAACCTCAGTGAGCCTCACAGGAGAGCTAAATGCGGACTCGCTCATGGGCAACGTGCGAACGTCTCCCAGCCGAAAGATTTTCCTACAATATATTATACAACATATAGAATAATAAATATTTTATTAATAATTTAAGAAATGTCAAATATCATTTTAAATACCGTATGATATTTTAATCTTGACTTCAACAGAACATTCTTAGAGTTTAGAGTTACTGCCTGGAACTTGTACTCGTATATTTAAAGTAGAGTATCATTGAAATATGTTGCACCATTGGTAATTGGAAATGAAGAAATATCACGGCCGCTTACTGACAATGGAAGCAAAGAAATAAAATTTGGCTCACGTTCACATGCAGCTGTCAAATGCTTGAGGAAGAAGCCATCATGCAAGTAATTAGGGATTTCGGGACACAGTCACGAATTATAGTGTGTATTGGCCCCAGTGTACCGAGAAAATGAATGTCGATACTAATCAATTGTATATTGACCGCAATGTACTGAGAAAATGAATGTCGATAGATATCACTCGCAATACATTGGTCCATTGTAGCCGAGGTGAAGAAGGGTGTGGATGAATGCGTATCCGCATATTATGGCCAATACATATCATTTTGCCGATATAAGTGTAATGGTAACCCGTATCAGTGAACCAATTTTCAAAATATCGGCCAATATTTATATTTAAAAAAAAAAATCTTTAAAAATCAGCTTCCTTTTGTGTTATTTATTTATTTTTTAATAAAAAATAAAAAATATAAAAATACCGATATTAAAAAAGAAAACCAAAAGAGGAGAGAAATTTATCGGAACGAGTCAACTGACCCTATTTTAGACTAGGGTCATATTTAACGTATGGTTCCGATAGATTTTTATCTTTCGATTGTATGGTGTATCCACGCTATGCACACAAAATGGATGATTATTCTATTTTTATCATGGAATGGTTATTTGATTTATTTTTTTTCGTCTTTGGAGCATAATAAAAATAGAAATTCTCAGGTTAGTAAAAATCATTAGGAAAAATTCCTGGATTCCTCAACTTCGATAAAATTGCCGAATTTTATACCGCTGGTTCTAATCGTGAACCAACGGGTATAGTATCGGCCAGAGAGAGAAAAATTAGGCTGAATATCGGCCGGTTTTTATTTAAAAAAAAAAAACAAATATCGGCATGGGTCCAGTCGGTATCTCAACCTATATTACAAATATGGGCCGATATTTATATTTTCTAATTTTTTTAAAACAACCTTTTTTATTTTTTTTAAATGATTTTTTTTAAAAAAAACCACTGAAATTTTCAAAAAAAAAAAAAAAAGACGAGAGAGAAAAAATTCGGCCGAAAATTCGGTCCCATATACATGGAATGCAGGCCATTTCAAATTTTCACCCATCTTCTAATATAACTGGTTTGATGTGATCATGTTTCATAAATAATCGGGTTAGATTGTTGTTAGGTGACCTAATATATTCATTTATCTGACTAGTTGACGGGGATTTATCTTTTTTAATTACCAATTGGGTAGGATTTGTAAGAGATGTTTGGTGAAAATCTTTGACTTCAAGCAGTAGCATCTAAGGTTTAAATTTTAAAAGCGAGTTTCCTTTCTATGGTCGCAGGCTAGGCCTAGCCCCGCATATTTTTTTTTGTGTGAAGCTTGTCCATCTTACCAATAAATTCGGCCCATTGACATTTTAACACTTTTTTTTATAGAGGTGTCCGAGGTTTTTTAGAGCATCTAATTAATTTTTTAAGTGTTTGCAAGTCTACTTACTCACATGTATCGAGTATAATTCCAGAGAGTGATTCTTTATAGTGAAATAGAAATTGAACTCAAGACTCCTAGTGTGCAAGACAGGTTTCTGACTAACCCACGAACTCTTTAAGATTGGCATTTTACCTTTTTTCAATCAAATTGATCTTAAATTGGACCTTCAATTAACAAAAAAATTAAAATTAGCCCATTTAACCATGAGCTTTTGGGCAAGGCACAATCATCATAACAAATAACGCTGACAAAAATCTCGGAAAAATAACAATATCGTGATAAAAACATATTTTTATCGTTAATACCGTTAAAATGGGTTTTTATCGGTAAAACTGCCTTGTTATCGTGAAAAACAAATAATATCAAGATAAAATGCGTCATTTCCTATTTTCTCCCCAAGCTCTCACTCTCCCACAGTCACACGCTCGGAACTAACGACACCTTCACTTCCGTATTTGCACGCTTCCGCACTTAAAAGGTGGCTAGAAGAATTCTTTTGAATTTTTATAATTATAAGATAAATTATAAGAAAATATTTTTTTATGAAAAAAATTTGTTTGATAAATATTAATAGAGAAATTTGATTTATCATCGATTTCATGATAATTAATAGTATTAGTGGACTTGTAATATTAATAATTAAAATTTATATTCTAACATGAATATGATTATTGAATAATATTCATGAGATTGAATAATAATATTCCATTCTATAAAAAAATATACAAGTGTCCGTAGATTTCATCAAATAAAATTAACGTAAAAACTCATAAACATAACTCGAAATAGATTTTTAATCTTTACATTCCATCTGTAAAATTTGAAAAAAAAAATTACATATAAAATTATTTTTAAGTCCTATCGAGCATCAAAACAAATAAAATAGATCCATCATTTGGTTGGCTCTGTGTTTAAATATATAGGGTAAAGTGTCACATTCCAATATGCTAATGATCATTTAACTTCTTTTTTTTACCTTCTCTCTTTATATTTTCCTGTTAAATTCCTGATAAAAATCTAAAAATTTAAAAATATCCCACTATTTACAATTGCCGTTAATATTCTGATAACAAGATTTGTGACATTAGGCACAATAAGTGGCTAAAATACTCAGTATTCCTTTCTTGCACTTAAATTACTTGGTTGCCCAAAATATGAGAAATCGGTCAGTCCATGAGTGTAGTAAATATAATGGTTCATACAAAGTTATAGTTGGAAATTGTTGTGTTATTTTATATATTTGTTAGTAAAAAAATTTAGAAATATTTAATTTACATTTTTAAAAAGGTATTTTCTTCTTTTAATTTTTAAGAATCTAATTTTAAGGTAGAGTTTTCCAAAAAAAAAAGAAAAAGAAATAGCTTAAATTTTTTCTTAACATGTCAAAGAGCGAACTCCATAGAGTTGTTCATATGAAAAGAGGATATAAATGACAACTACTTACGAGTAAATCGTCTTAGATTATCGCTTGGAGAAACAAGAAAGTTCCAAGTGTTTTCTTGGGACTCATGAGCTGATACGATAATTCATTAGAAAAATTGTAATATAATTTAAAAAAATTCAACTGTCACAAAAAGGAAAAAAAAATGTTAGAATCTGTAAAACCTGATCATCAGAGATGTACTATTGATCCGAAATGTACCATCAATCTCTCTGCCTTTTTAAATTTAGAAAAAAGCCGAATTAAAATATGATAAGTGTTAAGGACCAATACAGATTGGCCAGAATGAATATTAGTTGATAAGAAATACTCCTTCTGTCTTAATTTAGTTGTCTCATATGCATTTTGAGATTGTTCCAAAATAGTTGTCTCATATGCATTTTGGATGAGTTACAGGATGTTTGAGAGAAGTTCGTAAGACTTTTGAGAGTCTTTCCTTAAAAAATTTAAAATTTTAAAATGGAACAACTAAAATAGAACAGAAAGAGTAGATCGTACCAATGTGAATCCAAGTTCAATCACACATGCCAGGATATACAGTCTCAATATCAGAAAATCACCATCATTTATTTCAAAAAGACTCTTCAAAATTTTCTTTTTCACTCAACTCTATAACAATCATATTTTTTAGGATGACCATCCTAACGCGGGAATACTCTTTTAGTAGACATGAGTTTTTCGGATTTCCCACTTTGCCCCCATCAGCCTCCATCAGCAAAAATCGGCTCAATTCCCTGAAAAGTGAACCGATTTATGTGTAAAATGATCCGGTCGGTGCATCGATTTGGACTCTCAAGAAATCGGTGCACCGATTTTCAAGTGATTCGGTCGGTGTACTGATTCACTGAAAAGTGAACTGATTTCTGGGAATGGATGAGGGGCAAAATGAAAAGTTCACTAAAACCTGTGCTTCCTAAAAGATAACGTCTGTGTTAAGATGCCCACCCTATTTTTTATTTCTCCTTATTCTATCATGTCCTATTTTACCACTTCAATCAATCATCATACTTAACACATACTGCCTATCTTTTCTTAATGCTCAATAACTATTTCATGTTGTAAGTCTCATTCTTAAAATATAAAAGTAATTAAACAATTAATGAGATGTGAGGTAGCAAGTAATACCTATGCCATTTTTAACATCTTATTTAGACCTCTCAAGTAAGGAAAAAAAAAAAATTAGGTTTGCACTTTTTCATTTTCTAAATTTGTACTTACTTCTTAATTAAGTCTACGTTGTCAACTATAGGCTGAGTACCTTCCAATTTTGAAGATTTCCCACGAGATATTCGGTCTACACAATCCAAATTATGAGCCTCATCACATTGAACAGGTGGAACTATTTAATCTACATATGAGATTCTAGTCCACAAGTAAAGAAACGTAGAATTTTAGAGAAAATACCATATAGTGTACGTATTCAACCATCATAATACAAAGAAGCATACACATACTACATATGTAGCGTTACGACTTACAATTGGAATTGTAGAGGGAGATACACGTAACAACCAATACAAATGTAATTTATGTAACAATCAATACAAGTGTCAATATTGAAACCCGACTATGATACTAAAGAAAATTATAAAAAATTCACATATTATCACGTGGGATGTCTGAAAAATTCTATTCATTTATCAAATATATTCCATTATTGTAAATATATACAAAAATATGTAAATTACTAGTAATTCATGCATGTTACTTTATCCTAACTTAAACATCTTCCTTACATCTTAAAACAAGTGATATGACAGACATCCATATTAGAACGAGTGCACTGCAATGTATGTGCAAGTGAGTTAATTAGTTGTATCCGTCCTTAATTAGATGGCCTAAGATTGCTTGAAGTTACAAAAATACACCTCCTTCAAAATAAATAACACTTATTAGTCTTCATTGTATGGTACGTGAGTTGGATAATAATAGATTAATAGATAATAGACCTTCTCATGCAAGAAAGCGGCTTCTCTTTCATTGACTTGCCTTCTTTCTGTAAACACCATATATTATTATGAAGGGGACCGATCACGTTCTCATCGTTTCCAGTCTACCTTTTCTTCATTTCTCTCTGTTTCCCAGTAAAAGCGTTTAGCAATTCCCGAGGAAGAATAAGGTACAAAATCACACGGATATGGCAATCTCTAGAGGAAATTCGGTTTTATGGCTTCTCTTTGCTCTTTCTTCCTTGGTCATCTTTGCTGCAAATTCTTCATCTTCAATTCTTGTAAGGGTCGATCACTCAGGAAAAGGAGATTATAAGACGATTCAAGCTGCTATCGACTCCGTTCCAAAAAACAATACTGATGAGTTCTTCATCTGGATTAAGCCGGGTACTTACAGGTGCACTCTCTCTCTCTCTCTCTTTTTACTCTATCTGTCTCAAAATTACTTATCCGATTTGTTTATTTTTAACTCCAAATCGCATTCTAACATGATCGGAATACGATCTCGTAAGCACCACGGTTGATGTCCATTCACCTCATTCTCATCATTTGATTGAAGATTAAGATAAATATTTGTCTGAAAATTTTATTCTTGAATTTTTTTAATTTACGTGTGGGAAATTGTGGAAAACCCAACTTAAAACTCCCCACCGGTGATACCCACTACCCTTAGGGTACACCAGGTTAGGCCATGAGGGCTCGAACTTGGCACCTCCCGCTTCTTGAGGCGGGAGATTAACAAGTTGAGCTACACCAGGTGGGCTAAAAAGGGGTTCAACATGAGGAATTCCGAGAAGGTCACCCACCTAGTATTGTTCTCGCCCAAACACGCTTAACTTCGGAGTTTTGATGAGAACCGATGCATTAGTGCTGGTATGAGGTAGAAAGTTAAAATAATTTAATTAACTCCAATTTGAACAGTCTAACAACTTAATAATCTAATATCCATTTTTAAGGGTCCCACTTTTGAACTTAAAACTCTAAGATTTTCTTTACACATCCTCCTGTATACAAGATAATCTGAGTTTTCGTCATCTGGTCATGACGTAAGAAAGCCAATTGGAGTCTGGAAATTACTTTGTTTACATAACATAGGCTTGTGGTCCAGCAGATAAATAGACCGACTTTGGTATTAGGGTTTTTTTTTTGCCAACTATAGATATTCTTGAATGTAGTCTCATGTGCCATGTCAATTCACCACATTGAATGGTTGTAGAAATTATCACGGCAAATATTAAAAGAAGTCTTAGATATGGTCATTTGATATTAAAAAAAATCAGAAGGTAAATTAGATTTAACAACTAAATGAAATTTAGTGTGGTATCTTCACGTAATACGTGTATGACTCTCTTTTTTTTTCTTTTTTAATTTATAAAGAAGTGATTTATAAGATATCTATCAGAATATAAATGAGGTAATAGAGAATTTTGAGAAGTTATCAAACAAGCACTAAAATGTTTGAAAAGTCAACTAGTTAGAAAATCCACAGGTATTCACATTTCACATATGAATATAATTTTTTATTTTATTTTTAAGATTAAGGTGGCGGGTCAAGCAAGCCTAGCGTCCCTTAATTAGGGTTCAATCCATTAACAATGTTAGACTAGCAAGTCTTTTGAACAGCAAATTATGAGAACTTGTGTTGGAGTGAGATTCATTGACATCCTTAAAGTCGAGAACTCATTTTCAAGTGGATGGGTAATTAATTCAAAGGGAGTTGGCCTGACAAGATCAAGAAGTTCCCTTCATTAAGTGAGGTCTTGATATCGATTCACATTCAAACGCCACTCCTCATGGGATTACTACTTATCGCTAAAACTGGTATGTGTCTGTTAAAAGGTATGCACATGCTCTGAATGAAGAATTAGTTGGATAAAGTCTTCTACTGGTGAGACACTTTCGATCAAAAAAAAAAAAAAAAATGTATGAGTAAGTTCTTCCATTTGAATTTGGAAAAAGACAAAGAGCCTACTGTGGATGAAAGTCTCTCCTACGTTTGGGTTTTGGGAGGAGGCTAACAGATGAGTTTCAATGGATAAATGTTTGCTGCATGGTTGATAAGTCCTATTAATGTAAATAGTTAACTCATAGTAAAAAATTATAAATTCTAATTGTGAATATCAAAGTTAGATGGATCAAATAAATGTCTTTTGGTGGTGTTTTTATTGCTCTTGTAAAAATAGAATATTATTTTTTTTATAAAAGATGGTAGAAAATCTGTAAAATGAAAATAGTAGGAAGCACCTTTCAATTTCAAAAAAATTATAGTTGGGCAATGTGTATTCTTTGTCGACAACAACTATCTAAACAAGTTATTTGGAAGAAAAAAAATCCATTTTTTAGTTTCCTTGTCATTTTAATAGAACTTAAATGAATCTTTTTATTGCTAGTTTACATTAACTCATTTTTTGGTATTTTAACATATAAAAGATAAAATATTTACTGGGATGATTTACTCAATCATGAGATGGGTGATATATGGAAAATAATAGTGATATCAGTCTTTATTCTAAGAATCTTAAATGATGACAATATGTATAAAATAAATAAATTCAATGTTCTTAATAAATAAAAAGATAAATACCCTTATAATTATCAAAAAGTATTTTTCACTCTTCAGCTTATACTCTTATGGAACCAAAATTTTGTAAAATTTTACTTACATAAATTTGCAATAAAAAAAAAAAAAAACATTTGAGAGAAGTTTTACAAAACTCCTTAGCTGCATGCATGCTTTGATGCACAATAAATTTTGACAATGTCAGATTAAAATAATTAATTCACTCTTAAATTAATCTATATAATAAACATAATTAGAAAATTATAAATTATTTGATACTACAACATATCCATGAAACGTGGCATTTGATATGCTGTACAGTGAACCAAAGCGTCAATTCATTAGTGGGTCAAACTTTTACCAAGTAAATGGTCAATTAATTGGAACGCTCAAAGCGGCACTTGCCACGTACATGCTCACCTAATTCTTTGGTTTGGTATTTGTTCTCTTATTTGGTGATTTTAATTTTTTTAATACAGTGAAAATGCCTTTGTACTTGGCAAAAATTACTATTATTATTATTTTTATATTATAAAAGATGAATTAAACAGGGGTTTTTAATTGAAAAAATAGTGTTAATTTTTAAGTGTGATGTGAAGTAAGACGGTCGGTTTTTATAAAAAAAATTCATAGAATTCTTTTTAGAGTCGTTGATTTTTTTGTTTTTTTATCATTTTTAGTAATACTCTATTGTAGATTATTAGACAAAATAGAGTAATGAATTTTACCATTTATGATAGAGTTAAATGGAGAAATACAATTTGAAAACCCGATTTGAAACAGATAAAATTTTGAATTTTAGAGATGATGGCGAGTGTTTTTTCTATTAAAATTGGTGTTGTGCAAATCACTTTCTTGAATGGATGGTATTAATTAGTTGATACTTATAAATTTTCTTAAAAACAAAGATTTTGACAATTACATGTATCATATATTTCTTTGTTTGAATTTTGAACATCAATCAATATCAAAATATAGATCTAATTAAAAAAAAATTAATAAAGACATTAATATTCGGGACTTGAATTTTCCATTGTGAACTGGTTTGTTTCAACCTAATCTCAAATTTGTTATGAAAATCATTTAGATGATGAGAATGATTTAGTTGAAAAGATTAAATTAGAATGGGAGGAATTGTATCTCAAATGGTACCATAAATTCAATTCAAGAGAAGAGAAAGAGTGGAAATGGAAACTTTTGAGAAATGATCAACAATGAATTAGTTTGCAATAGATAATTTCTCATAATCAATTGTGTTTTCAAGTATAAATGCTTGATATCAAGCAATCTTTCAAAAAGAAAAGAATTTATCAAATTTAATTATGAATACTAAGCTTAGTTGTAGTAAATGAATTTAACAACATAACGTTCATAACAATGGTGATGATAATAATGCTAAGTTGATATCTTTTCTTTTAATGCATGTTTAACAATATCAATATATAATTGGTACACCATGTTATTAAAACAATATATAATTACCCACATAGGTATAGCTCAACTGGTTGCCTTCTGCTTTAGGAAGCGAGAAGTTATGGGTTCGAGCCCCTATGGCCTAACTTTGGTGTGCCCTAGGGATTGTGGGCTCACCCGTAAGGATTTTACGCTGAGTATCCTTTGATTTTCCACACGTAAATTCAATATATATATATATATATATATATATATATATATATATATATATATATATGAAAATGGCAACAAATACCAGCTTGAATCATATTTTAGATACACTGACTGATATTTTAATATAGATCCATACGATTCCTCAAAGGGTAGGTCGACAAATGATCAGGCTGACAATAAAAAAACTATATAGCTGAGTAGATTATTGTAAGAGCTATCTTATTTAAAAATGAGATTTTTTGAATCATCTTATCCTTTGATTATTTTAAATTTAAAAATGAATTATTAGATTTTTTTTGTTTACTATTCTAGTCAATCTAATCGTGAAAATGTATCAAATGAATATTATAAAAGTTCGACATTCATTTTAACAACTCAGATTCATCACCTTACATGAGGCTGTTGTGTCCAGGCATTGTGGTTATCTCCTTGGAAATATGATATGATTTTTGGAAAATTTCCATAGTATTGCTTTTTCTTTTTTCTTTTTTTTTTTAAAAAATTTTATTTACCCAAAAGTTTTCAGCAAAATGATGGAAGCCCTTGTGCCAATATTTCAAGAATCCATGTTGAAGCTTTTCTCCTGTCTTATTATGGTTTTTGTTGGACTTAGTTGGTCATTGATTTGATGAAATGTACTGTACACCGCAGAGAGAAGGTAGTGGTTCCAGCAGATAAACCCTTCATAACACTGAGTGGGTCGAGTGGTGGCTCCACCCTCATAACTTGGAGCAGCGGTGGTAACTTAGCCGCTTCTGCTACTCTCTCTGTTCTCGCTCCTAATTTTGTTGGACGATTTCTCACCATTCAAGTAAGTTTCTACGTTATTACTCGATATTGGAAAGTATTAGACACACTCTTGAATCTTGGAGGAATCACTTTTTTCAGATTATTCTTTTATGCATTATCTTTAATCCATTCGGGCCGGCCCAGGCTTAAGGCCAAATTGGCGGCTGCCTAGGCCTCTCAATTTGACCAATAGCCTAGGGTCCCTACCACGTACTTTCACTAGGACCTAGGGCTCCTAAAATGTCAATCCTTTTAGATTTTCAAATTCTAATTTAAAACCATCCGAGAAGATTTGTTATGAAAAATCAAATGATTTAGAAATGTGCATTTATATCTATCTCATAGTTAGTATGTGAACATAACATATTGCATGGTTGATCCTTTGCAGAATTCGTATGGGCCTGGGGCCCAAGCCGCGGCCCTCTTAGTGACTGGGGACAAGGCTGCATTTTATGCATGTAGAATGCTTTCTTTCCAGGATACGCTCTTCGACGACGCAGGCCGGCACTACTACAAGAACTGTTATATTGAAGGAGGCACTGATTTCATCTGCGGAAATGGGCTTTCCCTGTTTGAAGTGAGTTTTTGAGAAAATTACTTTTCAACCCATGTCTAAAGTCATGCCATCCAGTTCCGACCTATGGTGGATGTGGACAGGCCCAAAATTATCAACACCAGGTGAACTGATAGTCAGATCAGAAGCCATAAAATGAACCTGTACAAGAAAAATGGCAAATCCTAACATTTAAATATGAAAAATCAGACCTGGACCATGACATGAACCCAGCCTGGCCTGTGTTGTCATCTTATCATCATTTATCAGCTTGTTAAACTGAATCAGAAGTTGAATCGACAAAACTAGACAAGAAAGAAATCAAATTTTGGGTTACTTGAGTAGATGACAATTCGAGTCAAATTTGAGTTTCATGTTTTTTCCAACTATTCTCTTTTTACTTTAACATGACAAATAGATAGAAGGTAACATTGGGTCTCTTCCACTGGTGGTTTTTCAGAAGTGCCATCTACATTCGCTTTCGACAACACTAGGTGCCATCACTGCACATGGGCGATCATCGGTGACTGAGAAGACGGGCTACAGTTTCATCAACTGCACAATCACAGGGGCGGGTACTGCCCTCTTAGGAAGGCCATGGGGAGCTTATGCAAGGGTGGTGTTTGCTAACTCATACATGTCTAAACTGATAGCACCTGAGGGATGGAATGACTGGAACGATCCTCTTAAGCAAAGGTACCAACACCTAAATATGATAGTCTCTTATCATGTCACAAATATCTTTAGTATTTTCAAATTTATCATATTTTCATCAGCAAAATACCATTATCACATTAATAACGTGTATATCAGCACGACGGTCTCTATAAAATCGTGTTAAAAACCTTTTCTAAGAATAGAGTTACAATAAAATTCGATTACTGGATAACTTGGAGAAATTTAGAATTTATATCAATGACAATGGAGACTATCTGAGAATAGAGTGACGATGACCCATTTATGGTTTTTCTCTCTCTTCTTTTTGTCTAAAAATAATAAAGCAAAATTATGAAACATTTTCTAAGATACATATTCAATTCAATGGTGTTCAGATGGTCAGAAAATAGATCAAATGACAGAAAAAGCAAAGCAAGGTCATATTTAGTCAAATTATTCAGTCCATTTTATAAAAAATTAAAAAAATTCACTTGAATCCATTTATTAAAAAGAAATTGAAAGACTTGGGTTTACTGTGTTTTGATGTCACAGGACTGCCTACTTTGGAGAATACAAAAGCTATGGGCCTGGGGCCAATGGTTCAGGTAGAGTTGGATGGTCACATCAACTTTCAAGCGCTGAAGCAGCTCCCTTTCTGACCAAATCCTTGATCAACGGCCAGGATTGGATTAGGCCACTGCCTTCTAGTTTTAGAAGTTCATCATCTTCCACTTCAGTAAACAAGAACGGTGGACAAAACTAGATCCACTTACTCATCCAAATACACCGGAACTTAATTTCTAGAATCTTCTGCATATGATTTTCCCTCTAATTCTTTTATTGGTCATGTATTTTAATTTGTTTACTTGTCACCTAAGCAATCGATGCATTTGTATCTAAGTGGCAAATAATCTAAATTATTTCTCTTTTTATTGTCAGTCTATTGCATTAAGTGGAAGTTTTCTATTATTTATTTATTATACACGAGTTATGACAGGATGGATCATCTAAACTCTATAGCAAAGTTCTTTCTCAGTAACAAAAATCATTATCCAATATACTATTCTGTTACATCTATCACACCCATTAAGTTCTCAAGTATTCTATTCATTTTTAATCAGCTCATCGTATAAAAGTCGAAATAAATAAACGTTAAAATAAAAAAAATTATATATTTCAAATTCTAGAATTCAAAATATTAAAATCAATTTCTCAAAACAAGGTAATAAGTTTACTAAGCGAAGAGAAGAAAGATGGATGGTCAAAGTTGGAAAATGGAGAGAATTATAGGTCTCATGGATATATAGTTTTGTTTCATTAAATATCGATTATTTACATGTTCAATATTATTTTTAAGTGACGACTTCAAGAATTTGAAATGTTTTTAAGAAAATGATGACAAATTACAAAAAGTTATAGAAAAAATGGTAAGTTATCATTAAATAAATCTTGATTAAATTTGTATATTAAATGTTTATGATTTGTTTTCATGTTATTAAAGAAAAATGAAAAATTACTAGAAATAACTATTATTAAAAATCTCAATTAACGATCCTAGACAATTTGGAGTGATGAGGATCTGGGATTAACAGGTGTTGAAATCGTGTCAACAAAATATTTATTTGATTTGTTTACAAAAGGAAAGAATGCAACAATCTTACCCATTAAGGCATTTTTATAGGCTTTTGAACTAAAATAATAAAAATTGTTACGAATACCATATAAACACTTTATTTTTCTCCTTACCATAAAAACATCAATGGCCTTATCATATGCACAATTTCCAATTAAATTGTGTGATAAAAATATGGAAATGTTTATCTAAAATTTATCACAAACAATAGGAGGAAATCAAGGAATAACAGTCAAATCAAAGGAGAATTGCACGCAACTGATGAGCAATGCTTGATGTTTGGTGGCTAACACCATTACCATTATTGGCAAATAAAAATATATCGAGCAATGTTATTAATTTTTAGCTAAAAAATATGAAATATCAGCTGATTTTATTTCTTTTATATTTTTAATAAATTAAAAAATCCAAATAATAGCTGATTTTATTGCTTCTCATTTTTTTTTTTAAATCATATATCAGCCGATATATAAAATGTCAGCCATGGGGAGATTTATGCAAGGGTGGTGTTTGCTAACTCGTACATGTCTAAAGTGAAAGCACTTGAGGGATGGAATGACAGGAACGATCCCCTTAAGCTAAGGTACCAACTCCCAATATGAGGCATTGCATAGTCTCTCACTATGTCACAAATATCGGTGGTATTTTCAAATTTATCATGTTTTTATCGGTAAAATACTGTTATCGCGTTAAGAATATGTATTTATCAGCACGGCATTAAATTCTTGATAAAATCGGATTAAAAATGCAGTAAAAGATAATATTGCTATAATATTCGATAAATTTCCAGGAAATTCCTTATTACAAATTTTGTTTTATTAATATTTTCATTTATTCTATGTGAAGGCCCCCAGTCTAGATAGCCCAAGCAGTCGAGCCCAATGGCCATAAAATCAATAAAATGGGCCACTATTGGTCAGGCCGATAGACCACAGCCAACTCGATCAACAGCAGATGGTTGGCTGGGCATGTGGTGTAGAAAAAGTCCCACATAGCTTAAGAGCAGTTTGTGAAGGCGGTATATAAGAGGAAACTCACTCCCAACTTAGCAAAACTTGTTTTGGGCATGTGAGCGAGGCCAAGCCTAATGCAAAGTTGTGTGGGCCTTTTTGAGCCCAGAGCGGACAATATTTTGTCAGGTTGGATCGCTACAAATGGTATCAGAGCTCAAGGCTTAAACTCTCTGGTATGGGCCCCTTGCCCCTCACCTGCATGTATACAGTTGTAGTCGAGCTGAGCCAAGGAAGACTCTGGGCCTAAGTGGGGTGGATTGAGGCCCCTGGCTTAGAAGCCCCAGCAGTCAAACCAAGCCGAGGGTGGCTTTGGGCTTAAGTGGGGTGGATTGTGAAGGCCCCAACCCAGAAAGCCCTAGGCGGCTGAGCCCAGTGGGCTACAAAATCAAAGAAATGGCCATTGTTGGTCCGACCGACAGCCACAATCGGTTTGACCGACAGCAGATGGTTGATTGGACGTGTAGGTGTAGAAAAAGTCCCACATTGCCCAGGAGCAGTTTCTAGAGGAGGTATAGAGGGAGCTCACCCCCAACCGAGTACAAAGCGTTTTGGGTTGTGAGTGAGGCCGGGCCGAATGCAAAGTCGTGTCGGCCTTATTGGGCCCAGAGCGGATAATATCGTGCTGGGTTGGATTCGGATCGGATCGTTACATTCTATTTTTATTATTTTTTAGATATTATATTTTGACGAGATTTTCCTGTTAATTTCTTTATAAAAACTTGAGAATTTGAAAATATCCCGATATTACCAATCATCATTAATATCTTGAGAATGATTGTTGTGATAACGGACTCTCCCATCAATGTCATTCTAGGTTCTTTCTAAATTTTAAGAGAGTAAGAGAGAAATTTATTGCACACTTGAGAACGATGCAATTTAAGTTTATTGCATTTGTACTTAGATGGCAAATAATCAGGGCCAGCCCTGAGATCCTAGGTGGAGTGAGATTTTAGGGACCCTTTGTGATTAGTATTTTAAGGAGTTTAAGTGTGTGGGGCCCTTTTTATAAGGGGCCCTAGGTGACGGCCTACGTCGCCTATGCCCAAGGCCGACCCTGCAAATAATCTAAATTATTTCTCTTTTTATTGTTAGTCTATTGCATTAAGTGAAAGGTATCTATTATTTATTATACACGAGTTATAACCGATTGGATCATCTAAACTCTAAAGCAAAGTTCTTTCTCATAATAAAAATCATCATCAGATATACTATTCTGTTACATCTATCACATGTTCTCAACTATTCTATTCATTTTTAATCAGTTCATCATATAAAAATCCAAATACATAAACTTTAGAATAAAAATAACTTATCAGTTTCAAATGCTAGAATTCAAAATAATAAAATCAATTTATCTAAACAAGGTAATAAGTTTACTAAGAGGAGAGAAGAAAGATGCATGGTTAAAGTTGGAAAATGGAGAGTAACGATGGAACTTTTAGATGATTCACGTTATGTTTAAGATGAATGTATTTCTTCTCCTTTTTATTATTTTATTTCACATGCAATTGATGTAATTTTCAATTATTCTTTCATTTCACTTGCATTATGAGATAAGTCATTTTATTAAAAATGTTAGTGTTGTAGTTTTGATTGTTTTCACCACCATCTTCATCATTCATAATCGTCAAGTTTCTTAAAGCACTTGATTGATCATTAAGTCATGTGCAAATCTCGCTATACAATTATATTGAATAAGTGTACAGGGAAATGACCCTCTAAGTAAAATAATCTTACCGTATATAATTTATGTTTGTTCTTACCATAAAAGCGTTTTTATAGGCGTTTGAATTTAAATAAATACCATATAAACACTTTCTTGTTCTCCTTACCATAAAAAACATCACTGGCCTTATCATATGTACAATTTCCAATTAAATTGTGTGATAAAATATGGAAATGCTTATCTCTTACTTGTCACCAGCAATCAGTGGAAATCAACGCAAGCGATGAGCAATGATTGATGTTTGCTAGCTACCACCATTAGTCCATTACCATTTTTGGGAAATAAGAAAAATATGGAACGATATTATTGATTTTTAATTAAAAAATAAAATATCAGTCGATTTTATTTCTTTTATATTTTTTGTAAATAAAAAATTCAAATAACAGCCGATTTTATTGCTTTTTATTTCTTTTAAATTAAAAAAAAATCAAATAAGTAATTCACTCTTATATTATTAATCTACATAATAAAGATATAATTTATAAATTATTTAATACTCTACAGTGGTGGACCAAACTTTTACCACGTAAATGGTCAATTAGTAGGAACGCTGAAAGCGGCACTTGCGACGTACATGCTCACCCAATATTTTCATTTTTGTTCTCTTATATATAGGGTTCTACTTCAAACAATCATGAGACAGACCATCTCATGCAAGAAAGAAAGAGTGAGAAGTCTAGATAACACGATATATTAAGGGGATCGAGGATTTATTTATTTGTCCTTTAATAATGACAATCCTTAAAGGAAGTTCCGTTTTATGGCTTCTCTTTGCGCTTTCTTCTTTGACGACAAAATCTTCCTCTTCAAAGGTCATTAAGGTTGATCCGTCAGGAAAAGGAGATTATAAGACAATTCAAGCTGCTGTCGACTCTGTTCCAACCAACAATAATCAAGAGATCGTCATCTCGATTGAGCCTGGTACTTACAGGTGCATCTCTCTCTCTCTCAAGATTAAGATAAATATTTATTTGATAATTTTATTCTTGGAAATTATCACGGCAAATATGAACACAAGTCTTGAGGCCAGCGATCCTCCCACGGGCATTTTGTGTAACGAAGTATGAGTTTTAAGGTATTGCACATTTAACCCTATATTTAAAAAAAAAAAAAAATCAGTGCTCCGATTAGCAATCCGATTTGTTGTTATATATGGAAAAAGCACTTTCAAATAAATAAATTTCAGTGATCTGATCAGTGAGCCGATTTATACTATAGTGGAAGAGTTCGTAATCCAATGATGAACCGGTGAATGACAATCTCAGATTAAAAATGATAAATGAGTAATGCAGAGAAATAGTGAAAATGTCAGCTTTTCAGAAATGATTAAGAATGAATCAGTTTGCAATAGATAATTTCTCATAATAAGTTGTGTTTTCAAGTACAAGTGCCAGATAAACAATCTATCAAAAGGAAAAGTATGATATGATTTTTGAAAAATTTCCTTCAAGTATTGTTATTTTTTAATTTTATTTACCCAAAAGTGTTCATAAAAAATGATAGAAGCCCTCGTGCCAATATTTCAAGGATCCATTTTGAAGCTTGCTCTATATTTTCTTCTGATTTATTATGGTTTTTGTTGGACTGATTTGGTCATTGACTTGATGAAATGTAATGTACACTGCAGAGAGAAAGTAACTGTTCCAGTAGATAAACCCTTCGTAACAATGAGTGGCTCGAGTAGCGGCTCCACCGTCATAACTTGGAGCAGCGGTCGTAACTTAGTCTATTCCGCTACTCTCACTGTTCTCGCTCCTAATTTTGTTGGACAATCTCTCACCATTGAGGTAAGTTTCTACGTTAATACTCGATATTGGAAAGTATTGGACACCGTTGAATCCTCTTAGGAGTCACGGTTAGAAAATCATTATTTTCTATAACATTTTTTAAGTAGAACTCTCCTAAAAAGTATTCATTGACAGAAGGGTTCTTCAAGTATCATATAGAGTCAAATTAATTGATATAGGAGTTTTCTCACTTCACACCACTATGATAATACAGTTGTATATGAAAACTTCAGACCTGCTTTCACATGTACTGAGCATGCGGAACTGATACTATCGTAATATTCTTAAGTAGAAGTCAAAGGTCCCTCAATTGTTGTATCGAGTCAGTGACTAGTTTGATGTGTTTCTATCCCATATGTTAGTATGTGACACATAACATATTGCTCGGTTGATCTTTTGCAGAATACGTTTGGGCCCAGTGCTCAAGCCGCGGCTCTGAGAGTGTCGGGGGACAAAACTGCATTTTATGCATGTAGAATACTTTCTTTCCAGGATACGCTCCTTGACGACCGAGGCCGCCACTACTACAAGGACTGTTATATTGAAGGAGGCACGGATTTCATCTGTGGAAGTGGGTTTTCCCTGTTTGATGTGAGTTCTTGAGAAAATTATTTTTGAGTTTCAAGTTTTTCCAACTTTTCATTTTTTACTTTAGAATGCCAGTGCCGGTCATGAGAACCCTTAAAATTTGAAGGGATAAGTGCCCCCGTTGCCTAACAATGCAAATAGATAGAAGGTAACATTGCCTCTCTTCCACTGGTGGTTTTTCAGAACTGTCATCTGCATTCAACTTCGGCCCAAGGAGGCGTCATCACTGCTCATATGCGAACATCGGCGGCGGAGAATACGGGCTTCTTTTTCGTCAACTGCAAAATCACAGGGGCGGGTACTACCCTCTTAGGAAGGCCATGGGGTCCTTATGCAAGGGTGGTATTTGCTAAGACAAACATGTCTAAAGAGATAGTACCTGAAGGATGGGAGGACTGGAACAATCCTGATAACCAAAGGTACCAACACCCAATAATTTAAAATCTAATGCAAATCTTAAAAACAGATTGAAAGACTCAAGATTCTGACGCAGGGTTTACTGTCTTTTGATGTCACAGGACTACCTACTTTGCAGAATTCGAAAACCCTGGGCCCGGAGGCAACGGTCCACAAAGGGTTAAATGGTCACATCAGCTTTCAAGTGCTGAGGCAGCTCCCTTTATGACCCAATCCTTGATCAACGGCCAGGATTGGATTAAGCCACCTAGTTCTTGAAGTGCATCATCTTCCACTTCAGAAAAGGAGGACAGTGGACAAAACTAGATCCACTTACTCATCCAAATAAATTGGAACTTAATTTCTAGAGGTTTTTTGGATATGATTTTCCCTTCAATCATATTACTGGTCATGTGTTTTAATTAGTTTAATTGTCACCTAAGCAATGGATGCATGTATTTAGGTGGAAAGTAATTTAAATTATTTCTCTTTTCATTGTCAGTCTCTATTATTTAATATACACGGGTTATGACCGGGTCCATCATCTAAACTCTAAAGCAAAGTTCTTTCTCATAACAAAAATCCTTATCAGATATACCGTTCTGTTTCATCTATCACATCAATTAAGTTCTCAAATACTATATTCATTTTTAATCAGTTCATCATATAAAAGTCCAAATGAATCAACGAAAAATGATTTTTTATAATGAAGTGAGAATCAAACTTGAAATCCCCTAAATTTTATAAAACAATTAAGATTACTCAATCCTCTGATGACATCTTAACTTGTATCATAGAAGTAAACTTCCAGAGTATTCAAACTCACCATAACGACCTCATTTATTTTTCATTTGCTCTCTTTCATCTCTAGTCAAGCATTCACATTCTCCCTTAAACAAGTATTTTTTTTAACATGAAAACATTCACATTGACAACTCAACAATATTAGCCTCAGACTTGTAATCTTCTCAGTCCCACTTCATGGTCGAGTGATGACTCATTCATAAGTAGTATTGACCCGGTTCTATTTTTCCTCTCTGGCTTCTTCTCTCTCTTGTTTCTGTTGTTTTTATATTCGAAACATTCACAAAAGAAATTCTAATAATAAAAAATAAAACAGATAGTATCTCATTCAAGTCTATGCTCTCCTTAAATAAAAAGTCACAATCTTCAACAAAAATCCTCAATAGTGAGATAAATACAACATGTATATGATATTTTCCATAATGGTAAAGGCTAGAGAATATAGATCGATTTGAAAGTAAATGTTTCTACTAGGTACTTGAGTGATAGGTTAAAAGCTCCAAATTCAATGACACATAACAAGCTACCACATTTCAGTGTCAAAGTTTCAATGCCCATTCTATAGCGATTCTCTCTCTAAACTAAGTAATTTTTTCCATATTTGAAACAACTTTTACTCTTGCACCAAGTAGTGTTTTCCATAACACTTCTCCTCTATGAAAACTTACTCTATTTAACCAAAATAGACACATGAATTTAACTAAAATCCCCCCTCAAACTTACTCTATTTTAAGGAATGGTCTGTGTCTATTTTTTAAAGCGGTGGCCTGAAAACATGTGCTATGATTTCTAGAACAGTGGGGCTTAGTTAGACCTATGTGTAATATAAAAGACTTTCTAACATATCAAATTATGTAGAAATATTTGTCCAAGTTTTCAAATTTTAGTTTTTTTTTTCGAGTGTGAATAAGGTCTTTCTGATTATATTTTGAAGTTCTCTTACAAATTACAACGATTGATTGAAGAACGTAAAGTAAATTTACAGTGTTTAATTCAAGGTTCACTAGTTTCTTATTAAAATACCCATGAATCTTACATAGTTAGGTGTATTGAATACTCACTATCAAACAACTCTTCAACTCATATACTCTTAGTCTTAAAATAAAAATTAAAAATCATACACAATTTACTCTTATAATCTTTTTTAAATCACACTCAACAACACAGTACTGCTGCTGCAGTGCAGACTGCAGAGTTCTTCTTGAATTTTCAGCTTCCTTTATTATCCACTAACATTGAACATTTTGCACCCACTCAACCGAGTCAACTCATCCATCCAACTGACCTCGTACTTACTTTTTCAGTTTTTCTACATTAATACTTTTTAAATGTAGTATTTATCATTTAGAATTTTCCCTTTTTTATTTAATTCACCTGCTTTGTTTGTATTTCCCTTACCCTATAAGTCTATATAAATAAAATGAGAGTCTCTCCTTAATTCAAATAAGGAAGACACTATTTTTTCATATTAAACTTTTTGAAGGAAATTTTAATACGTACTAAAAATCTAAAAAAAAAATCTTAAAATATTCCAGTCCAAAAATTAAATAAACTTTTTTGATAGGATGTAAATCTGATAAGAATCTTATGATCCAATTTAAAAACTAAAAAAGAATTATTAAAGCATAATATTACCTTCATGGCTCAACGAAGCAGTAATCCAAAGCAGGCCTGCCGTACACACGTGAAAAGTGCAAAGTGCAAACTCATTTTTTAAAGTGGGTCACACCAAGAAAAAGACACTACTTAATTATTTCTAATAAACACAACTTTGATAAAATTAAGCTTTTTTTAAAGAAAAAAGAAATTGTTTAAGTAATAATAGGAGGTAAGTCTTCTATGCCCTTATATCTAAAATGTAGGTATAGATAAATTGTTTCAAAAAATTTGTTCTAAAATGAGGGTGGTCATTTAAACACCCGACTTTTCTTTTAAGAGACTTTATTTCAAAATCTTGTGTGAAAATTATCATTTTACTCTTCAGTTAAAAAAATAAAAGACATTTCTCCACACAAAATTGAGAGGTAAAATGGTAATTTTGTATAAAATTTTGAAATTCAGGTGTCTTTTAAAAGAAATGTCGGGTGTCTAAGTGGTTACCCTAAACTAATCTCTATTTTGTATTTTTAAAATGACTGAAAAGATATGGCATGTTTATGGAAATTAATGCAGATGTAATATTTTGATTTGCATAGAGTTCATAGTGTTTGTTTGATTTACATAATTGTAGATTTTTATTCATATTTTTAACATACATTTTTTTATTAAAATTATTTCTTTTGACGATTTGATACTCTCTCAAAGTTTCTTTTGCCTTCTATGGAAATGACCCAACTTTACATAGTTGCAGCAAACGAACCATGTAAAATCTATCAGGAAAGCAAATCCAGACCAAATGTGTCTCACAATTAAACAATTTCCTAGCAAGTGATCCACATATTCATCATGTCTGCTACAATGAAAGCAGGAAATGTCATTCTACAAAGTAGTTCACGTTTTTCTCATCACCACCACAGAGAGAGCATGAAAGGTCATCAATTTATACCAGGATACCTCTCCTGTTGAGTTGAGCCTTGGAAAGAATTCTCTTTTTTAAGGGTGCATCATAGGAATTCTGTGAGCACTTGAGAATGAGGAAATATAGTGCTTAAACTTAGGTGGAGTCAGTCGTCTATGAATATTAAATTTAATAAAAAATTTAATGATTATAAAATTCTAAGAATTATGAGTTCATCAATAAATCTCTGTATGAATATTAGGCTTATTAACGTTTATATAATTAATCAAAATATTTTTTTGACACGCCTCGCCCCTCGTGGGTCCGAAAAATGTGATTTTTTTTTTCAATAAACACAATATTAATCTCATCATCATAAGTCATCTGCTCAAAATATAAATTTTATTTTGATACTATTATCCTTAACATCATAACATTCGTTAATATAAATATTAGATTAGGCACCGAAAACATGACGGCGCTAATTACATGTCTAGAATAGGATTTTAAAGTTTCTCAAAATACTAATAATAAACTCTCATCTAATGTGAAACAACATTATTGTTTCAAGGCCTTAGCAGAGACTCATCTAACTTGTTCCCGGTGATATTCCTTGAAACGTGAGGAACATGAGCAACAAGTCCAGTGAAGAGAAATTACACTAGCCAAGCATATATTAACATCAAACATATAAGCATATTCATAGTTGATCATCACAAATGCATGTGCAATTCTCTATGTTAGATCATCTCTATGATGGGTATTCTATCATTAAAATATTGTCCATGCCTTTCAACATTGCCAATATATACTGGATTTAATTAGAAACTAATGCTTCACACGACCAACATATCCGATATATATTGTAGCCTAGGTTGGCCCAATACTTCACACAGCCAGATTAACCCCTCTACACTAACGACCATCGTAGACCTCGTGCTTTACCTAGTGAGTTAAGGACAAGTCATTTCAGAATGCTTATATGACAGTGAATATGCATCATCACACAACAAATTACCCATAACCCAATATGATATGCCCCACACTGGGCATTTTTTTTATTCCTCACACAACTAACATGTATTTATTATCATGTCCCACATAATTTCACTTGAAGTATAAACATGCTAAAACATAACATAGTCAGATAATCTGCAGGAGTTAAATAACTGAAACAGAGAGATGTAAAGGACCATTTTGCCCTTTTTAGATTTCAACACGGAAATTAAGTAATCATACTTACACAACCTATACACCGATATCTGTTATAATAGAATTGCACGTACTTCCAAAGGAATAATAAATTGTAGACTGTTATTCAATATGTATTCTCTCGACTAAGATACCAATCAACCCTTCATACCCATAAATTGAGCCTCATATTGCGTTATAAACGGCTAGGCCTCAGTTCCCAAACACCATTTATATGATTACATCAGTGTACAACAACTGATAAAATAAGCCCTCACAAATAAGTAGTGTATGGTATCGTATTCTGATTCCGATCCCGTATTTTCCATCTATTTAATGTCCATGGTTCTCAATCTTCCCTTTAGAGTTAATTGTTCAAATTTTAGGATATTAATGCAGCATGCAGTGCACTTCTTGAGAAAGGATGTAGTAGAATCTCCTCACCGAAAGTACGACAGTTTTTTCTGAAAAGTAAGTTGGAAATAAAGCAATGTGTAAATAATCGCCTTGAAGGCAAAATGTGCATATTTAGAATAAAACAAAGTGCAGAAAATACAAAAGACCACACATATTTGAAGGAATTAAAGCTCATGTAAATTAAAGAAGATAGAAAAAGTGCAGAAAGTAAATAAGGCTCCCACTTTTAAATAAGTTAAAAAAATGTTAGAAATGTTAGCGAGGTTAGTTCCAGAGTGTAATTGCCATAAACACTTAGATAAAGCCTCCACTTATGAAAAGGTTAGATGTTAGATTCAGAGAGTGTGAATCAATGCTAGTATGTCTTGCAATAAAATATTAATTGTTATCACTTTCTATTTCTATTTCTTTTATTTTCTTTTTAACTTATTTTCAAAATGTGGGTAAAAAGGAGACCTCATAAGATTAGATCAGCCGGTCCGATAGATCGGAGACTAAAAACAAGAAAAGCCATAAAATTTTTTAGACAAATACATATCGAAAACCCGATGATTTAAGTTAAAACAACGTTTTTTATCAAATTGACATAAATTTAAATATCTTTTAGAGAAAATTTGACTCTCAAAATATGACTGATAATTTTGACTCACGCTAAAGTTATAAAGTTTAAAGAAGATCTGAAGTTAAAAGTTAATTGATTTAAGTCGAAGAGTGTTTTAGTTAAAACGACAGCTTACATCTCACGATGTAAATTGAACATCTTATATTTCATTTTGAAAATCCGAAAACATGAAACGTTCGATCAAAATACAGATTAAACACAAGTCTATTTTTCTATAAAGTTTTTCTTCCATAATTAATTTTAAAATATGGTTTTAGAAAGTGAATCACCTTAAAATAAGTAAAAATCAAAAAAACAACAGAACGAACAGAAAAGTCCTTTAAACTCGAAATTTGAAATCATAGAGTATGTGTGAGTGTAGGAATTCAAATATCTCAAATGAGTGGCTTCAGTTTTATGATTATTTTTAAAAATAAATAAATAAAATTTAAGTATTTACGATTTTATCCTTCCAACTTTAACGACTTGGATTAATGAACTATCGAACTCGGATTAGACCAAAGTTGAAGTTTTTGGAAAGCCCACTCCATAAACTATACGATTAACCTTTCAGAAATCACTTTTAACGTGCTAAAATATAGTATTAGCCTAATTAAAAGTCAGGATATTACATTTTTAACAATTTTGAAATTTTAAAAATTAATTATGTGATTACATATTGAGAGACTTGAAAGTAGCATCGCTCGAGTGATTAAGTTAAGATTATTTGTTACTGCCCTCACAATTTTTCAATAAATTTATCATTTGAGACGAAAGTGAGTCCAACGCGCGAGACTGCACAAAAAGTATGTATGGCAAAGGAGGAGTGCACACTCAAAGTAATGTGACAAATACTTTTCTCAGGATATTAATGCCAATTGGTAATAATAGAATATTTTTAAATTTTTAGATTTTTACTAGGAAATTTAATGGAAAAATCTCCGTAAAAATTATAATATTTAAAAAAAAAATTAGAATAAATAAAAAATTAATGAAATAAAAATGGTATAGGGAATTTATCGGCAATTTATCGGGAATTTACCGGCAATTTACCTGTATATTATCGCGTTATTAACAGTTTATCGTATTTTTAACGCGATTTTATCGGGAATTTACTGAAAAATTATTGTCGTGGCGATAAAAACACTGTTTTTAACGAGGTAATGGTATTTTGTCGATAAAAACATTGTAAATTTGAAAATAGCGTTGATATTTGTGACAAGGCTTCACAGTGGTGAACATTTTCATCTTCGCTTGTATACCATTGCCTCATGCTCCCATTCTATTATGCCAATAATACCCTCGCCAAAATTTTCACCTTAAATTTTAAAATAATGATCATCTAATTTAACATCTGGACTAATTACGATAATCTGATAAAAATAATTTAAAACTTTAAGATCTTTTGACACTCCTAAATGTGTTTTGGACACAATTGAGGGATATCCTTATTTGTAAAACACTGTGTTTTAAGCATTTGAAAGTATCAAAAGACCATGAAGTCTTAAAATATTTTTATCAGGTTATCGTAATTAGTCTGGATATTCAATTTGAGAAATTTTAGAAATACATAGTGATTAAAAAATAACTTTAAAATTTTAAAAGAGATTTTATTATTTAAATAATATACTATTCATTACTGTTCGTTCGAATGAACTAAATTTACACTTCAACATTCATTCGGATAAATCGAAATGAACTGGCAGTTCATTCGCATGAGTGAAAAATGCAGAAGTATAATGGTAATTTCACCCTAAAATCCAAAAACGGATGTGTAAAGGCAGAAAAGTTGGGTGTATGTAAGTCGCGCCAAAATCTATTACTATTTATCATCTAATTTTAAGTTGGTCTTTTAATGGCCTACTTATGTAATAATATTCAAGTGAAACCATGATAGAGATGTAATTTTTTTTTTAAGGAAAATGACATTTTACCATCTTTCCTCCTTTTAGTCTCTCTTTTCTTCCCTCTCTTTCTCCTCACTTTCCTCTTCTTATTGAGAGGGCCTACTCGACACATGTTGAGGCCTAAGGTGAAAAATCTAAATAGGACATTTTTGGTATTTCATATATTATTATAAGTAATAATTAATTAAAATTTTAATTATATATAATAATAAAATTATCTAAAATCTTTTTTTTCTTACTTTTTGAGATGTAAAATTACTAATTAAATTTTTGTATTCGTGTTTTACTAAAATATAATTGCAAATATGGTTAATTCATTTAGTCCTTTAAATTAATGAAAAATTAAAATGAACTAAATTAAAAGGTTAAAGAACAATAGAACATGACACTGTGAAAATCAGATAATTGATGAATAGTTATAATGTCCTCTATTATTCTACCAATTCACCAAAGATCTCTAAATTAAAAGTCACAGCATAATTTGTAAAGAAGAAATATATTATTAAATAAAATTTTATAGGCACAAACTTAAACCAAAAGAAGCACAAAATAATCCAAAATTTCAGCCCTACAAATTCACAAATCAACACCCACAGAAAATGCAAACAATGCCAGAAATGGCTAGGAGAATCCCTTGAAATATATTCCCCTCGTCTAAAGTACTTTAATCAATTGCTTATTTTATTAACAGAAGAGGCCCCTCTTGACTCTTGAGTACTTGAAATTACTGAATTTTTCTAGCTTTATAGCCCTTATATCTCTTTCCCAACATATGCAATTTTTGAAATATTTGATCCACTTATTAGATGAAAGATCATTTAGGTCTATGATCAAAATTGGAGATCAGTATTTTCTAAAACTATGTCCTAAGTCTCGATGAATATCTCTACTAAAACCATTGTGACAAATACCATTCTCGGGATATTAACGGCAATTGGTAATAACGGGATATTTTTAAATTCTCAGATTTTTACAGGGAATTTAACTGGGAAAATCTCGCGGAAATTATAATATTTAAAAAATAAAGAAAATAGAATAAATGAAAAATTAATGAATTAAAAATGGTATAGGGAATTTACCGAAAATTTATCGAGAATTTACCGGCAATTTACCGGGATATTATCGCGTTATTAACGTTTATCGCGTTATTAACGCGATTTTATCAGGAATTTATCGGAAATTTATCATCGTCGCGATAAAAATGCGTTTTTAACGCAGTAATGGTATTTTGCCAATAAAAATACGGTAAATTTGAAAATACCGCCGATATTTGTGACAAGGACTAAAACTAGTCTCATTTTAATTTTAGAGTATTTATTATCAAATATCTTATCATAATTCCAAAAAAAAAAAAAAAACCTCTGAACAAATCCCTCAAAAATTAAATACTTTACATTTCCTCCCATTACAAATGATTTTACCATTTTTCATCTAAACCAAACAGGCTTAGACATGTCCCTTTTTCCACATGCTGTGTCTCTCAATCCCATCCACTCCACCGTGCAATCAAAGTAGGAGTGGAACCTTTTCTAAGTGGAGGTCTAAGGATCAGGCTAACTTGTTTTATAGTTAGGCTGGACCTAACATGCTTTAGTTTTTGTCCCTTTTTCCCACTGGATCTGTCTCTGCCTTCATCTGCTTTTTATCTCTTCTTTTATAACCGAAGCCAGCCAAGGTTCCACCCATCAGTTCCGCCCCAGATTTTCTACTTCGCAATTCCTCCCTGTCCAGCCAAGGACTTACAGAGTACTAACTGCCAGGAAGGTTGCCGCCTGCTGCGTCTAGATCATTCCATTGCCCAGGTCCACCCTTTTCTCCCATCCTTTCTTCTCTGTCTTTTCCCCATCTCCTCCCCACACGCCAGATCTATCCCTGCTTTGCCTCAACCCAGAAATCCTCCATACACCTTGCTCACGTACCCAGCCCTCTGTCATCCAACAGCCAGTCCTATCCCCTGTTTTCCCGTCAACTCATCACCTGTCCTTTTCTACTCCCGCTTCCTTTTTAACCCCACTTAAAACCCAATTCAATACACTATCCACATTACAACATTCCAACCATATTCCATTCTTTCCATTTTCTTTATTCCCATCACCTTCATAACCTTATAGCTTTGACCCCCTTTTGACCTTGGGTCCATTCACCTTCAGATCCATTTATCCGACCCAGTTACCTCTCACTAAGCCTTATCCACTTACTCATTTCAGGGTGTTTGACCCGTCTGATTCGTTCCATCCTGTTCGCGCTGCGTCATAAAATATAAAAAGCTTTCTTTTTCTTTTCTTTTCTTTAATGTCGGAAAATAAGTTTTGATGCTTTTTTTTTTTCTGAAGAATGGCCGGAAAATCCAAGATCCTGGTAATATGTGGTACTGGCTTCCTTGGGAAATTCATGGTTCAAGCGAGTGCAAAAGCCGGACACCCAACTTTTGCGCTTGTAAGAGAGAGCTCAGAATCCAATCCATACAAGGCCGAAATCGTCAAGAATTTCAAGGAACAAGGAGTGACTATACTCCATGTAAGGGAGCCTCTATTCTTCAAAGATTCTAGCATTTACACTTCTTCTTTTTTTTTTTTGAATTTTTGGTAGATAGGAACTAAGGATATGATTTCTTTTCCCCACCCATCCCTTTAATTTTTGTTGTGTCTCTCCCATTTTAACAGGGGAATATCTATGATCATGAGAGCTTGGTGAAGGCAATTAAACATGTGGACGTAGTCATATCTGCACTAGGGCATGGAGACGATCCTGACCACAAAGCAATATCTGATCAGATAAAAATCATTGAAGCCATTAAAGAAGCTGGAACAGTGAAGGTCTCCCTTCCTCCCAACGCCTACCGGATTTTTTTTTTTTTTTTAAATTTATGTATAGAAATTGTAGGAAATCCACTTTAAAAATCCTCTTTCCTTAAACACACTGGATGATGTCAGTTAGGGCTCGAACCTAACACATCCCACTTAACTATCGCATGTGGGCTCTCCACGCCTGCGTTGTATAATTGCATGTTGGGGTCCACGTAACCCTATTTACTCTCCACCGAAGTTAGGGTCAGTACAATATCACATGCCTGATCTATTAGTGACACTAATACTTAAAACTATTTTCAAATGAGTGTAGAACTCACTCATATGCTGTAACATCCATTGGGTCAATTGGGTCTACTTATTTATAAATCAAGTTACGTTAGATTGTGTCATCTATTAAATATAGGACGACTTTGGTAAGGTCTAAATCAGATTTTACCGTGCCTACCTCATCTTTTCTATCATTTGGAGCAACTAACTTTCTTTGGAGATTTTTTTTTAAAAAAAAAAACTTAGATTTCACCTTAGTTTTTTTTATTTTTTTATTTTTTTTGCTCTAAAATTATATCAATTTTAGATTTTTCAAAAATTTGAGTGAAAACATACTTGAGGATTAGGGAATTTAATATAAATGTGATATTATAATTTAAGTAATTTGGATGATGTACGGTTGATATTTTAATATTTTCAAGACTTTCATAAAATTAGGCTTTTTAAAAAGAAAAAAAAAAAAGAATCTGTCAAGTAATAATAGGAGGTAAGTCTTCTATGCCCTTATATCTAAAATGTAGGTATAGATAATTTATTTTGTTAATTTTCTCTATTGTTTTGACATTTCTGTTTTAAAATAATCTCAATTTGAAAATTTTTAAATGACTGAAAAGATATTGCATATTTAAGAAAATTAATGCAGATGTAATATTTTGAATTGCGTAGAGTTCATAGTGTTTGTTTGATTTACATAATTGTAGAATTTTTTTCATATTTTTAACATACATTCTTTTATTAAAATTATTTCTTTTGATTTTTTTTTTTTTAATTTACATGTGGAAAACTGTTGGACACTCAACATAAAATCATCACTGATGAGACCACTATATATAATAGCACACCAAAATTAAACAACGAAGGCTGAAAACCATAACCTCCTCTCTTTTCACGTTTTCGCAAACGTTGGTGCAGTAAAGGAACTGTGTAAAACCCATCATGAAAGCAGATCTGGACTCCCAATTAAACAACTTTCTAGCAAGTGGTCCATTTATTCATCATTCTTTTTTTTCTAACGGTGACATTGAACTATATTAATAGGAAGAAAAGTACAGGAACCAATACAAAAGGCCTAAGAGGGTTAGGTTAAAAAAAAAAACAAAAACTCAAAACATCTGGAAGAGCAACAAAGAAAATAAATAACAACAAACTCAAAAAGGACAAAAGCACTAATCTCCTGGAAGATGAAATACGTCTGTGATCGGGCCGTCAACACCATTTATTCATCATTCTACTACAAAGAAAGCAGGAAATCTCATTCTAAAAAGTGGTTCACGTTTTCCTTGTACTACCACAGAGAGCATTAGGGGTGAAACTCCGGTGGGTAGGTCGGGTCAGTAGGTCGAGTAGGGTTGAGAAGTCAGGAACCCACATTGAATTCGGGTCGGGTTGAGTTGAGAGATTTTTAAATTAACCCAACTAAACCCGAACAAACAGGACTTGACCCGGTAAAAAGTAGGCTAAAGTAGATTCAAAATGTGGGTTGGATCGGGTTTGAAGTTGGGCCGGGTTATAATTCGGATCAGATCGGATCAAGCTGTCCAAGTCAAAGGTTTGGGTCGGATCGAATTGGGTTTTAACAAACTCGACCTGACCCGACTCGATTTCAGCTTTAGTGAGCATGAAAGGTAATCCCTTCTTACCAGGATACCTGTTGAGTTGAGCCTTGAAAAGAATTCTCTTCTTAAGGGTGCATCATACGAATTCTCTGAGGACTTGGAATGAGGAAATATAGTGCTCAAACTTAAGTGGAGTCATCGTCTATAAATATTAAATTTGTTATGAGTTCATTCAATAAATCTATGTATGAATATTAGCCTTATTAACTTTTATATAATTAATCAAATTATTTTTAATGATTATAAAATTTAAAGAATTAAAAAATAAATTATGTGATTACATATTGAGAGACTTGAAACAAAAGTATGTATGGTAAAAGAGTTGTTCACACTTCAAAGTGGTGAACATTTTCAATCTTCTCTCGTATACCATGTGCCTCATGCTCTAATTCAATTATGCCAGTAATACCCTCGCCATTTGATTTTCGTTAATTTTTTGCTTTAAGATCTAAAACTATGATCATCTAATTTAACTTTTTTTCATGGCCCACTTATGTAATAATTTTAAAGTGAAACCCATGATCAAGATGTAAATTTTTTTGAAGGAAAATGGCATTTGACCATCAATCAACCATAGACAAGCGGCTTTCTGGAAAATTTAATAAAAACAGACACTTAAATAGAATTTCTAAAACAATATTAGAGGCTATCTCAAACAAATTCAATATGTAAGAAAACTTCTTTTTAGAAGTAAACATTTTTTTGATCATGATGAAAACTTCAAAGATGGGTTTTGCAGAGATTCTTTCCAGCAGAGTTTGGAGTGGATGTGGATCGCGTTCATGCTGTGGAACCAGCAAAGTCCTTGATCGATATCAAGGTCAAGATTCGACGTGCAGTAAAGGATGAAGCCATTCCTTACACCTTCGTCTCCGGCAACCTTTTCATGGTCTATTACTCACCAAGATTGGGACAACCAGATGCAGATATCCCTCCTACTGATAAAATTCTTATTACTGGAGATGGAAATGCCAAAGGTAACAGTGCCTTGTTAAATTCATTGAAAAACATTATATGTCCATGTGTAGAAAAGATCACTCCAATAGACTCATCATAATTAAGTGTGTACAGTAATATTGTGTGACCCAGTGTGCAGTGAATATCTCATTTAAAAATATACTGCATTTTATAACCATTAGAAAATTCAATATTCATAGAACTTTTGCAAAAATTTATTATGGGTGATGGTTGTGATGTTTCATTTCTAGGTAAATCATCATTTTTATCTCCATTTTCAGCTATTTTTGTCCATGAAGAAGACATGGCAACATATACCATTGAAGCGGTGGATGACCCAAGAACCTTGAATAAGATCTTATATCTGAGGCCGCCAGCAAACATCTACTCTATCAATGAACTTGTCTCTTTGTGGGAGAAGAAAATAGGCAAGACCCTTCAAAGGATCTACATTTCAGAGGACCAAGTTCTCAACGACATCCAAGGTAAGTAGAAACACAAACTTCTAAATTGCTCGCCGCTTGAAATAAATATCAGCATCCGTCTTTTCTTTTTCTTTTTTAATACCTGTTGACCAATAAGGTATATTTTGGCCTCTGCTCTTAAAATTCTTTCTCAGGCTTCATGATTTTGCCGTTGCCACTATAATGGTATCTTTTTTTCTTCAGAGGTTATTTGTCTAACTTTTAAAAAAAATAATTGTAAAACAAAATTATATTAGACTCTATTCATGTCATTCAAAATTAGTTGTAAATTTTTATTTTGTTTCGAAAACTCGATATTTCTATTTTTCGCATCAAAATCTTTATTTTTTTTAATATAGAAATATCTCCTTGAATTTCCTTCCGCCTTGTCTATTGTACCTAACCTAAGCCAACCTAGCAGGCCTACTTCCTTTTTCCCTCCTCTGATGACTCCAGAAAGTGCCTCCCACGTGTGCCTTAGCCCTCGGCCTGCATCTTCTTCTGGTCGGCCGGGTTTGGATTTTGTCCCAAATCAGTTCAGTTTCTTGCATATTTGGGCCAAAGAAAACTACCCTATTCTCAACCATTGAAAGCCCCGACCCAGATTTTTTATTCTTCTCCTTCAGCCTTCGCCCCTTTGTTTTGCTCGGTGATGATGCTTCCCTCATCCCTACGCCCTACATTCCTCTGGAGTCTCCGCCTACTCCAGCGATTATCCTCAGTCCTAGAGGCATAGCTGATCTCTTTCCTTCTTCTCAGTCATCGCCCCCTTGCCCTTTAACCCAATTAGCTTCCCTTCCTTCACCCCTTTCTTCCCAGAAATTCATCTCACATCAGCTGCTCACTTTCAACCCTAAGCAGTATCCAAGGAAACTGTCTTCTAGCCCCTGCCTATCTTCGAATCTGCCAACTGAAGGCCATTCCATGCTGATCCGAGCTCTACTCTTGCTAGATACAAGCATGGTAGTCTTCTCCATCTTTAGCCCAAATGAACCTTGTCACTGGTATACATAATCTTCTAGAATCCATTCACGATGATATTTTGGAACCAGATATTCAGCAGGCCAATAAGATCATTGTCTCAGGCGACCAGAGGACTGTTCAGAGGGATGGGTTGACGACAAACTGCTTGAGGTTGGTCGTAAACTTAGTCTCATAGAGGATGCGTAGGAAGAATTACTCTTGTCCTTCCTTGCTGCTATTAAGAATTTGGGCCTTGAAAATTCAAAGAGAAAAGATAGAATTTCCTGTGAGCTTAACAGACCTAGTTCATCTGTCAATTACAGTCGTCGGAAAAAGGTGGAAGTGAGTTGTGTTAACCAATCACTTTTCCCATGAAGATCATCTCATGGAATACTAGAGGTCTTGGTGACTCAGGTAAGAGAGCTACCATCAAGAACTTCATCAAACCAATCAATCCTACCATCTTCTGTTTCCAAGAGTCCAAGTTCGAAGACCCCTCTAATTTGGTTATCCGTTCCTATGGTGGTGGTCATCGGTTCCAATGGCTTGCAAAACCGTCCATTCGTAGTCGGGTGTCATTGCCATTTGTTGAGATTCTACTAAACTCAACTTGGTTGATTCCTTTACTGGGGAATTCTCTCTCTTTACAGCTTGAGGATCGGTTGTCTGGTTCCACGGGGACACTTACTTCTGTTTATGGTCGTGTGATGATTCTATGAAGAGTGATTTTCTTGATGAGATTGAGTCTCTTAGTGGAAGATGGTCTAACTCTTGGTGTATTTGTGGGGATTCTAATCTCATTAGATTTCCACATAAGAGGACTACGTAACAAGTTTTACTCTCATCATGCGACGTTTCTCGGATTGTACTTCTTCTCTTGGTCTGGTTGACCTGCCATTGTCAAGTAGCAAATTTACGTGGTCCAATGGTCATGAGAGACCGTCTTTCTCTCGCATTGATAGATTTCTGATTTCAACTGAGTGACTTGACTTATTCACTGACTCCAACATTTCTGTTTACCCTCGGCCCGTCTCTAACCATTGGCCCTTGGTTTTGGATACTTTTGAGGAGTCTTGGGTCCTCCACCATTTAGATTCTAGTTGTGCTGGGTTAAAGAGAAGGGCTTTAAGGACCTCATTGTCGGTTGTTGGGCAGAAAATATCATTCCGGGCAGTAAATCTTTCATGTTACATTTGAAGATGAAGTGGTTGAAAGCCAAGCTAGAGAGTTGGCATGTTATTGAATTTGTGTCCTTATCTGAATCCCTTGTTTCTATTCTTAGTGGCATTAGTCAAATTGACTAAAGTGAGCAAGTTGGTTCCATTTCTGAGGAGGAGGTTGCTATTCATATCGATCTCTAGGAACAATATCAGACCAAGAGCATTCAAGAATAAATCAAGTGGAGGCAAAGATCTAGATATAAATGGATTAAAGAGGGGAATAAAAATACTAAATTCTTCCATGCTATGGCTTCTACTCATAGAATAGTTAACAGTATCAGGTCCCTATCCGTTGGTGATTCCACTCTAACTTCTAAAGAGGACATCATTTCTACATTTCTTAATCATTTCACGGACCTATATCCTTCCAACCACCTTGGCAGACTACCGATTTCCGGCCTCCCCTTCAGGTCTATTTCTAATGCTAATGCTTCTTCCATTGATCGACCCTTTTCCCGAGGAGGAGATCAGATCTATTGTTTGGATTTGAGTGAGGACCGTGCTCCTGGGTTGGATGGATTTCCTATTGCATTCTTCAAATGGTTCTGGAACGTCGTCAAATGTGACGTTATTGCCTTCATCGAGGAGTTCTACCATCGAGCTTTTATTCCTAAAGAGATTGGTGCTACTTTTCTTGTTTTGGTACTTAAGAAGGATGGCGCTTCCTCTCTCTCCGACTTCAGGCCGATTAGCCTCCGTGGTAGCCCCTACAAGATCCTTGCAAAGGTTTTAGCTAACAGACTCTAGCCCCTTCTCCCAAATCTTTTCTCTCCCTCCCAATCTACTGGGATTGAGGGGCGGCAAATTATGGATGCAGTAATCTCTACTCATGAATGTATCGATCCTCAAAACAAGGGCCGTAGGAAAGGTAATATTTGCAAGTTGGATTTGGAGAAAGCTTTTGATATGGTGATTGGCATTTTCTGGCTTTTGTTCTTTCTATCATGGGTTTCAGTCGGAAGTGGTGCTTATGGATGTTTGATTGTATTTCTTCTGCCCATTTTTCTGTCCTCATTAATGGGTCTTCTAAAGTTTTTTTCAAGACCTCTAGAGGTATTTGGCAAAGTGATCCTCTTTTTCGTGCTCTCTTCATTATGGTTGTTAAATCTTTAAGCCTCCTCGTCTTCAAAGCGGCAGATTTCAACCTTATTCATGGATTCAGAATTGGGGCCTCTTCTTTGCAGATCAATCATTTATAGTTTGTGGAGATACTATTATTTTTTGTGAGGCTAATGAGGAGTATGTTATGAACCTTCAGTGCATTCTTAGGTGGTTTGAGTTGGCATCTTCCCTCCGGATCAATTACTTAAAGACTGAAGTCTATTGCATCAACTTGGACAACAATGTGCTTACTTCTCTATCTGATCTTCTAGGATGTATTTCTCATGCTCTTCCTTCTACTTATTTGGGATTGCCTATTTGCATTAGCTCTCTCGGTTTCTCTTTATGGGAGCCCATCATCCATAAGTTTAGCAAGCGCCTTGCCTCGTGGAAAGGAAAGTATTTGTCTTTCGGTGGACGGATCATCCTACTCAAGTATGTCCTCAATGCTCTGCCTGTCTACTTCAGATGCCTCCAAAAAGTAATTTAGTCGATGGAAAAGATCATGAGGAACTTCCTTTGGGGTGATAACGAGGATACGAGGAAATATCATCTTGTTCATTGGGATCAAGTTTGTCTCCCCACTGTTGCTGGAGGTTTGGGGGTGCTTCCAATCAAGGCCATCAACATTGCTTTCTTACTAAGTAGCTTTGGAGGTTAGGTATTGATGATGATGCTCCTTGGAAGTAGATCATTAATTGTAAGTATAGGTTGGGAAGGTTTGGCTGGGATATCAATCCTGCCTCGAAACAGAGCCTCCGGTATGTGGCATGTTATTGTTGCTTGTGTTGACAAATTTATAGAAGGTATCAGGTTAAAGGCTGGGTGTGGTGACAGAATTAAATTCTGGACTGCACCTTGGATTGATAACTCTACCTTGGCGTCTCGATTTCCTTCTATTTACCACCTATCTCTGAGGCCGCACGGAACCATCTCCGATTTTGACTCTAGTACTGGTGACCATGTCGTTTGGAAAATCCCTCTTCGTCGTAACCTTCCTAACTTTGAAGCAAATTCCTTCTCAGATCTTATTTTTACAATCTCATCTTGTAGAATCCGCACGACTAAGGAGGACAATCTCCTCTGGTGGCCTTGACAAGACCGGACTTTTCTCTGTCAAGTCATTCTACACGTGGATTCACTAGACTTTTGGTACGACCATGGTTAACCCCCAAGATTTATGTTTCCTAAGCACCGCTAAGAGCAATTGACTTCCTTTGGACGGCTAGATTGGGGAAAAACTTGACTCCAAGATCACTTGTGGAAAAGAAGAACAACTTTGGTTAGGGCTTGCCCCTTTTGTCTTCTTGCCTCTGAAGAGTCAAATCATCTACTTCTCCTTGTCTTCTACTGTGTTGAGTTCTATCAGTCGCCCAGTTTGGTTTGGCTTGGGTCATGCTATCTTCGGTGGCTGAGTCGTCCTTTGCTTGGAACATTACCTCTGTCTCTCCTAAGTGTTCCTCTGTGGCAGATTTCTTTATTTGTTACTCTTTGGAACCTGTGGTGGGAACGTAATATGATATTGTTCAAAAGCACAATTGAATCCACTAGTGTGGTTGCTAGCATCACCATGTGTGCATCTTGGGCCGCCTCTCTTCTGGAGTTCCAGAATATTATATGTCTGACATTTTACGTGCATGGAAAGAATATGTTGAATTATCTTGATATACTTTAGTTCTCTTTCGTTGTAGTGGTGGAAGGTTTCCTCTCAGCTTTGGTTTGTATTCTTCTTTTATTTGCACATCTGGTGCTTCTATCTATTAATATATGAATCATTTAAAAAAAAAAAAAAGCAAGAAAAATCTCCTTATCTTCTTCATTAATTTTTCTATTCTCCTCCATAAAAATAGATTCTTTAGAAGAAAGAGGAAAATGTCTAATTTTTTTATGTTTTTAATAGAGGTTTCTTATGTCATAGAAAAAGAGAGAAGGGGTCCATTTTTCTGTTAACGTTTATTAGTAAAAATAAACACACCCAAAATAATATCGAAATAAAATCAACACAAGAACACCGACAATTTTATGTGGTTCGGCCCACCTTTTGACCTACGTCCACAAAGTGTGTAAATTATATTATTGAGAGAGAAATTACAAGAGATAATGAACTAATAGACAAACGCAAACCCTGTTTGTAGCACCGTCTGCTCTAATTCCTTCACCTTTTACTGCCAGCAAAATGTTTCCCAAGCAATGACGTTGGCGTTGTGCGTTGCTAGCAACACCACCACAATGTAGTTGTTGTCACCTTCTGAACCAAGGCTTTTTACCCAATGTCCAGCAGCCAATGGTCTAGACAAAACACACCCTTCTCTGCTGAAACACTGTCTTCTCCTGAGACTTCACGCTGCTCTCAATTGGCATGAGTTCCCTCTCTCGACCCACCACCCTTTTATGTATGTTTATCAGTCGGTGGTCATCCCATGCTTAGCAATTGTCGTGTGTCCCAACTTACCAATCCCATTCGATCTTCTATGATTAGCTTCTATTCCCACTATGGCAATTGTCCCTAAGTTGCTTTACACGGTACTCCCCTCTTGTTTGGTGGAATTGAGCCACCCTCTTAACATTTTCATGCTCTGCATTTTCCATCATTATGGAGAAGAAAAAATAGTCTATTAGGACATGTTTCTATATTCTTACTTGAGACGGAAATTCATACTTGAAAGTGTTTCTATATCTGTACTTGAATATAATACAAGGAATGATTAAATATTTGTTTTATTTGTTATTCTAATAATCATCTTATTATCAACCAATTGAATTATAATTTAGTAATTGCTAATTTTTCCCTTTTTCTTTATGTAGAGGCCCATCCTCCAATGGATTTTTTCTTAGCCATAGCTTATACATGCTTCTTGAAAGGAGAACTAACCAACTTCGAAATCGAACCATCAGCTGGAGTGGAGGCCTCTGAGCTTTATCCCCACATAAAGTACACCAAGGTTGATGATTTCCTCGATCAATTCATTTAGGAATTGTCTCAATGAATCCTATTATTGCTAACAAGTGTATTGATTTCTAAATAAATTAAGACGATACGATAATCTTTATTGATATCCACCTCTCATTTCATGATTGGCATCAGAATTATTGACAGTCAAATGGTTATATATATCTAAGAGATTAGACTCTGCATCTTCACTATTCATATTTTAAATTTTCAAATTTTATTAAATGAGTACGGGAGATATTTATCATTTCTAAATATGACAAACTACTATTGATAATTTTAAAGATTTTAGAAATCTATAAGTGGTTGCAATTTCTAATGGATGATATTGAATATTAGAACAATGGTTTAACTTAATTTGAAGTTTGTTTTACCAAAAATGGACGATTCACAAATTTAGGCAATGCCTTGTTAAACCATGGCTTCTCTCATTGCTAGTGAAACCATTTTGTGTTTATATATCTTGTCACATGTACCATTATGTTTTCTATAAGGAATATTAAGGATCTCGGACTCCTTCGTTATTTCTCGTGACCAAAGTTGTTCTATCTTCTAAAAAATTATTTCTTTCTCACATAAAAGATGTTGGCCGTGGATTGTTTTATTAATATCAACCTCATTTTATAATAAACAGTTATTCTAATGTTGATTGGGTTTAGTTCTCTTATGATTGTTGGCCACAACTAGTAATTATTTTTTTTTATTCTAATAAGCATTATTCGAATATCCGACACTTCCATTATGATGAAGGCACGCAATTAATAAGGTGAACCACACACACCATGGAGTGCTATATTTCGAATTTTGGATCAGTGGCAGTTGACAAAAACTTTTTGAGTCTTGGTGGGTGGCTGAACTACCCAAATTTATACAGACAGTTGGCAATAAGGTTAAATCGTAGTGAAACTCATTTAAATCGGTATCATTAATATAAAAATTATAAATAATATTAAATTATTAATTAATAAGTTAAATAAAATTTTAAGAAAAAATTATTATATAGATATGAAATTATTACATTCATTTAAATTATAAAATATCAACATATAATAATCTTTAATTAATTCTAAGATACATATCAGTTACGGATTGATCTTAATTGTAAAGATTATTGGAAAGATAGTATTTACATTAAAAATATGTAAATATTCAAATTATTAATAACATAAGAATGAATATGAATAATAATATTATTAACACATTCATTTTGATAATATTATTATGTTATATATCCTTTAAGATAATTGTCATAAATGACCAATATTATTATTTATATATTATTAGTTAATTAATATTTATTAGATTGGTAATATTGGTATCATAATAATTAATATCATAATTTAATAACATATCACTATTAGTATCTAATGTGAGGTAAGGATATCCAGAGGTGCGTCAAAATTCACTACATTCGATAATTCGATAGACAAACACTTTAGTGGAATCTTTTGGTAATCCAATCTTAAATGCCACTTTCTTAACGATGAATCCATCCCTCGCTAGTCTTCGTCCATATACTTTACTTCAGTTGGATAAGATAAATTATTTAAACGACGATGATACATAAAAATTTAGTTGAGATATATAAAAAATATATAGGATGATAGGAGCTAAGGTACAAATATCGGCCGATACATATCGTATCGGCCGATATATATCGGCTTTTTTAACACCGAGTAATATCGGCCGATACGATAAGTATCGGCCTGTACATACCGAATATCGGCCGATATGGCCGATATTCGGTCCGAAATATCGGTCACAATATCGGTATTTAAAATTATTTTTTTTTTTAAAACACCGATACGGTTTTTTACGGTTTTTACACGGTTTTTCGCGGTTCAGGGTTTACGGTTTTCACGGGTTCTCACGGTTTTTTGCGGTTTTTCACGATTTTTCGCGGTTCAGGGTTTACGGTTTTCACGGGTTCTCACGGTTTTTTTGCGGTTTTTTGCAGTTTTTCACGGTTCGTCACGATTTTTTGCGGTTTTTTCACGGTTCTGATATCGGAGGAGAGAGAAAATGCCGATATCGGTAAGAGAGATAAAATTATCGGCCAAAATATCGGCCGATATGCGGCCTAGCCGATTTTTAAACCCCTGGATAGGAGCGTGAAATTTGACCCATCTAATAATTTTAACTATGTAATTTTAGATTTTGAAATTTTAATTAGTGTAAATTATTTTTTATGACTCATTCACAAATATATGATAATTAGATGAATGATTTTTCCTTAAATTGTCTTATGTATGAAATTTTCTATCATCTCACACAATTTCATAGTCTCAAGCAAGGGTACAAAATTCATTAGGCTGATAGTTATCGTCGTCAATATAGTTTCACTTTCCTCAATTTTTTTTTCTTTATTAAAAGTTTAGACGAATAGAGAATATAGAGCTGAGCATATTTTATTTAAAAAAACTGTCATTTTTATGAAGTAGTCGACCCTTGAGAGTGAGATTTCGATGCAAATAAAATATGTCTTAGAAATTTGAAAAATGTCTAACATTCTAAAAGAGGAAGATTAACATGAGAAAACACCTAATATGAAATTTATAGTCTCCATGATCCATAATGACATATATGTTCTATTACAATTCATTATTTTTTTATTGTAAAAAATTTTGAATTTCATAAAACTGTTGGGATATTAGAAAAATCACAAAAACACTCTGAGAACTATATAAATCGCATTAAGAGCTCTTCATTTAATTTCAAAAACGTCTGTATATCATTTCATTAACTTTTTCACAAGAAATCTCAATGAGAATTATCTAAGGAAACTTGACTTTCATTAATTTTTGAAAAAAAAAACTTAGAAAATCATACCGACACCAGTACAAACTATATCAATCACATTAAGATATCTCCATTGAATTCATAAGCACACAATGTTATTTCATTAAATTATTTTTGCAAAAAAAAATTAAAATTTAGGATTAAGTTATAACAAAAATTAAAAATAAATGATGAGAATAACTTAAAATGGAAAAAATCTTAAGAGAAAAAAGTTTGTAATTGATAAATGTCTTTCATGCTTCCAGACTTTCTTAGATCATACCAATTTAAGATTCAACTAAAAAATGGTCAAAACAATTTTTTATAAAAATTAAAAAAATTATATAGATCGATATTATGTTGTACAACCGATATCTAGCCAATACATATTAACCAAATATTATATCTAACGTATAACCCTAATAATTTTTTAAAGAAAATCGACACCTATATTTCTCAAAAGTTCGTTTCATGGTCTCAATAACTCGGTTGAAAATGTTGAATGAGAGAGCGGGAGAACTCACAACCGGCGTATCAAGGTAAACCAAGATAGTTGTTTACCAATTTATCAACATTCACATGGATTTTTGTATTAAATTTTATTTATATTAAAGTTTTAAAATTAAAAAAAAAATAGCTGAGTTAATCCGAATTGACACAATTCAATAGAATTTTGAATCGAACGAATTAATAAGTTGAATCTAAATTATGATTTTAGAATTTTGAACTATGATTTACACCAATGTCATTACAATAAATGAGAGAATTTTTTTTTAAAAAAAAAAGCCACCGTAGAGCCCACGATCAAGATTTCCATCTCAATTTTAAAGTATAGTTTTACACATTTTTGATATAAAACTAAATTTTTACCTAAAAGTAGATTATATGTATATTTTTCAATAGTTTAAAAATTGTATTTTCCAATAAATTACCCCACTTTGTCTTCTTATTTTATAAAAGATTACTGTGCATGCAAAATTATGTTATACGTTTCTTTATACACCCTTAGGTAGGGCTTACTTTTTATTCGCATTCTTTAGGTCTGATGGAAAAGTATACACTTAAATCTAAAGTTTATACATATAAAAAAAGTAATTGCAGATCAGTAGGAGATCATTGGAGTATGACTTAGATGAGATTTTTACTTTTATATTAACTTTTAAAATTTCTACTTATTCATGTATTTAATTTAAAATTAGATAAATAAAGTCTCACTTGTTTGTACATACACCTATCTATGATAAGTAGGGATTAAGGGAATACAATCAGATTATCGTTGAAAAGAAATTGGATTTCTTCAATATATTTTTTTTACAGAAATTAAGGTGAACATTTTAGTATTCTGAACAAGTTTTGAGGGGAAAAAATACCAAGTAACTACTTCACGTAAGAAATTGACACTTGTTCATGTGGTTTGATCATTTCAATCATCCCAAGTAACTCTCTCGCCACCCCGCATAACCATTGTTCTCTCTCGCCACTCTCTCAACTCCTTCTTTCGGTCTCTCATATCTTTCCTCTCTCGGTTCACACTCTCTCTCACTCAATCTTCTCTTTCAATTTTCTCAATCCTCTCCTCTATCCGGATTTCACTCTTTCTCACTCAATCTTCTCTCTCAATTCTCTCCCTCAGCCCTCTTCTCTGCTTGGATTTGCAGTAGGCCAATGCCATCACTCTACGCCCCTTTGCCGTCACCTGAGTCTCTCCCGATCGCCGCCCTAGCCATCCGTCATTGAGAATTTGAGAGAGGCACCAGCAAATTATATTATTATGTTCATACCTAATAAAAAGTGAGTTATCCAATAGTTAAACATAATTAAATCATATTATGACATAAAACGATTTATCAACTGTTGATTTTAAAAACAATGTGCTCTCTACTTCTCTTAATGTACGTAAGGATAAAATGAATTTTGGTATGGCGCGACTTACAGACACTTGATTTTTCTGCCTCTACACATCTGTTTTTGGATTTTATGGTAAAATTATCATTTTGTTCCTGCGTTTTTCATTCATTCGAATGAATGCCGTAGTGTAAATTCCATTCGTTTGAATGAATGGGCTGAACAGTGTTCCGTATTATTGTTCAGCCATTCATTCGAATGAACAGATGGTTCATTCGAATGAATAGTAATAAAAATCGACTTCATTCAATTTGTTCATTCGAATTGAAAGGAACTTACTACAGTATACATATTTATTTAAATAATAAAAAAATAAAATTTTAAAGTTATTTTTTGAGTACTGTGTATTTTTAAAAAAATTCAAATTGAATATCCATACTAATTATAATAACCTGATAAAAATACTTTAAGACTTAAAGGTCTTTTGATACTCCCAAATGTTTAAAACACAGTATTTTACAAATAAGGGTATCCCTCAGTTGTACCGAAAACACATTTGAGAGTGTCAAAAGACCTTAAAGTTTTAAAGTATTTTTATCAGGTTATCGTAATTAGTTGGGACATTTAATTTGAGAAATTTTAGAAATACACAGTGCTTAACAAATAACTTTAAAGTTTTAAAGGAGATTTTATTATTTAACTAATGCACTGTGTATTTTCAAAATTTCTCAAAGTGAATATCCCGACTAATTACAATAACTTGATAAAAATACTTTAAGACTTCAAGGTCTTTTGATATTCCCAAATGTGTTTTCGGTACAGCCGAGGGATACCCTTATTTGTAAAATACTGTGTTTAAAGCATTTGAGAGTGTCAAAAGACCTTGAAATCTTAAAGTATTTTTATCAGGTTATTGTAATTAGTTTAGATATTCAATTTGAAAAATTTTAAAAATACATAGTACTTAAAAAATAACTTTAGAATTTAAAAAAAAAATTATTATTTAAATAAGTATGCATACGGTAGCAAGTTCCTTTTTCATTCGAATGAACGATCGGTTCATCAGAATGAACAGATCGAATGAAGGCCATTTCTATTATTATTCATTCGAATGAATGGGCTGAACAGTAATAAAGAACACTGTTTAGCCCATTCATTCGAATGAATAGAATTTACACTGTGGTATTTATTTAAATAAGTGATTCATTCAAATGAATGCCAAAATGAATGAACATTTTATTTTATTTAAATGAATGAAAAATATAGGGGTAAAATGATAATTTTCCTATAAAATCTAAAAATGGATATATAGAGATAGAAAAATGATAACCCACTTAGTCGTGCCGTTTGGTATACGTAAATTGCTATACGTGTCAAGAAGTGAATGGCTGGTATACCCGTCAATGGCAGAAGAGAAATACAATTTGGTAGCTCTAAATGATACTCCTCAATCAATGCAGAGACAGACAAACCTTATCTAAAAAATCTGGCCGACATCATAACTCAATTTAAAATAAATAATATTTTATTATATAAAGTTAATACAAAAATTATATTATTAAATATAATAAAATTATTTAATTTAAACTAAATAAATATATAACTAAAATAGAGTTTTCTAGTAACTGTTATTTTCATTTGCTTAAATTAAATAATTAAAAATATTTAAATAGAAAATGTTTTTATAATTAATATGATCACAATCTATATTTTTATTTAATAAAATTAATATAAAACACTGAGTCAATGAGCTCGTGGCACAATCCTGTAAAGTTAAAACTCTCAACTTACAAGTCAAGTAAAGTTGGAATCAAAACTAAACTAGGTTGTGTCCGTTGAAGGTGAAAGGACTGGGAACACGAGCTGGCAGGAGCCGGTCGAGGTCAAAAAATTTGATTTTACCTCCTTTTCCTATAAATCAGTTGGCAGGAGCCGGTCGAGGTCAAAAAATTTGATTTTACCTCCTTTTCCTATAAATCTGAAAATCTTTGATCTCCTAGTGATATTCATAAAATCCATGTCTCTATTTTCTTGGATAGTCCTCTCAATCCGCTTGATAGTTGTGAATAAAACTCAATGCAAATCAAATTTCAATCTAATATCTTTATTTTTTAAATTTATTAATTTATTAGAAAAATAATTTTATTAAAATAAATGAAACATTTTCAACACTATAATTATAAAATAAAAATTTTATTTAAATTTTATCTATTTGATTCAATTTATTAAATTTGATAGAGAATAAAAATCTTCTTTTCAATTATTTATTTTCATTTGTTTAAATTTTAAGGTTGTATGTGCTTTACGAGACTAACTTTATATAAATCCTGGTACTAATAATTTTTTAAATTTATAAAATTAATAAATTTCATATCATTATCAAATATCATTCAATTTAACTTGCTTAGGTGAATTCAATTCCGACTCACTCCACTATCAAATGTTAGTTGGTTAATCTGATCAATTTAAAATATGGGTTAGTCCACAATATTTTTTTTAATTTGAGTTAAAATATGACGATACTCTATAAAACACTCTCCTTGTTCTTATATCACTATATGATGATTTTTTAAAAGTAATTCTTTATCATAAATATATTTTTAAAGTGGAGATTTGCTTTTAAAAATGTCTCTTTGATTAAACCATATCAATATAATATTTATAATCCAATTATGCACTTAATTACAAATGTTAGACTGTGACCTAATTTAAACCGACCTAAATTAGTTGAGTTCAATTGTAAATGAGTTAGAATTTAAAAATAGATTTAGTCTTATAGTCCAATATGGATATGAAATATTTTTTCTTCATCTCACATAGGAACAAATTATGAATTTTATGAAGATACGTCTTGACATTTTTATTTATTTATTAGGATTAAAAAATTACATGTAAAAAATATTTTTTTCTTCATCTCACTTTTTACGGTTAGAATGCAATTGTTTATTTTAAATTATAATTATGAGAAAGAATCTATAGAAAATTATATAATATTATTATAAGATACATTATTAATTTTTATAGCAATTTCCATGGAAAAAGTTCCAATGTTCTAGAGAAAATTTTAATTTTATATTATATAGATTTATTAAAAAATATCGATTCTCATAAAATTGTTAATATATCAAGTTTCCCCTACTTATAGAGTTAATGGGTGGAAATATCGTTATCGGCCAAGAAATTTCTCTCTCCTACTTTTTCTTTTTTTTTAAAAAAAAAATATCGACGATAAATATCTGATATCAGCCGATAAATGTATCAACTGAGATTATTACCCCTGCTTACAGTTACAAAACAAGATTTTGCAACATCTAACATTTTTATTGAACTCTAGCAAAGTTTATTTCGTGTCAGGTTTGGTGAAATCGAGTTAAGATTTTGCCCCATCTAACATCAAGAAGAGTTGAAAATTTTTGTCACACCTTTTCATAGTTTAGAATAGAGAAGAATCAATTGGAGCTAAAAAGTTGACTAGTTATAGAAAAATTAGAATTAAAATTTCAGTAATTATTCTTATTATTATTATTCAAAATAAATATCATGAAATATATTAATTTTGTGAAATAGATGGCATATACATGAAACTCTGTGGTAATTTTATAAACTAAATCTTAGTATTTTCCAATTACTGAAATGAAAAAAACAGAGTATAAATGTACTTTTAATTTTTTTTGAGAAGTTTTAGAAATGATGAAATTATAAAGTACTGTGAAATTTTAGATTATTTAATTATCTAAAAATATGTATTAAATGGTTCAACTAAGTTTTTTAAAAAAAAATCACAGCCTACTGGCCTTTCAATTCCAAATGGTGTCCCAATCATTTGAATACTACAGTCCAAATTTCTTAGACAAATTTGGAACATAGTATTGTTACACTTTTTTATAAAATCAATTGACGGTGTATGAGACATTGACATGTGCAATAATACATGATGTGGAAGAGTGTTGCGTGTTTGTTTCTCCATTAATGAATAAATCAACCCAAAAAAAAAGAAATTCAGAAGCAAAAAAAGGCAAATAAATGACTGGCTGATTTAGGTCTATTAAGATATTTGTCGGATTGTATATAGGTGTAGTTTAACTCGTAATTTTCTGATTTAGAAAGTGAAAGTTGTTAAGTTCGAACCCCCATGATCTTAAGTGATGTGTTCTAAACTTCTAATGGCCGTGGTTTTTTATTTTCTGACTTTCTTGCAATTTCCTACAAGTGATTATAAAAAAAAAATTGATACTATTTTTAAATAAAATATAGTACAATTAGATAAAAACATTTGTCATTCTAAAATATAATAGTCAAATAATGCGATAAATAATTTAAATAATAATGATAATATTTAAAAAAAAAATACAGAGAAGTTACTGGTGAACTTTTTATTCTAACCCATCATTTTAGTCTTGCAATTTTTTTACAAAAATTACAAATATAAGTTATAGAAAGTTAGAAGATAAAAAAAAATATCATTTATTCAATTGAAGTGATTTTAGATGGGAGTCATATTCATGCATAAAACTCTCCCTCTAAGACGACTTTTTAGAGGAGTCACATTTCTCAAATGCTTATATGGATTAAATTAACATTTAATGTGATTAAAATCGAGAAAAATACATTCTATGTGATTTGGGCATGTAACTAGAAAAAAAAAAAAAAACTGAAGAGGGATGTGATGTAAAAAGATATAATAAATAATGAGATGATTCATTGTGATTTAAAATAAGGTTAAATTAAGAACTAAAACTTGAAAATTTATCCTCAGGTAATTGAGATTATGCCGGTTGCGATCATAGTTACAAATATCAGTCTCGGGATATTAATGGCGATTGATAATATCGAGATATTTTTAAATTCTTGGATTTTTATCGAGAATTTATGGGAAAATCTCGTGAAAATATAATATTTAAAATATAATAAAAATACTAAATAAAATATCAATATGAAATTCATCGGTATTTTATCAGGAATTTATCAGAAATTTATCGAGATATTATTATGATATTACTATTTATCGAGAATTTACAATAGTGGATATTAACGACAATTGGTATTTTCTAATAAAAACGTGGTAAATTTTAAAATATCAGAGATATATATGACTATTTTTCAATGATAAAAAAAATTGAGGGGGCTTAAAAACATAGTTTTTGTTAAGAGTCTGTTATGTATACATGCACCTTTCAAACAAACCTACACATTGAGCCAAAGCAGACCTACATTGAGATGAAAAGTTTAGAAATAAAAATGAATTTAGAGGTTTCAAAATTTAAATAGTTTAAAAATATCGAATTATTATTCTAGTAAAATTAATTATTTTTAAAAATCTTTCCAATTAAATTGTACTTGTCTGTCTCAATGTTTCTAAACGTCTTTAAAGTTTAGGGATTAAATTATTAATTTAAAATGATAAAATTTTAAAATATGGTTTGTTGGGTATAAATATCCAAACATAAACCTTTTAATTTAAAATGGGCATTATATTCATGAATAAATTTTTCCAACAAAGTCATTACGTGGAGCTTAATGGGCCTTGTATTAGTGAAAATTTTAGAAATTGAAAAGACAATTTAAAGTCATCAAAGTAATTTTTGATGAGATGACGTGAGTACGTAGGAACTGGAATTGTCACCACAAACTGTGTGTGGCTCTGAACACACCAACCAGTCCACTCTCAACCACTAACATACACCACATAATCGTGTATAGTATGTTACTTACTCATAGGTCTCCATTTTCATGCATAGTTTCTTGGCCATGGAACGTAAGCTATGGATTTCTGCTCTCTGCCTTGCCTTGATTCTGGCAGCAGTCTCCACATTTCTACTGTTTGTAGACCCAAAATTTCCCTTGAGGTATGTCTTTAAACAACTCACTTTTTAACTATTTTCATTGGTCTGTATCTTCAAACTGGTGCATCACATTCAAAGGACATTGGTCAACTTCTTCTCCGTTTTTCTCTCTACAGAGGTCTCATATTTTTTTATGCCACCAAGTACCCAAGTACAATTTTTTTAGCCAAAGTGTTCAAATACATGCACCGAATAAATTCTATGAAAAGTGGCACTTTGAGATTAAGCGTGAAACGAACAAACAACCCCTGTTTTGTGAGGAAATCCCTCCATATTAGTATAGAAAAACAGAAGACTAACAACACAAATTCACAGTAAGATGCTTCTTGATTTACTGTATAATTTCTATTTGATTTACAAATATTTTCTCCACCTTACTTAGGTGATACAAAAGTAATATTTATAATAAAGAGATCGATACGTAGGAGAGAGATAGATGAGAAGGAAGATGCCTAATTACATTAGACTTCTTTGTCTGTTGGGTCACCCATCCTTATCTTCTTTAGATGAGGATCGGTGGTTTCAATCTCTTTAGATGAGTTTGAACTTCAGTTTGAACTTCTTTGCCTTTGGGATGTCTATCGGTGATGATTCTTATCTTCTTTAGATAAGGATCGGTGGTTGTTTTAATGTCCTGAGTTCTTTGTTTGAAATCAGAGGTTGTACCGTCAATAGTTACAATTAAATTTTAACTAGATCTAGAAGGTGTTTGATCTTAGAAGACGGCTGAGATTAGAAGCACAGATAATTAGAAATTTGTTTTGATTTCAAGGAAAAAAAATACACGCTTCTTTGTATCTTTTAATGAATGTTGAAGCAAGCCATCGAGATTCAGAGCCCCTGACATACTTGGATTTTGGCCCGTGTTTTGAAAACCAAACCCACGCGTGGTTGAACCCGGAACCGATTCACCCACGGGCCAGATTTTAAAAAACACTTTAAAAATATAAACCCCCCAAAAACCAAGTCAAACTCACAAGTTTGATCGGGTTTTAACGACAAACCTTCGAGCGTTTGTAAAAAACCGTTTTAATTTTTTTTAAACAATTAAAAAAAACTCTTAAAAAAACATCTTTTAAATAATAAGTTTAATTTCATGTGAGCCAATGGGCCACCCCATATATTTATGCTTGAAAAGGAAAGGAAAGGGTAAGTGACTGGTTCTCACTTTTTACATACAGAAACCGTTGGATACCCAATATAAAACCCTAAGTATACCATCGTAAATATTTTCTTAAAAATACATGTGGATCTTGTATTGAAGTTAATCCAATGGTGAACTGCAAAATGTCACATACATTCACTTTTTGATGCAGGAGATAGTGCAAGCTTTCTTAAATAATTTTTTTTTCAAAAAAAAGGTCACTGAGATTTATAAAAAAAAAAAGTATTTTGTAGAGAAACAAAAAAATTCAGCCGAATCAAGATCTTGGCCGAGATTAAATATTATATAATTTAGTATTTTGCAGTGAAGCCGAATTTTCGACCCCCTGCAGTCAAGTAATGGGAAGTGGGATGGTGGGAATACTCTCCAGTTTTGTAATTTTATTAAGATACTCCAGCGTCTCTATTTAATATTATATAATTTAATCATACTTATAGAAAAAGATAAAATAGAAATTATTTAAAAATAAGAGTATAATTTCTTAATTATTTTAATTAATGTAGAAACCAAAAATAATTAAAATAAAAAAAAGAAACTAAAAAGTGAAATTTGATACTTAAATTTAAATGATTTTGTTCTAAAATTTGAAAACTTACAATAGAATGAAAAATGATTGAAACATAAAAATGAAAAAAAATGTATGTGTAACTAAAAATAAATAAATGGACTTTCAACTAACAAAAAGGTAAAATAATATTAATAATACATAACTAAAAATTACTTTTACTTTCTTATATCATTTAAAAGTAATTGGTGGTGATAACTTTAATTATTAAAATGAAATTGTGATGAGAGAGCAAATAAAATTTCAATAGGTATTTGTAGTGCAAAAATGAAATAAACAGCATGCATTTTTGTTTAAAAGTTTATTTCAAACTCATGAATTAAATCTTACTAATTTAATATTATTTATAAAATTTATATTAATTGCTCCGGTTTGATCCGGTAAAATTTTAAAACATTGATCTTACCTCTTATCTTCAAACTTTTATAATGTTTAGGGATCTAAGTGACAGAGATGAGGAGAAAGACCCTATTCCCATCCTGTCCACGTACTTTGAATGGCTCAGGAGCGTAACCCCATTCACAAGTGATGGCCAGTCTTCCAGTGTTGATGTTGCAGAGAATACCGGCGGAAGGCCTATGGCTACCGACCTAGCCACTTGCCACAATTCTTTCAGCAGCGGTGGCCGCCCGATCAACTGTTGTCCACCCAAAGCAGAATCTGAAGAGCCTGTCATCGACTTCCAATTCCCCAACCCTTCCTCTCCCAAACGCATTCGCCGGCCCGCCCACCTCGTCGATCATGCTTATATTGCCAAGTACCAGAAAGCCCTCACTTTGATGAAGCAGCTCGACTACAGAGATCCTCGAAACTTCATGAGGCAGGCTAACTTGCACTGTATCTACTGCACTGGAGCTTACAACCAAGTCAATTCCTCAACCCCTGCCGACATCCATGGCTCATGGTTCTTCTTCCCATGGCACCGGTTCATGATTTACTTCCACGAAAGGATTTTGGGCAAACTGATTGGGGATGATACATTTGCAATACCTTATTGGAATTGGGATTCCCCACCTGGAATGGTGATTCCCAGTTTCTACATGAATGGGTCCTTTGTAGATAAGGACCGTGACCACGCCCATTTCCCTCCCCACGTAGCAGATATCAACTTCAGTGGTGTTGAGACTCAACTCAGCTCTGACGAGCAGATCGCAACCAACCTTGTTTTCATGTACCATCAGATGGTATCTGGTGCAAAGAAGGTGGAGCTCTTCATGGGTTGTAAGCGTACTGCAGGGGAAGAGGGCAACTGTTATAGCAAAGGAACCATTGAATCTGCACCGCATAATACTCTTCACACATGGATTGGAAGCAATCTCCAGCCTGAGAGAGAGAACATGGGTACCTTCTACTCCGCCGCCCGCGACCCAATTTTCTATGCCCACCATGCAAACATAGACCGGCTCTGGACCATTTGGAGGAGGCTAAGAGACAACATTCCTGAAATCGTCGACCCGGCCTGGCTCGACACCTACTTCTACTTCCACGACGAGAACGCCCAACTCGTCCGAGTCAAGCTCAGGGATTGCCTCGACTTTGATAGACTTCCATACATCTACGAAGAAGCCGATCTTCTATGGCTCAATGCCAGACCAAAACCATCCATCCCACCCAAAATCGCTCTTCACATATTGAAGCAGAGAGAGAGAGAAAATCCAAACTTCGGCCCGGATGAAAGGACCCTTGACACCACCATAAGAACCAAGGTTCTCAGACCTAAGAGGTGCAGAAGCAAGAAAGAGAAAGAAGAAGAAGAGGAGGTTTTGGTTGTGTATGGGATCAATATAAACAGAGACATGTACGTGAAGTTTGATGTGTTCATAAATGCAGTTGATGATAGTAGTATAGGGCCAATGTCGAGGGAATTTGCAGGAACATTTGTTCACTTGCCCCATGGTCTGAAGATAATGTTGAAGGAAGGTGAATCAAGGAAGAAGACGACGAGTAGTCTCAAGTTGGGGATTTCAGAGTTATTGGAAGATCTTGAAGCAGAGGAAGAAGAAAGTATTTTGGTTTTTTTGGTGCCAAGAAATGGCACAGGTGTGAATACCTCCATTGATGGGATACGTATTGAATACGTAGGATGAGGACAGGAGTTCTTCATTTATTCTTTTTTATATTTTCATTGAACCCATCTTTTTAAAAATGTCGTTTTATATAATTTCTACTGATAGTTACTTATAGTATATATTTCATGAAATATTGAACTACCTTAATTCTTATTTATTGTCTTCATTTTTAAGTTATCTAATTTAAAACTTCCCTTTTATCTTTAAGATAATAAATACCATACAAGAATGACATTAAGAAAAATAGAGAATGACTTTATAATAAAAAATTTGTCTCAAACATCGCGGATCTTAGCTTTAGGTCAATTAGTCTGTCGCCTAAGATATTTACAATGACCTTTTATTGGTTGATTGACAATATATATCTATAATCCATGGAAAGAATAAAAACAAGGGAGTTGATGTAAATTGTATTTTTTTAATTTAAATGAATTTATATTTTAAAATTAGATTAAATATCTTGGGTTTATAATTTATTTAATGAGTGATTTAATGTATTCATTAAATTAGTCTCACCTCTTCAATAAGAGAGACACTAATGTTATAAAAAAATTTAAATGACACAAATCTCTTTTATAAAAATTTAAAGAACATTATGAAAGAAAAAAAAAAAAAAAACCTGTTGTTACTCTATATTGTATTTTGAAAAAGCTTCAACTTTTATATGTTTTTAAAATTTCAATCTATTTTTTAAGTAAAATTAAGTATGGATGTAAATTTTATTTTAGTATTAAAGTAATAAAATTTAGAGACCTTTGATATATTTAAAGTGAAGGGTTATCACATTGCATGTGAATGCGTGCATGACAATTTGCAACCCTCCTTGAGCAATTAATTGTGTAAGTAGGGTTGAAATTTGAGCGGGTTTTAATAAATGTAATTCAACATATATAAAAAATCATTAAAACCAAATTGACCTGACTCCATTTGAGTGTTAGATTAAATTTTTTGATTGCATCAAGTCACGTCAATTTGAGTCGGATCGGATCGAGTTAATTTTAAAAAAGCTCGACCCAACCAAAATCGATCCAAATTTAATTTAGATTTTTTTTTTAATTCAACTCAATTTTAATTTTAAAAATATAAAACTCAACCCACTTAATTTTTCTGTTTGACTTAAAATCCTTCAAATCCTGCAAAAGTTTCACCCCTATGTCCAATGGTCTATAAGCTCATGCTATCAAGGACACAGATTTTAGTATTGGAGATTTGGAAAATAATGGCTTGGCTTAATTCAAGCTGGCTACGATTCTTTGACTTTTTTTAAAGAGTAAAGTTGGAAACTAACGTAAAATGAGGTCAATAACTGTAACTAGCGTAATACCTGTTTTAGTAAATATTTTTTTAGTTTTTAAATTTTACTTATTCTAAATATTTTTTTAATTTTTAAACTTTTGCAGCTTATATAGGATCCATTTTGATTTCATATGATGGGTCCACTCCTAAGGCCTACACGAAAAATTGAGTCATAAAAAACTATTATAAATTGATAAATGAAATTTTATTTTTTGAACTACTAAATTTTGACCACTTTATATATATATATTTCCAAACTTGTTGGATGTTATTTAGGACCCACTTTAGATCCATCTAACGACTCTTCTGTACATAAAGTGAAGTCTTAAAAACTCATTTTGACTAAATCGAATAAGCTATATTTTCTAATTTTAATTTTTTTTCACTTTATGTGAACACTTTCACTCTATGCAACTGGTCCATTAAAAATGTCTATAAATGAATATAAAATTTAAAAGTGTCTTGATTGGATAAATGAAAACATATTTTAAATTTTGATCAATTTAAATTATTATTTTAATTAATAAACTTTTGTACTTTATATGGTTCTCACTTTGACCCTTTTATAAATATTAGAAAAAACATCTTGATTAGATAATGAAGGCTTATTTTGAAGCCTTTAAATTTTTAACACTTTTTTTAAGTAGTCATGTTTTTTCACTAATTTTTTTTATTGGATTAATGAAGATGTGATAGGTCATTAGAAAGTTCCATATACAAACACAAGGCCCATAAAAAGTCTTTATTGAATCATGGAATGCTTTTAAGTTCCTAAAATTTTAATTTACTTTATATTATTTTTAATTAATATTTTTTTCACTGATGAGACATTGGAAAATTCTATAAAAAAGTATGAAGCCCATAAAAGCCATTTGATTGAATTTACAGCCATTGAAGACTTATATGCAACATCTGTAAAAACAAAAGAGAGAGAAATACTTATGTTCATCCATCATTGACCCCATTATCATTTTGTTTCATTTTTATATCCATCAAAGACGTTTGTATAGAATTTCATAAAATAAATAAAAACCTATGTAAAATCATAGAAGTATATTGTTGCATAATTCCTGCCAACTCAGGACGTTTGGGTTGATTTAATATTCCGTCTTAAAGAATCAAGTAATTCTAAACTCCCGTGAATGTCTGGAGTTATTGAATCAATGTTTTAATTGTTGATTAAACTCGGTGATCGATGATGGTTTAATTAATACGTCGACTCGCGGGTGTGAAAACCCAATAATACTTCGAGTTGAACGTGGTTGGTGTTTGATTTAAAACGGTGTTTTTATAATTTGATTAAAAGAACAAAAACCAGTTTTCTCAAATCTGTTTTCAGATTGATGTCACTGAAAATGTTGGCCAGGTTTATGAACTTGTTTGTGTATTAATTAAATCTTGAACAAGACCAGTTTGGTGAAGCCATATACTGAAATGTTGATTGTGATGAATAATGGATTGAATTAAGAATTGGACTTGTTGTAGTTAATTATTGGGGCAGCAAATTCATGCCCATTTAAGGACTTTAAAAATCTGAAACTAAACTTAGTGGGTATAAGTCTTGGGCAGCAATTACTTATATGGTTAGGAAATTAAAACAGCCTTTAATCTGTTTTGAACCTGAGATTGAGCCGTGTGTGGGGTCAAACTTGTAGATACAGTCACAGTTCTGTAGTTCAGACCCGATCCTGACCAGCCCCGCCTAAGTTGTTTTGGGAGGTGTTTTAATTAAAACCCATTCAGTTTTCAACTTCTTCAAATTGAATTTTTCTTTTAAAAAAAATTGAGTTTCATATTTGATTTGAAGTTGTGAGTGGTTTTTTGATAAAAAATAATCGGTCTATTTTTTTAAATCCATTTGTGTGTGATTCAATTCTTTCATTTAAGAGAGTCGGATTTACTGATTAGAACACGGGTTGCATTATACCATGTGAGTCTTGATTTTCATAACCTAGATATCCAGTTGTGTCAATGCTTCCGCTATAGCCATTGGGTAGAGCGTTTTATCTTATCCAATCTACATTAAAATGATATCAGAGCTTGAGAGTCACTTAAGACTCAAATATCGATCACAATTGGGAGTAGTGATTTCCACTGTTGATTATTATGATATCAGGAACTCCTACTTGTTCTGATTTTCTATGTCAAGACATTACCACCTTCGTAGCCGACAAGCCGACAATGATAGTGGATTCCCTTCATGTTTAGGTCGTCATGTGAGACACTCTTTAAAAGATTCTGATGAGAATGTCATCGACTTGGATTTTACCCAAACATGAGTCTGGCGAGAAGGCCCTCACTTTGATGAAGTAGCTCGACTACAACGATCCTCGATACTTCACAAGGCAGGCTAACATCCACTACAGATACTGCACTGGAGCTTACAACCAAGTCATTTACTCTGCCCCTTCAACATCCACTGATCTAGGAGGATCTCTCATTGTATTTTCATGTATTTCCTAGTTTTCTCTCTTGTTGTATTTTTGTTTAAAGACTTAAAAATTGAAGAAAATAAGTCTTTAATGGTACCAGTCGCTGCACTAGTCGACTGGTACATCGTCTAGTGACTGTACTGTGTTACAGATCACTCTTTGATGGTACCAATCGACTGGTACATCATCTACTTAGGTTGTGAATAGTACCAATCGACTGGTACATCATCTACTTAGGTTGTGAATAGTACCAATCGACTGGTACATCATTTACGTAAGCTGTGAATAGTACTAGTTGATTGGTACATCAACTATCACCTTATGTTAGAACAGACTGTTCTCTGATAGTACCAGTTGATGTACCAGTCGACTGGTACATCATCTTGTACAGTTTGTGAATAGTATCAGTCGATATACCAGTCGACTGGTATTAAAAACTGCCGGCGGTTAGAGCAGTTTTCGACGGTTCTGGACAGTTTCTACCCACTTTTATCCCTTTTTCTCTTTTTTTTGGCAGTCTCCAACCTGTGGATGCACGCCAAGACTCGTGATTGTACAATCTTTTGAGAAATTAAATAAAAAATCAAAAAAGGAAGATCCATCTTCCCAAAATCCTACGTCTCCCTTGATTCTCATTTCATTTCCCTGCATTTTCCTCTCCATTGTCACCCAAATGATTGGATTATCAGATCATCCACGGGTCATGGGTTTTCTTTCCTTGGCAACAGTTCTATATCTACTTCCTTCCATGAGAGGATCTTCGGTAAACTACTAAGAGATGATACATTCGCATTGCCCTATTGGAATTGGGATTCTCCAATAGGGATGGTGATTCTCACCATCTACATGAATAGGTTGTTTGATTCTCACCTTCTACATGAATAGGTTGTTTGCAGATATGGACCGTGACCAATGCCATCACCCTCCCCAGGTGGCAGAAATCAACTTCAGCAATGTTGAGAGCGAGCTCAACGCCGACGAGCAGTTAGCAACCAATCTTGCATCGATGTACCATCAGATGGTATCTGGTGCAAGGAAGGTGGAGCTCTTCATGGGTTGTAGACGAAATGCATGAAAAGAGGACAAATGTGATGATCGATGAACCATTGGAGTTGCACCGCACAATACATGTGTGGGTTGGAAGCAATCTCTGACCGGAGAGAAAACATGGGTTCCTTCTGCTGCATCTACAGCAACAGAAGTTCCACATCGATTTATTACATAACAATCGAGGCATTTCTTTTCCCAATAACTAGATTTTGAAAATAAGTTCTACTTCAATAAAGTTATCAACTCAGTTTTTAACGTAGTATCAAAGTAAGTTCTACGTGTAGCTGCAGGGCACAACTGCACGTGAGGGCAGGTGTGAAGTAACAAAAAGTCTCATATCACTTCATTTGTAAAACTATCGACTCTATATAACACTTGAGGTGTCCTTTCTTAAATATTTAACTTTTGAGAGTGAGTTCTACTTTAAAAATATTATCAAGTCATCGTTTTCTAACACCCTCCCTGATCCACTTTTCCTTGCTCACCATGTAAATATAAACCCCTCTACGTGAGGGTAGGTGTGAAGTGACAAAAAGTCTTATATCAGTTAATTTATAAAACTAATGACTCTATATAATACTTGAGGAATCTTTCTTTCAACGTCTAGCTTTTGAAAGTGAGTTCTACTTAAAAATGTCATCAAATTATCATTTTCTGACACCGTCTGTAACCCAGTTTTCTTTGCACGCCAAACAAATGTAGACTATCTCTGGATGATTTGGAGAAGGCTTAGAGGTAACACTCCTGAGATCATCGACCCGGCCTACCTCGACTCTCACTTCTACTTATACAATGAGAACGTCCAACTCGTTCGAGTCAGGATTCATGATTGCCTCGGCATTGATAGACTCCGATAGATCTGTGAAGAAAACGATCTCCCATTGCTCAATACCCCACCTAAACCATCCATCCCACCCAAAATCGCATGTCACATGTCGAAGGAGAGAGATGAAGAATCTAAAAATGCTACAATTTACTACCCTCGTGGCAGACTTCAATCCAGATGGTTGGACCCTTGACACCACCATAAGAGCCAAGCTTCTTGGTGTTTGCGTTATGCGCGGAAACAAGAAAAATCGAATGGAAATAAACACACAGCACAACACAATAATTTTACGTGATTCGGCCCATCTAACTTACGTCCACGGAGCGACAGAATATTCACTATAAAAGAGAAAAAAAATACATGTACAATATTAATGACTCCCTTGAGTCATGAGCCCAAACCCGAAGTCCCGAGCCCCTTGGACACCCATGTATACAACACACCGACGTCACCTCTTAGTTGATGTGAGTCTCTCTCATACTCAGAACAGTGAACCCAACTTCTGTGTTACTCCCTCTACGCTTCCTGCGTTATACGAGCAACTCTTGATATGATTCTCAAACGCGAGCGTCTTCGATGATTGTGTGTCCCACACACTCAGATCTACACTTCTGCTCTGGTGATGGGGCTTTGTCTTTCCAGCCGCACTTCTGCTGGCTGCCACTCACAGATCTGAAAACCCATATCTGCAGCGGTATTGCCTTGTTGCTTCCGCCCCTCTCTGGCCGTCAAGCTGTTCTCCAGACAATATCAGATTTGCGTACCGTTGAAAGCAAAAACCTTTATTGCCACTACTGCATTGGACCACTCCATGCGGCCATTAGAGGTCCATGGCCAAAGATCGTACCTTTGTTTGCTCTCTCACTCTTGGTACTGTTGAGATTCCACACCCCCACTCACCTTGGTGAGCCTTGCACTTATAAGAATACTCCACAGACAAAGCCTTCTTATTTTGAGAACATAATCCTAATTCCGTGTTATTCACTTTCCTTTTCAAAGCTATCCCAAAATAGGACACCACCTACTTTCTCTCATCTTGACTTGTACATAAAGTCCCAATACGTCACATTCCTTGATTAGGATTCTATTCCCCATTAGGATTTGTTTCCTTATTACATTATACAAACTCATTAGATGGAATTGATCCATGTAACCTTACACTTGGACCCAAGAGGTGTTAGCATTTATTAGCAGAAATAATAAATACATCAAAAATATAAGAATAAAATCACACAAGCACAACACAATATTTATGTGGTTTGGTCCATCTGACCTACGTCCATAGAACGTGATAATGATTTTATTAAAAGAGAAATAATAGAGCCTTATACAAGAGAAATTTAATAAGTTTGAATACCCAAACTCAAACCTGGGAACAAGATTACACTTGTTCCACAGTTCCACTCAAACCCAACCAATTGCCAGAAGAATCAACCCAGTCCCTCCTTGCACACTACTTGAATTTGCACTGTGTATCAACTGGGCGTTGGCAGCTTCTCTGACAGATCTTCTCTTTGGTTTCCTCACCGATGATACTTCTACTCAAAATCACCCTCTTCTCACGCTCATCTCATGTGCCTTGGGTAGCCAATGCAGTGTTGTATTTATAAACCTTGGAGACCCTTGTCTCATACGAATATTATGCAGTTCTATAGAAGGACTTTTAGCCATATCCAATTGCACAAATTCACCTTTCCATAATAATTAGATCTTGACAGCAATACCTTGCTCGTTTAACTGTTGTCTCATAGCAATTGCTATTCACGTTAGCATTGGATTTCTTTGTTTAATTCAAGCCATATTCCAACATTGAGGTATAGAAGCAAGAAAGAGAGGAGTAGGTTTTAATTGTGCATGGGATTGATACAAAGGGCAACATGTGACAGAGTCACACAGTCTAAAACTGATTGGCCCATCCTATTGGCTGGTCTAATTATATCCATATAATCATACCCAACATTTTAAAGAGAAACACATGCAAAAAGAATCAACACAATGGAAACATATCCATCACATGATCTTATTAACAGAATAAAAATCACTTCATAATAATTGATTCTTCTTAACTTTGATGGCTTAACTTTAAGAAACAAACAATTTTACTGCACACATCCTTAAGAAAACAAGTTCCTCAGCTCTTATATGAAACTAGTATCATGACCTAAAGTCCAAACCACCTTAAATTTATATAACCATGCAATCCAAAATAAAATACATGCAGACAATAATCTATACTCATGCATCCAAAAAAGAGGCAAGAAAATACAAACATCCCTCGCCGTATGCACAATTTACTCTTTTTAAAGAATCACAAATCTACACAAAACTTACTTGTATATAGTCACAAAACACAAAAGATAAAATAAAGAAATAGTGAATATTTCACTTTATTAACATGGATTTTTAAATTTTATTTTACAAATTTTTTTTTGGATTAAAATGTGAGAAACTAGAACACAGTCCTACTAAAACTCCTACGGATGAGCCCACTACCTCTTAAGACATACCAAGATTAGGCCATAGAGAGCTTCGAATCCGCAACCTCTTGCTTCTTGAGGTGAAGGCAACCAATTGAACTATGCTCATATAGGTATTTTACAAAAAAATTACTAACATACATATTAACGTTTACTTTTAAGTTTCTTATTTCTATTTAATTTATCTACTTTATTTTCTTGTTATTATTGATAGAATTTATATTTTCAATTTTAAATGATTTTTATCAGTAAATTTTATTTTTATATCAACTTTTATGATATATAAAATAATATATTTTTTTTTATAAGTTTCAATCTATAATTTTTTTCTTTCTCATATTTCCGTACATTTAGGGCTGAAACTCTGCGTGTCGGAGTGGGTTTTAATAAATCCAATCTAATCATATAAAAAGTTATTGCAACCGACCCAACTTGATACGAATTGCTCAACTCAACTTGATCCAAATTGCTAACTCGACTCAACTCAAGTGCTGGCTCGAATTACTTGACTGACTCAATCAAAGTCTTATATTAAATTTTTTGAGTAGATTTAATCTGATCAATTTAAAAAAAAAAAATTGACTCAATTTAACCTTAATTTAATTTGAATTTATTTTTCTTCAAGCCAGACTCAACCCTAAATTTAAAAATGTAAAACCTAATCTACTCAATTTCTCTAGTCGAGTCATCCAGATTTAATTAAATCAGACCGAAGTTTGAACCCTACTGCATCGTAGAAAATTTCTAATTTAGATTGAATAAATAAGACTCGTGACTCAAGTCACAGAACTTTCATCGTTTGCCTTCCGCTGCCGGCCGCGCCCCAAAACCTGCTATTTATATATATTAGAGAGAGACTTAAAAAGCTCCACCGATCCTTCTTCGGTCTTGATCAGATCTCGCCTGGTAGGCTTCTGCAGATCGTTGCTGGCGAAATTCTACCTAGCAATCATCGAGATCTGATCTGATCTTTTTAGGGTTTCTTCTTGAATTGACGCGCCATTTCCAGCATCCTTCTCTGAGGCAGAAAGGCAAACCCTAGGTGGGTAAGTTAATTGATGGAGGGGGTTTCAGGAGAAGATGCATCGGTTCCTCTGGCAAAATGGAGAAGCGATTTCTCAAGGGCGTTTCAGTATTATCTGGACCGGTCGACGCCCCACACGATGGGTAGATGGCTGGGAACTCTGGGAGCCGCGGCGGTATATGTTCTCCGTGTGTATTTCCTGCAAGGGTTTTACATTGTATCCTATGGACTAGGGATCTATATTCTGAATCTCTTGATCGGGTTTCTATCGCCCAAGGTCGATCCCGAGCTTGAAGTCATGGACGGTACCATCGCTTCCCACGAAGGGCTCCGATGAATTCAAGCCTTTCATTCGTCGCCTGCCCGAGTTCAAATTCTGGTAATTTCATTCCATTCCCTTTCATTCTCTTTTTTTATTGTCTCAAAATGAATGGTGGAGTCACTCATCCTCATGGCTGTTATCATGAGGATGACAGCATATGGTCATTTCACGCACGCATACGGGTTTAGGAGAGACGCATTTCTTATACTTCTCTCTAATTAAATAAAGGGTGATATGTGTGAAAAAGCCGAAGGAAGTGCTTCGTAGGAGAACACCACAGAATCAAATTTATTCTTCATTTCTCATGTATTTTTTTATCCTTGCACATCATTTTAAGACATGAAACTTTCCTATTGGTCTTGCATTTAGATGGCATTCAGTGTCCTGCATCCAGCTGAATGAGTTACTAGTGTGGAGAGAAATCTAATGGACCAATTGGAAATTTCTGCACTTTCAATTACAAGGTGTAGAATGCATAATTTTTTTCCAAATACTGCATTTAAAGATGCAGCACTGTTCTATTGGTGGATGCCCAATGCAGAATTTTACATTATGTTTCTTACACCCTACATTTCTTGAAGTATGGTTTTATTAGTCGTCTCGCATTTTGATGACATGCTGCATTGAAGGGATTTCTTGCAAGAGAACCTCTCTAAGGATCCATATTGATATTGTTTTGGTGATTGTCAAATTAGATTCAATGAATGATAACCAACTTACTATATTTTATTTTACTTTTTCACCTTTTTTTTTTTTTTGTGAAATGGTTCATATATTACAAGAGAAATAGGCACCAAAGGTGCAAATACAAAATGATCACAAAACAAAGGAAAAATACAAAGATCTCGGATACCCAAAACATCCACGGAAAAGACCAAGAACTGGATACAACAAAGTATAGGAAAAGTATAGGAACTTAAGCAAGATCAAATCATTCTTTCCAGGCTCATAAGATGTCGGGCATAGAGATATTCTTGAATTCCTGAAGAGAAGAAGCCCATGAGGTGCACTTATTAAAAACACGTCTGGAGATTGACCGGTTCGACTCGACATAATCTTTAAAAACCCTATTATTACGTTCCCACAAAAGGCTCTAAACAGTGGCAAAGAATGCCAAGTGCTACAATGAGGAGCATTTTGGAGAAGACCGTAACAACATCCCTAAGTAAAAGATAGCTCAGCGACCGAAGAAGGCATAACTTGTCGAACTTTGAACTGATCCAACATTGAATTCCAAATAGCAAAAGGGAAGGGCAATGAATTTGGAGGTGATTCGTCTCTTCTAAAACTTGCAAGAAGAACGGACAAACACTGACCAAGGCTCTTCCTCTTTTGCGCAAATTGTCTTGTGTCGAGCTTTTCCCCTAGCCTACAATCCAAAGGAAGCTAATGGCCCGCAATGAAGCTTTGGAGGTCCAAATATTCAGGTTGACAATAGAAGTGGCACATCTGATTGTTCCAAGTGTAAAAAGACTTGACAAAAAAACATCCGATCAGGCCATCCAAAAGAGGCAATCCTCATCAGAGGCTCTAATCAAGTAGGAAGTGATGATTTGGGGAAGCTATGCAAACTCATATGTTTTTCCATCTGAGAGATTATGCCCAAGGAAGAGATCCCAAATAACCTGAATCACTGCTTAAAGACTAGAAATCTGAAAATGTCCCTCGATGGTAGCTGAGAGAGACGGTAAAGTGATGGAAACTGAGAAGCCAAAGAAGAACTGCCACACCAGATATCTTTGCAGAACTTAAATCTGTCACCACGACCTGACTTAAACCTGATCCCTTCTTTAAATTTCTCAATACAAGCTGCAATAGCTCTCCACATGTCTGATGCTCTGTATGGGAAGGATTGATCTCCCAACCGTAATTTCCCCAAATCTGTATTTGCAGATAAAAATAGCATTCCAAGGGGAATCACCCTCACTACCTAACCTCCTAAAGACATTTGGAGAGAAGAGCAGTATTAACCTCCTGGATAGGGCACACTCTCAACCCCCCACCAACAGTAGGAAGGCAAATTTTCTCCCATCCTACGATGTGGTATTTTCTCATATCCTCATGATCACCCCAAAGAAAAGTCCTTATTAATTTCTCCAAAGAGTGGACGACTTTATGGGGGCATCTAAATGCTGAAAGGAAATAGACGGGCAGAGCTATGAGGACTGACTTATGAAGAGTAATGTGACCGCCAAAGGATAAATACTTTCCTCTCCACGAAGTTAGGCACCTACTAAAGTTGTGGATGATGGACTTTCATTGAGAGTACCTAGGAGAACAAATGCAAAGGGGCAATTCAAGATAAGTAGATGGAAGAGAAGATGACACACATCCCACAAGCTTTGAAAAAGATCCAAGCTCATTGTTGTCTAAGTTGATACCGAAGATTCCACTCTTTAGATAATTGATAAAGAGGGCAGATGATAGTTCAAACCATCTGAGCAACATACAAAGATTCACGACAGAATCCTCAATACCATCACAGAAAATAATAGTGTCATCAACAAATTGTAAGTGACGGAATTGCAACGAAGATTCACTAATTCTGAAGTTGTGAATAAAGGAGAAATAAACAACCTTGGAGAGAAGAAGGCTTAGAGTCTCCACTACCATGATGAAGAGTGTAGGAGAGAGAGGGTCACCTTGACGAATACCCTTGGAACTTTTGAAAAAGCCTCTTGCAAAGCCATTGATAAGAATAGAAAAATGAGCTAAAGAGATGCACCCAAATATCCATAAACACCATCTCCGACTGAATTCCATGTTGGAAAGGACAAAATGAAGGAAATGCCAATCCACCATGTCATAGTTTTTTCCAAATCTGGTTTACAAATAATTCCATTCCGGCGGGACTTATGCTGGGAATCAATACACTCATGAGCTGTAATGACCGCATACATAATTTGTTGCTCCTCCTGCAGTAGACTGGAAATGAAATATTAACTTTGGGAGGAAGGACTTGAGTCTGTTTGCTAGAACCTTGGAAAGAATCTTGTAGGGACCGCCGAGGAGATTGATAGGCCAGAAATCGGAAAGAGAAGAAGCACCATCCTTCTCAGGCACTAAGACAAGGAAGGTTGCATTCAACTCTGGTGGAACTCCTCGATGAAAGCAATGAGATAATGTTTAACTATAGTCTCAAATTTTTTTGAAGAAAGCAATGGGGTAGCCATCTGGCCTAGGAGCTCTGTCCTCACTAAGATCCCTCACCAATTCGATTTCATCCTCGGAAAAAGGCCGCTCAATGGAGGAAGCATCCGAAGCTTGAAATAGACCTAAAGGAAAGACTTGAAATTGGCAATCTATCAACCTGGTTGACTGAATATAACTCCTTGAAATGATTTAAAATAGCTGAAATGATGTCCTCCTTATCAATCATTGTGGAATCATCAACTGTTAGTGATCTGATATTGTTTACCCATCTATGAGCATAAGCCATGGTATGATATTTTCTCCCCTTCCTTAATCCACTTATCTCTGGACCGTTCTTCTCCACTTAATCTCATCCTGTAAGCTCTTGACCCTGATATTGTTCCTGAAAATCATGATGAAGAAACACATCCATCTGAGAGATGGATCAGCTTGCTCACTAAGGTTAATCTGATTGATGCCGTTAAGAAGGGAAGCGATGGATTCTGATAAGGACCCAAAATTAGCAGCACACCACGTTTCAACTTGCCCTTCAGAAACTTCAATTTTTGATGAAGGATAAAATATTTCTTACCAGAAGGAATGAGTTCTGCCCACCACTCCACTATGAGGTCCCTAAGGCCTTTTCTTTAACCCAACACAATTCCAACCTAAAAGGAGCGGGACCCAAGACTCATCAAACGTGTCCAAACTTTTTCACTTTTTTTCATGGTGAATTGGATGTTCATTTTGATGTAACCTGGATCACTTGTGTACATGATGTACTCCAGATCCCGCTGGTTGGTAATGAACATGCAATCTATATCTAATTTAATATTGTATTCCCTGCAAATTTTTTGGTTGCATTGTTGTAGCTGATGGTCTCTATGAACAGATCTAGGTTTTATATTAGTATGAAATGTTCTTATTAAGACCATATATATAGTTCTCAGTGTGTTGCGTTAGATCATATATTCATTTAGATTCTGGTTGTTTTCACAGTGTGGCATAAGATGGTTGCACATTCTATACATCAACACTGTACTAGGCAATTTTTTCTTTAATACATGTAAATACATATGGCAAACATATCTTTGACAGAATGTTGTTTGGCTCTTTTTTCCTCTCTTAAAGATTCTTTCATTATTCACAGAAACAAAATAATGGTCAACAAAGATGCATGTGTTAAGATGGAGGACATAGTTTGACAGTAGAATGGAAGACTATAACTCAAAAAGCTTACCTTAGATGGATGAGAAAGCAATGACAATGATGATGACGATGATTTAATTAATACATTTTTCGTTTGTGTGTACAATCCACAATATTTTGTGGTGTACAATACATGAATTATTGTGCTACTTCACTCCTTCTAATCAATTCCTTTTCTCCTCCTTTTTTTCTTTATTTCTTTCTGATATGTACTCTTATATAATATTTAAAAATTCTCTTTCTTGCTCAAGGCTAGAGATGAAGCTCCTAGAAATGTAAAACTTTGAGAAGATTGGATGGAGTGTTATTTGATAGGTTATATATCTGTGGTGACATCTCTTTTCTCATTCTGAACTAAAATATTGTTTTTCATTCCAAAATTTCCCATCATTAAATAATTAAGTTAAGATTATATTTAATAGATTTTTAAAATATTCTAACATACACCTATTGTGAGTAAATATGCTTTTACATACACACTGTATATTCTTATCGACTCGAGGCTTAATTTTTTATCCAGAACTTTTGAAGTAAGTCGTGTTATTATTGCACATGTCATGTTCTTGAGTTTCTGATGTTTCTGTTTTATTTGGCCACATTTTAAATCATACTTTTGTGACGGGACCCAATTGTACCCAAAGTTTGCTTCTATCATCTGTTGGATTGTCAACTGGTGTTGCAACTGCTAACAGAGTCAACTGTTTCTGTACATATTTTAAATATCTCTTTGTTTTTCATTATGATAGCCATGGAGTGAAATAAATCATGTGTTATTATTGCACATGTCATGTTCTTGAGTTTCTGATGTTTCTGTTTTATTTGGCCACATTTTAAATCATACTTTTGTGATGGGACCCAATTGTACCCAAAGTTTGCTTCTATCATCTGTTGGATTGTCAACTGGTATTGCAACTGCTAACAGAGTCAACGGTTTCTGTACATATTTTAAATCTCTCTTTGTTTTTCATTATGATAGCCATGGAGTGAAATAAATCATATAGCATGTGCAAAGTGCATTGCTGATCTGATATTACATGCATATGTTATTTATCTAAATTTTGTAATGTCCATATGTGTTATTACTTGTCTCTGTTTCATCAATAGTTGTTATCATGAATTTGCTCCCATCAATTTATGAAAGTAAATATGCATTCATCACTTAGCACAGAGGTATCGGTTTCTTTAATGAAATTCCTCTCTTGAATTTTCTTTCTCTTTCTTTATTTTTCTCTTACATGGTAACTTGACTCAAGCCCACAGGCCACAACCTGCAAGTCTGTGCTGTAAGCACTTACAAGTTATGCAAGGGGCCGATTCTGGTGTTTTTTTGTCATTATTTTCCAAACAATTAGGGATTCTGGTGTTTATTATGTAGACAAGCACTTCTATGCACCATGATCTGAACATTTATTTTCTTCTCTCTCCATCTCTTTCAGGTATTCCATTACAAAGGCTTTCTGTGTTGCTTTTGTTATGACTTTCTTTTCTATGTTTGACGTTCCTGTCTTCTGGCCCATATTGTTGTGTTACTGGATTGTTCTTTTTGTCCTTACCATGAAGCGTCAAATTCTACACATGATGAAATACAAATATGTACCTTTCAGCACCGGGAAGCAGGTGAGCTCAAATGGCATTTTTCCTCATTATCATCTTTAATTGCACCATTTTTGTTCTTAATTGGCTTTGTACCTCCATTGCTACCATCCTTATTCACCATTGTTTAATAGAATGCTCTCAAAGTGGAATGATCAAATGCAGCCATCCTCTATTGTGTTGTAATGTGGCTACACTGACCTACTGGAGCTATTACTAGTCAGAAATTGTAGGAATGTGACGGTATACCTCGGGTGTGATATTTCACCTTGGTTGGACTATAATAGCCTTAGAAACTAGGTGGTTTGATGCAGGATAGGGTATAAGGTGACCCTAAATGCCTAAATTTGGTTTCCTAAATATTAGAATAATGCACCCTAAGACTAATATGGACTGAAATGAAAATTCATCAATTAATCAATGCAATTAATTAATATAAATTTTAACACAAATAATCATGCAAATTCTTGAGATTCAATATGTGAATGAAATGAATGGACGTTAAATAATCAATCTTGATAATAATCGAATGAACACATGTATTGAATGGGTATGTTTTATGAGGTGGGTTAAAAGTCACGTGGGGTATCTTCCTTCGATTTTAAGATTGCTTGGATTCCTAGGTCAGTTAACTCAGATGCTGATGCTTTAGCCAAGCAGGGGCTATCATTGGATTTGGATTTTTGTGTAATCCTCCTTTGTAATTGGCGCTTTTCGCTTTTGTTTCTGTTGTTGAGTTTTTTCTTTTTCCTTGTTCTTTTCCTTGTTTATTAATAAAGTTACCTTTCAAAAAAAAAGTCACGTGGGGTATGAGGTCTTAGGGTAAAAACGAAAATGAGAGGAAAGAAAGGGAAAAAAAGAGGGAAGCACGCAAAGCGAGAGGGAGGGAGAAAGGGCTTGCAGCAAAGGGAACAGGGGATTTAGTGTTAACGGAAAGAAGATATGGGGAAGAGAGGTTCACAGAAGCAAGGAAGGAGAAAGGCGAAGACTGTGTTGGCTTAAGGAAGAGGAAAGATTAGAAGGAGAAGAAGAAAGAGAAGAGGGAAAAGAGTACCTGAAAGATGGCCTCACGCCTCTCCGATATCTCACAAGAGTTTCCAAGGATTCGCTCCAAGGTATTTTCGTTGCACAATGCTTACGAAAACTTCAATTCTTATTTCATTCAATCATCTATTCCCAAAAACGGGATTACACTGACCTTCTGGAGCTATTACTAGTCAGAAATTGTAGGAATGTGACAGTATACCTCGGGTGTGATATTTCACCTTGGTTGGACTATAATAGCCTTAGAAACTAGGTGGTTTGATGCAGGATAGGGTATAAGGTGACCCTAAATGCCTAAATTTGGTTTCCTAAATATTAGAATAATGCACCCTAAGACTAATATAGACTGAAATTAAAATTTCATCAATTAATTAATGCAATTAATTAATATAAATTTTAACACAAATAATCATGCAAATTCTTGAGATTCAATATGTGAATGAAATGAATGGACATTAAATAATCAATCTTGATAATAATCGAATGAACACATGTATTGAATGGGTATGTTTTATGAGGTGGGTTAAAAGTCACGTGGGGTATCTTCCGTCGATTTTAAGATTGCTTGGATTCCTAGGTCAGCTAATTCAGCTGCTGATGCCTTAGCCAAGCAGGGGCTATCATTGGATTTGGATTTTTGTGTAATCCTCCTTTGTAATTGGCGCTTTTCGCTTTTGTTTTTGTTGTTGAGTTTTTTCTTTTTCCTTGTTTATTAATAAAGTTACCTTTCCAAAAAAAAAAAAGTCACGTGGGGTATGAGGTCTTAGGGTAAAAATGAAAATGAGAGGAAAGAAAGGGAAACAAGAAAGGGAAGCACCGCGAAGCGAGAGGGAGGGAGAAAGGGCTTGCGGCAAAGGGAAAAGGGGATTTAGTGTTAATGGAAAGAAGATATGGGGAAGAGAGGTTCACGGAAGCAAGGAAGGAGAAAGGCGAAGACTATGTTGGCTTAAGGAAGAGGAAAGATTAGAAGGAGAAGAAGAAGAAAGAGAAGAGAGAAAAGAGTACCTGAAAGATGGCCTCACGCCTCTCCGATATCTCACCAGAGTTTCCAAGGATTCGCTCCAAGGTATTTTCGTTGCACAATGCTTGCGAAAACTTCAATTCTTATTTCATTCAATCGCCTATTCCCAAAAACGGGATTACATTGAGTGTCTATAATAATCTCAAAGTAAGAAAATAACAACACTCAATTGGAAACATCTAAATACATTGAAATGAAAATAACTCACTCAAAATAGGAAATCCTAATTTCTAATTACAACCAATTCGAAAATAGAAATAAATAATAATAATAATAAAAATAACAACTCCACATTTGTATATGGATCTGCTGTTCCGCATCAATCTCCCCATCTGAAAAGAACTCGACCTTGAGTTCAAACAGATGAAAAGATATCAATCTTCTCACGCATGCGTCTTCCCAGTGTGGGGTCTTCAATATGCATTCACGCGCACGTGATGTCTTCAAATGTCAACCAAACATAACATCATCAAGCCACAATAAGAACACTGGATCAACTCTCTCCTCCGCCATCGATGGTATACTCGGAAACCAAAGCGGACCTCACGAGCAACTCTAGGCGTCGGCAGTAGAAAAGTGGGAACAACATACTCCTCTGATGAAACATGACTCTGATATCTATCCAGTAGATTTGGAGGAAGTCGTTGAGGTTCTCTTGCAGTCAACCAAGCGGCACCAGTCATGGACTTGGTATTCCGCATTACAGGATATAGATGGTGTCCTTCTTCAGTGATGGAAACATCTTCCTCTACCAGGATAAATTCCATCTTTTCTCTTTTAGAAAACAAGGAAGGCAAAGAATGACAGACTGGTGAAGGATGCATAGGTGAGACAAAGTGATGATCTGGATCGAAGCAAGTTCCAGATTGTGATGGTGGGCTAGATGATGGGGTAAGACTAGTGGGTAAAACTACAGAATCATGGATAGGTGCATAGCATGGGACCTGGGATGAGTCGAGAATGTCAGGCTGTGGGTCAGGGTCATGCTGATGTGGAGTGGGGTTTGGAGGTGAAGGGGTTGGTTCTAGATTGGGTGTGAGGTCTACCACATTATTATCTACATTAATTTCTTTGGACTCACATTGAGAATCTGTAGCAAACTCATATTTTTCATCGTATCCATTAATGTGATTTTTAATTTTAGCAGTGTGATTCATGAATGTATGGTGCAAATGCATGTACATACTCAGATAGATTGGGTGACACAGACACCGGAATAGGATCTGTGGATGGGGACGGTATAAGGACACACCTAACTTTCTTAACCTTGAATGGGGTACTCACGAGCAAGATGCCCATAGCCTCGGCAGTGATAGCAAAATGTCCCTAAACCTAACTTGGTTTCCATATGGGTTAAGCTAGCACTTATGTCGTCTAAGACCTTGGTCAACTGTGTGAAGTCCATATTGGGTTGATACTCTCGACCACTACGTGTGGGCATGCACAGACACACGAGTTAGGGTACCATTACTCGTGGATATAGGACAGATTAAATGCAATGACCTAAGTCTATATGCAATGAATGAAAGGAATAAGGTGATGCAATTTTTTTTATATATATATTATTATTAATTAATTAATTTTTTAAATGTGACTGAAGACTTGGAAAGTTAGGAAACTCTCTTAACCTAGGCTACTTGTACCAATTTGATGCAAGACAGGGTATAAGGTGATCCTAAATGTCTAAATTTAGTTTCCTAAATATTAAAAGGGATAGAAATAACGCACCCTAAGACTAATATGGGCTGAAATTAAAATCCATCAATTAATATAAATTTTAATACAGATAATCATGCAAATTCTTGAGATTGAATATGTGAATGAAATGAATGAACATTAAATAATCAATGTTGATAAGAATCAAATGAACACATGTATTGAATGGGTATGTTTTATGAGGTAGGTTAAAAGTCACGTGGGGTATAAGGTCTTAGGGTAAAAACGAAAATGAGAGGAAAGAAAGGGAGACGAAAGAGGGAAGCACGCGAAGCGAGAGGGAGGGAGAAAGGGCCTGTGGCAAAGGGAAAATGGGATTTAGTGTTAACGGAAGGAAGATATGGGGAAGAGAGGTTCACAAAAGCAAGGAAGGAGAAAGGCGAAGACTGTGTTGGCTTAAGGAAGATCTGCGATGGGAAAGAAGAAAAGGAGAAGGAGAAGAAGAAGAAAGAGAAGAGAGAAAAGAGTACCTGAAAGATGGCCTCACGTCAAGGCCTCACGCCTCTCCGATATCTCACCAGAGTTTCCAAGGATTCGCTCCAAGGTATTTTTGTCACACAATGCTTGCGAAAACTTCAAATCTTATTTCATTCAATCGTCTATTCCCAAAAACGGGATTACATAGAGTATTTATAATAATCTCAAAACAAGAAAATAGCAACACCTAAAATTGGAAACCTCTAAATACATTGAAACGAAAATAACTCACTCAAAATAGGAAATCCTAATTTCTAATTACAACCAATTCGAAAATATAAATAAATAATAATAATAAAAAAAAAAAACAAGCCACAGTTCGTATATGGATCTGCTGCTCCGCATCATGGTTGCTCCAATCATCAATTCTGCAAGCCCTTGAAATCTGGAATATCTGCAACCTCCTTTGAATGGAAATGACCCAAATTGAACTCAGAGAATGCAGGTTACACCAAAATATGGTGTCATCTCTGTTTGAATAAGGCACTACATGCTGCCACTTTTGAAATGGTTACTTCAAATTTATTAATTAGAAATGCTGAAAGTATTACAGCTCCATAAGAAGCATGCTACAACTGTGAAGAGGAAAGGACTTAATATGGGGGTTCCTGTTGACCTCTTCCCTTTTTGCTGGAAGGTGCCTATTGACATTTTCCCTGGTATTATGGTCTGGTTTCAAGCTAGTTGAGCATGGGATATGGAAAAATGAGGAAGCAGTTGAAGTTAAATATAAGTATGTTATCTGCCACCAGTACTCTACTGCTATAAAGTGGTACATGTAAATATTTCAACCTTAATGATGACATTGGTAGCCTTAAGCACATACAGCCTTAGATTCAACAAGCAGATCCTATATCTAAGCCAGTTTGAAGTGCTTGGGGTAATTACTAATGATCAGGTGTTGCCAGTCAGTAGATGGATAGGGCAGTCCAAACCTTTCAGGCAACCCCTCCCCTTTGTACTGGATATGCCACAGGCTCACAACTTCAATCCTGGTCAGAGTGGGTCCCACTCTTCTTGGTGGTCTTGAGGTCTCTCTTACTAGGTACTCTCCAAATGTAGAATTCTTATGCTTGGGACTTTGAAGTCTGTACTTTTTATGGATGCTAGAAAAAGGTCTTAACATATCTCACATTGTGTGACATTGTGGAAGGCAGTTTTGAAGCTCACCTTCTGTCAGAATATTTGATGCAGAGAAGTATGGGTATTCCTTTGACAGGGTATTGGTTCGTTCAAGTTAGAGTAGGGTCTTGCATTTATCCTTGAAAGAGAGTGGTATACCTTAAGAAAGTCATTGATTGATATTACCATGTGAACTTTACACTCTTATCATGGTTCTGAAACTCAGCACTGAGTTGGTTGAAAGCACTAAAAGCTTTGACGAAAGGCTTATTGAAGATATAAAATATCTCTGGAATGCAGAATTCCTTGAATTATTACTGAACTCTTCAGTTTCGAACTGCACTGATTCTGCCTTCTGTTTGCTATAGCATTTTCATGCAGATAATTTGGTTCTTGTGGAGGTCTAGTACTTTCGACTCAAAATAGTATGTCAATTGTTTTGGAACTAAAACAGGTGCAGGTTTGGAACTAAAGGTTTGTTTATCGGTAAAAGGATTTGTTTGGTTTGAATGTATGCCTATTGTCATCATGTGAGACTGTGATAGTTCGACTATCACCTTTCTTTCAAGATTTCAGCACTACAGTCCTATGAGGACTGAGATCAATCACTTGATTGATCTTTGAAAGCTTCTGATTTATTAAATGGGAAGTAGATAGTTGCCGAGTTTCTTATCAATTGCTTTGAGATCAATGCAGTCCAGTTGAGAGCCACCGATCAATTTCAGTTTGGTGTCAACCTTCCTTTTTTGTTTGTGACTGATTGAACAAAGGAAAATAATTGTCAAAAAGGTTTCTATCTGTGTTTTTTTTTTCAAGACCAGGCCTCTTAGAGAACTTAACTATTCCTTAGGGCATGTGCAAACCTCCCTATCCACACACGTCGAGTAACACAATGGGAGTGGTCCTTTTTGTGTTGATAGTGACTTGAACTCAAGACCTCCTGCATCTCAGGCTGGTTCTTGACCTGCCAGGCCAACCCTCACGGGTTGGTTTCTATCTATGTTTACTATAATATCCAAAGATTTCGATCTGTGATCACCCTTTTCGGTCATGCTTTGTTCTTGACATATGTATGATCAAAGGACTCCAGTTATGTCTGACCAAGTCTACAATCTGTATTTGTCACATCACTGTTCAGTTCTTCTATTCATGCTTAAAGAAGTTTTTCAGCCGGAGTTTTCATTGTTTCATTTCCTCAGACTTTCCAAGCTATTCCTATGTAATGCTTAAGCTTCTTTCGGAGGGTTTTCAGGTTCGTCTCCTAATAGGTTTTGGGAGGGACAGAGTGCTCTTTACTATTGCATCCTAATGACACTTAACGGAATCTACAAGATGATGTGATGCATCCATGTGGGACACTTGAAGATGCTCGCACCCTTGTCAGACACTTGGCTAGGCCATAGGATGGGGAGGTTGACCAAAGGTGATGGATTTGGTCCTGGGTTCTAGTCCTGTTAGATCTTTGGTTGTGGACTGGGATTTGAACCATGGTTAGTTCATAGATTGGTTAATAGATCATGGAAATCTATATGTTGTCGAGATTGCTTTTTGACCTCTTCCCCCCTAGAAATTCATTTTAATCATTTTCCATGGAAAATTTTGACATGGAATAGTGGAAAACAATTTCAATTTGGAACTGATTTTCCATTTCTACAGCTCTTCCATGGTAAAGTGCACAAAGATTCCCTTAGATATCTGTTTAAACTTCAAATTTGCTTTTGGGCAAGTAGAAAATGAATAATGTAGTATATGGTATTGCAGGACTTTGTGTTATGTCCATTAACAACATCCCTATGGCTCAAATGATTCATGACTCTATTTTTTGTACAAATTATGTTGATTCTTTGAAGGCTTTAAAATTCCTTGACCAATTACTCCAATAGATATCTTCTTGTCATTTTACAACACAACCACCCTGTTGTTCCTCTCTTACAGAAATATATAGTGATATGTGGACCATATACCCACTTGGAAATGAAGGTCTACGTGCTTGGATTTATATCCACAACAGCCTGGGTGACAATCTAGTTGTTTTCTAGTTCTGCACATAGGAAGGATATTATTTCTGTCACGATGTTCTTTGTGGGGTGTTTGGGGAATAGTTCTACTAGCCATTGAATCTGATGTTTGGAAAAAGCAAAATAGGAGGCTACTTTAGGACACAGCTTTGTATCATGGTCTTCTGTTATTGGAAATGTCATATCCCAAATGATCCAATAGTGTCTTGGAGAGAGATGTCTGGCATATCAGCATTTGATCTCCAAAATCATTGGTGCTCTACCATCTTTAAAAAAAAGCATTGGTGTTCTGCTGTTCTGGGAGATGTTTGATGTAGAACAGGTGGCAGATAGATTTTTTACATTAATGTTCAAAACCTATTATTCATTTGTATTTCATACATCAAGTATCCTCTTCAGGGTTCCTGGTATTTGACAGTGTAGAGCTGTGCCCATCTTGATTGGGTCATTTCTTATTTGGATCCAATTTTTTATTATTCATTCTTCTCAATAAAATTACTATTACTTTTAAATTAAGTTGAAAAATGGTGTCATGGAGATTACACTCTCAGAGAGTGCCCCCTGACATGATTAAACCCTAACCCATGCCTAGCACCTGCATGCAGCCCACTTGCCTGTCAAATCCAAATGTTTTTTCAAGGACACACACAACCTTTTGCCCAATAAATCAAACAGAATGTTCTTCCATTTTCCCACCCTTGCTATGATTTTTTTCCAGCATACCAGTTACTTGATTTGATTTTTCAAACAGTTTGGTGCATGACATGGGAATGAAAATGGAATCTCAAGTTGGTGGTCCCACTGCACCTCAAGTTCCAGCTTTACCAAGGCATGAAGGAATGTCATGCTCTACCTAAATTCATCTTCACTCCAGGATGACAATGGGGTTTCTTTGATGGATGAGGAATGAGCATGTTATACTACCAAAATTCATTTCCACCGGGGCAACACATTATGATCAATTCATTTCCTGGTTTTTTGTGGCGTTTGTGTTTTGGAAGTCTATTGTTTCTCTCCTTTTCTCTGTACTTTTCTTTTGGCATTGGCTTGTGCCTTTAAATGAAGCTACCATTTCATAAAAGAAAAAAGTAAAAAAACACAGAGACAGACAGACACATTATGGAACAAAGCCTTCTACACCATTTATACCTTAAACAACTGGTATCTGACATCCTGTTGAAAACTGACTCATTGATCTCCTCAAATTCATAGGTTTAATGACCTTGGACTTGGGCAAACAACTTTTGGACTCATGCTAGAATGCCTTTTTGTTTTGCTGATAGCAAAGGGGCCCCAATTGTTAACAGATTAAGCTGGCATAGAGTAGCCATCCTAATGGAATGAATCCCATGCAGCCAACTTCAAATCTGTTGAGAACAAGTTTCTGACATGACCTCTGTGAGTTGGACAAAAAGCTTCCATACATCCTGGGTAACCATCCAAATGTACTTCTCTATTTAATGATTCATTTTCCAATCCAATAGTAATGATCAGCTGTGAGCACTGTTAGCCATGAACCCTGTAATTGTTCCATTTGGGGTCTACCTGTTTCCTGGGAAGGATTGGCTTTATAAGGTCTATGCTTGGATTAGGGGCATGTCAAAGTCAGGCTTGTAGGAATGGCCATATTGAGAGTTGTCTTGTGGTTGACATGGACCGGTCTTATGTCTTGTTGGAATGTAATAGTGCATTGCCTAACATTGTTCTCCTAAGCATTCATGTCCATTCCTGAGACTTAGACATACATCATATTGATATGCACAAGTGGCTGGACCAAGTATAAATACCATAGCAATTGGAAATTGGAAGGTGTTTCAACTTCATCTCCAACCAATTGAGATTAGGTGATAGATGACATGCATGAAGCATGCCAATGATTTGCTACACCTAAGCAGAGTCAAGGCTTTGCTTGGCTAAAATTGAAAATGCTGAGGTTAATGATGAAATGATGGAAGCAAGGAACCTTGAGGGGCTGTTAAAATGCATTTTTCTAGTTCTTCAGTGGGACGGGAAATGCTGAATCACGACTGATGTTGATAATTTTGCTCTTTTAGAAGTTGCTTTTTTTTTTCTTCCAGTTAACATCTGATTATCTTAGTATCATTGCATTGTTACCTCTCATGTTGGGCTAATGTGACAAACTACGATAATAGTGCATCATTATCGACTCCATCCTTGTCCTTGCTCATGTTGTGGCCAATGTCTCATTTGAATCTTTACATCAAATTTTGATGGCAGAGGTACGATGGAAAGAAGAAGCATTCTGCTGGTATCAGTGGTTCATCTAGAGACTGATTTAGGTGCCTGTATTCTTGCAACAAGCGGAGACATGAATACATGATTTGTGGATTTCTTACTCTTGAATTGCAGAATGGATATAGTATCTATAGCATGTAACTTGGTGACATTTGAATGCTTCGATGCAATATTGGCTTCCCAGACTCATCTGGAGTAGAATGAACCATTTTTGTGCATATTAGTGGACGCTTCTATCCTCAAATTCCATTCCATGTAATTTGGATTACTTCTCTGTAGACGATGTCATTCTATTATGCAAGTTTCCTTTGTTTAGCTATATTCACTGATTGCAGATGCCCTTGTGATGATTGATTTTGTGCCCATTGTCAGCAGTTTCATTAGGTATACTTCTCAGCCAACTTGTTCTTTATATGGTGGCATGGTTATTTGTTGTGGATGATTTAACCCCGTGTGAGTTTTGTTAGATGACACACTTATGAACCTACTGACTCCTTTCAGCTTCATTTTATGATGGATTAGTGGCTTACTTGTGCTCAATAATCACCATTACCACCACCACCATCATCTTATGTACATAGGGTCAACCATACCTTTCAACTGTGTGGATAAAACCCCATAACCCATAAGATGTGGACTCAAAAACCCTCTCTCCTTGGGGGTTTGGGGGCAGGAACCCAGCTCCTCCAATTCTGAAAGTGTTAGGACTTGGGTATTCATCTCAAAAGATTAGCCTGATAGGTGGAGTGATCTAAGTCTTTTATAAATCGTTAGATCTTTCTCTACACTTCTAATGTGAGACTTCACTTGTCATGTCCTTATTTTTTATTCTTAGTGATATTGTATAGTTTTAAAGAACTGTATGATATATAAATAAGATTTAAATAACTTAAGTGGACCATTTTTAACTTTTAAAACCTTAATTGTATTTTTTTTAGGAAAATCATTCCATTACTTAAAGCAAGAGGACGAAAGGCTGCAAACAAACTAAAAAACACAAGATAACCCTTGGCAGGAGCCTGCTATACGTCCAAACCAACTAAGAGAGAAGAGTCTCCAACCTGGGAAATTCAGGCACAAACACCCTTCCAGTTCCATACAACAGACTCAACTGGACTTGAACTGAAACTGGACAAAACCGAAACCACCCGACAGTCACACTTAAGGCAAATCACTTGATCCTAGGGGTAAAAGATTCGGGTTTACCAAGATATCGGCTGATCTTGGCCTAGATATCTCTCTCATATTTTTTTTTTTTTTAAATCTCGGTGTATCGGCCGATATCGGCGAGATCTTGGCCATATTGGTCGATACTCTCTAGTACAGCCAATACAATGCATATCGGCCTGAGATTTATATCCCTGCTTGATCCATCTCCATGAGCAGTGTTCAAAAGGCTCAGGTCTTGTCTCACCAAATTTTGGATCATTCTGTTGATATGGTTGGTCCATTCTAATTTCTATCATCTGATTTGGTCGGAGTTTCACTAGATAATCTACAACTTGGTTCACTGATTAGGACTGTAAGCGATGAGGCACTGCTTCTCTTGGTGCATTGCCACATGGATGATAATTCCCCTGGGACTTAATGTTAAAAAATTATGATTGTATAGACCTTAGATAAATGCATTTTTTTCCTTGAAAATTTAACAACATATAAAAGATGGATGGATGTCAATTTGAGATATAGATCAATTCACAGGAGTAGATAGTGTGAAACAATTTAGATTGATGATTAGAGGCCCCACACATGATATCTCTACCAGGGATTTCTTCTGAATATATGGCGGCCACTGCATGTAACTTTCATTTAGTGACAGCTTCATGGGGTCCACCTTGGCCCTAATCACACCCCTCTCCTTTCCTCCACTGACCCGACCATCGATCTATCCCTATGAATTGGATCCTTATCAAATTTAATCTCATTTTAAGTTAGATAGATCATTTATCTAATCACATGAAGTTTTACACCATTTGGTAAAATTGAATTTTGGGAGCCATACATGTAGATACCTACCATAGATAAGCCACTATGGGAATCTGTATGCTGTATGGTGTGCGTATAACATGGATTAGTAACAAACGAGTTTGCATTAAGTTTGGTGCAAATTTTGGATGATGGATGGACCTCTTTTATGGACTGGGTTAGGGGTCTTAAAAAAAAATTGAGCTCATTTTTATCTACAAAAGTCTGAACCCATCATTTAAAGCTAGTTTATTTTTCACTTGACACCATTTTTTATTTTTCAAAAAAAATTCATTTTGTAACTTGAAAATTTAACCATACATGTTGAAAATATACTTAAAATACATATCACTTACTAAAATTTCAGTCCAAAAAAGTCAATTTCTAACTACTTAATCTTGAGAGTCAAAGTTGGCAGATGTTTTTGAAAAGATAATGCCTATTGATTTTGACTGGTCAGATCAATGACTATAAATTAGCTTTTTTAAGATAAAAAATTTAATAAATGGTCAGTCTTTAAATTTATTTATTTTTTCAAATTGTATAGTTATATTTTCAATAAATTAAACAAAAATGAAAGTATATTAAAAATAAATGGGCCTAGTAGCCCAATAAGGCTCAATGGGCTTTCAGTTAAAGCCTGAGCCTGACCTATCAGAAAAAAAAAAAAAAAAACCTTGTTCAAGCCCATTTCTTTAAGTGAGGCTCAGGCCAGGTTCAATAAAATGAACAGCTCTAATAGTGGAGCTCATAGTGGATTCAAAAGATCTATTTCCCCTTTCACACCCATCTATCTCCCATGAAAGCACTCAATATTCAATTTGACACCAATTTAACTTGATGAATTTACATCGCTTAGATAAATATAAAATTTGAAGATCGTAAGAAAAATATGATTTATCTTATATAATCAAAATGAAATTTTATAAGCACTATTACAAGTTAAGAACTTAAATTGAACCTTCTATGTGGGACCAAGTGTGGTTAGTGGAGAATGTTGTATCAAACTTGGTGCAAACTAGTGGTAGGGATCGCATAATTGGTTAGAAAGGTTTTAGCATGAGTAAAGTGTATTTAAAATCATTTTATATAAGTAAAATCATATTTTTTGAATGTCTCAAAGAATTAATTTTAGGCAATGGTATAAACTTCATAGCAGGGTCAAATAAACAATCCATCTAATTCATAATATGGTCAAATTGGGTAAGGATTGTATTCATGGGAAGTAGGTTGAATTGAGTCAAATTAGGTAAGGATCTTTATGCCATTAAAATGACTGAAGAATAGAAAAAAAGATTTTAAAATTAAATCTAGTGAGTTGGAAAGATTTGACCTACCTCTAAAGTGTTGTTAAAAATAGGAGAAATTTGTGAAAAATGACTAAAAAATAGAAAAAGAGTTGGAAAGAGTTTATAATTAAATTTTGTGAGTTTGAAAGATTTGTCACTATGACTTTCAAATGAATGTTTACTATCTATTCATTTAAAGATTTATTGATTTTGATTTGTTTCACGTAATACAAACAAAAAGTTGGAAATTACTCATCGAGCAAATATTTTCATCAAAACTCTTCTAAAAGCAACACAGAATTTTATGTAGTCGAAAAATAAGAATCATACAAAATAACTAAAAATAGAAAAAATGATTTATTGAATTTGAAAGGCTGCAATGATTCTTATCATGTTAGTATTAAAAACTAGATAAAATTCATGTGAAAAAAGGATTAAAAATAAAAAATAGATTCTAAAAAAGTTGAGATGATTGGGTTCGATCTTACTATATTTCTCTCTCCGTCCTATTTTAGTTGTCTTATTTGAAATATTTGTATTTTTTAAATGAACACTCTATATAAGGGTAGCACTCATGTGATCTCATCTGTTTTCAACACATTTTATACTACTCAAATACAAATGAGACAAGTATTGTGGGACAATTCCAAAATCCATATAGGACAACTAATTTTGGACAGAGGGAGTATTATCTAATAATAGAAAAATTAATGAAAATACTAAAAAAATGTTAAAAATGGATTTTGTCATTAAATTTAGTGAGTTTGAATGATTTGATCTCTAATTTTCATGTTAGTATCTAAAAATCAGAATTCTTGTGAAATTTTTAAAATAGAGAGTGAGTGACATATTTCCAATATTTGATTAATGTCATGTATATGATTCACACTAGTATTGAAAGAAAAAAAAAGATATTGTTTTTAAAATAATAACAATGAGTATAAGTTTCACCAAATGAAATTCATAATATATAAAAGGTACATGTAGTGAATATGAAAAAAATATAGGTGACAAAAAAAATATTGTGTGGGTCTATTGACACTAGGCATGGGATAAACATATCAGAAAAGTACATAAAAGATTTTCAAATAACAATTGACTGAATTTATAAAAAAACAATTGACTTTTAACTAAAATGTTTAATTTTAGAAGAGCACCAACAGTAATGTAGTAATACTTATTATAAAATAATTGAGTGCCTACTTTAGTTTATAAAAAAATAATTCTTTTAAATAAATTAAAAATTAACGTTGTACCTAAAGAAGAGTTTGCACTATGATTTATTATAATTTCAACTTTTTTATATATTTTTAGAGTAAGAAGGCATCTAAATATTTTATTTTGACATCTAATACATAATGTAATACTCTAACCCAAAAGTAGACCTAATTGTGTGATTTTGTGAAAATAATCATGTTCGAACTTTAATACTTATTGGTGAGATAAATTTTTCAAATGTCACTATGAAATCAAATTTCCGCTAGCAGATACTTCAAAAGTTAATTAAAATAAGTAATACGTCATTTTTGTTAAAATCTACGGGTTTTTGAAATATATTCATCTCCAGATTTTTATAGCTTCTCTAATTTTTGAAACTCAATCATTTGAACCGGGTGAATTATTTTACTTAAATCCCTTTATTTTATAAATAATAAGGATAAAATTAAGAAGTATAGAATATAATACATATGAAAATATGTTATCCTTTGCATCGGTTGGCTAGGAGCTTAGAGGCTCCTCTCCCACGAGCACCTGCATAAGCTGCTACAAGGAGCTTACAAACTCCTCTCCTACAAGTAGCTTACAAAGCAGCTGAATAACCACCTTCATTTGCCTATTCAAGCAAACCCAAGGCAAGGAATTTTCTTTCATGAATCTATTGCAAACTGTTGTCCCATCTCCTTCCCTTATTCTTCTTCATCTTCCCTTTCTCACTCTTCTTCCTACATTGTTTCTCTGCAAAAATAAGTTTTGGTGAAATTTTGGAAAGAGCCGAGACTCTGCCAAAACTCTCCCCGATGAATCAATTTCATGAGCTTTGAGGTAGGGAGTGCAATGTTTTATTTACATTAGTTAATTTAATTAGATGATGGCTTGATTATTTAACTATACTTTGGTTTCTCTTTTCGAAAACATGTTATGATAATGTGGACTTTATAATTATGATTTGAATTATTTTACTTTAATTCATATGTATTTTCAAGTATGTGATGTTTGTTTCTCTGAAAAATATGACATTATGAAATGTTGATCTCATGATATGTCTTTTATGTGATTGGGATATTGTAGTATGACGCAAGTGTGGCTAAGGACTAACACCGTTTCTGGAATTTAATATGCCCCGAAGAACCTGGCTGGACTCGTCAAATTTGTTGAGATCCCATTACATGTGGACACGTTATACAACAATGTGCTATGTTGGGTTTGATTATGATAGGTGTCTATGAATGAGACTTATAGATTGGTTTGATATTTGAGGATGTCTTTGAGACTCATAGATTGATATGATCGAGTGGTGTAGACCACATGGATTTGTGTGATGTGTTAGCCATCTGTGGATGATATATCTGTTAATTAGGATGCCGATTGATGTGTTTATTGGATTTGTCGATTCGACGTGTTGAGTAGTAGTGCTTTAGCCTTATATCTGAGTGTGATGGGCCGCACTGCATAATCACGTCTGACATGTGTTTATGGACGGCATCACCTGTCAGATTATTGATTCGTGATTAGTTGCTTGTGAGATAAGATCTCATGTGTGAAATTTGATTAAGAGCGTGATATTTATCTGCCTTTTGATGGGGATGTGTGAGACCAAAATACCCAAAAATCTGGTGGGCGGGTGAGGAGTGGGCAGGTGTGAGATGGGCGGGTGAAATGCGTTGTCAGGGTACTACACTGCAAGGCTCTGTTACTGTCATGCTACGGTGAGGGTGAGGTTATCACTAATCTCATATCGAGAACAAATGGTGAACTCATTATCTATGATATGGATTGAGAGTATCATTGTGCCAAATGAGGTGAGAACTTTTGATTAATAGTAAAATGTGATAGTGTATCGAACTGCACTCTTTGGTTGGTTGATCTGATATCCGAGTGCTTAAAACTATGATGTGTTGGTGTGAGTGACATGAGTAGGATATCAAGATAGACACGTTTAAGTGGGTTGTATTGTGGTGTTCGTACGTGTGTTGTCTATATGATGTCAAGTGGTGTTGGATATCCTGCCTTTTTTTAATACTGTCGAATGCTGGCCTCCTATTGTTTTATGGTACCCCTACTGAGCTGATGATCCGTGGGCAAGTGAGGTTCACTCTATAACAGTTTTTCAGGTGATAGTCAAGAAATGTCAGAGCGGACTCTAGGAGGTGATAAATTTGAAAATATCGCCGTCATTTGAATAATTTTTACAAAATACTACCTTTGAGAGATGACTCTTTATATGTTTTTTATTTAAAGGTTGTAATGATTGATTTATTATTGTAACCCTTGAAATTTAAGATTGTAAGCATGTAGCTTATATATGTATTGTATTATGATCGGTTGTATTATTTAAAAAAAAATAATAATAAATCTCACGCGTCAGTAGCAGGGCAGATAATTACACATAAAGTATATATTGATTGGAAGATTTGCACAAAAATATTTCATTAAAAATACTCTTAAGTCTTAAACATTCAAAAAATTAAAAACCCTACCTTTCAAAAAAAAAAAATTAAAAACCATTGAAAATCCTTAAATAAAAAAAAGAAAGAAAAAGAAAAGGTGCAGTACGTGCCCGACCGCATCCTCATTTCCTCTTCCTTCTGTCGCCCGCTTTTGTCCTTCTATTCCCAAATCCAAAAGAAAAGGATAGAGATCAAGATTGGACTCCTAGGAGGACAAATCTACACCGTCTTTTCTCTCTCCAGTCTCAGATCACATCTTCGTTCTTCGTCTACTGCATCTTGGGTTGTTAAGCTGCTGGCAAAACCCTACCCAGCATCCATGAAGATCTGATCTTTTCTAGGGTTTCTTCTTGAATTGAGGTAGAACGAGAAAAACCTAGGCAGTAGGTAGGTTAACTGATGGAGGGGGTTTCAGGAGAAGATGGACAGGTGCCTCTGGCGAAATGGAGAAACGATTTCTCAAGGGCGTTTCAGTATTATCTGGACCGGTCGACGCCCCACACATCAGGGAGATGGCTGGGAACTCTGGGCGCAGCGGCGGTATATATACTCCGTGTGTATTACCTGCAAGGATTTTACATTGTGTCGTATGGCCTGGGGATCTATATTCTGAATCTCTTGATCGGGTTTCTGTCGCCCAAGGTCGATCCCGAGCTCGAAGTCATAGACGGTCCCTCGCTTCCCACCAAGGGCTCTGACGAGTTCAAGCCTTTCATTCGCCGTCTCCCTGAGTTCAAATTCTGGTAATTTCATCCCGCTGCACATTCCATTCTCGTCTTTCTTATGGGGCTGTCTGGTTGGTGGAAAAGAATGGAATTATGAGGAATAGATATGCCATGCTGATAATTTCTTAAACATAAACATGTTTAGTAGCTATGAAATTGGCTGGAATTGCCCGTTTGGAGTCACAGTTATTCTTGTTTAGGCTCTGCATCAGCACTCTTGGCATACAGCCTAACGTCCAACCTCAGAAATTATGAACTTCCAGGCTCCCAGATTGTAAGGATCCCTCAAAGAGAAATCAACAAGTAGTGGTGATTTAATCTACTTCATTTTGCAGGCAACCACCCTAGTCCCCGAACATCATAGGTATCCATATTAACAAGCTGAGGAAATGATTCCCAAAAAATTGGAGGACATAATTCCGAAAAGAACAATGTATCTGTAGGCTTGTAAATGGGACAGATGTGGGCAGATAAGGGATATATCTACTTCCTAGTCTGTGTCTCAAGGGATGTAAACTTCATGTTCATTTTCAGATTCAAAAATTGTGAAGAGTTGAAGTGTGCATCAAAACTACTCTATTTCTTGATTGGATGCTTACGTCAAGGTCCATTTACGTCCTGAGTGTTAAGATTAGATAGGAACCACTATAATTAGGGTGTTGGAGACTTAAAAAGTTAGCAACATTTTATAATAAATGTATCATACAATATAATAGCTATAATTTACAATTTCACATGTACTTGGACACCATTACGTTTAATGTATCAAGGGGTTAACTTCTATTTGGCTTCATACACATCTGTGTCTGCATCAATTTTCAGACTTGAGATTTAAATTTAAATAAAACCTAACATGTTGAATAATGTTAACTATCATCTAGTCATTTAATGAATAATTGTTAATAGCTTTTATGATGATTGCACTGAAAGTTAGACATAACAAATTCTTTGTATAACTTTTTTGAATCTAATTAATCCAATGAATCTAGTATATATTAAATTTGTGTGATCTTTTGTTCAGTATTTTATGGGTCTTCCCTACCTTTTCATGTGTGTGCCACATTTTTATAATGTGTTTTTGTTAATTATAATCATGGATTCCCAATAACTTTGGTGGGTTTTGTTCACAACTTCTATTTTTCTTTGGTAGTTTGGTATATAAAATTGAATTATATGATTCCAATGTCCAGAAGCTTTAACCAAACATCTATCACTACTGTGATATCATTTTTCCAAATAGGTTTAACCAAACTTCTTTGACTACTATGATATCATTATATCGATTGAAAGAGATTGATTTTAGGGTATGATTCATTGGCTATCAAGCAAAGACCCTTCCATTCCAATTTTAAAATTGTCAAATACTGAATGGGATGTACCTTAAAAAAATAGAACTGAATAGTATGGAAAGGATTGATGACATGGAAATTCCATTCTATACCTAGAATGGGTCTATTTGCATTGTGAGGAAGGAGAAAGTAGGGACTTCTCCTCAAGTAGCCTCTTTGATAATTCCTTGGTAGGAGAAACTGTATACAGATGAATAGATGATATTATGCGACATTATCATTTCCCTCTACTTCGGATAAAGATTGTCTTTACGATTCCTATAGTAGAAGGGGCTTTATAGTTCTTTCTGATATAACTTTTCTTCTATTATAGTAACAGTATAATCCACTTCTTTCTCCTAACAACTTTCTCCAATTCAAATGCAGCTAGGGTTACTACACGGCCAATGTGTTTATCTTTTTACATTACCTATATATAAAGTGACAGTTTAATGTGACCATCAAATGAATCTTGACCATTCATTCATTAAATAATTGTGATTTTCTTCCATTTTGGCAAGCAAATAAAAAATGTCCAAAAATAGCTAAAAAATTAACAAAATAGTTTGCCGAGTTGGAGATATTTGATTCAATTATAATACTTTTATCTAAAAATAGAGGAAATGTGTGCAAAATTGACTTAAAAATAGAAAGACGAAATTTATGATTAAATTTGGTGAGTTGAAGGATATGGCCTGGATTTTTTACATTTGTATCTAAAAATAGAAATTTTGTACAAAAAATTGTGAATTGAAGAAAGTATTATTCACTATAAAAATTTGACTAATGTTACTGATGCAAAACGTGTGCTTCATGGTAGTATTTTTTTATGGTTGGGTGTTGTTTTGTTCAGTAGATAATTGTGGTTTATGTGTTTGCATTATGTGTTGGTTCTTTGGTGGTGGAGACTTCTCTGCTGGATCATTGTGAAAGCACTGTGTCATCAAATTCGCCATGTATCTAACATGCATTTTTTGATCCTTATCTCCTGCATTAAGTAACAATACCAGTTTTGTATCGTCCACATCCTGCATATAGCTGAATAAGGGTGTGATTTGATTCATTGGTTTGTAATTAGTCTGTACTAAGATAAATGAGTTGCTATTATTGAGTGTACATCCACCCACAAATATAACGTTAGTGGATCAATTGTAAGTGCTAAATTATCAGAAAGAAGTGCTACTTTATCAAATGCATGTCAAACTGCAGAATTGTGTCCTTTGTCATACATGAAATGATAGGGGCGGGCACCTTCGTATTGGTGGATGTCAAATGTCTGCATTTTGATTATGTGATGCTTTCCAGTTGCTCCTGGATTTTGATTACATTTTTTTTAATTTACGTGTGGGAAACCGCAGGAAACCTAGCGTAAAATCTCCACGGGAGATTCCCACTGCCCTTAGGGTACACCAGGTTAGACCATGGGGGCTCGAACTTAGCACCTCCCTCTTCTTTAGGAGGGAGATTAACCAGTTGAGCTACACCCATGTGGGCATTTTGATTACATTTTGTATCAACCTGAAACTTCTTTTCAAGCAGCCAGTAGAGTATCCATGTTTGCAATAGTATTGCTTAATGTCATATTACGTTTAATTTATGCTAGCCCATTTTATCATCTTTTCCTTTTATTTTTTGGTGAAGAATGACTGCCCATTTTGATGTGTTTTCAATGTACTCGAAATCCTCCTTTTTTTTTTTAATTAACATGCAATCTATGTCTAATTTAATGATCCATGCCTCACAAGGGTTTAGGTTGCATTATTGTGGATGATGGTCTCATTTTTTAGAAGCATATCTAGATTTTATCTTAGTTTGAAATGCATTTATTATGACTTTGTATTTCTTAACATGTAGCATTTGATGATATATTGAATTTTGATTTTGGTTTGTTTCCATAGTGTCGCAGGTGGCCCACATTTTTTATGTAGACGTCATGAGTTACAATCTGTTTAAATATGTATATATGCACATGGAAAGCATGTCCTTGAAAAAAAGGTCATTTGAGCCGCCCCACTTCAATTGTACACATATATCTGACTGTTCCATCCCTGAATAGGTGGGATAGTGTCTGCGATGTATAATGCACATAATTCTTGGTTGTGTACAATACAATTTTTTTAAATTATCTTAACTCTTTCTATTTCTCCTCCTCTTCCCTTTTTCTTTTTGGTGTAAACTATAGAATGTAGTAAATAAAAAAAAAAATTCCTTGCTCATGGCGAGAGACAAGGTTTACAAGTAGTGTAAAACTTGGGGAGGATGAAGGGATAAAGTGCTATACTAATGGCCAGAGATCTCTCTTAGCTCTTTTGTCATTCCAATCCAAAATTCTGTTCTCAACCAAGATTTCCAATCATCAGATATATAAGTTAAATTTAGTTTTACAACTATTTTATTTTCCAAATATATTTTAACATATACACACTGTAAATAAGTATTTTCAACTTTGAATCATCTGAGAGAAAGCTGTGTATATTTGTTACAAATTCACGTGGATATGTAGATGAGTTTTTTGTCAAAACTTTTGAAGACAGTTTTATTGTATGTACCCCTTCTTTACTAAGCGTTTTTGGTTTTTTTTTTTGGGCCACGTTATAAACTTTTATTTATTTATTTTTGAAACAAAAGAAAATTGTACCTGAACCATTTCTATACTGTATTTTTGCGCAAACTGAATTGCCAACCATGGCAACTGTTTTTAAGTTGAAACTATGAAGTGTTTATGTATCTCTTTGTTTCGCATTGTTATTGTTATGACCATGTTGTAGAACTAACCATACAGGCGCTGACTTGATCTTACATGCATATGTTCTCATTTATCTAAATTTGATATTATATGGATGTATGAATTTGTCTCTCTATTTCATAAACAGTCTTGTCTATTCCCCCCCCCCCACCCCCCCCCCCCCCCCCCCCCCCCCCAAAAAAAAAAAAATAAATAAATAAATAAAAAGAAAAGTCTTGTCATGCATATGCTCCCACCTATTTGTAGAAGTTGTTTTAAACGTATATTGAACCCTTTTTCAGATAGCATGTAAGCATTGTTTTCTTTAATGAAATTCCTATCTTGATTTTCTTTTAATTTCTTTTCCCTTAAATGGTAGATTGATAGCACTTACCCTTTGTGCCATAGGCTTATGTCTTGAGATTTCTAATTTTTTGTTATTAATTTCTAAATAGTAAATAATTAGTAATTCCTGAGTTTGCAACGTAGAACCACTTCTCATGTAGTGTGATCTGAGTGATTATCTTCTTTTTTCATGCTTTCAGGTACTCCATTACAAAGGCCTTTTGTGTTGCTTTTGTTATGACATTCTTTTCTGTGTTCGATGTTCCTGTCTTCTGGCCCATATTGTTGTGCTATTGGATCGTTCTTTTTGTCCTTACAATGAGGCGTCAAATTCTACACATGATCAAATATAAATATGTTCCAGTCAGCATCGGAAAGCAGGTGAGCTCCAAATGACATTTGTTGTTCTTATCTTCTTTGTTTTGTATTAGTTGGGCACCTTACGTAATTTGTTAAGAGCATAGTTTAAAAACTCCTTTTTGACTGGGCTGACTTAGCCAAGTAAACTCAACTGCCTATCGAGTTTTTGTGACTCAGATGACTTGTTGAGTAACTTGAGTGAGTTGTGTTGATTTACTCGTTTATTTGAGGTTATGGGATGGAAGTATTATGGAGTTTTCGTAAGGGCAAAAATGGAAAATAAAGAAGGTTTTAAAACCTACCAATCCCACGATGGAAACCCTAACCTCAAAGAGACAGGGGACTCAGGAGAGAAGAAAAGACAAGAGATTAGAGGAAATGGGAATTGGGAAATTTGTGATTCTAATGAAGGTGCATTTTTTTTAAATCACTCTTTCATTCCTCTTCTTCTATTTTTTTCATTTTTTTTCCGGTTTTTAAGAAATAAAATCAAAACTAAATTATTTTTATTTTCTCTTCTGTTTGTTCTTTTTTGTGTTGGTTTTGTTTAGTTTACTTTATTCTTTATTTATTATTTTTACTTCTTTTTTATTTTGCCCTTCTTCCAGTTTTCTTGATATGATGAAACAGAATAAATATCATGGTGAGGCTTTTAGCTCCAAATTTTGATCCAAATCAACACTTTATCAGGAATTCTAAGATTTTTTTTTTTTTAAATATAATTCAAGTCAAAGAATAATTGTAGGAGAAAATTTGAAAATAACTCCAAGGCCACTTTAGATCTTGAATCCTCCCTCAGACTAGCAATTTTCTTGTAAAACTGTCATGAAAAGCTTCCAACTTCTTTACCATAAAGGTTGATATTATTTAATTTAATTAAAAGGGGTGAATATTTAAATTACTGTTTGAAGCTTTACAGTTCAGAGACTGTGAATGGTATTTTTGATGCTTATTAGTTATTGCCATACTTATAAACTGGTGGAATATGATTAAGAAGTGAAGTCTTAGTCCTTGGCTATAAGTTTGTTTTCAGTGAAATAACTATTTTTCAATACAAAGTACTTCATAAACTAGCCCAAAAAATGCTTATTTCTTGCAAATCCATAAAATTTTCTTTGCTCATCCTCTGCATGTTCTTTCCTATATAGGGCAACGACACCTACTTCTCTTTCTTCTTGCTGTATATCCACCATCCCTTCCCCTATTCCATTTGAGTTTATAGCATTACAGCAACTTTCAATTAAATCCTTCACCAACCCCAGAACATGTCCTTACCTGCCACATTGTCTTCTCGCACTTGCTCGTGGGCTAAATCTATCACCTTCTTTCCACCTGTCTGAGAAGATACCTCTTCTTTTAGTTCAATTTTTTTTCTCCATTGGACCATTAGATAGGTAACTAGCCACTCAATTCTACCTTCCATTTCTTCCTCTTTTATGTTGACTGCTCCCTCCTCGAGTTACTTTCTTGCCCTACTATCTTCCCTTTTTGTTGACTAGAAGGCCCATCTAGTTGTCTCTTCCGTCTCGCTGCCTCCATGCTGCCTCCATGAAAGAGGATTTCTCTAATTTCCTCCACTAGCCTTCTATGCCACAAATCTGTTCTCTATCACCTGGATGCCCCCTTTTCTGGTTCCCTCAATCACCTCTTGCTTCTTCATTGTCATCCCCAAAATCCCTCCCCTTTCAAACCTCATCCTCTACACACCCAACCTTTTGCTACCATCAACACCATTCATAACTTTCACCAGCTGATTTGTTGTGCTTTCCACCTCATCCTCACGAAGTTGAATACCTTGCCTCAGAGATCTCTTTTTATTGGCATGTAAATGTCCATCTCACTTGGGGGTGAAACTTGGGTTGGGTTTTAGCCAGACCCAAAAAATAGGTGGGCTGGGTTGAATATTTTTAAATTTAGGGTTGGGTTGGATTGAAGAAAATAAAACTCACATTAAATTTGGATTAAGATGAGCTCAACTTTTTAAAATCAACCCAACTCGACCAGATCAACCCGACTTGACCTATGTCGAATATATATATACATACTTCTACTGCAGCGATGCCCTAAAGCCCCTCATTTTCTCCCTTATCTTCTTCTTTTCTCTTAGTCGCTCACTCGTTCTGGTCCTCTCTTCTCTTCTCTCGGTTGCTCACTCGCTTCGATCCTCCTCTCCTCTCCAGTTGCTCACTCTCTCTGATCTTGATCCTTGAGCTTCCCTCTCTCGACGGCAATGACGATCCCTCTAGTTGGATTGATGCCGGATATTGGCATTAGGGTAGACGTATTGGTAGTGTGAAGGACGTTTTGGTCCCATAGTTGGCTTATTGGTTTTATGATAGACATTTTGATTCCATAGTCGACGTATTGGTCGTATGTTAGACCTGTTAGTCCTATGATAGACATATTGGTTCTACGAAGGTATTAGTTGTGCCCATGAATGGATTATACCCATGGAGGGGTTATATTCATGGACCTGATGAACAAAATCTTTTGTCCTTGTTTGGACAAGTTTGTAATCGTCTTCATTAATGATACCCTGATTTATTCCAACAATCGGGAGGAGCATGCAGAACATCTAAGGATAGTCTTGGACACCCTGAAGAAGAATCAGTTGTATGCCAAAGCAAACAAGTGCGAATTCTAGCTATCTGAGGTTAACTTCTTAGGGTATGTCATATCAATGGAATGAATAGCCGTGGACCCGGCTAAAGTGGCGGCAGTTAGAGATTGGAAAGCTCCAAGGAATGTGACCGAAATCCGCAGCCTTCTGAGATTGGCTTGTTATTATAGGAAGTTTATTATGGACTTCTCCAAGATTGCATCTCCACTTACCCGACTCACTCAGAAAGGAGTCCAATTTGAATGGTCTGCTGTATGCAACCGAAGATTCGAAGAACTGAAGGAGAGGCTTACGACTGCACCTATCCTGATTTTGCCGGAAAGAGGCAAGGGGTATGAAGTATATTGTGATGCTTCAGGTGAAGGACTTGGGTGTTCTCTTACCCAAAGTCATCACGTAGTGGCTTAAGGTTCAAGGCAGTTGAAAATTCATGAACGCCACTATCCCACACATGATCTGGAATTAGCCGCAGTGGTCTTCGCTCTCAAAAGCTGGAGACACTATCTCTATAGCGAGAAGTTTAAGGTATTTTCAGATCACAAAAGTTTGAAATATCTATTTGATCAGAAGGAGATTTCTTGAGTTTGAAGTGGGAGACTTAGTATTTTTAAATGTCTTGCCACGAAAGGGACATATGAGATTTGGAAAGAAAGGGAAGTTGTCACCTAGATTTGTGAGACCGTTCCCAATCCAAAAGAGGGTGGGGGAAGTGGCTTATCAATTGACACTTCCTCCACAGTTGTCATCTTTGCACGATGTATTCAATGTTTCTATGTTGAGGAAATACAATCCTGATCCTTCGCACGTGCTGAATGTACAAGATGTTGATATGCAAAGTGATGTGATTTATGTTGAAAGGCCAGTCAGAGTGATCGGGATAGAACAAAGGGTGTTACGGAACCGGGCCATTCAGTTCGTCAAGGTGGTATAGGATCAACATGGTAATGAGGAAGCCACCTAGGAACATGAATCAGAAATGAGAGCAGCTCACCCTGAGCTTTTTGTATAGTTGTTTGAAACCCTACTTCGCTCGATTTTCGAGACGAAAATTTCAAAAGAGGGTAATATTATAACATCGGGTTTTCAAATACATTATTATATTAGGTATTATCCATTTTAATTATTAAATTTGAGATTTATAGATGGGTAAGAATTGGGGCAATGACCCAATTAGGATCCAACGGATCATGGATAGAGTTTGATTCTAATTAATTGGGTAAATGTCGTTAATTGGGTCAAATACCCAATTGGGACCCAATGGGTCAAGATGAATTGATGTTTAAGGTAAATGGGTAAGGAATTGATTTAATTGGGTCATGTACCCAATTAAGACCCAAGACATGGGATCCACCTCATCAAGTGAGGTGGCATGTGAGTGACATGGACAAGTGGGACCCAAATCCACCTCATCAAGTGAGGTGGCAAATGATTTAATGTACATGCATATTCTTGGTTGACCAAAGGACAAGTGTAAGCCATGCGGAAGACAAGCCCCAAGGTAAGCCATGTGTCTCCTTGGTTGGGACACATGGGAAAGACAAAGCCCAAGTGTAAGCCATGCATATTCTTGGTTGACCAAGGGACAAGTGTAAGCCATGTGAAAGACAAGCCCCAAGTGTAAGCCATGTGTCTCCTTGGATGGGACACATGGGAAAGACAAAGCCCCAAGTGTAAGCCATGCACCTTCTTGTTTGACCAAGGGACAAGTGTAAGCCATGTGAAAGACATGCCCCAAGTGTAAGCCATGTGAAAGACAAACCCCAAGTGTAAGCCATGTGTCTCCTTGGATGAGACACATGGGAAAGACAAAGCCGCAAGTGTAAGCCATGCACCTTCTTGTTTGACCAAGGGACAAGTGTAAGCCATGTGAAAGACAAGCTTCAAGTGTAAGCCATGTGTCTCCTTAGTTGGGACACATGGGAAAGACAAAGCCCCAAGTGTAAGCCATGCATATTCTTGGTTGACCAAGGGACAAGTGTAAACCATGCATATTCTTGGTTGACCAAGGGACAAGTGTAAGCCATGTGAAAGACAAGCCTCGAGTGTAAGGCATGTGTCTCCTTGGATGGGACACATGGGAAAGACAAAGCCCCAAGTGTAAGCCATGCATATTCTTGGTTGACCAAGGGACAAGTGTAAGCCATATGAAAGACAAGTCTCAAGTGTAAGCCATGTGTCTCCTTGGTTGGGACACATGGGAAAGACAAAGCCCCAGTTGTAAGCCATGCATATTCTTGGTTGACCAAGGGACAAGTGTAAGCCATGTGAAAGACAAGCCCCAAGTGTAAGCCATGTGTCTCCTTGGATGGGACACATGGGAAAGACCACGCCTTAATAAGGATGGTGGAGAGAGTGTTGGGCAGATTTCAAAGAGCTCACACCACCCTTGGCCGATCCTCTCTTGGAGAGAAAAGAGAGAGGTTTCATCTCATCCTCTCCCTCCCTCTTGAGCAAAAGAAATCTCATCTCCACTCCCATCTCCCTCTCTCAAACTACACTTAGCCGATTCTTGTCTCTCTCTCCCACATTTGGTCTTAACTCTTAGAGGGCCAGCAAAGCATCAAGGAAAGAGAGGAATTAACAAAGAAAGGAAGGAGTTTGGGGGTTGATTTCAAAGAGACCTCTTTGGCCGAACCCTCCATTAGGAGTTTTTCATCTTATTTTCTCCCTCTCAATCAACACCTTGGCCGAATGCTCCATTGAAGGACAAGGAGGTTTCATCTCTCTCTCTCTCTCTCTCTCTCTCTCTCTCTCTCTCTCTCTCTCTCACATTGCTCTAGATTTGAAAGAGGAACAAGGACTAAGAAGGAGAAGGACGGAGGAGCAAAATCAGACCCAAAGAAACGGAGGAGACGCGGGAAAGGTATGTAATGCTTAACGAGGGTTTAATGGTTAAAAGAAGCTAAGGGAAACATGATTTCGGCTATGGAATGGCCGAAACCATGGGGTCCCATATTTGATGGGTAGGATTGGCTAAACCGTTGCAAGCCATGAAGGTGGATATCCATTTGAAGATGGAATATGTTTTGGAATAAATGATCAAAGAGTCGGTATCCATTCAAGGAATGGGTAGGTGTTGAGAACCAACAACCAAGGGATGGAATGAAGAAATATGGATGATGTTTAAAGTGTTTTTAAAGAATAAGGAAATAAATTTTAAGAGGAAATGAAGAACCATAGGGTTCGGCCATGTTGTATGGCCGAACCCCATGGAAGAAGGTTGGTGATTTTAAATGGGTTCTAAATGATGGAAGGATGTTTATGGATTTTAATACATTTTTCATGATGAACCATGGCTAAGAAATAAATGGAGATGAAGAACCATGGGTTCGGCCATGTTGTATGGACGAACCCCATGAATCATTTTTGTGAGATCTAAGTATGTGTAAATGAACTAAGTGATTAACTATGAAAAGATGTCTAAGATGAGAGATGATAAAAAATAAAGAATCATGGGTTCGGCCATGTTGTATGGCCGAACCCCATGAGGGACTTTTCATGGACCTAAGTGTATGATTAAACCCCATGGAGGATATTTGGTATCAAAGTACTATGTTTCAACTATGGGATTTTAATGCTATAATATTTATTATTAGATAGCATGTTTGCACTTGCATCTCATGCATGGCATGGGAGAGATCAAAGGAGGGGAGTCTATGCTCCATTCGGATTTCCGATAAACAACTGTAGGGAGGAATCCACACTGATTCCAATGGATGTATGATTGAATTGTAACCGGAGTCCACGCTCCGTTCGGTGGGACCGATAAGGCATTCGTGGGGAGAGATATACTGTGTTTGAAATGTAACCGGAGTTATGATAATACCTTGATGTGGCTTGAACATCAAGAGGATACTATGTGATTGTGATATGATTGATGGGTGGTGATCATTGGCATATGACCCCATGACATGGCATTACATTGGCATGATTTTGTCATCAGTATCATGCACTGTTTTGGCTTTATCAGCATGATTATGATCTCTATTATCATGCTCTGTTTTTAGGTATTATGTTTTACAAGTACGGTATGATGTTTTGTATCTTGGCTTTATACTAATCCTATGTGTATAACCCTACTTGGAATTCCTACTGGGCGCGTTGACTAACGCCCTACTTCTACCTTAGATGATGATACAGGGAACGGAACGGACGAGGGACGCGAAAGGAGCCAAACTTTGGAGCTTGGGCAGCTCATTGCTTATTTTTAAGTTTTAGGTTTGGACAGTGTGTTTGAGTTAATTGCGCTTTGGGATTGTAATGACTTAGATATTATTTTGCTTTGGTTTGACGTTACCTTCGGATATTATGTTTTGGATGAATAGAGAGATGGGACCCCTGTTTGCGACAAATCTCTTTTTCTATCTCATTGTTTCCACTCACCCCCTCTGTATTTTGTAATGAATTCTGAACAAAGTTTCTCTAGACCTTTTTGAGCATCGACCTTGACATTCTATTGAGGTCTGACATATGGATCCCTCATACTTTCATTGGTTTATCCCAATTGATGACCTTAAAGTTAGCCTGAACTTAGCCTAGTGTCTTGTAGAAACAGTACCCTAGATTGCCTTTTCATTATGCTCATTCTGAAGCGACCACATGACTGCAAGCAGACTGAGCTCTCAATTAATCTTCTGCAATCTCGAGAACCCAACTTAAATTACTCGAGGGCAGTTCTACATTCCCAATATGATTTCCTTTATTGGTCCTATGAAGAGTCCATTTGTCATTTGATTATCCATGGCTATTCTCATAGCCTATTTGCATTCCTCTATTACCCTCTTATGGTGCACATGTTGGATGCTTAATTATATGTGTAAAATTCATGTCCCTACCTTATTGTTGGCATGTCCTTACCGTACCCATGTTGTGTCTGGGCATCATAGGGTGACATGCACACCACTAGAAATGCTGGATCATTTCTGATAATTGATCATTTTTGCAGTTCTTTAGAAGAGAATATTGGACTGATGTGTTGAATTATGACAGTTAAGCGATGTGAATTGCTAATTCAAATTTTTACCTTTTTTATGGCAGAGGTACACTGGAAAAAGGCCTTCTGCAAGTACCAGTGGTTCATCGAGGGACTGATTTTTAGGTGCCTACATTCATGCAAGAGAAGAACGACAAATACATGAGTTGCAGGTTTCTTACTCTTGAACACATGACATTTTAGTTGGCAATATTTGAATGCTTATGCAACGTTGGCTACCCAGACTCATTTGGGCTGGATTGAACCACTCGTGTCATATAAGAGAATTCTTCAAGTTCTCCATGTAATTTAGATCACTGCAGTGTTGACATTGTCATTCTATCATGCCAGCTCCTTTGTTTTTTTTTTTTTCTTTCACTGTTTGCTGCTGCCCTTGTGATATAATTGATTGCAAGCCTATTATTAGCAGTATATTTCGTCAGGTATAAATTCTCAGGCGACTTGTCTATTGTTGGCTGATTATATGGTATGGGTGGTTATTTACTGCTATCATCTTTATTTATGATTGTTCAATTGCTTATTTATGCTCATAAGCCATCATTACCCCACATCAGCAGCAAGTGCCAACACCATGCAATTTGCTACACTGCGACCTGGAACTTGTAATTTGCATTCTATAACATTCAGTCTACACTGTGTTATACTTGCATACTATAACACTTCGCAATCAGTAGCAGCAACACTTCCAGCACTTTACCACCAACACCAATCCTCTTTCTCCCCCAATGTATTAAACTCAATGGGGTTGGGGTGATGGCCAAGAACCCACCTCTGAAAATGGGAGGTCTTGAATTCAATTCTCACTCTATCAGGAGGGCCACTCTCCGTAGTTGTACTCAGTGTGTGGATAGAGTGGTTTGCATATATCCTAAGGATTAATCAAATGTTCTAAGAGGTCTGGACACCTAGGTCTTAAAAAATGTGTTACAATGAGAGAGCTAGATCCTGTGTGTGAACCAAAATATTTATGGACTTAAATCAAGAAATGGCTTCATTTCTATGTAATTGTATTATTATTTTGAGGTCATTTAGATATTTAAATGTGAATTTTAAGTTATGAAATTGAGAATTTAAAAATATGGAAAAAATCTCAAATTTTTAGAAACATGGAAAATAAAGTCTAGTAATTTTTTGTTAATTTTCTTCTAAAGAACGATCATTTTGAGTTATTTTGATCAATTTTTTTGAATTTTAACTCTTAAATACTTTAAAATTCAATAATAAAGTATCAAATTTTTTTCACTTCTCTATTTATAGTACCGAGGTCGTATCATATTCATTAATAACAGAAGAGTGGAGACCTTGTCCCAAGGGTCAAAATATCGGTTAAATCGATATATCGGCCGATATTTTTATCTCTCATCTCGATATCGGCATTTTCTCTCTCCTTCGATATCGGAACCGTGAAAAAACCGTGTAAAATCGTGCAAAACCTGTGAAAAACCTCAAAAAACTGTGAGATCCCGTGAACTCTGAACCGTGTAAAAATCGTGAAAAACCGTATTGTTGTTTTTAAAAAAAATATTTAAATATCGATATTTATGAATATCGGCCATATCGGCCGATATTCGGTATGTACGGTCGATATTATCGTATCGGCCGATATTACTTTATTTTAAAAAACCGATATATATCGGCCGATACGATATGTATCGGCCGATATTTGTACCTTAGCCTTGTCCTACACTCCTACTTTAAATTTCAATCCAAATTTCATCTCTAAATTTTGGACAATTTTTTTTTTTGTAAATTAAACCAAAATTTCAGATTAAATTTTGTGAATATTTTAGATTCAGTAAATTTTAGGTAACTTGAATCATAAATTTTATGTAACTTGAATCATACATTAATATGTTTCAGATGAAATTTCTGTAATCTGTATTTCCTTTTCTTCTCACTTCTTTTAACTTCAATGAAAGAAATTGGTTTTTCCTTTTTCTTTTTCTTTTTTTATGAAATTCCAAGAAACAAATGTTATTAAATTTCAGTAAAAAATTTGTCTTAAATTTCGACCAAAATATTAGTGAATTTTGGCTTTGCACATTGATACTTATTCAGGCCAATCCTTTCCACATTTTCAGCCCGATTTAGATGCTCAAGTTATGGTAAAGTATCATCCTTAAATCTGCTTGAAATCATGTCCTTCATCTGATTTCTTTTCCATGCAAATTTGGTAGGCCCATATCCAGTTGATGCAATCCTCACACCTGAGCAGGTAGGTTACTGATTTGTGCAATGGTTTCTCCATTTTTGCTGCTGTTATTAAGTTATTATCATCCTTAAGGGTCGCTCCTTAATACATAAGAGCAACACACGATAATGCTAATCTTGCTAATTCTATGTGATATACTTTCCATATCTACAAGCTAATGAGATTTTAGAATTCTCAAATTTTGGCTAGTAACCAAATATTTTGTCCCAAATGCAGGGTCAAAATATCGGCCGCCGATATATATCGGATTTTCGAAGGCCGATGTATATCGGCCGATACGTATAGTATCTGCCGTACTCAAAAAAATTCGGCCGATATGACCGAATTTCTGACTGATAATTCAGTCATGATATCGGTTGAATTTTAAAAATTCGGTTGTTTGTTATTTTTTTTAAAAAAAAAACTCTTTTCATTTAGAAATATCGGACGAGAAAGAATGGAAAGAGAAAAAAAGAAAATATGGAGAAAAAATTGAAGAAAAAAAATCGCTACACCTTTTACAGCTTTCCTTTCTCTCCTTTTTCTTCTTCGTTGATGGAAAAAATACAGAGAGCGGCGGCGCCATCTAGGGTTTAATAGAGAGAGTGAAAGAGAAGAAGGGTATTAAAAGATGAGCATTAGGTTTTCTAAGTGAAAACCCATCTTTATCTTTATGAAAAGAAGTAAAAGAGTTCAGGTGAGCTTCCTAAAGAGCTCACTTGGAAGCTCATGTGTACTCTTATATTTTATCAAAAAGTTATTTTTAATGTGAAAGTAATAATTTTTTTATTTTAAATACAATATTAACTTATGTTGAAAGTAAAAAGTATAATGTTTTCTTTTATTTATCTTATTGTAATAATTTAATATTATATTTACCATCTAATATTTTTACCATTGTCATTATTATTAGAAGGTATTCTTTATTTTTATTATATCAATTTAACATAATTAACTATAGCTCATAATTTTATCTAATAATTTTATTTATCTAATTATTATTAATGAAAAATAAAATCTATTTTCTCAAATGAAAGAAAACATTATATTATTATGTATGACATTTGTGTGGTTATCAGTTCAAGTGATTAGGACCCCATTAGTTTCATTTTCTAATATTTTTTCTACATTATTATGTAATTTTCAATCATTTTATTATGTATTTTTTTATTTCTATAATTCATAACTTAAAATAACACTCAGTGACTAAGAAAACAAATTATGACATTATTTCTACAAATTTTTCTCATTTATCTGTTTTTTCTTTTAATTTTCACCATTTTATTACTAATTATATAATTTTTCGATATCGTAACTTAAAAAAATATTAGAAGATGTAAATGTCCGATATTTTATGAAAAAATTACATATTCAATAAGCCCATAATTATCTGCATTTACTGTAATTTTTTTGGATTTTTTTTTTAAAAAAGGGCAGGAGAGAGAAAAAGTGCGGCCGATATCTCGGCCTGGCCGATTTTTCTACCCGTGCCCTAAATGAGATAGAAATTTGGCCCTTTTGTCTAAAGCCAGTGACTTGACATATAATAATCTGGCCCCCAGATTTTCTGTAATGATCTGGGGGTAAAAAATAGAATTAAAAATTTTCATTTTATAAGTCGAAATTTCGGCGGTTATGTGCCTCACAGGCTACAATGGTCGAAAAATTAAATTTTTTTTTTTTTTTGACAGTTGTCGAATTCGACTGTTAAAAAGAAATTCCACCCCGATTGCAGTCAATCATATAATCTTCACTTTTATTTAAATTTAAAAGTGAAGATTATATGATTTAGATATCAATTGACGGTAAAATTTATATTCATACAATTAATTATATGAGACTCATGATCCGTTTGCTGAAAAATGTTATTACAGTGTCTATCTTAAAATGTCTCCTTATTTTCGCGTTAATCTTATCGTTGAAAGTTTGGAACTTTCATTCATTCTCCTGTTACAAGTATCCAACGCCCAAGCTATGGCTTTGACAGTCCATGTAACGCAACTTGATTTATTTAAATTTAGTTAAATTTTTTGTTAAGCAAAATTATTTAGTTTCAAATATGAGTTAAAATATCCCTTTGGTTTGTTCCACTCTGTATTTCAGATTTTTACTTTTCAAGAAAATTCAACCTCACAAATGAAAGTATTGTCAGCATACATACTGTAGCTCTTGCTGTCATAAAATTTCATTTTTTAAGTAGATGAACGAACTTCTAACTTTGTTTTTTATTAATTGAGATTTAATTATTTTAAAAATATTTTCAAATTTAAATATTTTAAAACTCTAAATAATCCAGAGTTCAAAAGGATTGTTATTGAATTGTTGGACTATTATATTATTTATAAATATAATTTAATATAATCAAGATATTTTATAAATATGTGATTGTTACATTTTTTATATTTTATATTTACTCCTCTCACACGAAGAAACTAATAAACGGAAAATAACTCGGAGCACGGAACGGTGTCCCTTAGCGAGATTTTCGTCCCTCTCTGTATTTCCACAGGAAAGGTGTTGCGATTTTCTCCACTCTAAAAATCGATTCTTTCTCCCATCGTCCATCTCTTCCGATTCGGACTCCAAAATTTTCTAGATGCCCTTCTTATCCAAGAATGAAAATCCAACGGCTCGAGAGTGAAGGCTATGCAATACAAATAGAATGAGGTCTTCTCTTTGTGATCCTCCATGCTTGCAATCAAGACTATAATCATGGTAGCAACTCTGAATCCGTGAGTAGAAACAAGAAAGCCGATCTCTCTCTCTCTCTCTCTCTCTCTCTCTCACACGAATTAATTTATGATTGCTGATTTTATTTGGCACAAATCTGCCACTGTTAATAGTGTTTTCTAATCAGTCTTTACTATATTGAACACCTTCAGTTTTGAGATGAGGGTTTGTTGAGTGGGAGATGAGAAAGTCTTAGATGGGGATGGCATGCTAAAACACGATAAGTTAGAGAGGAATTTTACCATAGATCTGGACAAGGGGGATTTATAAATGAAAATAATGAATGTTATGGACAGAGACGAAGGATTTAGAGAGGGAATCGATGCGACGAACAATGTCAAGGCAGTGATTTTCTCCAAGACTAACAAAAGCAACGGATAAAGTAGAAATTAGTTTCTGCATATGATTTTCTTAAAATTTCTTTCTTTGATTTTTTTTTAAATTTGATTAGCACAAGTACCAAAGATTGAGTACTAAGCTGAGTTGCACACATGAATTTTCTCTGCTTCATTTGTTAAAAGTGTTTAATTTATATGCGCTCTAAAATTAAATAATGAGATGATCAAAAATTTTTAGGTGATCGACCAAATCTGACATCAAAGGGACATATGGTTATTAAAATCAGACATTGAGTCAATGTCTATTTTATCTCTATCTTTCACTTTTTCAGTTTTTAGAGACTATTGCCAAATCAATTCCTAAGAATTACTCTTATTTGAGTATGTTGAATTGCTTTTGTAATGCTTGGGTGTCATGTAAATTACACAGCCAATCAACTCCCAAGACTCTTAAACTGCAGAAGTTTGTGTAGTGTGTTGTCCATCTAACATCGCAATCTGTTTCCCCAATCTTTATGTGCATCAGGGAAGGAAGAAAGGAAAAGAAAAAAAGGAAAAAAAAAAAAACAGATTCCATGGCTGACTTGTCCTGATTCTTGTAAATCAATCCCAATTGTTTCTAGGCAAACCGACCACTCAAACTCTTCCTGTGGATACTCACGAACTTGGCAATAAACTCTGCAAAGGAAAGAAGCAATAAATGAAACAATAACATAGTATTAAAGTAGTAAACAAAGCAGTAACACAGAAATATTTATAAATAGGCTAAAATATCAATTTTCATTCATAATATGAGCAGCATTGTACAGCCAAAAATTCATAGTGCCAATACTAAGTATTGAATTTATCAAAATGTATTGAAGTTATATTTCTCATAACATTTATCTCTCCTTTAGAATCTCTAAATCCAGTCAACAACAATGCCAAATGGTATTAACTAAGTTTCATGGTAAGAAATCACTCTGGATGAAGATCATGCTTTATTCTTAAACAACTGCCGTTTAACATGAAAAAACCATCATATATATATATATATATATATTAAGTTATTAACTATAAAAGTCAAGATTGAGTGCAAGGACAGAATCAAAGCCATTAACAAAAGTCCAATTTTAGATTTAGGGGGTTTTACAAAGGAGTGATGGGTTTTCAATTTTTGTTTGATTTCGTTATTTAAAATGGTATTTACAGCATAGATCCATGAATTTAATCTCACATTTATGGATCTAAACATATTATAATTCTACATTATACACTTCATATTCTGTATTTTATACATTCAAATTCACATCACACATAAAACACATTATGTTTCCACTTTGCCTTGTTTTTTTTTTTTTAATTCTTTTAAGAATTTTTGGCACCTAAAAGAACATGGGATTTGCCTAAGGCTACTAAGGAATCGACTTGGTATCAGACCCTATAAATTTCTTGCCTGAATCGAAGGTTTCTTAACCCTGCAACCAATAAATTATTAATAAAGGGACACCGATGTATATTTCCACCACTTACATGATAGCAAGTGGACAAAAAAGACAAGTTTGGTGTCCCTTGTTAACATAAACACCAGTGTATCTATCATTTTCTTCAAAAAGAAATTGTGGGATTTCCATGGATCTCCAATTATAATTATTACTTCTCAGGTATGAAATTACATGTAAGATGTACTTTGATCCAGATCAAAGTTGAAGGGACCATGAAAGTATAATATCATCATTTATGGGAACTATTTTTCAAGCACCAGTATCCATTTACCTTCTAATTTCAGCAGGGCACTTGTTCCCGTGGGTAGTCTCTTGTCCTGTACATGTTCATGTTCATGTTCAGTATTCATGTTCCCTTTCTCAAGATAATCACATGAAGAGGGGATTAAAACTTACATAGTAAGCATGCCAGTAATAGAGCTCTCTCTTCGAACTATTTTCAACTCCTTTGAGAAATTCTTCCACAAGCTTCTGCATTTGGAAAATATACTGTTCTGTTAGAGGGAAAAAAGACATCTAACATAAGTAAATCATTTATTTAAAATGTTATTGGATTACCTGAAGGATCAGTTTAGGGTGGACAAAATCTACTAGTAACATCTGAAACTTGCCGCGAGTAGAAATTATTCTGAAAAACCAGAAACATGTGATATTAATACTTTGCCATCATCATAGCTTGTTATTTATTTAGAAAAGATTGGGTTTGTGACCATTTCATGATGCATGTTTTAATTATTAAATGCCTATTTCCATGCTATTCATGGAGATTTTCCCTCTTTCAACAAAATCATTAACCCGCACCGGTAGCTCAGCTGCTCTGAGCTTCTAGAATTAGACTAGAGGTCTTGGGTTCGACTCCTCCCGAGTTTTCTTGATACACGAGGCTTACGGGTGGTTTTTTGTATCCATGGGATTAGGCTCACCTCCAATGTGGGGTGGAGATACACATGTTATCTAAAAATCAAGTCCTCTATCCATCCCACCCTATCATATAGTCCAGCTTATGATAAATGTATAGTCTCTCTAGAAAAATCTACACCCTAATTTCCTTATAACTATCTCTTCAGTGCTATCTGAAAAGGAGATAGTCTTCCTTGGAGATAATACCATATCAGAATCATAACTTATCCAAATAACCCTATCAGCAGGACTACCATCATGATGCTTTGTTAATCTTTCAAGTTGTTCAGCAACTTACCTTTTTCGTGATGGGTCAGCTAAAACTTCTGCCGCCATTTCCATCACAATTTCTTCCCATCCCAATGGGATTGGTTGTTCATCAATGAATGGATAGCTGCATGACCATTAAACAAATCAGGAAAGAAAATGTGATGCATGAAATAGACTAGTTTAGTTCTTACTTGTGTGCTTTGCATACTTCTAGTGCCATGATTGCTTTCCTTACATTTTGCTTTGATTTGGTCGCAATCTTAGCTGCAAAGCTCATAGGCAGATCAAAGTTTTCTTTCCTTGCTATGTGAATGAGAACCTCCATTATCTGAGAAATAGAACCATGACTCAAATCTGCAGTCCATGTCCTAAAAATTTTCAATACACTCATGCTGTATTTGAACATGAAAAAAAAATCCCATGTTTTGACTGGGAGAACAATATTCAAAGCATGACTGAATGATCTCACTCCATCCCTGTGATTATGATAAAAGGATTCCAATCACATAGGTTTAAAATCTTGGTAAAGAATTACAAACCACCTTTTTAATGGTGCTCACTTTCATGTTTCTCATTGCAAAAAAAGTAAATGCTAAACCATTCTATGATAATGTGTAGGAAAAGATGGAATTACACATACCTCATGTGTAACAGGGGCATCTACTGTAATAAGTTTGCATCGGCTTTTGACTGATTCCAGGAGGTTTGTGTCATCTTCACAGCAGAGTATGATCTTACATGCATCTGTGTAAGAGTCCATTATCCATTTTAACAAGTGCTGAACATTGTCTGTGAGTTTATCAACTTCGTAGAGAACGATAACTGCAATAGTCAGGTAAACCATTGTTAGATTCCATTGAGATCTGGTGGTTCTTTGGGGTGGCGTAAGTGTTTCAGACCTTTATAATCTGGCTTTAAACCCATGTCACTGATGTCAGGAATACTTGTGGGGCTGCTAGCGATCTCTTTGACGAGAGCCATTAGGGCATATCTAGCATTTTTTGATGAGGTTTTTAGATTAAGCTCTACGTGGTGTGGGCTTGAGCTCAGTGGAACTACCACTTGCATTTCCTGTGGTTCCTGCCAAGGGCATCGAAGGTATCTGTTACTGGAGGCAGGTCATCTATGAACGTTCAGCTCTGTAATATAAATTGAGAGCAATGCAACAAAGGAAGATGGGAACTCAGAACTCAAGTCATTCCACTGGATCAGTTCTATTTCCACATTGTCCTTGATCAGATATTTACTAACTACTGTAAAAATAAATCAAACCTTATGAGAGTTCATCACAAACCTGAACGTGGAAGAACCTCAACTCATGTGAAATCTGGAAAAAGGAAAAGGGGACAGAATTATAAGGCCCACTTAAAACCAAGTCACGACATAAATTCTAAGATTATATGCTATTAAAAAGACCTGTTTGAACATACCTTCCAAGCTGAGCTACCATAGATATCACGCAGCAAAGCCATGACCAGTGCTTTTCTCCCTGAGCCTGAAGGTCCTTTAAACAGCATATGGGGACAGTTTTTGTGGGATATCTAGCATATGGGGTCAGACTATGAGACAGTGCCTATTAGCGATTGAAAAAAATGATTGAGATTGTATGAAGCAATGCTGCATTTGAGAAACAATGTGAAACATGTTGGAGACGAATTGCTTCAGGTCTATAGTCTGACCCGATTTAAATGGACAGCACACAAGTCTTCCTTCCTTGACCACTACTCTTCGTGCATTTGGTGATACAGATTTGGCAGCTAACCCAGATGATCGCCAATCTACAGGAGGCTATTGCATTTACCTTGGTGATAATTTAATCTCATGGAGTTCTAAAAAGCAACATACTATAGCTCGGTCCTGTACTGAGCCTGAGTAATGTGCTCTAGCAAATGCAACCACTAAAGTCATTTGGCTCAAAAATCTTTTATGTGATCTTGGCGTCACTTTGCATAAACCTCCAATTCTATGGTGTGATAATTTAAGCGCAATATATCTCACTGCTAATCCTATTTTTATGCTTGCACAAAACATATTGAGATTGACTACCATTTTGTGGGAGAGAATGTGCATAAAGAGCTCATAGTTCACTACATTCTCTTTTGCTGATCAAGTGGCCAATGTGGTCACAAATGGTCTTTCTTCGCCTTGATTTAAGCTTCTACAAGACAAGCTTCATGTGCTTGACAAGCCCATAAGCTTGAGGGGGTGTATTGATAAAAGGATAGATTATTCAAATATTCATAAACTAATTTGCAGTTAACCGGTAAGACCTGTAAGTAACTACCTTATTGTATTCTATAAACTTAGGTCTCATCCATCTGTGATAAGGTGTGGTAAGATTCATTAGTTCACATAAAAAACATGACTCGATTGTTTCAATTAAAGTGATAATATGTAGGTCACATATTCACACATTAACATTTCCAATAGACACGTCGCTATCACATTTGGTGGAATTGGCCCCAAGTGTATATGTTAGGCTATGCTCCTCCCCAAATATTACATATAAGCTCATCTTTATTTATTGCAAAGTTTTAATACCTTTTTAGAGGAGGAGGATTTGCTGATTTTGGTCTAATTTAAGCCCAACCTTGGCTTGATATAAAGGTGTGATGGACGTATCGGCTTCTAGGGCTATATGAATTCATGTGAATAGATGAGTTTGAAAGGTTATATATATATATATATATATAATTTTTATAAAATCATGTTTTTAAGGTTTAAAAAGTTAACTTTTTTACTGGTGGAAATTTATTAAATCAGATCAACAAATTAGAGAGAGAGAGAGAGAGAGAGAGAGAGAGAGAGGGGAGGGAGGGAGAGATGGGATCCATTGAGAAGCTCAAGATTGTAAGGTCTAGGGGTTCAAAATTTGGTATCGGCCGATATATCGGCCAATATTTTTCTCTCCTTTTTTTTTAAAAACAAAAAACGGACGATATTGTGATATTGCCCGATATGATAAGGCCGAGATATTGGCATATCGGCTGATATTTGGACCCCTGGCATGGACATCCATGGGGCCTTGGACTTAGGGTAGCCATGAGGGGCTGGTGGAAGCTCCATATGACCCCCCCAGTAATCATGGGATGTGTGAGTTAGAAAGAGCAATGCTTGGATATGGAGCTTATAAGCAATTGGCATAATGATCAAATCACTCTGGTCATGGTTTTAAAAGACCAAAAACAGTAATAGTTAAATATGCAATTTTATCAAGCTCAAACTCTCAGAGGTATAACTCATGAAATCTAATTGGATACTGATTAAATTCACATGTGGGGAATGGGTGTAAAATGGAAAAGAGGTGCAAATGGAGCTTAAGATAGACCCCACATGAAAGGTTTCTTCACACAAAGGGAAGCTATCCACCTAGGCCCCATATGTGTAGGGATTCAATGATGAATCTGATGGTTGAAAATGATGATTTTTCCATTAGATTTAAATTTAACTCTAATTGATATCCATTCGCTGTATCCACATCATTGAATTGAGCTCATATGTAAAAATATTTATTTGATGATTCTTTTATCTTAAAAATTAAGAGCAAGGATGATCTGAGGGGCCTCATTTTTAACTATCCAACTACTCAATTTTTTATCATAAGGTGGGGTCCACCATTTTACATTGGCTGTTAGAGCACCTAGACTTAAAAGCCCAGGTGTCTAATAGACCGCTTCACGTACAGATATAAAAATCCCTGCCCAACATATTAACCCATTTGCCCTCTCATACATCTACTCTCGTCTCCATGAATCTATGAATTCTATCCCACTCAATTTGAAACTCATCATAAGATGATCTCACCATTAGGATAGTAATCGGCCACACACCATGAAAGGCTCTCACAGTGAGAGCTTCATGTGGATTCACCTATGATTATGAGACCAGTCTGCAAGTACATCGAGATCTGAGTTTTCTTTTCTTCTCCCTCACCTTCTCTCCTCCTCTTCTATCTTCTCAAGCACTAGTAGAGATCATCCTGGGATTTCTCCTCCTCTCTCGTTTTCTTTCCGCGGCTCTTGTCTTCCTAAGTCTCGAGCAGAGATAGTTCGGAGTTCTCTTGTCTTCTTACATAATTGTTCTCACTTTTTTTAGCAAAAACCCTAAGGCATTTCCATTGTTTGGATTCTCTCATTTTCTTCCTCAACCAAAGGTAAGACTCGCTCTTCCAATCTCTCTCTTCAAAAAGAATTCAAGAATTTCTCGGGTCAGTTCTTAAAAGTCAAGCACTTTAGCTTGGATAGGGTCTAGGTTCTAAAAAAATTATTTGGGTTTGGGATACAAACACCCGACCCTACCCACTCGACTTAACTCTTAGATAACAACTCAAGTTCTATATAACAAGCATGTACGGTACGCCCTAGATAAAATGATAAATTATACATTATAATGTAATATTGTAATTAAATATAAAGTAATGTAGGTTAAGGTCAAAAGTATGAAAGTACACTACTTAGATACCTAAAAGGTACAAAGAGCAGAGGGAGGTCATTAGAATTTGGAGGATGAGATAAAAAAGATGTGATAGAATGTGGAGTAGCAAGAGATCTAATTCATGATAAGACAATGCCAAAAATTTAAATAATTAAAATTTATGAAATATAATTAAAATGTATTTTAAATGCTTAAATTGGAAATGTAAAGATATTTTAGATAATTGTCGGGATATGTCATGATATTATCATGATAATATGGTCGAATATCATGATATCATTGTCTGCAGTCATAATTTGAAAATATTGAAAGATATTATTGAGAAATGGAAATATCAAAAAGATTACTGAGATATTTATCAAAATATCAAGATATTTATGACTATGATTTTGTGATAAGACCATGTCTCAGACCAATAACACAATATTTAACTCTATCAACGAACTTGAACCAACCTACTAGGTAGTGATGGATTGGCAATATATTTGGTGCCCGTCGAATTAGATCTAGGTAAGGGTTTATATTCCAATATTACTATTCTATCTTAATATAAAAGGGAGTTTAGAATGATCTTCTAATGAATTTTGACATTTATTAAATCTCTTATTTGCTGGCATATTAAAAAACAAATAAGGGCTAAAAATAGAAAAAAGGAATCTTAAGAATTTCTTCAGTGCATTTGAAACGATTAACCTGTCCTTAGTATTATATTCAACAAATGGCTAAAAATAGGAAAAGCAATGTCATATTGAATTTGGTGAGTTGGATTAATTTACCATATCAACAGTTAAAAAATAAATATTTGTCCCGTTTAAAAATGAAGGGTAAAGAAAGTTCATGAAAAAAAATAAAAATAAGAAAATTATAGATCGATACGATGACTTAGGAGGATTTGATTCATATTATCATATCAATGACTAGAAAAGGGAAAATCCATGCAAGAAAATAGCTTAATTTTTTTTTTTTAATTTAGAAGGAATGCGGCAATTTTTGGGTATGTATATTACTTTTTAAATTTTGTGAATTGATTATTTTTTCTAAGATTTGCTTTTTACCAATAGATTCTCTACTCAATACATTACATATTTTATATAGAGATTAAAAGTTTTAATAGATTAATATATTATTGAACTTTTAAATAGATATTTTTTTAACAATTAATTATTTTAATTACAAAATAAATTAATTGATAACTCTATGGTACAAGTGATGCTAGTATCATATCTAGTATTAAGGTTGAAAATTGGGTACGTCAGGCTCGGTTTCAATAAACTCAACTCAACCCATATAAAAATTATTTAACCTGATCTGACCTGACCCGACTTGAATTGTGACTCAAATTGCTCAACTCAACCCGACTCGAATTCCTAACGCGACTCAACCTGAGTGATATATTAAATTTTTTAGTAGGTTGGGTCGAGTAAGATAAATTTAAAAAACAATTGACTCGACTCGACTCGAATTTAATTTGAGTTTTTTTTCTTCAACTCACCCCAACCCTAATTTTAAAATGCATGATTTCTTAGGTCAGGTCATGTGGTTTGAGTTAAAACTCGAACCAAGTTTCACCCCAATCAATCATAATAAATACGGATGAAGGCTTGGTCATGAAAAGTAGGCCTGTTTGAGTTTTAGTTACTTTAATCGTACAAAACATATAACATGGTTCATTAATTTATCGCCATATACAATGTATATGTTGGAAATAAAATTACTTTTAATAATGAGACCAGATTAGTAGCCATGTGATTCAAATAGTATAATTTTATCACAAATGTTGCCATTTTCCCTATTACAAGAGCAATGGCAAAGGATCAAGCTTGTGTAAGTAAGCTTACCAGTTGCCTGAGGTGTTGGGCTTGTGATTTGTGGCAAATGAATCCACTCAATGAAGTAGGTCGATGTTTTTCAGCCCAGAACTGCCTGAGGTTTTCCACCACAAACGCCTTCTCGATAAATGAAGCTTCATCAATCTCCCTAGTTTCAGGTGACTTTGATCTCCGACAAGTCCCGGTTCTCATGCAAGAGAACCATGTATCCTTCTGGTTTCTCCGTCTATTTTCTGTGAATTTTCTGAAACTCCCACTCATCTTGCTAAAATTGTTAGTTTGACTGCTACTTTGCCTGCTAACGGCGAAGCTAGAACTCGTATTGGTTCGTGATAAAACAGAGCTGTTGGCAGCTGCTCGGCCATTCTGACTGTAGCCACCGATTCCTCTGCTTCTGTGTTGAACAACATTATTTATGTCAGAAGCAACCTTGGGTTTGGGGGGGAAGTTGCTTTCAAAGCCACCCGCTTTTGGTGCAGCGTTCTTTTTCAAGGCTTCATAATCACGGGAAAAGAAGATATCACCCGGCGTAATTGATTCAGTGCTTTCCATGTTCAACGCATCAGGAATTGGACTTCTCGAAAGCTTTGCATTCGCAATAATTTCATTGATTTCGCTCACAGGAGAAGGTTCCACATAACCACTTTCCCTCTGTTTCCTAAGCATGCTTCTTCCCAATGGTGAAGGGCTTCGATCTCCTTTTCGTTCCCTAGAAACAGGGATGATCTGGTCTTCCTTTTCCCAAACTTTCAACTTTGGAACGGACTTAGACCTGCGGCTATAATTTGATCTCTCACCCACTCCGGAGGTTCCAAGTTGTGAATGGGATCCATTTTCCTCTGCATCCAAAAACTTGTTGGGGATCATTAGGTTTCGTTTTCTATTCATGCCTGTAAGCTCATTCCTTTCCGCATCAGCCGCTTCCCTCCTTGCCTCATATGGAGAAGTATGTCTCCGGCGATCGGAAGCACCGTTGCTATTTGTTCTTGGATGAGAATTTAATTTAGGAGAAACAGAATCGTAGTCATCGATGCGCAGTTTATATGGAGATCTACTATTTGTTCTTCCATGAGAGCTTTGTTTCGGCGAAACTGCACCACGGTCATCTGTGCGTGGTTTATATGGGGACCTACTGTTTTCCCTCCGAATTGGACTGGCTTTTGAAGCTTTTCGTGGTGCAGAGACTTCATAATCAGACTTCAACAGGTGCATCTGACTACGGCTCAACGGACTGAGATTTCTCCCAAGGTTTGGCATTTCTGTAATTAAAGCTCCAGCCTTTTGGTGGTTTCCATGCCATGGAGTTCCTGCCACTCAGATTCTGTATCAGAAGGTTCATACCCACTTCGCCTCTGTTTGATTGAGGAATGAAGCTGGGAAAGTTTGTTGTTTCTTGATGAATTATCCATGCTAGCAAACTACTACAGGATCAGTAGCAGCTTCAGCAATCCAAGAATTGGAATGGCATGAAATCTTGGTCTCTTCAGGAACATCAATAAGGAGACATGGAGTTTATGCGTAACTAGAAAGGAGACAGAGAGAGAAAAAGAGATCAAACTACTACGACTGATGCAAGAAGACAGTGAAATGATCAGTAATCTATTCAAAAGTAGATGTTATTTAGGAGCAGAAAATTCATCCTCGAAAACTTAAGATGATTGATCTCAAATAAAGGTAACTCATCTGAGCACCAAATAATTCAACGGAACAATGAAAAACTGAAGAACAGTCTAAATTCTAGTTTTTGAAACGAACATCAGTGGCAGTTTTGAGTATTTCTCAATGGAACGTTTGCAACAATAGAAAGACGAAAATCTAATCATTTCACAAAGACAGCAATAAGAAACAATCCGATCGAGAAATTCCAGATATTGCGGCCTCAAAAACCTAAGAAAAGCCACAAATTGAGCCTCTGCAGCCGCAGCAAGCCAAATTCTGGAAAAAATCCTTGACAAAGGTAGAAATCAAGTTATTTGCTAAGAGAACAATAGGAACTAAAGGTGACCGATAAATTCGGGGAAATCCGACCCCAAAACCCTAGAAAAGCTCAAAATTGGCAATTTGCAGCTCCTGAAAACCAGGATTTTTCAAAAAAGAAAAGAAAAAGAGAGATAAAAAGGAAGTAAGAAAGAAAACTGGAATTCTGGATGATCGAATCTGACAGGAAAATTTTGAGAAAATCGGACCTGAAAACCCTAGGATGTAGAGCGAGCCTGGGAGGAAGGTCGATAAACCTCCAAATCAAGCTTGGAAACCCCAGGAAAATCTCTAAAAATCTGGTGCTCCTGTAAGAGAATCAAGAGGAGCGTCGAGACCTCGAAGCGGAGGAGGGATATGGAAATGGATGAGAGGATCTGAGAGAGGATGCGGAATTAGGGACTATAAAGAGACATGCGCATCTCCGCTTGAATTTATAGGAGCGAAGATTCCGAAGCTGGAGGTGCAGGATCGTTGAAGACAAGACGATGATGCTCTACCGATTCCTAGCTTTCCTGCTTAGTTGGTCTCCAGCCCACTGCACAACCCAAGAACAGAGCAGCTTCCTGCAATTTCTATGTCCCGTTGATGATGATTTGCGTTTGTCTCTTTCTCTGCATCTCCGCGCCAAACGGTTCCAACTTGAATTGGATATTTGGATGTATTGGAATTTCGTGCAGCTCAACGAAGACGGGTATCACCCATGGAACCTACATGAGCGGGTTGGCCCGACTGGCTAGACGAAGCCATCTCATGAAGTGAAGATTCACGCTTAATTTCTTTATGCTATTCTGTATAAGATTATTCTCCATTTACTTAATTAGATTAGGAGGTTTATACATACTCATGGAATTAATTTCACCTCCTAAGATGTGGATACTCATATTACTAAAAAAATTGTTAAAAAAAATTACTTAATTTAATTATCAAATTTCATGACTCGAAATCAAGAGATTATAGTAATTAAATTTTCAATATTTAAAATTATGTCTCAAATTAGCTAATGCTCAAATTTCACACAACGCACATCTATGTTGTTTTTAAATATTATATCAAAAAATATTTGATTTATTTTAATATTACAAAGCAGTGGAAGAATTTTTCTTAAAATTTTGAAAGATATTTTACTTTATTTCAAAATAAACCTAAATCTCTTGTAAATGATTTGAACTCTATTTATCTCCATTAGCATACATTATATAAAATTCAATGTGATATATTCAATGGTAGTATGTTGAAGTTACAGGATCTACCAAATATATAAGAAATAAATGTTTTTTTAACAAAAGATAAAATATGATTTTCATTGCATACAAAATTCTTCATAATCTAATATTAGGTCATAGAACAAATCATTAAAGTTAAAATATTATACAAATAGAGATATTAAATGGCATTACTGTTATTTTAAGGTTTTGATTCATAGTATTGACCGATGATGTTTTGCTCACAATTTTGAAAATGCCACATATAAATCTATGTAGCATACTCTGAATAGAAATGCAAACTGTTCCCGTAAGAACTTTTCATGTTTTTTACCTTGTTTTTCTTATTCATTTTCTTGCCTTTTTCTCTTTCACCTTTCAAAGAAAAGAATTCTCCGTATCTGATATATTCTAAGGTCAGCGATTCTTCCATAGACATTTTGTGTAACCCAACACAAGTTTTACTGTATTGCCCATTTTGCTCTTCGAATCGAGCTCGCCGAACCCTTTGTTGTAAGTGATTCGAAAGTTTCGACTACTATTAAGTAAAACTCGTATCGAATTACACAAAATGCATGTGGAAGGTTCATTACCCCATTCTAAATCTTGGCTGGAATTCTTTCTCACTTTAGATTTATTCTTCGCTTATGAGTTGAATCTCGATTCTTCTATAATTGAACTAAACTCATTATTAAATTTAGTTTGATAAAATTACTCTATATCAACTGCTGATTTATAAATTCTTTAAAATTATAACCATAATAATTCAATTAAACTAAATTTTACAAATATGAAACTCACTTAACCCATAACTATAACATGAAACTAGACTCCACGTGGAAGTTCACATGAAATGGGTAGCTGAACACAATATGACGTGTAGACTGGGCCTCACAAGATTTCATGCCTTAGCTGTATTAGTTATATAATGTTGGAGTTTTCGTTAATAACAACTCATGTCACGATTCATGAATCTAGCCAATAACGACGGGATTTCGAGGATTTTCAAATTCCCACGTCCAAACAATCGATTTGTCTGTCGAAATGCCAATAGCCCTGATGGCTCGAGGAGATCTTCGTCTATACGAAGCTGTAATATGCTCATATTTTTTTTTTAAGACTAAATGTAATTTCCATCAGTTGTAGCTGAGGTGTGTGCAACGTCACAAATACCGTTCTCGGGATATTAACGGCAACTGATAATATCGGGATATTTTCAGAATCTCGAATTTTTACCAGGAATTTAACGGGAAAATCTCGCGGAAAATATAAATATTTAAAAATAATAAATAAATAATTCTCATAAAAAATATCATATAATTCTACATGAGTTCAATGTTAAATAAATTATATATCAAAGTCTTCCAATATCAAAATAACATTAAAATACACAATTATCCAAGTAAAAAGGGTCTCTTGATTCTTTTCTAATTTTAATGGCTTCAAAAATTTATAAATTACAAATTTTCAATATTTTCTATTTTAAATTAATTATAGTTTAATATAATTACATATGAACATAATTATTTGAAAAGATATATTCTTAGATAGATGACTTATAAGAAAATAGGTTAAATAAATTATGTTAATTATGATTTGTATGATCATAAGAATTGGGCTTAATTTTATGAAAAACCTAACTTATAATTGATTTTCTATTCAGTGGGATTGACAATTGATGGTAAGATAAAAAAAATTGGTTGATAACAAGCCTCTAGTGGTCTACTTTTTTTTTATAATGATTTTATCATCTATTTGGCTGATGTCAAGTGCTCTAAGATGCTTGGACACATTGGCCTTTAAAAACAAAAAATCTATTTAGCTTTAATTTATAAATTATTAAAAAAATGAATTGAAAATTTTCAAATAAATTGAAATTTCTCATTTCACAAAAATGCGACTCGTACTAAATAAGCATGAAATATTGATATTAATATTGTTATCAACCATTTTTTTTAACATCCACTTTCACCTCTTAAATTGAACCATTCAAATAAATTAACACTACAATAAAATTAAATGTTTACTACTTATTAATCTAACATTAAGATTTGAGTATTCATGTTAATATTATTTTTATAACTTAGTTATGAAAGTGCTATTTTCTTTAAAGTTGATTCTGCAACTTATGTTAAAATAATTAAAAAAAAAAATTTAATCTATATCCATTGCGATTCATGGGCTAGTTTAAATTATAAAATTTTATATATACATTTAAACTATATTACAGTAGATATATATTTTACTATTTAAAATTTTAACATAAATTAATTTAATCAACTTTTTATATTGATAAATATGTAAAAAAGATTAAATATTGGAAGTGAAGAAAGATGAAAAGGCAAGCATAGAATTAGGCAGTGGCCTTCCTTTCCCGCCCCACTTTTGTTTCCTGCTTTTCCCGCTTTTCCTGTTTTTGACTTTCGTTAACAACACGTTAAACACGCGAGATTCTCATTTCTCGAGTTATTTACGCGTTTTTAACGGGAAAATAACGATAAAAACGGCATAGCCGATAAATAGCCGTTTTTATCGCGAAAACGGTATTTTCCCGTTAAAATCGCGGTAAATTTCAATTTACCGTCGATATTTGTTACTATGGGTGTGGGAAATGTCCCACATCTCACAACTGGCTGGAGATGAAAGTGGATATAAGAGGGGCAACCTCTCTTTCATTATAAGGCTTTTAGGCTTGATTCAAAGCAAAATCGTGCGTGTCGAGTAGGGTCCAAAGCAAACAATATCAAGATGGAGTCGGGTCAGATCGTCACAAGTGGTATCTCAGTTTCATTTGTTGAAGATCAAGTTTGTTACAATATTTACTGAATTGGTAGAATGACCTTCAAATATAAAATCTTAAATTAATATTGAGGATCAAGTTTGTTACAATATTTGCTGAATTGGTAGAATGACCTTTTAAATATAAAACCTTAAATCACTATTGAGGATCAAGTTTGTTACAATATTTACTGAATTGGTAGAATGACCTTCAAATGTAAAACCCTTAAATCAATATTGAAAAGTGGATTTCGAAATCTTCCAAAAGAGACCTCCCACTCAATTCCATTTGCATAGGATCGAGTTTATTATATTTGTTGACTAGCAAATCAATCTTTAAACATAAAACCTCAAACAAATGTCAAGATTCTGAGAATACCTTTTAGGACATTGGCTTCTATCTCAAAAGACTAGTTTCTTAGGTGGAGTGATCGAAGTCCTTTATAAACTCCTACATCTCCCTCTACACTTTCAATATGGGACTCGTTCGCACCAGCCCCAACAATCTCTCTTTTGAACGAGGCCCTCCAATGGAGAGAGCGATGCCGGCCATCCCATTCACATAGGAAATTTCTTGAGCCCACATAAGGTAATCCGAAACGTGGCTTTGATACCACTTATTAAGACATGGGCTTTCATCCCAAAAGACTAGCATGTTACGTGGAGTGACCCAAGTCCTTTATAAACTCTTACATCTCCCTCTACACTTCTAATGTAGAACTCTTTTGCATCACTCCCAACAATACAACAAACTAAAGAAAAGCACTACCGTTAAGCTCCACTTGAGAAATTTCCTTCGAAGTTACATATTTGAATGTCAACACTTGGTCCTTTAAGATGACACCGATCTAATTTGCACGTCATACACCGATTCTATCGAATAAGAAAAATGGAAAATACACATTTGAAAAGTTAAAAAAAAAAAATTCTCTCTCACATACACATACATGCATACCAGTGCGATAACATATTTCTGGCATAAGAGACACCTGTCAATCCCTTTGTTGATCTTCACATGCCCCTTATACTTTTAGTATTTAAGATGATCTTCACCCCTTTTGAAAAGTTGTGATTTAGTCATCCAAAAAGTTAGTAATGCTCATTCATAATGTATTTATTGTCTTGCAATGTTATTAGTTATAAAAAAGTTGTACTTACAAAGAAAAAAGGCTTTTAGTTTAGTCAAAAAAAACTTTAGAGCTCTTTTGAAATTAGTTATTGAAGTTATATTGAATTTTTATTTAACACTAAGATGAAGCATTCCTAATATGACTCTCAACTAATTAAATAAAAGTCTTTACATCTCATTAAAAAAGACCATTCATTTTTCTATCGACAACCTATACTTGAATGGCTATTCAATGTCTATATTAATGCAATTCAAATACACTCTTTACATAGAATCAGGAGTTTAAAATTCGATATCGACCAATATTTTTTTTTCTCCTTTTTTTTTTTTGACAAATACGATCAAGATATTGGTATATCGACCAATATTATCTTATTACCCTTCAATTTTTTAAAAAAATAAAATCAAGTCTTATCATCCGAACGACCAATCAGATCAGAGTGTAAATATCATTACCCTGGATAAAAGCTCGTGCATGCCATCTTTTCCCTTTGTGAAAAGGTATTGATTGTCCGCTAATGGCTTGCTTGCAATTCGAGGTATATTCAATAGAATAAAAGTTGCCGTCAATTGAACTTCCAATTTTTCATGTGTTTTTGAGTAAGAAGTTGTCTAGTGGTGCTAACAAATTTAATATGGCATTCTTGGTGTGTTCATTTGTTCGAATTTGAATCAAACTTAAATAAAAGAGTTTGATAAGATTTTTGTCCAATGGGTCGAGCTAGTGTTTTTACTTTTAAACATGTTTGATATTATTTTTATTTTTTATAAATTAAAAAATTAACCATATATATTAAAATAAAATTTAAACATCTACTATCCATAAAAAAAATTAATCTTAAAAATAAATTTGCAACTATCTCGATTTTAATAGTCAAGCCAATGGTCATTGAATCTTACCAACGTTGGACTATTAAATCAAATGACTAAATATTGATTTTTGAACTGAAATTTTAATTAGTGGTAGGTCTTTATATCTTATTTCAATTTGTACAATTAAAATTTTAAGTTATAGAATTAGGTACAAAATAAATGACCTTTAAATGGTGGAATGGAACTTTGACTTTGAAATAGACAACTTTCACAAGGCAGCGATACTCCCATGGATATTTTGTGTAATAAGACACGGGATTTAGGGTATTGCCTATTTTACTCTTCAGCTGTCGTACGAAAGCATTTAAAAAAATTCAGTGATCCGGTCAATAAGTCTATCAGTGATCCGATTTGCTGTTCTGTATAAAAAGAAAAAGTCTCTTACATAAATTCAGTGAGCCAATTTATACCGCAGTGGAAGGATCAGTGATCCAACGAACCGATTTGAAGGGTAAAATGGGCAATACAGTAAAATCCGTATCGGATTATACAAAAAATCTATAGGAGGATCGCTATCCCTTTCACACAAATTCGAGCTTTTGTCTATATAAATAGGCTCGAACAATTTCTTTTACAAACTCCTGCAACAAATTCATAAAACTTTCTCAAAATTAATTATTTTAGATTTTCTTCATTTTCTATTTAATTTCGTCCAAAATATACTGGACACAATTCGTAATACTTAATAAAAGTCTATACATGTCTCTTTAAGAAAACGTTGTTCTTTTGCTCATCGACCAACTTTTTTTTATTTAACTTTTCTTATTCTGTAATAACATAAATCAAATTAATCTCCTTAAATCATGCTATTATTATTATTTTTTTATCGAATCTCCATTTTATTTGAATTATATTTTGAATATACTTTTCCATTCAGGAGGTAATCATAGTACAACTTAAATTTTTTTAAATTTGTTTAATCACACACATTGCAACTATCATTGGTTGAGAGCAGCATTAACCGTTACAGTCACAATAGTCCATTCAAGAATTTAAGCCATTGAAGACAACACTCATAAATTCGGTTCCAATAAATTATATCTCTTTCAATTAACGATCATTAATTACATGTTAATCTAAAGTGTATACCGTATAGTCTCTCTTTAATTAGAGTGGTATTTGACACCTACCAATTAAATAATAGAATCATTTATCAACGCTTGAGATTAACAAATTATGTATAGGAACATAGACAATTGTCATTCCCCCATGCAATTAAATAAAATTATTGAGATAGTGGGCCATGTTTGTGGGCCCAAAAAAACCCATAATAAAAGTGTCTATGAAAGGGGCACTGCATAACTGAGTATGAGACTGAGCTCGTCCAAGCATCTGGCTGCTGCCATGGCGGGCGACTCCAACGAAGACGAAGACGAAGACGATGACGATGACGATGGTGCGTTGTATTGCAGGCGTCTTCATGCAACCTTACTCACCTTCTCTGACGAACGTATTATCCAAATTGAGGTATGAATATTTACATGGAAAACTTGAAATAAATTCTCAGCCAAAAATAGTATCCTTAGGTTCACGTTTTATATAGCTTCGATTTGCTGTCAATACATTGCAAATACTATTATTCTTCATCCCGTTCCTTAATCTTTGCGGTTTCTCTTCTCACTGCTACATCTCATGGAAGAACCCTACTTCTCCTCTTCCTCCGCTTTCGTCTCTGCAACCCAGTCTCCAATATCCAACGGTTCTCAGTCTCCCATGCCAGACTTCGTCAACCCAAGACCCTTTTTCAGCAACACTCGGAACCCAGATGCCGATAAACCAGAATCTTCCAAGAATGCCTCCGCTCGATACCATGCTTCTCAGTGTCTTTCGCTGGGGAATTACAACAGACAGCTTCCTACATCTGAAGCTGTAGACGAGGGCTCTTCTGCTGATGAACTTTCCAGATTACCGTTTTTCACCCACACTAAAAAACTGGATGCCGAAAGACCTGAATCGCCCAAGGATGCTGCCGCACGATGCCACGCTTTGCGGTGTCCTCCTTTGGGGCACTATGACAGACAGTTTACTGGGAGTGAAACTCTCGACCAGGACTCACCTGTCGATGAACTTTCAAATGGTGGTTCGTCGAGTTTCAGTCTGGTGTCTGGTTATGACCGAAGGGGTTGGGGCTTCAGTGGATTGGATCCTATGCTCATTTCGTCTGCGAAGCTCAGATGCTGTGATGTGTACATTGGCCTGCATGGCTGCAAGTCATCTTTGCTGCGATTTGTGAAATGGCTCCGGGCAGAGTTGGAGTTGCATGGTGTGTCTTGCTTGGTGGCAGACCGGAGCCGGTGCAATGACGCTGAGCAACAGCGGGTGGTTGAGAAGGCAATGACAGCCGCCACTCTTGGAGTGGTGATTGTCACAAAGAGGTCATTTTCGAATCCTTTCAGCATTAAGGAGTTGAGATTTTTCTTGAGTAAGAAAAATCTGGTTCCTATTTTCTTTGGATTAAGCAGCGTGGACTGTCTCTCCAGAGATGTAATTGAGAAACAGGGTGAATTGTGGGAGAAATATGGTGGAGACCTTTGGCTGTCATATGGTGGATCAGAGAAGGAATGGAAAGAAGCCGTTGATGGGCTTTCCCGTGTCGGTGGTGAGTTGAAGCTTGAAGCACATGCTGGTAACTGGAGGGATTGCATATCTCAGGCACTCATTCTCTTGGGAATGAGATTGGGAAGAAAATACATGATGGAGAGATTGAAAAGTTGGAAAGAGAGGGTGAAAAAGGAGGAATTCCCATTTCCTCGAAATAGTAAATTCGTAGGGCGGAAGAAAGAGCTCCTCGATCTCGAACTTATTTTGTTTGGGGATATTGAAGGGGATGGAGAAAATGAGTGCTTTGAACTAAAAACCAGTCATAAAAAGCTGTATTTGAGGACAGGTAGGGGGACTGAGAACAAAGGAGCAGAGGTGGAATCCATAGATAAAGCAGATAAACAGCATGATGATGACAAAGGAAAAGGTTTTGAGCCTATGCTATGGAAAGAATCTGAAGATGAGATTGAAATAGAAGGTTTAAATAGCCTTCCAATGCATTATTTGCTTCCATGGGGGAAGAATGGTTCCAAGAATGTCAAGAAGGGTAAGACATCTGCAAATGTCATTTATGGGAAAGGCATTGCTTGTGTTTCTGGAAACTCAGGCATTGGCAAGACTGAGCTGCTACTTGAATTTGCTTATCGATTCTCTCAGAGATATCGAATGGTCTTATGGATTGGTGGGGAAGCAAGGTACATTTGTCAGAACTACATGAATTTGTTGTCTCTTCTTGGAGTTGATTTGAGTGATGAAAATGGCCTTTGCCCTGATGGAGATGGACCAAGGAGCTTGAGGGAGTTGGAGGAAGAGGCCATACGTAGGGTGAGAAAGGAATTGATGAGGGATATTCCATTCTTAGTTGTGATTGACAACTTGGAGGATGAGAAAGATTGGTGGAGCAGAAAAGATATAATGGACCTTCTCCCTCGTTTTGGAGGTGAGACACACGTCATCATTTCTACACGTTTACCTCAAATATTGAATTTGGAGCCTTTGAGGCTCTCTTACTTATCAGGTGCTGAGGCACTATCATTGATGAAAGGAACATTAAAAGATCTTCCAGTGGCAGAAATGGATGCTCTTAGAATCATTGAAGAGAAGTTGGGTAGGATTACATTAGGTCTCACTCTTGTTGGGGCAATTTTCTCTGAGCTTTCTATCTCTCCAGGTAGGCTCCTTGAGACCATTAATGCAATGCCCTTAAGAAATCTAAAATGGAGCGGAAGAGAAGATCCAGTGTTGAGGCACAATCGTTTCCTTGTGCAGCTTCTAGACGTCTGCTTCTTGATCTTTGATCATGAAGAACCACCAAGGAGTTTGGCCACAAGAATGGTTTTGGTTAGTGGTTGGTTTGCTCCCTCTCCTATCCCAGTGTCAGTGTTGGCTTTGGCGGCAGCTGAGATTATGGAAGATCGTCATGGTAATAGTCTTTGGAAGAAGTGCATCCATGCAGTATGTTGCAAGTGCTTTACATCTTACGTAGAAAAATCAGAAGCTGAAGCATCTGCTATGTTAGTAAGGTTTGGTGTTGCTAGGGGCAGTACCAAGCATGGTTGTATCCAGGTTCATGACATCTTTAAACTGTATGCCCGAAAAAGGGGGGGAATTACTGTTGCTAGTGTAATGGTTCGAGCCATCAATGTTTATGGCTCTCTACCCCAAGATTGTGCACATGTATGGGCGGCATGCTTCTTGTTGTTTAGGTTTGGAACTGATCCGGTAGTTGTTGAATTGAATGTCACTGACCTTCTATCCTTCACCAGACGATTGGCCCTTCCTCTAGCTATCCTAACATACAGTACGTTCCAGTACAACTCAGCAAAGGAACTTCTACATCAATGCATTGAGACTTTGGAAGCTGCAGAAGAATCTTTAATTTCACATGTTGAGAAGGGGTTGGAAAAACCTCTTTGTTGTACAAGTGCTGATCAGTGGAAAAAACAACTAAATCCAGCTCTTTACCAGGAGCTAGCTCTCCTGAAGGCAACTTTGCTTGAAACAAATGCAAAGCTTATGCTTAAGGGAGGAGATTATGATTCTGCTGAATTGCTATGTAGGAGTGTTATTAGCATTAGGAAGGTGCTTTGTGGCTGGGATCATTCTTTAACCATCTCTGCTCGAGAAATCATGGATAAGATCGTAAGATCTCAAGCAAATATTTGAGGTATTGAAAAGAAACTGGTAATCCTCCATGTTTTCTTTCACATAACATTAACATCAATTGGCTTCTAAAATATGTGCCATTTTAAGATTGGAATGAGCTGGCACTTCTGCTTAACTTTCTATATACAACAATAGAAGCTTTCAGTACCATTAAAAAGACACTATAAAAGCTTTTAATATTTGTAATAAGAGCATCATGCTTATAATATATATATATATATATAGTGTTTGGATCCGTTGTCCAAGTGCTCCAGTTTGTCATCTCTATTTTGGTGAATCTGTTCATCATTTCTCAGTGTTCCTTTTTTTTTTTTAATAGTTCTAGAAAATAATGTCTAAATTGAGAATACATGTCAATTTCTACCTCATTCTAGTTGCTCTTGCTATTGAACCTGAATATTTTAGTTACCTTTCCTAACAAAACTCTTTTATTAGTTAAAAATGTGTCTCTTGATGGAGTTCTTTTGTTTTGTGTGCATGACTGGAACTTGTTATCTTAATGGCTCTGTAGTTAATGCTCAAAGAAGCTAACTGCACAAAATGGTTGGTTGCTTATTATCAACCTGAAATACATGGATCTACTTGTCAGATTGATCTGTTATATGTCGACCGCTGCAGCATGTGTTGTCTGCATGTATGTGTGTGTGCATCTCTCTCTCTCTTCCACCTGTTCATTGTTTTTGAGTGTTTACGCAACAAATATAGTAGCCTTATCTTTTCGGCTAGTGCATATTCATAGTAAGGCCCTTTTGGGTGCATATACAGTGCTCAATGCTTTTAATGTAGGTGTACGGTTGTCAACGTTGTTTTCCATTTTCGATCTATCATAAAAGACTGGTTATACTGGGTAGATTGCAGACTATTTTGGCAAGTCAGATATAATGGCATATTACCACTGCTTTGAGATGAATTCGAAATCTGTTCGTTTTAATTTTTCATATTTATTGGAAGCATTTATAGACTATCATATGGGAACAATTGGCATTTAAGAACAAGATAAGTGCAATATATGCCCTTTACAACATGATATGATTATGTTTAGTTTCAATTCCTTAATTCCAGGATTTTTATATGTCCTCCATCTGACTCTTTAGCATGGCCACATCTGCCATGTCATGTCCACCAACTTAAGCGACTCCAACATCAGATCTCTAAAAATCAGGAAGCTCTAATTATTAATTTGGGCCAATTGGGCCCATTCATTTCAACATGTGTGACCGACTCCATGAGTAGACTACCTTGACATTCAAGGACGTCTATGCACATGGTGGGTTCATTTCTTGCATGACTTTGATGTGGCACATATCACCCATGTTGGCATGTATGGTATTATTATGCGGTGCATTGTGGATGGTTTCTGTCTTTACGTTTGCACTAGTGTTACTCATTGATACTAGGTTGATTTATTATTTTTGTCATGTTCTTACTCATGGTTCCTCATTTGACCTATGATGCATCATGTATACCAGTACCAACATGAACATGGTAACAGGGATATGACATTCCATTTTTCCAAAATCCAGGAAAAGGATATTATATGGATCTCTGATTCAAAATATATATATATATATATATATATATATATATATATATATATATATTATTCCTGTGAAATTTTTTGCTTGAAATATTTTACCTAGGCTATCATTTCTTTTAACATTATTAAATGAATGAATCTCCAAGCATGCTACATGCAACATAAGTATCTACTTCGTAAAGATTTTTACAGTACAGATCTTTATACCCTTTTTGTCTGTCTTTTGACAAAGGTATTATAAAATCATAAAAGCATATTTATGATGTATCCGGGATGTATTGCGATATCTGACATGGGTACAGCTGTTCGACCTGATACATCGAGCATACATGTGTCCAGGCATCTTAGGAAGCCACGAAGAATGAAACCTACCATCTGAAATCTATCATGTTCTCTATTTTTGCTTGTGGTTTTCAAAACAAATAGCAAAACATTTATGTACGTCTATGTAGAGAGAGTGTGTGCAATACCTACCCAGTGATTGGATGAGATAAACATTTTTATGTGATCATATTGTGGATGGATCTCTTTGAGAACAAATATCCAAGATGGGACTCATGCATACATGCTTGATTCATGACACTCTCATTAACAAGAATGGAATTTTAAACTTTCAAAAAAGAAAAAAACAAGAATGGAATTTTAGTAATTTTCTGTCTGTAGATTTCCATGTCAGAGATGTCCTTGGCATGCTTCTTTATAATTTCTATGCTTTTCAATTTCAAAATACTAATAATAATAATTTCTATGCTTTTCAATTTCAAAATACTAATAATTATAATTTCTATGGTTTCAATTTTTTCTCAGGGATTTTGCTGACAGGTTTGATGGCCATGCAATTTTTTAGAAACATGGCATTTTGAAGTTGTTTGCATATAAGCAAAGCTCATTTGTTCCAAGTCTGATGCAAATCAGTTAAACCTGTCATCGGGAGCATCTCAGACATTTTGGCTTAATTCTTTGTGAGGATACTCTCTTTTTTTTTTTTTACTTTCAAGTGTATCCTCTTTAGTGTCTGTAGACATCAATATTTGAAGGTTCATTTATTTATTTATTTATTTTGGTTGACATGAGTGTGTTCAAGATGTGTCTGTAGCATTCTTCTTGCTTATAATGTCTATGCTTCTTAATTTTCTCAAGGATTCTGCTTAGAGGTTTGCTGGCCATGTGGTTGTGGCTATACAACATATTGGAATTGTTAGCTTATAGGCAATCTCACTGTTGTCTGACTTGGATGCAAGTCAGTTGAAGTTGCCACTGGGTGTGGCTTATACATGTTGGCTTAATTATGTATGTAAGAGTACTTTCTTTCTGCTTCATCTATATCCTCCTCTTTTGTGCTTTGAATTTTGTTATATCATTTGCATCGCTTCCCATATATTTAGAACCTTTTGTGAGCATGTACTAGTTAGTGTCTTAGTGTGTGAATTTTAGTTGCAGAACCTGCTGCATTGAAATATTTTCAGGTCATAAACCTTTCATTGAGGCTTGAAACATCAAGAAAATAGGAGTATGTATCTGGAGTTTGTTTCTATTTCCACCTATTGGTTAATGCTTTTGTCTACTGACCACATGTCCATGTGATATTGGGTGCCCAATTATTTACCAAGTTACACTAGGGAACTAGGAATGCAACTTGAGCTTCCTATTTCAGGGTTCAAAAAGTTGGCCCAATTTGAATATGGGCCAGACCAAAGGCTACTTGGCTAGATAGTCCCATTCAGGGGTCAAAAAAAGGCCATTTCCCAGATATGGGTGCCTCGGCCATATCGGCCGATATCTCGCTTGTACGCCCGATGCAATGCTTATCGGCCAAGATTTCTTTCCATTGGTCCCATTTCAAGCCCAAAAGGCACAAAAACCCAACTTTCTTTTACAATATACTAATGTTATCTTGTACAATTAAGTTGGGTTTTGAGTTGTTCGTGGGAAAGGATTTGGAGATGCAGGCATCAAGCCCGATAAACCCGATGAGAGCTCGGTCGAGGACGAGTTAGCCCAATTAGACAAAATTGATGAGTTTGCTCGCCGGATTCATGCTTGAATTGATGGAGGGAGGTGAGGACCTCAAACACAATCCAATGGACCCACTTGTGACAGAATTAAAGCCCATTTGAACAGTTATGGGCCTGGGCCCATTTGGAGCTGAGTTGGGTCTCAAAAGCTCATGAAATTAAACCCAGACCCTCTTAATTCAGTGGTCCCATAAAAGACTCATCGGCATCCACATCACCACCATTGGGGCCCCACCAAATTTGCCAACTTATTAGAATTGAGTGAGGATGTATGGGCCTCAGATTTAAATTTGAGAAAAAAAAAAATCTAAAGGTTGAAAGGATTTCCAATTTCCATTTGGTGCATGTTTGCTGATTTGGTGCATGAAGGACCTTATCTCTCTTAGCGGTGTATTGCAAATCGGTGGAGGATTTTAGTTCTATCTTTCATCAGACCTTGGGACAGATTTAGCATTTTCAATTAGAAGCAAGAAGATTCAAGCTGGAAGGAGAAAATCCCAGCTGAGAAGAAGTTGAGGTAATCAAAAGCAAAGAAGGAAAGAAGATGAGAAGAAGAAAGAGCTAAGGGGCGGAGCAAAAAATCCTGCTGGGGTTTTGCAGTTTGGCTGGCCTTCCTGTAGAAGGAAGAACGTAGGTGAGAGACCAGCTATGAATCTGCTGCTTTAACGATTTGGAGACCGAAACCAAAGACTCCACACATGTTGCTGCTCAAAGAAGAAACCTAACCGCTCGAGCAACTGGGAATGGAGAGAGTAATAAGAATCTGCTGTGTAGAAAGAAGAGAAAGGAAGGTGGGACCCACTCCCAAGCTGTACTTCCGACAGAGATAAGAAGAAAAGCAGAAAGAGAAAAGGAGAAAAACCGAGTGCTAAAGATTAACACCACAATGTTGTCTGAGGGAGAGAACGTGTGGGCTGGCCCACCTGAAGTTGACCGAGTAACCAGCCCATTGATATTTAGGTTTTATCTTTTAGTTTTATTTCAAATTAAGCATTATAAAAGATAGTGTTAGCCAAGAGTTGTAGGTAGACTTTTTTTTTTTTATTGAAATTATCGAAGCTTTGAGCTTTTCTCCCAAGTCTGGTGAGTTTATCCCTTTTGAATTTAATTTGTGTTATGTGTTGAATTAATTTTAATTTAAGTATTGATATTCTTTGCATGGTGAATGTTTATTATTCATGTCTTGCATTTATCAAATGCTTAATTAAATTTGAATTCCACATTCAAATTATTTCATGAGAAGGTTCTCCGAGTTTAGACCGTGCTTAAACCCAAGAACGAGTTCTTCGAGTTTAGACCGCACTTAAAACCGAGAACGCCAGCTTTGGGTTTCTTCACTGAAATCCATGATTCGGCCTAAAACCTCGAATCTAAATTCAAACTGCAGATTTACCCTGCATCACAGTCAGGTTGTTATCCTAATCTATTCAGACTAGAGTTGTGTTTGGCCCTGTTAATAAAATCTGAATGAGCCTTGACCAAATGGGGGCCAACCCAGGCCTGGCCTGAGTTGTTTTGTATGGCACAAACAAGGCTTGTGCTTGGGCTGGCCTAAAACTGCTTGAGTCTGCCAAGTTGCACTTCGTAGTTACCATGTCCTCACTCCAAGGGCTTGTCAATTAGTATGTCAAAGACTGCAGGTTCAAAGTGTCTAACCACAATAGTTCATCTCAGTTTAACTGTTTATTTGGCTGCACCTAGTCTGAATTTTCCAGTTATCAAAAAAATTAAATATAGCAATATGCATCCAAATAAAAGGTGCCTTTGTTGCTGCCCACAGAATCACAGATAACAGTGTGTATGGCTTTGGCAATGATGATTTGCTCCTATGGATTTATCATTATAGAAAACAATTATTTTCTAGATCATTTATATTTTGTTACTTATCATGATAAAAATCTGGAGACTTGGAAATATGTAAAGATCTTCTAACATTTGTAGGTAAAATTGATGTGGTTGAGATGAGATTTGCCAGATGCAGGAATGAGATGGATGTTCATGGAAGTAGGTGGGACTTGTTGAGCTAGGTGTGGGGGAAATTGCAAGAGATGGTGTCTTATTCAGCGTGGTTCGGCCCATACTATTCATCCTGAGGAATGTTGGGAAAGACGAGAAGATAAACTTGGGAAGTGGCAGCATTAGTAGAACGAAAATAAAGAAACGTAATATGTGTTCAAGAAACACAATGCAAGAGACATATTCTCCGTATATGAGGATAATAGCCAAAAAAAAAAAAAAAAGATCACCGCTATGCCCTTGGCAACTTGATTGGAGAGTTTGGCATGTGTGTGTGTGGAGGAAGATGAACAAAACAGAGACAAACAATGACCCAAGGATTGGCATAAATAGGGCAATTGACGCAAGACAGAAATGAAGTATGCCCTAAAATAAGTTATGACATTCAAACCCTAAATCTAAGAATGTAATGAAGGGAAATAGGAAATCTGAATAATAACTATTGCTATATGCTCATAATATGCAATGAAAGTACTGATTTAAGAAGATAATATTCTTAATTAATGATTAAAACAACATCCTAAACAAATAACATCACAAAATCAAAAGACCAAAAAGATCCATAGCATGCAAGCATATCAAAGCCTAGAAGTAATCACAAATCGATATTTTTGTAAAATAATAATAATAAGAAAAAGGAAAAAGAGAAAGAGAAATTATGGAGAAGAATTATTTCTCTCAATTGTATTGAATGTGTAGAACCATAAGGGTTACAGGTATAAATAATAAACAAATGAGTCAATCATTTGGCTAATTGTGGAAAGAAATAAATGAATAACTAATTACAATCAATTATACAGAGATTCAGTTGACTTTCTAGAATTGAAAGATTTTGGTCAACTACGTTGCAGATGTGGGTCCCACAATATTCCCCCTCAAGCTGCTTCGAAGATGTCTAGTAAACTCAGCTTGCTAACAACTGAAGTGAGCTGAGTTCGAGGAACTGCCTTTGTCAACATGTCCACAAGTTGATCTTTAGAATGAAAATAAGAAGTGAAAAGTCGGCCTTCAGAAATATACTGACGAAGGAAGTGACAATCAACTTCAATGTGCTTAGTCCTCTCATGAAAGACTGGATTAGAGGCAATGTTGATAGCCGCCTGATTGTCACAAAACATGATGAGTGGATCAGCAGGAGCAAAACCCAATTTAGTGAGAAACTGTTGAAGCCACAATAACTCGGCTGTAATATTAGCCATGACACGATATTCAGCCTCAACACTAAACCGAGCAACAACGAATTGCTTCTTATTTCGCCAGGAAACTAAATGTGACTCCAAGAAGACACAATAGTCGGTGGTAGAACGGCGATCATTAGGAGACCCGTCTTGCGTCTTGCATCCCAGACAGCAACCCAAAAAACTGCAGAAATGAGGGGCCCACCCGGTGATGGAGGGTAGAGCAGCCAAGTTCGATGTAGACAGCAGCAGGGGGCGACAGTAAGAGGCCTGGTTCCAAGTAAAACTAGGCAAAAGGCCAGTAGATCTGGCCCCAAAAACAGCAAAATCCGTGGTTGCTGCGTCCCAAGCAGCAGCCCAAAAATCAGCAGATTTGAGGGCCCACATGAATTAGATCAGAGATTTGATAGTACAAATGGACAGATCATCACAAAACGGAAGGGGTATGGTGGGGGTCCCACTGGTAGAAGCTTTTTTGGTCAACTGATCGAAGACCGAGAAGGGATAGCTATAGAGGAGAACTCAGATACACAGGAAGACTCAGAATTTTCAGATCTGCAGAAGAAGAAAGAAGGGAGTGATAATCCGCTACAGAAGTCCTCGGAGAGCCGGAGAAGAGGCTAGAGTCCGAGGATGAACAGTAACTCCAATGAGGAACAGTAAAACGCAATAAAAAAAACCTCCTGAAGCGTCCAAAAAGTTGCTTTGGCGGATACCATGTAGAATAATAATAATAAGAAAAAGGGAAAAGAAAAAGAGAAAGGTAGATGCCTAGGCAATAAACTTAGCCTTGACTGTAGAAGCTACAATAGAATGTGGCTCCATCTTGTTCTTGAAGACCTGACTAATTGTGTTCCACCAAATACTTGGTGCGAGGGTAGGTCCACTAGAGAACATCCAAGCATATGAAAGTAAAGCAAGCGATGAGGTCTTAACCCATTGGATTCCAAACAACTCAAGGCTGTGGGCCCAAACTCTTAAAGTAAATGGACAACATTTATAACAAGTTATCCACATTTTGGATTTGAAATTGTAGTTCATTATCTGATTTTCTTTGATGAAAGTCCATTATTTGATTAGTGCAGAATGAGAAAATTGCATTCACATGTAAGTAGAACTCTTTTATTAATTGTTCAAGAAAAAAATCTATAGGTAGGGGTGAAACTTGGGTTGGGTTTTGGCCCGACCCGACTGACCCGACCTGAAAATAGTGTGGGGTGGGTTATAGAAATTGTGAACTCGGATCGGGTTGGGTTAGGGAAAAAAAAAACCTGACTGAAATTCGGGTCGGGTTGGGCTGAAGAATTTAAATTTCAACCCGACCCGACCCGACCCGACCCGAAAAAACCCGATCCGAATTCATAACTTAAATAAAACCCTAAATACATTTAAACCCATTCGTCCGTCCCTTCCACTTCCGTTTTCCCTCTGTCGAAAATCGATATCCACCTTTTTTGCTTCTTCTTCCCCTTTCGAAATCCGCCTCTTCTGCTTCCTCTTCCCATCTTCCCTTCTTTGATAATGGCAGGGTATTAGAAAACTAAGGAGTTAGTGGGGTTGATTAAAGGGTCAATAGTCAGGGGTGTTAAATGAAAAAGGAGTGGGCGTTGGCAGTAAATGGGAAACATGGGGTGTGAAAATGGAACGGAGGCAGGGATTTGGGTTGAATACGAGATGGAGGTGCTGGAATAGCGGCTGATCAGAGGGTTATTTCCAACAGATCTGAGCGATGGGAACGGCTGAGCAAACCGGCGATGCAGGTTGCAACTGGGCAATAGGGCATGTGCAGGCAGGAGGACGGGAAAACCGTCGCTCGGCGTTGGCAGAGACAGTTGCGTGGGACCTCTTTCTTTCTTTGCCTACCTTCTTAGACTGATTCAGGAATCTTGAAGTAGGAAGGAAAGGCTCACTCGGGCTAACTCGGGTCGGGTCGGGTCAACTTTCGGGTTGAGAGTATTAACAATTCGGATCGGGTCGGGTTGGGTTCAAAATTTTTGACATGGGTTAGGGCTGGGTTTGTAAAAACCCGGCCCGCCTGACCCGAGTTTCAGCCCTATCTATAGGTCAAAGACAAGGACTAAAACTTGATGTAAAAATATACTTTCAAGTGCCCCGACCATAATGTCATAGTGGCAACAATATTCAAGGAGACTGTCCCTTTAGTTGATCATATTGATGTTCCACGCAGAAAATGGACATGCGATCTCCTAATTTCAATTTTAATTGGCATTAGTTTTGGGTAAGGAAATCAATTTGGTTAATGGCTTAAGATATAATTAGGCATTTTCTATATGTGGTTGTATCATTTGACCATCATTGCGGCTGTAGGATGTTGCTTATTAATGCTTACCCCTTCTGCCTAAGTGATGTTGAAACTTGAAAGCATCAACCACCTGCTCATTCATTAGAAGATCAAGACAGGTATGACAGCATTTCCTCTAGCTCTTTGGCGATTTTCTTGCACGAAAGGAATAATAGTGTTTAGAAACGAAGCTAGAGAGGTTGGCTATGTAGTGGATGTTATAAAATTTAAAGTAGCCTCTTGGCTTGTGGGCGAAGGTGTCGTTAAGGGTGTTGGGATTTTGGTTCCATTACTTGGAACCCCAGCCCCTCAAATCAAGGTAAGCTTGAGCTAAACTTATGATGGGAGCAGCCATAGAGTTAAAAGGAAACCTGGCTATGGCCGTATTATTGACGACTCCATTGCTGAGCCAATTGTCTCGTATTCTGGTCCTGTTCCTTTCTGTCTATCAAAAGAGGCAGGGCTGAATGCTTTGTAGAGGGGTGAAGGTGTTAGAAAATATTGGTCATGAAGGAGATATATTGGGAGGTGACTCTTTTCTGGTAACCCATTGCCCAATGGGCTAAAGGTATCAAGTGTTCATGGAGATTCCTTGATCAGGTACAAGAAATCAGGTTATCAGTGAGATGGAAAGGTTTCATCATTATTTCTCAGATTGCCAGGTCTGCAAATTCCAAAGCTGATAGTTCAGCTAAAGAGGGAGCACGTCTTCATGATGAGTGTCTAATTAGGATTAACGGTTTTGCTCCTCCTTTCTGGAGGCTGTTCTTTTTATTTCTTTCCTCCTTTTGCTTGTCTTGGGCTGCTGTTTTTCTTGAATGTTTTGCAGCTGGTTGCTTTCAGCTGCTCCTGTCTAGGTGTTTTCTTTTCCTTATCAACAAGATTGTTTAACTTTCAAAAAGAAAGACAAAAATCATGTAGTTTTAGAAAAAATCCTACAAACATGTAGATTTAGGAAAAACTGCAAAGATGCAATGCAAAGCATTTGTAGAATAATGTCTTTTATTTTTAATATAATTCAAATACAAGTAGAGTGGCTTAGAGGTATTGTAGTTAGAAGGCATTGTTATTTTATGTTTGTAGTCTCACTTTGTTTTAGTTGCTTCAATAGAATTCTGACATTATGTGGAAGTTTACTCCTCCTAGTTGCACATCCTCATTATTTTGTATGCACTCATTTTAAGTCATAGATGATCATTCTGTACAAATAGAAGCTTAGAATACTCATATAAAATATGGAAGCCTGGTTCATTTGTAGCTGGAGCCATTTCATCAGGGTTTTCTTTTATTCATATTCTTTATGTCCCTCTGTTATTTATCTCTGTTGTTAATTTTGAATTTGTAAGACATTAGCAATCTCTATTGAGCTAATATATAAAGAAATTATAGTGGTAGAAATTTATAATTTTACTTGCCTTAGTATATTAACCAGTTTATCATTCAGGCAAAAAGCAAAGATATTCAGTAAGTGCTCTAAACCTTTAATATCAATTGTTTTTTACTCTCATTTTTAGCATTTTCATATAAACCTCTTGAAAGAGGAAGAAATATATTATGCTAGGTATAGTTATATAAAGCTGAGGGAAGAAATGGTCATAAGCTACTTGCCATTGTTTAAAATACTGAAACATGAAACTTAAGTCTAATCAGAACTGACAATATAGATAGGTTAGACTAATCAAATTGCTCAACTGGATGGCCTTCAAGCAATATCAACTCAGTTGAGTCAAATTATTTTCGTATCTGCCGATATTTTTACCCTAGGTATTGATTTGTACTGGAAGCTGCATTAATATCTTTCATTCGCATGTTTCTTTTTGTTATGAGCAGTGTCTTTTATTTAACTTGTTGAGAAGGACTTGTTGAGGAGGTGTGGAAAATGAATTCCAAGTGATGTTTTGAATAATCTCTAAATAATCATTAGAGATGCATTTATTTTCAAATCAATTTCTTAAACACCTTTCCTACTACACGAAAACAGCAATATCGAACAAAGAAAACATAAGCAAAAATGAGAAAATCAAATCAAACCACAAGACAGATATTTACGTGGTTCCTTTTCAGTATGTCAATGGGTTCATACACCGATCCACTATGATCAAAGTTAAAGAATCGAAGAAGAGACGGCTCTCTCTAGTTACAATTTTCGCTCCAACCTCTCCCTCTGTCCTAATTAGGATTTATCTAAGTGCAATGTAAAATCACAAAATTGTCTTCTAATAAAAAATTATGTTCGAGGGCTTTGCCCTTGTACCCCTGAACAAAGGGGTGCTGCTCCCTTTTGACCCTCAGCGAGCTTAGTGTGGAGCTCGACCCGTGACTGGATTGACAATTTATCTATAATTATTAGGCTCTACAGAACCTAACATTTTCTAAGTTAATAAAATTCATATAAAGATTATTCTCTTTCTCTTTATATTTCTCCGTTAGTTGTCTTCGTATAAATATGGCTTTCGTAATTGACCTATCTGACATAAATTCAAATTAATTTTTAGAGATGCTAGATTCTTATTGTAACCAAGCTTCCATTACCCTTTCCTAAAGTTTCATAGAATTTAAAAATATAATATTACAATTGGTTATTAAAAAAAATATTTCAATTAAAATATTTAAAATAAAATAAATTTATAAGATATAAGAACTTATAATGAATATAAAATTTCAAAATGACAAAGACATTGAATAGACGGCTCCAAAAACAATAATAAAATTGAATATATCAATTTACATTTATAAGGAATATATAAAATTTTAAATTTAAAACATAAAAAACTGAGGGTGATCAACTAAATAGAACATAAAATAAAATATATAAACCTAAAATTTAACAATTCACCTCTCTTTCTTCGTATTGAAAACAACTTAAAGGTATATGTTGAGATAATTTTGTTTTTGAAAATTTCTTTCTTTTCTTCAACACATCATAATAATAAAACAATGAAAACTTTTTACACTAGTCTTTTTAGGAAATAAACGAGTTCTTAAAGTTTTACGAATTAAATTGGATATAGATTATTATTATTATTATTATTATTGTTGTTGTTATTGTTATTGTTATTATTATTATTAGAAAATAATTAAGCAGTGCACAGGATAATTTAACATGAAAGCACCTTTATGAAATTCAATTTATTACAATGTGTGGGTTTAGTTTTAACTTTAAAATGGGCAAGCTCAACCTCAGTTCATCAGTTCGGCCGATATTGGTGATCAGAAAACATTGGGAAGTAATTGGTGAATCAGGAAATATTGGGAAATATGGGTAATACTGATAATCTGATATACTGGGCTGGGCTGGGCTGGGCTGGGCTGGGCTGAATTTTCAGCTGACAATTCCTAAACTCTGGCAGTCTGGCTGCAATTTTATTTTTTGAAAAAAATAGAAAATGAGCCCTGAAATTTTGGCTACTGTATTGGCCCAGCCCAGGCCTGAAATTTCGGGATTAGATGAAATTTTGACCTCACGTTCAGCCCACTTTGAGCAGTGTACGGTCTGACTTGGAAGTAGAGGATATAGCCCAAGTCAATAGTCAACTGGACTCAAGCAGAAAATCAAGTAGGTTGAAGTGAAAGCTATTGTAATCTATGTAGTAAAGAAACTTGTTTTTCATAAGTGTCTTGAGTTCAAATCTTGTTTATGAATATATATATTTTTTTTTCATTTTACCCTCTTTTCATTTCTTTGAAAAAAAATGAATAATGATTAAGAGGTGTTCATTTGTCAAAGCCTGACCTAAATTAATGAGTTTGGACAAAGATTTTTTGTTCAACAGGTTGAGCTCGAGCTTTTAACCCAAGTACAGTTAAATATGAGCCTAACATGCCTCGATGGGTTTTAAGTAAAAGCTTGAGCTCATCCCCGACCTAAACAAATGAGCTTCGCCAAGATTTTTTGTTCGATGAGTCGAGCTCGTACTTTTAAGCCCCATTTATTTTTTAAGCCGAAGTACAGGTAAGTACAAGCCCAGTGGGCCTCGATGGCCTTTGCCTGAGCTCACCCTCGGTCTAAGGAAACATGCTTGACAAATATTTTTTTAATTGTAGGATCGGGTTCAAGCTTTTAAGTCCAAGCATGTTGGGCTTTTATCGGACTTGTACTTAATTGTGCTTAGGTTTAGAAGCTCGAGTCCGACCCGTCGAATAAAAAATCTTTGTCCAAACACGTTTATTTCTGCTAGGCTGAGACAAATGAACACCTCTTAATTATTACTCATTTTTCAAAAAAAAATGAAAAGAGGGTTAAAAAAAAATTATCAACAAGACAGTGAGACACTAAGGTATGTTTAAATAATTTTAATATTTAAAAGTTTTCGCAAACTAAAATATTATCTTTACTTAAAACCATTTGGTAATTTTTTCAAAAAAAAAAATTATCTAAAATTTGAAAAATTTGAATTCCAATGGGATTTTTTGTCTCAAAAAGAGTACTTTAGCCTACCATTACTAAATTCTACTTTTATTTTTATTCATTATTCGGTGATGTTATGCTGATTAAAATGAACCGTAGGATATGGGTCACGAATATGGACCCACATCTACTTTTTAATCTCAATTTCTTTCAATATGGAATGATAGGATGTATTAACAAAGTTTACTAAAGATAAGATAGAACTAGATATGAAACTCGGGTCAGGTTTTGACCCAACCCGCATGACCCGCCCCGAGAAATCATGTGGGTCGGGTCATGCGAGTCGGCTCGGGTTGAAAAGACAAAAGCTCGCATGGGTTCAAAATTTGGGCCCTATCCGATCCAACTTAGCTAAAATGAGTTCAGAATGTGGGTCAGCTCATAATTCGGGTTGAGTTGAGTTAGAATTTGGGTTGTGTCGAGTCGAGAGTTTCAGGTCAATAGCTCAGATCGGGTCGGGTTCCATAAATTATTGTCTCGGGTTAGATAGGGTTTTAAGAAACCCGACCTGATCCAATCCGATTTCAACCCTAGATAGAACTAAGCACTTCAACTTTGATGTGATCATCATAATGAATCATACTTGTTGTAAATGTTAGTCAAGTAAAAGATTCGACTAAATTGAAGAAGTTCAGAATAATAATCAATTATCAACTGATAAGATTGCTGCCACAAGGAGATTGTGTGAGTAACAATGAATATAATGACTCCCATCACTTTCAAGCCAAGCAAGTTAATAATACACTAGTTTTTGTACCACCTCTGTTCCATTTCGCCAGCCGTGGAGTCACTGTCTTATCTGCTAAGTGGGTCAATATGTTAGTAACAATTGCACCTACAAAATTCTAATAAGAAGTGAACTTGGGATAGACAAGAGAGCAGTGATGATGCATGAGGATTAGAAAATATAGCTAATTAATCTAATTAAAGTAATTTTTTTATAAATTACATATTTATTTAAAAACTTTTTCTAATGAGCACTTGGGAAGTTGGGATCGTTGGCATTCTTTTTGAGTAGGTGTGCAAGTAAATATTTGTCTACATTAAAATATAAATTGTCAATCAATATAATTGATCAATATGCTTAAAATATAATCACTTATGTGTCGACTTAAACTCAAACTAACATCAGTTTAAACTAAAATTAAAAATCTCAACTTTGAAAATTTCTTCTTATCTACTCTGGACTGGTCATTTGTAGCCCTAAACAAGTTAAATTATTTTGATTGCCTTTGAAAAACTGCAGATTTAAACAAATATTTTTCTAGTTGTTTGCCGACTTAGTCTAATACATTGAAAGAATGCACAATATTACAGCCTTTCTTGGATGTTTAAGAAAGTAAACTATTCATTTCAATGACATTCTGAGAGAATTGATGGATTCTTGAGAAAATTCAAACAAAATTTAATGTTGACAAACTTCTCAGAAATTTAAAAAATCCAAATAAAGGAGTTGGGCGCATTAACTTACGGGGTTTTATCTCTTGAGGAAAGGAAAAAAAAAAAAAACTCCACTATCCAAGACTTCTATGAGGTGTCTGAGAACTCAAAATTCAGATTTATCACGAATTTTTATAGAGTCTAAGTTTTTATAAAAATTGTAAAACTTAAAAGAATCTCGTTGACTCGTTTTTTTATGTAATATGGGCATTTCCACTCCACGTTCGAGACGAGACTAATTCCAAGAGCTTGTGTAAATTTCTCAATCTACACACCGGTTAAGTGAATGAGGAGTAATTTCATGGAGAGTGGTTCAGGGGACGTGAATCAATTTCAAGACCTCCTTTTATGAGGGGAGCATCTTGACCATCATGCTAACTCCCTCTGGATTAAAATTAAAAGAATCTCATTGACTCATCCGATTCACGATTCTATCAAATTAAGTGAATCTGGCCAATTTTTTCAATTTTTAAACTATGCTTTTATATAACAGCTGATGTTGAAGGCATCCCATTTTTTGTTGAAAAGAAAAAAGAAAGAAAGAAGAGAGAAATACTTAAATATTAAAAAAAAAAAAAAAAAAGAGAAAGTATGAACGACCTTTGCAGCAAGAAATTGGATTGGAGCTTTTTATTGAAATTTCCATACCAGTCACCCTTTGTTTGAAAAATTCAACATAATGATTTATAGGAAAAGATAACACATGTAGAAAACAGTACAAAATTACAAGATATCAGTTGAAATAGATAACAGGCCTATTTGATCTAGCATCCCATCTGCCTCCTTCCTTCATATACTCCAAGTACCTAATGAACTCTGGCTTTACTGCCGCCTTCTTCCGGCGTGGTCCACTGAAGAAACTGAGGAGTGGGTGAGCCTTTGCATCCTTTCTAGAGGTCTTTGCCTTCTGAGGGCAGGAAGAAACTGTAATCTCTGATTTAGAGAACTTAGCAGTTGTTATGATCATTCCAACTGGTGAGCTAGCTACTCTCTTTAATTTGATCGGAACTTCGAAGCTCTTCAGTTCGGAAGGATCCAAGAAGGCCTCCTCGTCGAGAAGCTGTTGGTACCCACGACCACTCCGACCACGAACTGAAGCTCTATACATTGCTAGCAAATTGCAGTCTGGAGCTCGATTACCCGACATTTTCGATCGGATTCGGTCGTTGGCCGGTGGAACTTGGTGCTGCAGAGGAAAGAGGTGATGTTGGTCAGTGAAGGGTGGAGTATTTAAGCTTGATTTGGGTTGAATTGGTCATATCTGTGATACTTTAAATGCTAGGAAGGCGGCGCAGAGGCTACTTCACATGCCATGCGTGACTAAAACTTGGTCATCCTGTTTTGACTTTGGCTTTTCAATTTATATTTTAATGGGAAAAATGAGTAATATATTATTAAGAATGTATGGCACCTTTGTTCCAGGAAATGTAGAAGTGGGCCACATGATTCAGTAATCAATAATTCTAAGAGGGTTGGTGAGTTTAGATGGAACGCTGGATCCTTCAAACCTAACTTGTACAAAAGGATTTAGCCATTTTCTTTTTTATGGGAAATGATACAATATCAGTAAACTGATGCACTCGTACGATCATTAACTAGTAGCCATATATTTTCAATAAAAATAAAGATTTTGATGCAAACAACTAAAATGTTAAATTTTCAAAACTTGACACGAGATCAATTTTCTTAATATAATTTTTTTACATAATTACTTTCTTTTGGCTTTTTCCAACTTGATACGAGATTAGATTTCATATAATTGTTGAATATATAAGTAGAATCTTAACATAATTTTGTTCACAGAATTACTTTTCTTGAGGGCTAGGGTGGTTTGGGCAGTAGGAATTTGATTTTGCAATAGTTTCTAAATTCTTTTTCCATGATTCGTGATGATCTTTGCACGTCAATTTAAACTAATGTATTATTATTATTGTTATTGTTATTATTTAGATCAGGCCTGAGCATTTAACTATATATAATTTTTAAATTTGGAAAAACTCTCAGTCTGTGTCGACTCGACTCAACAGAAAAGTTAATGAATTTTTTAAAAAAAAAACTCAATTTTTTTAAACTTGGTTGAATTTTTCAACTCGATAAAATTTTGACCCAAGTCTGAATTTCAAAATTCCAAATACTAATTATATATAATTAGGTCCAAATATTGGGCCAGTATTTACATTCTAAAGGAACTTATATGCAAAACCAACAATGTGACTACCATACAGGACCCAGCCCATACCCCACAAGCCCAGACCCTTAGCAGATAAGACAGTGACTCCGCGGCCAGCATTAATAGAACAGACCCAACCAGCACCCTTAGGTGATACAAAAACCGGTGACGGGCTAACTTTCCGTCTTAAAAAGTAGAAAGTGTCAAGCTCGAGCCCTCATAGTTTAACTTGATGTACCTTAAGGATAATGGGTATCACCTGTGAGAATTTTACACTGAGTTTTCCACAATTTGCTACATGTAAATTAAAAAAATATATATATATATATTATTGAATAGCTTGGTTTGAAAGTGATGGAGTCGTGAAATTCATTATTACTCAACACAATCTCCTGGTGGCAGGAAACTTATTAATTGTTAATTGATTATTATTCTGAACTTCTTGAAATTGGTTCGAATCTTTTACCTGACTAACAGTTACATTCTTTCAGCTCTTTCACACTAATTATACAAACAATGCCTGTTTAATTGGAATCTAATCTTATACACATCATTTCATTAAGCTCTAATTTTATATCATTAATTTTTTGGTACATAAAAGTAACAAATCATTCATCATAATCTAAAATAAACCCTAAAAACAGTACCCCCTGTATCAGCCAATAATCTCTCTGATACACTGTTGCACACTTAGAGTGGTTAATGCTTTCCAAATGGTTTTAAGTAAGATACTATATTATTTTGCAAAAAAAAAATTAAATATTAAAATTATTTAAACAAACTTGAGTTTTGGTTGAAGTAGGTCGAAATGGATGAATTTTGACCAACTCAATGAAAATTCAAATCCTCGAAATGAAAATTTTAAATATTAAAATATCATTATCAATCGAATCTCTCTTTTCAATATTCCACCAGAATTTTATTCGACACGTGGGGGAACTCTCTACATGGCCGCCCGCCTACTTGTCCCTGATTACGAGTCAACAAAAGCATGCGGTTGGAAAGGATTCGATTCTGTGAGTGCAGTGTTATATGTTTTTTAAAGAGTTTCATCATGAATTAGGGATAGGGGTCAAGGGAGTTTTATGCTGGGTATTTTATAATTTTTTATACATAAATTTAAAATAACGAAAAATTATATTATTTGAATAATTAAATTATTTTTTATATTTAAATGTAAAAATAGATATTTTAGAAATATATTTTAATTTTTGATATAAGCTAAAAAATAAAACATGTTTTAATTTAAAACTCATAACCCTGCTACTTCTCTCAATTGCGATTCTCATTGAGAATCGAATGGAACTAAGTATATGGATTATGGACTGCAGTATATCAGTGGCATGAGGAAGATCTGAACTACAGTCGTGGGACATGTTAAATACTGAGTTTTCCCTTCTTTTTTTATGTTCTATGAATCTACTCAATGGTCAAACTAAATGACTGCTGAGTTGTCCCAACTGAAGACTTCCAAGCTCACTGAAAGATAGAGGAATCCCTGTCGCCAAGGGATGAACTTCTGTATTCTCACGCAACTTTTTCAACAATGAACACGAGTTGTTCAATCAAATGGATTCATATTTTGATGTCTCGACCAATACGATAGATATCAACTAGTAGATATGTTCGCCGATATATTGTAAAAAAGAAATTGAGGGGAAACAGAGAGAGATTCGCAGATATGTTGTCCGATATTCGATGTATCATCTCAACAAGATTTGTACCCCTAGTTCATTCATCTTTTTTACGACAAAGGTGTTTAAATTTTTTATAGTATTCGATTAATTCTTAAAATAGCTTTATAAGAAATAATTTTTTTAGATGAAGTGGAAATCGAACTCAAGACTTTTGTTTCCTGAGACAAATTCATTTTGTCTGTTTATCACCATCTAAATAGTTAAAAGGTCCAAAATATCGTTATTATAATAAATAAATAAATAAACAAGTTTCTTATCATCTTTTCATGGAGTAAAATTCCTAGAAAATGATCGTATTTGCCATAATGGGCTGTTTGTTTGTAATTAACTGAATGCAACTGTAAGAAACTTTGAGTTGCACTTGGATATAGCCGTCCAGTGCTTTGAGTTTTTTGACAGAGTGACCGATCTGCTCTTCATTGGACACAGCAGAACTGATGGAATAACGAGAAATGGCACAAAATTATATTGGCAAACCAACCCGTCTGAGTTTCTGGGCCATGAGAGAAGTTGATCCAGGTCCAAATTCAGTTGGATATGAATCTTCTCCAATTCGAACTAACTTTTTTTTTTGTTGTTGTTTAAGCCCAGTTAATGAGCCCTATTTTGAGAAATCCACTTTTCAGCTGGATTTGTATTGAAACCCCCCAGTACTAGAACACTAAAATCAACATTCCAGATTTAAAGATCTTGCCAAATAAACAAAACCAATGGCTTAGGTTTAGGATAGGGCACCATTTTAAAAGGAAGATACCATTTTACTCTCTCTCTAAAAGAGGGAAGAAAGAGTAGAAAAAAAATAATATCAAAATGGATTTTTTCTTTTAAAAGTGGTACACTACAGTAAAAACTCATGATTCACGAATAATTACCCTTACATTTAATATCGGGAATGGCCACAAAAATGCTTTCCACCTCTACCAAAAGTTACCACGTCCACTGTATTACTTGAGGGGATGGACAATGAAGGCCATGGGCCTTCTTGATCAACCGTGACCCTATGCAAAGCCCATTCTCCTCTACCTCAATTTTTACCTTTCCACTATCCTTCTCTCATCTCTTTCTGATGTGAGATTTTTTTTAAAGTGTGTTTCATTGCATAAATACAAAAGTATCAAGAAAAACTACCTGCAGCAAAAGTCACTCTGCCATATACTGAGTTATAAATTTCAGTCAAAATGAATTATGTAATTTGTAAGAAAATAAAAAAAATTTAGGATCATAAAAGAACCAAGCTGATGTTTTGGTCATATCTTAACTAAAATTTAAAAATAAGTAAAATTTCCGAGATTTCTAGAATTTAATCAAATTTTTGAAATGTGATCAAATTTCACAATTAGAACTTTAGTCCAAAACTTCAGTTCCAACCAGTTGATCTTAACGGTCAAAACTACTAGACATCTTGAAATTTTTCAAAGTCATCCACCTACTTTGACCATTAAGATCAAGTGGTTGAAAATTGAGTTGTGGGTTGAAATTTTAGGTGGTAGTAAGTGTTCAAGTCTAATTTTAACTGATATGGTTGGATTTTCAAATTACAAAAAAAAAAAAAGAAAATAGAAAACCAGGCCAAGTGTGACCTAGTGATCAGTGACATATATATAACAAGGATCGATTAAGAAATAGTTCTCATATATATATATATATAAAACAAGAACCCATTAAGAACTAGTTCTCATGATACTTTCACATCAACGACCAAAAAGAACTCCAAGACCAACATGAATTAGTAGAATTAAAAGGTCCTAACTTATAAATAGTGTGCATCAAATTCCATTAGGAATGAATAAGAGAAGCCCATTCAAAATTTCACCTTTATCTAATAATGAAAATCCACCGAGTTGGATCAATTGACTTTAAGAGTCAAAATGGTGTCAAATTAAATATGGATGCAATTCATGTGAATAGGTGGGCGTAAAAGAGATTCAATCCATTAGATCTAGTGTTGTGCCTCACAAACAAAGTTCTCATGAGAAATATTCTTAAAAGATCATTCTTTTAATATATATATTGCTCAGCTGCACAACACAGAGTCCTCTGATAGTCGATAGAACGCACCTATGATCATGAGGTTTAATGAATTTGAATGACCTATAAGCGTATATAATGTAAATAAAAAACTAAATTAAACTTTAACGTAATCTTATCAAATTCGATCAAGCCAAATTTTCATAAACATTACATACATACGTATCTTTCAAACTTACCCAACCCCATAATCATAAGTGGACTTTACATGGAACTCCCAGTATGAGAGCATCTTAAGAAATATTCAGTTGATCATTATACGTATACAGCCACTAGTTAGATACTTAAATCTAATTAGTTCGGGCTGTTCTACAAATTTAGGCTAGAGCAAGGGTACAAAAAACGTTATCCACCAATATATCGTTATCGGCCGATATTTTTCTCTTTCCTCCTCTTTTTTTTAAAACAGGCCAATATTGTGAATATAGGCCGATACAATATATATCGGCCGATATTCAACTCTCCAAAACCGATATACATCGATTAAATCGACTGATACGATATGTATTGACCGATATTTCGACCCCTGAGCTAGAGTTAATTCAAGTTGAGTTGGATTGTCACTCGCCAAACTAGAGCCACACTGTGTCACCATCCTCCAATACAAGTCAAGTCAGATCAGGTCAAGTTGAGCTTACCCTTGCATGATGCAGATTTAGCTGAGTTCATCAAAACCCAGTTCATCCTGCCTGAGTTTCACCCCTACACACTTCTTTTCACACCGCCACTTGAAAACCTATATAAGACGAGCCCCACCATGGAGTTCCAATTATTGGTCGACCCTACTTATGAAATTTAAAGAGCTCTACAATAAATGGTAATACAAATAAATGGTCCCTGCTTAATGAAGAAAAATAGTACCATTTCTGTAAGAGGGTCGAAGAATGGATTTCTATAGTAGGGCATGTATGGTTGGATGGAGCTTTCCAGGCTCTAAACAATATAGGGCCAAATTTTGTTAGGGTCATGCCCCAATCCACCAATTCATTACTCACATTTAGACATTTATAGCTATTTCTAAATCCAAAATGAGTACAATATATGGATCAGATAATACTCTATTTCTAATGAAGGCCAAAAGTTTTTACATCCCTTCTTAATTCCTGTACAGCAGCAGGAAGGCAGAGCCCTCCCATTTATTCAGATAAACACCTCACGTAGAAGATGATAGGCTTTATCAAACACTGAGTACATACTAGTTACAGAACCTGCAACATTCTTATAGTCTGATAATAATTTAATTACTATGCATCCAACTTCCCGCATGGTTGAAGGTCTTGTCCATCCATATTTGCTTTCATTAGGCTGGATATGTTCAGAACTCGTCTTGCCACTCATGCATCATTTATACAGATGATTGCCATTGTTCCACCATTCCATGCTGATCACAGGAATCCATGTGAGACATCAAGCGTTTCTATATGATGGTCCTGTCTTTGATTGTCGAGTTCTTCGGGATTATTACAATCCCAGACCGAATATAGAACCCTTCCTGTGGCCTGTCTGCTTCTTGCACCTCCTATGTAGTACATATTTCAATTAGCGATGAAGTATAAATGGTGACACCTTGATATGATCATGGTACAGGGATTTGGAAGCCAACTTTGGGAATACTAATAAGTGTGTCTGCTTCTTGCACATCCTATGTAGTACATATTTCAATTAGTAATGAAGTATAAATGGTGAGACCTTGATATGGTCATGAAAAAGGACATGGTACAGGGATTTGGACGCCAACTTTGGGAATGCTAATAAGTGATAAACATTGTCATCCCATCCAACCGTATTCATGCTTTGGCAGAATGGATGGGTATCCAGTCTGCTGATTTTGAAGCACACCTGCTATGAGGGAAGGAAAGCCTGAAATAGGAATTAATGTGAGCTGTGTGGCTTTTTCTGCCCTTTCCGCCCTAGGTCATGTTATCAGTCTAGTCTTAAATAACATAGATTGTACCTAAAAGTAAACATAAAAGTCATGCAATAGAAGGTCAGGAATATGGTTCACCTAATACACCATTACAGTAAAACCTTTAAAAACATTTCTGTAGCATGCTGCTTAATCCTAGCATATTGATTTTTATACACCTGAAATAAAATGTATAAAAAGGTGGACTTACATCTTTGTTTCTTATGATAACATCCTTCCCTATCTTAGCATTCATGTCGATGATACAGTTCCTAGGCAAACACAGGGTGCAATGTCAGGAAAGTCTCATATAATGATCTTAATCTGCAAGACTGCTATGAATGATTCTACAAGAATCTCACCTGATTTTGGTGTTCTGTCCCACACCAATGGGAACCTTTCCCTCTGCCAGCAGAGATGCTATTTCAGCTTCAGTTTGGTAAAAGTCGGAACCCATCATCAACGTATCCTAAAAAGTCAAGAAGCATACATCATGACAAAAATTAGGAAGTGCATCCGGAACTTCATGCTGGATGGTTCAAGAATAAGATTTTGAGAGAAAATTTGGGTGGTGAAGTGTCATTGATATGGAAGGTCATAACCCTATTCAACACAGAAGCCCTTCTCAAGAACAGTGTCAACCACGTTGGAGGTATTTTGGAACACTTTTTTCTAGAGTGATAACATAAAATTTTATTGAAACTGGGTCAGGATACAAGTATAAAAACGGGCCCAGTGAGTGGCTGGCCTGAAAACAGAGTTAAAACCTACACAATCCAGTATGATTTTAGGTGAAAAACATCTAGCTACCACAAGACCGTAGAATCTATACCAGAATAAGAATGTAAAGACAGAAGCCACAGAATAATGTTTGATCTGATTTTGCGACCTGCAGCTTCTGAGGCCTTAGTTTTGTCCCAAAATTTTATTCTGTTTTGTTCCACCCAAATACACCAAAGAATGGCCAAAGTGGTCATTTTCCATAATGCTTGGCTTCTCTTTGTGAAAGGACCCGAACCCCAACCAGAAATGAGAGCCGGAAGCTGAGGGATGAGTTGCCCACACAACAAAAAAGAGAAAGGAAATAGGACCAAATGGCAAAATGAAAGGACGATCAACAAATAGGTGACCAATAGATTCCTTATTCCTCCAACAAAGACAACAAATATTTAGGCTATAAAATTTCCTCAATTTTAGATTGTCAATGATCACGGCCTTATTAAGATAAGCTATCCAACAAATGCACTTAACCTTAGACGGAGTTGCAGGTTTTCAAATGGATTTAAAGGGGAAATTAGTTGGAGGATTAGGTCTAAGTAAGTAATACAAAGATTTACATGAAAAGATCACAATGGGCCCCTTATTCCAAACCCTCTTTTCCACCAACCCTTCAACCCGAAGACACCTTGGAGAAGAGGATAGGAGATCTACAAAATAGGGTAATTTTGGAACCTAACCTTAAAAGGGTGGTGAGGAGCCTTTTTAGTGCCACAGTTCAATATTGGCAAGCATAGCATGGTAAATATCTATGCTCAAGCAATTTTTTTATATAACTGAGCCTTACTATACATTTTATTTACGTTAGCATATCTGGTAAAATTTTCTCTCAATCAAGGATTAGATGGACACTGTAACCTGTAATTGTTAAAACAGTTTTCCATAAATTGGTTGCTAACCTCATTATGAGATCAAGCAATCTCTCTCTCTCTCTGTAATTGTTAAACAGTTATCCATAAATTGGTTTCTCTCTCTCTCTCTCTCTCTCTCTCTCTCTCTCTCACACACACACACACACGCACACAAACACCAATGATTTGCTTTTTCCAAATTTAGTTTTCTTCAACTCATCAAATTTCAATACAGAGATGTCCAAATCGGGCTGATTGATACAACACAAATTATGAGCTTCCTAATCCCATGATTAGCATGCAGCTACACAGCCAAGTCTGAGAGAAGTGCGCACACACAAATAAAGCTTTATTAGCCTGGGAGAGGCGTGCACACACAAATGAATTAATGGCCGGAATAAAAGGACCGGATGCTCTGTAATTTCAGCAACTCACCTTAAGATCCACACCAGATTCTAAGCGGGATCGCACACCCACAATAGAATGTTCCACATTGCATTCCCTTAAAAAGCACCCATGAGAGATGATTGCATTCTGTATCTGCAGATAAAGAGCAACCACATGATAGGTAAAAAAACATATATATACACATATATAGCATGAGGCAGAAATGCATCACAAACATATGAGTGACATACTCGGCAGTTATCAGCTTTGGTTGGTGGCAAGAATCGAGGCGATGTGAAGAAAGGTGTCTTTGGGTCATAAAACTGAAATTTTGGAGGCTGCACAGTAAAGAACCATTTGTTAGTTTGCAGAAATGGATTCTGTATCCTAGAAGAAAATCTAACCCATCTCAAAAACAATCGTAGAACCATTGATGGATCAACCGACTGTGTGACACTTCTGTATTGGATAATAAATCACTTACATGAAATTAAGTGATATATAAACATTTGTTAATCACATGTCTATTTTATGAGCCAGATAGTGTAACAAACTGGTTTATTAAAAAAAACTCATATTTTGTTCAAGTATGAAATCCGAGAATTTGATATCATGTTGTTAGAAAATGCACCCTATAGATCATTCACGGATATTGCTAAGATCAGTGCTTTTGTGTAGTTGCAGCTCACCTAAGCATGGACACGTGTGCGAGCATGGAGGACGTGTCAACACTAGCCAATGATCAGATGAGGCAAACTCGCAACAAAAAATTAAAAGAGATCACCAATGGTCCACATTCAACGCACATGCAGTACCAGACAAATAAATAAGATGTTAATGATTTAGTAACTCTGCCATGTGTCGGTACCCCATCATGTGCCTATTGGAAGTCAAGGGGCTTTTGTGGGTGTCAAAAAGCAAGTAGGCCTATGGAAACATCTTGTTAAATAGAAATATGAGTTCAAATGTTGGCCATAGGGTTGAGTGGAAAATTGCAACTTAGAAAGACGACCCTAGATAGATGGAACAGAGGCCGTGATGATAATGGTGGTGGTGATGGCAATTATTTAATAGTGAAAACTTTACAAAGTTTAAAGAGGCATCATCACATACTGCTGGCAGTATTGTATCCACCACCCATTTAAATATTTTAGATTTTTCCTGTTTAAATGGATGGTGGATAAGGCTGGCAGTATGGTTATTTCGCAATTTTAAATACCTACAAAGTGAAAAAAAGAAACTACATAAACAGGGAATCCAATGCTGACATATATAAACTCTGGTATGAGGGCATGATAATTATGTTCAGGGTCGGCCTTGGCTATAGGCGGAGTAGGCCGCCGCCTAAGGCCCCCACCAATGCGATCAATGATTTTACTCACAATCTCAGGGCCTGCACTGCACCTAGGGCCCCTGAGATTTCAAAGCATATCAGGGCCGGCACTGATTATGTTTTCCACATTTTACTGAAAATAAATATGATAGATTTTGGGTTAGCAAAAATAAACCCCATAGAAAATTATGAATATACTTAGCTAGACAATGTAAACAGTGCAATTCACTAAACAAATACCTTAGTTCTCTGGTAATGGCACCTACCTCATCTGTGAGGGCCAGGTTGGCATCAAAGAAGGATTTAATTGTTCCCACATCCTCCCAGTAGTCATTGAATAAATAGGCCTGTTAAGATAAGCATGTCCACAGTTCATTAATTTCACAGCTCAGTATCCATTACACTAGCAGCTGGCAGTTTTGGTAGGAAAGTGCATCCACACAACAAAAGAGTTGATAACCAATTTGTCAGGTAGTAAGGCTTGAAGCTTCCAAAGTATCATGATTCTGAAGCAGGACGACAACTTTAGCAGAAAACTCATGCAACTGTGCCTCAAGCAGTGTACACTGAACCATATGCACCTACAACATTTTGTGATCCAAAGCAATAATATGAAGAGCACTATCCTGGATGGGAAATAATTCAATGATCCTTCCTAAGAAGATTAGATGACTGATGTTGTCCTTGTTAAATGTCGTGGCTATAATTTATTCTGCTGATGTGAATGAGACAGATAGAAGAGTATGGAATAAGGACTCTTGTGGGATCTTTTCTTGCAAATCTTTCTACTCGTTTGTTTTTGCTGCCATTGACCATTGCTTGGTTCACTTGGTTGGAATGCAGTAGAAGGATCTTCGAAAATGAAGCATCCTCCAAGGAACAATGGTACAAAGAATTAACTCTTAACACGAAATGGGATTTTGCTAGATTTGTTTCATGAAAGTGGGATGAAATATCCTGAAATTTGTTCTCCTTTTCATGTTAGATTGTTGTTAATCATGTTTTTGTGTCGCTTCAGCCAATATGTTGCTGGTTCTTAGCGGTTCTCTCTCATAAAAAAAAAAATGCAATTGCTAGGATCAATGGGGAGGGTATGGTATGGCCTTATTTCTGAAGCCAAGGTAAGGCCTCCAATGTTATTGCTGGGTGAAATGGGCATCTATTTAGTCATTACTAAACCCATTCCCTAGTGACCCATCCATGTTAAAAAAAAAAACATAAAAACAGCCTCCACATACCTTATGTTTTGCACTAAAAATAAGGAAGACACATTATGACCTGCACACGGGCTTACCTACACCAATGTTGTGAAAATCAAATCGTGTCGGAAAATCGTTCTAGGGTGTGAATCGTGCGCATATGTTATTTTTTGTAGGTTATGTTTTGCACTAAAAATAGGGAAGACACATTATGACCTGCACACAGGCTTACCTGCACCAATGTTGTGAAAATCGAATCGTGTCGGAAAATCGTTCTAGGGTGTGAATCGTATATTGAAAATCGTAGAATCGTAAGATTCATAATATTTTTAGTAAAGTTATTCTATAAACTATAAATACATATAACATGGCATAGAATGTGTCTAGAAATAACAAGATGATTTTTCAATTGCACATAATATATAAGCGGAAATGTGTATATGACAAAATGCACCAATGCAAAATAGAATCAAAATGCATTAGAAGTCAAATTTTCACATTCCAATTTCGCAAACTCTATTAAGAGTTGCTCGTTTTTGTTGAGAACGACCATCATCCACATTAACAATAAATTTTTCCATAGACAAAATGACAAAATGCACCAATGCAAAATAGAATCAAAATGCATTAGAAGTCAAATTTTCACATTCCAATTTCACAAACTCTATTAAGAGTTGCTCGTTTTTGTTGAGAACGACCATCATCCACATTAACAATAAATTTTTCCATAGACAAAATGACAAAATGCAAAATAGAATCAAAATGCATTAGAGGTCGAGTTTTCACATTCCAATTTCTCAAACTCTATTAAGAGTTGCTCGTTTTTGTTGAGAACGAACATCATCCACATTAACAATTATTTTTTCCATAGACCCCTTCCCTTTTCCTTTGTTTTTCATTGGTTCCTCGTCATCAAAGTAACAATCTAGTCTCACATCCTGCATTTCAACCTCTTTTCTTCTCCTTCTACTTCCAACTTGTGCCCGAGCAACTCAAAGACATTTTTGGGTTGTTGACTCCAGACATTTATCACATGCCACTACATCTGTTTTGATCTTTCCCAAATGGTGTTTCATGTGAAAATACCGCCAAACAATTTTCTCTGACAAAAGTTGCATTGCACATGCATGTGATTGTCCGGTTGCACTCTAGTAAAAAATTCTCATGCCTCATCTTGCAATTGATTCCCACTAACACTTCGGTGACCTTGGGCTATTTTAACAAGTCACACAAATGTAAAAAACAGTCTAAATTCCAAAATAATACCCCAACAAATACATCCAAATCCCATAACAATCTCAAGCAATTGTCATCCACAATTCAACATTTTTCATCCATCGTAAATAACCATCCACCATAAAGAAGACACAAAAATATATTAATATGAAATTAAAATATAAATGTTAAGTACTAATAAATTTAAGAAATCAACAAATAGATCTAAGGCATTTAAATAAATCTTAATAGCATTCTTCAAATAAAAAATTCTAAAAAATAAAAGATTAAAAAAAAAGAGGTTTTTTAATAAGAACAAAAAAAAAGATGGTAAAAAATAAAAAATATAAAAACAGTGTTGGTGTTAAACATAAAAATTGTAAAAAATAACATGTGAAAAACAAGGAAAGAAATCATTTAAGTAAAAAGAGAAATAAACAATGTACATGAAGACTCGAGCATCAAAAAGAACAAAAGACAAGACCTACAGACAGAGAAAGAATGAAAGAAAAAGAAATAAAATTAAAAGTAAAACCGAACGGGGGACAGAGAAAAGAAATAAATCAGGACCTGAAGACGAGTCACCAAAATAAAAGAAAGGAAGAAAGAAAGAGAGGAAGCGGGGGAAAAAAGGAACGAACAGAGAAGAAGAAAGGGAAGGGAGAAAAGAAGAAGAAAGTGAGAAAGAGGAGGAAGAAGAAAGCCAGAAGATATGAGATAATACGAAAAGGAGGAAGGGAAAAAAAAAACACATACCTGGAAGTAGCCATAGAGACGATTGCAGATACACCAAATTCCAAACCCCCAACGCTCGAATCTTTGTGAGAGAAATAAGCTAATGTTGTTGTCCATTGGAGTCTCTCAGAATGGCGTAAGGAGAGACTTTGTGGAGGTGTTGGAGGTTTAAAGCCTCCTATTAATCAAGTACACGTGTCTTTACCTTTAAAACCCATGCAAAAGAGGCTCTAAGAGAAGAAACCTTCTTTTCAAGATTGATATGGAAAGGCTTATGATTTTGTAGACCGGTCCTTTGTTGGTTTACCTCTTTGAGCGGATGGGTTTTGGACGATTATGGTGTCAATGGATGAAAGCATGCATTGAGGATACAACTTATTCAGTCTTGGTCAATGGTTCCCCTACTTCACCTATAAAAGCGAACAACTGTCTTAGACAAGGAGATCTTTTTGTCTCCTTTTTATCTTTACCCTTGTGGGTGAAAGCCTTAACAAGTTGGTGGAACAAGCTAGGGTTAGGAATTGTTAAAGGCTTTCGTACATCGGTGAATGGGCCAACTATTACTCACTTACCGTTTGTTGTCGATACTTTGTTCTTTTAAGATCTAGTTAGGAAGAAAGTCCTGGGTTATAAAGCGATTCTTCTATGTTTTGAGCTGGTTTCAAGTCTCAAAATCAATTGATTCTTCTATGTTTTGAGCTGGTTTCAAGTCTCAAAATCAATCTTGGAACAAGCACTATGATTGGAATAGAGATGGCAGAGGAACGTCTCAAGGAATTTGCGGATGAAATAGGGTGTGGTACTGGGAAAAAATAAATTTATTTATCTAGGGTTGCCGGTGGGAGGGAATCCAAGACGTATATCTTTTTAGACTCCGATGATAGAGAAAGTGGAAAAGAGAGTGACTGGGTGGGGTAAGCGATATTTATCTTTGGGAGGGAGAGTTACTCTAATCAAGTATGTCTTATTAAACCTTCTTATTTATTAACTATCACTCTTTGAAATGCCAAAAGGGGTGGTGAGGAAAATTGAGCAATTAATCAGGAATTTTTTATGGGGTGATAAAGACGCAAAAAGGAAGGTTCATTTGGTGGCATGGTCGGAGGTTGCGAAGCCTAAGTCCAAAGGAAGTTTGAGAATTGTACCACTTTAGCTGAGAAATCAGGCTTTGTTGTGCAAATGGGGCTGGCGTTTCAAGAGAGAGAGGGAGTCATTGTGGGTTAGAGTTTTGAGAGCTAGGTATGGCTTTGGTGGAAAATCATGCATAGAGTTTAGGAGATAAGATGGAGGTTAGTGGTTCACCATTGGTGGCCTGGTGGAAATTGAGTCAAGGACAGGAGGTGGTGGGGAGCATGTTTAGTGGAAAAACTAAATTCCTAATGGGGAAAGGTGATCGAATATATTTCTGGTCAGATCTATAGTTAGGGGAGAGACCTTAAAGGAAATATATCCACGACTTTTTAGGATTTCAAGGAACAAAAGGGCTTTGGTTAAGGATTGCTAGAAAGTGGAGGGTAATGACACCTCGTGGAGTCAGGAGTTCCATCAACCGAACTCTGATCCTTTGAAGTGGGGAGTAGAGCTGATCTTTTAGCCCAGCTATAGGAACTTCCTTTGTCTTTAGATGACGATAATGAACTGCTTTGGAAGGGTGACTCATCAAGTGTCTATGCGGTTAAGTCAATGCTAGATTTGGTGCTTAAAGATCAATTTCAGAATGATATCTCTGATAACATGGCTTGGAAAGGTGCGGCGCCTCCTAGGAGGCAGATCTTTGAATGGTGTGTATTAAAAGGGAGGGTGCTAACTAGAGTAGAATTGATGAGACAGGGATGCTAGATGTTCCCTAGAGGAGGAGGATTTAGATCGCCTGTTTGTTACTTGTCCAGTTGCTCAGAGTCTTTGGATGAACTTTGCTCAGCTTCTAAATGTTCCCTGGGTTTTGGATAAAACATGTGTGGGGTGTGTATACTCTTGGTTGTTGGTAGGATTGCTACCTAGGATGAAATTGGCTTGGTCTATGATCCCGGGTGTTGTTTTGTGGTCACTTTGGAAGGAAGGAATTCAAGAGTCCTTGAAGGGAAGTCACTACATGTTCATGATCCACTTCAGATAGCAAAGTGGAGACTTTGTGTTTGGCTCTTTTCTAGTTCTGAGTTTCAAGGTGTACAACCATTGGATCTCATGTTGTCTTGGGAGGAGTGCATGAAGTATTCCTGGTGGAAAAGGAAACCAGACGTCAGTTGGAACCCATCGGACAGGGTGTGATGAAGTTTAATGTGGATGGGACATCGAGGGGGGACCCTAGTCCGGCGGGAATAGGAGGTGTGTTGAGGATTCATAAGGGCCGAAAAATGATCATGTTCAATGAATCGGTTGGTATTAAAGATTCAAATGAGGCAGAAATCCTTAGTATTAAGAAACTTTGGCCACTTGGAAAGTCCATGGGCATGGTAAAGTTGTGATCGAAGGGGATTCAGCAAATGCAATCAAATGGGCATGGGGCAAAGGCGTCCTCCTTGGAAATTGTTTACTACAATTAAGGAGATTAGAGCTTTAGGTGACAAGACTGGATGTTTCCTTCATTCATGTTAGTCGGTCAACTAACGGTGTGACAGACTACTTTGCTAACCTGGGAGTTGAAAACGGCTTCTCAGGAGTCTTCTTCCTTTGACTTTAGAGGATGACCTTTTGATTGTATCTTGGACGTCGGGATTGCTTGTTACTAGTTTTTGCTAGCGATAGACCTTTTTATTTTGTTGTACTTATACCCTCTTCTTTTATTAATTAAATTACCTTTGTTACTACTAAAAAAAAAGAGGCGCTAAACATCCATGCAGGTGCAATTTCACCTTGTTTGGCTGAATCGTCTCATTTTGCAATTTTAGGGTTTGAGTCGTCCAATTTACAATTTCCACCCATAAAATTGGACGATTATGAGTTAAAAAACAATTTTCCATGCAATTTGAATGGTCATACCCCTGAAACAATAGAATTCATATTGTGAATCATAAGATTTTGACAACAATACCCTGCACAATCCATTCACCCCCTCTGTAAGCCCCACTTTGGCCACATGTCATGGGCCCATTGGAAAGGTCTATACTTGAACTGGAGCCCACAACAAATCACCTTGATCCCGTAATTGACCACTTCAAATTATTTTTTAATCCGTCAACGTTTGTCACCTTTATAAACATGGCTAAATTGATCTGACCATTCATTTTTTATATGCACTCAAACATAGGCTTTTCAAATGAACTTATATCCATCATTGATAGGTGCCACAGGGGTGCAGACCATATTACCTTGTGTCCAAGTGCGAATGGGTTTTCTAGGGATTAAGTTCAACAATCTAAGGAATTACACAAAACCCCTATTAAGAAAAGATCTTTATTCGGTTTGTGTAGGAAACTAGTCGGTAAATCATTTATAGGGAATAATTCTCTAACCTTACTCCTACGAACATAAATCAGGTGAAATCTGAGGATATACAACGTTAAATTGGGTAGTTGAAAAAAGGTTTTTCCAGTTGTTTTGCTCTTATTATGAGAGAAGTCACAGTCACAAGAAATCATTTTAGAAAAATGTTTCCCAACTCTAAAACAATCCACCAATACCAAAAAACCTACAAATGATTGAATTATATAGAAGCATTATAGCTCTATCTCACCTGGACATTGTGCTCTTTTACTGCTGAAGGTATGACTTCAGATCCAAAGTCATTGGACGTGGGATATCTACACCTGTTAACAATGGGAAGAAAAAGTATCAAGACACTTTGAGAATCATCCACACAAAAACCATTTCAGCAACAAGTAGGGTCTATCCCAAAGTCACTTACCTAAGAAGCTGCAGTAGAACATCCATTCTAAAGACATATACACCCATAGATGCAATGTAGGGAGATTTCATGGCCTCTTGGGAAGACAACGGAAAGTGAGTTGTATCGACTTGCTGTAGTTTTCCAAGACAAAACCTCAATAGTTAAAAATTTATAATTATTTTGAATGCAGAGGTATTTGACAAAACCATTTTAGAGCTTTCTTACCCTAGGAGCAAAAGGCTTACTTGAAGAAGAAAAGGAGTTTGAAATGTGATGACGAGACTGGAGCCACAAAAGGCCTCTATGTATGGTTTATTACTAAACTGTGTTTAATTGTTTATAACCTTTTAAAAAAATATATATATAATTACTTTTTTGTTAGAGAATTCATTTTACATCTAAATTGGAAGCAAGCACTTGATCAAGTGGTGTTTCGCAATGTCATCTTGTTACTCTACGTGCATTACAACCTCAATTATTAAGCTACATAAGCAGTTGCCTAGGTGCCACTGGCAAAATAAGTAATGCCATCATACTACATTTGAAAACAACTAGTAGCAGCCAAACCAACAAAACTATTTTTTAAGATAACCAAAAGAACAAATCTAAGCCTTAAAATAGAAAACTTTCTGTTGTGGTTCAGTGTTAAGTCTGCTTTCTCATTATGGAGTGACCAGTTGAAGGACAAGGGACCATCCAATTACTTGTCATTGAAGCCCAACGATGGGCGAACTCATTTTTTTTAAAACTAACTTCATCAATCAAGGAAAAAAGGGAAACTAAACAACAACTATAAGGAGTAGACACATCATGCCCGCAATCCAGAAAGCAAACAAGACAACCCCCCCAAGCCTACATCAAATTATTCACAACTTCCGATGATAAAGTCACACCCAGACGAGCCAACTCATTAGCTTCCGAATTTGCCGAGCGAGGGGCCCAAGAGACCAAGTACCCATAAGACACCATAAAATGACGAATCCCGTTGGCTTTTATCCAGATAATACCATGGACAAAGAGACCCCGCAGCCCAACTAACAACTATCTTAGAATCACCGTCTAAGATACTCCAAACTCATTAGTAGCTGCAAATGGAAGAATCCATGCCCAATTCTTGGAAAGAAGATAGACAAAATTTGATGTAACTGTTTGGTTCCAATAAACTATACTTGAAGGGTCCATGTTTTGGTGATCCAAACCATTCACCACATCCTATCACAAGGTGTCCTAAAAACTGCCCCATTATCAAAATCATCTGATTTTTAATCATCCGATGTGGATAAACCAACTGGATAGCCATGATACTTGCATAGGGCATGCCATACCTTGTGGCAGACCCATAGCATCATGTAACCACCAGTTGAATGACTTATAATAGCGACGGTATGAACAACTTTAGTAGTTGCTTGCTGCAATGTTGATAATCACATAGTTACTCTACTAGGAAATGTCAGTTGATTTCTAAGATAAAATAGAGAGAGTAAGCAACTCTAACGAGGAGTCTGCATACCATGGCTTGAAGGTCAACTCCCTTGGGTTTCTCCGAAAAGTCGACGACACGACCCATATTATCTATCTTCATTAATCCACAATCAGATGCACGGCTGCCAAAGGAAAGAACAATTTGGAGTGAATTCCAAAAATCACATGTATATATCAACTAGTACCGCTTCACATATTGAGAATGCAGAGCTGAAAGAAGGATCATTCATGATTGGGACATAGGAACAACACAGGGCATAACAAACACAAATTTTTCATTTGCATGGAGTACAGATTCCAATGCATCACAAGCAACAAGCAAATGGGGTGGTAAGTTGATCAAGTCTACACAACAATTGGTGAATCTGTTCCAACAGTCGAGGTTTAGACCAACATTGGGGCAGGCTCAATTACATAGGATCCACTCCAGAAGTCACATCTACAGTAATACGAGGTATTATGGTGTGAAGAGACTCTTACCACATGTGGAATTTACAGTGGCAGTTGAATCAGAACAGCATATCTTGATTAAACTTATCTGATTCTGAATCTAAATTTCGATCCACATACTGGATTTGACAAACTGGAATCTTGGTCTAGGTCTTGGATTTGGTCAGTAATTGGAGCGGATCTTCTTTAGATGTAATCAACCTAGACTTAGCTCATTTAAACCCTGAACGCCACAGAAATTCTAGCATGAGGAGGATGTTCATATAGAAACATCAAGCTGTTTTACAATTTTACCTGTCATCCATGGGTACACATGAAACCGTAAGATCAGCACCCTTGTCAATATGTTTCTGCAGACACATTCAAACATTACCCCAGATAGACAGGATTAGCGACTATGATGAGGACAACAATGACGAGACACATTCAACTTTGATATACAAACTTCTAAATAGTATAAAAAGGGAACCAAAAAACGGAAAAGCTTAGAAATTAACATCAATTAGTTATCTTCATAAGTACAGCAATATATGGCACTCAAATGAGCGGATAAAAGATACTGAAAGGCTATTATATGTGCTATATACCTGCACCAAGTCCATGTAGTCCATTCGATAGAATTGATCACCTGACAAGATCAGTACATGTTCGATATTCTTACTCTTGTAATCCTAAATAAAGTAAAAAGGCTTCCATTAGATACCATTTGAAGAATAATTCAAGAAATAAAAGCATCACCAGAGTTTGTAAACCTTCTTTGGGCAGGATGTTTCACATGTTCTTAGATATACAGACCTCAAAAACCCAGATGAATTGTCTAACAGCATCTGCTGTGCCTTGGAACCACCGCTTGCCAGTATCGCCAGGTGTCTGAGTGGCCGCCAAGACCTATGCATCATTCAAAATTTAATATGTCCTATAAATTTATATTGAATGTAACTCTTTAGAGAGAGGAAAAAGAAAAACTAACTACTTGATCTTTATCTAACAAGAACCATGTAATAGTAACATCCCATTTTAAGATGACAAACTTGTATGATACTCCAATTCCAGATAGGTGTATGAAGCTATGTTATGATGATAATGATGCATGGTTCTAAAACCCAGGAATATGTGCACATGCATGGTATCCTGGAATCTTAGAGTATCCATCATCTTTAAGTGATCCCACCAAATGATCTGATGAACCACCATTGTTATAGCCATAACAAGCAAGAATCAAATGCATCTAGCACACAAGTTTGCAATTTATTATTTGCAAAGAAGACTTGAAACTTGAAAGTAAGAACATGAAGTAACAAACGTAGGCATCTCATCATCAATATAGGCCCAGACCCCATTTATCTGTAGGCATCTGCAAGAAGAAATAAGATGCAAAAATTTCCCTGATAAGACAACTCTTGACACTTTCAAGAATGCTTTACAAATAAACAGTAAAAAGACAAAGCAATCTCTTCAACATAAAAGATAACAAAAGCTCGACATTCAGGATCTACTGGTCAACGTTATTTTAGGAGTTAGGATCACATAGTCCATCCATCCAACCATCCATGAGATCTACCAGACCTGCATACTTAAACCAAAGGGATAACCATGAAGCAATCCAGATTTGTGATCATAAAAGTACATTCAGGGAATCACTCTATGGAAAATGTTAATGAGGACACTTAATATTTCTTGGACCAACTCACGGATATGGATGATGGATGGGTTAGGCGGGGCTGTGAGCAGACACAATACCGAGGTCCCAACCAAAGAAATGTGGGCTTCAGTCAAATCCTAAGCCCAAAAATCCTGCCTAAAAAAACCAAAGCACAGGCCCGTCTGCCTCTTCCAAAATCAGGCTTAAGTGTCAGCCTAATAGAATGAGAGTTGAATGATCCTAGCATGTCTTTTCTCATGTCTTGCAGTAAATTCAAAGTAACCGGATATAAGAAACAGGGTTCCAGCTCAGAAGTAAAGACAATTGTCTTGTAGAGAATTTCTAACAATTAAATAGATTTTTTTTCTGGATTATCGTGGGGTATCCCCACCCCACAGTGGAGGAGAGACTATCCCCATAGATACACGAAGGCACCCACAAGCCCCATGTATCAAGGTAAGCCCAAGAGAAATCGAACTCGTGACCTCTAGTCTAAATCTCAGAAGCTCAGGCCAATTGAGCTACCTGCGCGGGTTAAATATATAGATATTTGGGAGACAGGATTTCAATTATGAGATATTTTACTTGCATTACACATAAAAGTGACATCTCACATATAACTTTTGGAATACGCAAAGGAGTCATTAAGAGTTGGGAGACAGGATTTAAATGGTGAGATATTTTACTTGCATTACACACAAAAGTGACATCTCACATATAACTTTTGGAATATGCAAAGGAGACATTAAGAGTATTGCATGAGCCAGGTTTGCACTACCAGAGAATTAAAGAAACAGCCGAACCCAACTCCCCTGATGCTAGGCCCAAGACAAACCTGAGCCCAAAACCCACCCAACTTCTTTTTTCTGCATTAAGTACTTGATACATGCCTAATATGAGTGGTTAAAAAAAATCCAAACTCTCTGTATGAAGTATGAAGACAAACTGCGACAAATTCACATCTTTTAGCATCAGGAATGGTAGGATGCCCATGTAAAATGCTCACAGTGTCCAATGAAGGATGTCGAATGACATCAAAATATATGTCTACATTAACTCAAATAATTGAATAAGAGGGATTTCAAAACAATTAAATTAGAGGGATTTAACTCATTGCAGGCTATTCACATATGCAACTTAAGTGGATACTAAAGTTGGCTCTTTGAAATTGAAATCTGACATCCAGCATCTATCAATGCCCCTTTGCTAAAGTTCCATCAATATTATTTGAGTTCCTGGAGATAAGGAGGTTAATCAAGGTCATATACAAACCCAAGAATTCCATCCAATCTATCCTGGTTTTAGATTCCACTTGGCCCCTTGTGTATATAATTCTCTTCATCCCTTATGTCTCACAGAGTCACAGTCAAGGAAACATCACGACCTCAAAACAAAACGAACTCCTTTCAAGTATTGAATGTTGTAGAGTTCTCGAGATAGAGAAATATCCAAATACCATAAGATCCAGAGACCCAAATGCCCCCAAGTTACTTTTGAGAATTTGATTTGAAATTAACTTAGCAACCATCTTCATAAAACCCATCAATCTAGCAGTTTTACCTCCACAAAACCATCTCCAAAGTTGACACCATTTCCAAAGTTGTAAGTACGGGCAATGTGGCGATTGAGAGAAGCAGAGTTGAACTGCGTCAGGACAAATATCTTATTTATTCCACTATTGATGCAATTGCTCATTGGAACATCAATAAGCTTGTAGCACCCTCCAATCGGAACCTAAGAATAACACAAGATCATGTAAGAATGCAACAAAATTTTGAACATTAGATATTGAAAATAAAGGATTAAAAAACTATACAAAATGTCTAAATCAGATGATGAAAATCTAAAAGAAAATGAATCTTAAATCATACTTTAACCAACACTGTCCCATTCTCACATATACGTATTGGATAAAAAAACTCTCAATGCACCACTAAAGATTTGTATGATAAAAAATAAAGAAAAAATTATTAAGAAAGAAAATCTGCAGCGTCAATTGTGCATTTTAAAATTTGAATAGACCATACGGTTCAATATCAACGTGTGATGGATTTTATAATAAGTTGCTGGATTTAAAGCTTAGAATAACTTTTCTCATGATTATATAACAAACTACATTAAGAATGCTTCGTTATGCATAAGTAAGCAATAGGAACACAGGTTTGCAAACCTTAAAGTGGTCGTCGAAAAAAATCAGGAATAGAAAATAGAACTTTGCAAGGCTTCATTTTGTCCTCAATTTAAGAGTATGAGAAATCTCAGAATAAAGGCTGCTTATGTCTACTAAACAAGTTAATCAATCCTCTACCCATACAAAACCAAGTATAGGCAGCAAAGTGAGGTACAAAACCTTTTTTTTTTAACTTTTTCCATTAAAACCATTGACTAGAGGCAGATATAAGCCTCATGATAAAGTGAACGAGGTGCATAATGGATGTGTGTCTTCATTAGAGGCCATCAGCCAATTCCAACCAAAGGATTCCATTTGGGTTGGAAAGTAAGGCCATCTATTATTATCCACATAAATACTTTCTGATGGGAGGGATCAAAAAATTCAAAAAAACATGATTGGGCTTTTTCCCTTCCAAAGACACCTCAAGCCAAACAGTGAGAAAAACAACTCACAAAGTAAAAATCTAGTAAAAAGGTGCTAACATCACATTTAGAGTCTATAAAAATTAGAGATGCTTCCATCTGCTTATTTTCCTTTATAAAGCATTTGGAGTGAAAATTAACAAATGACACCTTAGGAAAAATTATGAGGTGTCCAATTCAGCAACCCAAAGTGAAGAATTTATTAATTCCCATGATATTCATATATTTAAATAAATATTTATTTCAAATTAAAAATGACAACTAAAAGTTAATGTAGAAATTCTCGCCCAAAACTATCAAACAGTAACTAATTTAATATTTTATCTAGATTTCAAAGAAGACAACATATTTTGTAACAATGCAAACCAATGCTAAAAATTAGTTTAAGAGAATCTTGTAAGGGCTATCAAGCACACTGATTGGCCTAAAGTCCTTAAGAGAAGAAGCACCATTTTCCTTGGGAACTAGAACTAGAAAAAGTTGCACCAAGTTCCTTAGAAAGACATCCTCTATGGTGGAAATCCTCTATGAAGACAATGACATCAAGCTTGACAATATCCCAAAAGATCTTAAAAACGGCAATGGGGTAACCATCTGGGCCCGAGGCTCTATCTTCAGTAAGGTCCCAGATGACCACCTTAATTTCTTCTTCAGAGAAAGGTCTCTCGAGATGTGAAGCATCAGAGGAGGAAATGGATCTGAATGGAAGACCTGCAACAAGCAATCTTCCCAAAAGATTGGAAGAATATGATTCTTGGAAATAACTTAGAATGGACAAGGTAATGGTTTCCTTATTTGTCACTGGAGAATCATCAATGGTGATTGATTTGATGTTGTTGACTCTTCTGTGAGCGGAGGCAATGGCATGAAAGAATTTTGAATTGTTATCACCTTCCCTGATCCACCTTTTCTCTACTTGATCTCATCTTGAACACTCTTAATTCTATATTGCTCCTGAAGATCTTGGCGAAGGAGGAGGTCATCCTTCGAAATAGAGCCAACTTGCTCACAGAGGTCACTTTGGTTGATGCCATTAAGCAGGGAAGCAAAAGCTGCAGAGAGAGAACCAAAACAAGAGTTGGGCTAATTCTTCAATTTGCCCTTTAGGAATTTCAATTTCTGATAGAGAATTTGCCCTTTAGGAATTTCAATTTCTTCAAATCTTTGAAACATTTTCCCTTAAGCCAGCAGAGCTCAAACCCGAAAGGAGGAGGGCCCCAAGACTCTTCGAAGGAATCAAGGATCAAGGGCCAGTGATCTGAGACAAGACCAGGGAAAACTGCGACATGGGAACCTGAAAACATCTCCAACCACTCTGGTGAAAAAACAAATTTGTCAATGAGGGATAGAGAAGGCCTTTCTTGACCATTAGACCACGTGAATTCGCCTCCAGAAAGAGGAAGGTACACTAAACTAATAGCAGAGATGCAGTCAAAAAATCTACTCGTTATGGAAATCATTCTAGTAATCCATGTTTTTTCATGCGGGAATCTTATAATGTTGAAATCCCCACATATGCATCACTGGTCACACCACTTACCTCTGAGAGACTGGATATCTGTCAGGAAGTTGGGCTTTCTCTGGTCATCACAAGGGTCATAGACTGAAGTTCACGTCCTTGGGTTACCGGAGAGGTGATCCTCAAGATGGATGGAAAGAGAGAACTAACCAATGTAGGCAACAAAATTTAAGAAGAAGGGGCTTGAAACAATAAAGGAAGATTAAGCTCCAAGATAGGCAAGTATGGATGTTGAATAGCAAGAGAAGATCAAAATTCCAAGTAGGCATGTAAGGATGTTGAAGAGCAAAATTAGGGTAACTTTAAGCCAACAAGATAGTAATCATTTCAGCATATATTCAAAAAGGCCAAGTGCTTCAAGTCACAAGTGAGTCCAATTAAGATTTATTGGACTTACACCTAACTCACCAAGCAACATTTGATACATGTGCTAATCATATAAGAGAAAATTAAAATGTGGTACCATATAATATTACTACATTGGCCCCGGGTTGGCCTAACCTATGCAATATGATAAATGAAACCCAAAAACCTTGACCCAATGCCAGCCTAATTCATATTTGAGCCAAAACTCAACCAACTCATCAGGATTAATATTTGAGGCCTGAAACCTGATGTGTTACTTGTGACATCCTTAGAAATATAGGTGAGCTCCATATTCAAGCATTGGACTTTTCCAATGGGACCCATGTCTATTCTCATTGGTGGCTCCACAAGGAATGCACTATAGTAACCTACAGCCAAGTGCACCAGGGAACAATACTAAAACAAATATCTATTATTTTTCTTTTATATCATTGTAAAGCACCAAAATATATTTAAAGAAATAAGTAAAATATATAATTATGGACCAATTCATATCCAAGCAAACCATAGTTGTTGAATTAATAACCAAAATCGGTGAGTAAGCGCACCGAGATTGACAAATTGGATGATTCCAGACTTGTGAATCAAGCAATCCATAATTTACAAACTGAGCTATCTAGATTATCTCATGTTAATCTATGTTAATGAACTAAACAATTCAAAAAGCAGATTATCTCATTCTACCCTCAGCAAACCAAGATCTCCACTAATATGCAATTCATGATCCTTTAACCACGAAATGCAAACTATGATGCAAGGACGCCCAGGGTCAAGGCCGGCTCATGCCCTTGGCAAAAAAGGCAATCGCCTTAGGCCTCATTGTTTAAGAAGGCCTATTTTTTAGTTATTGAATAGTATAAATGTATTTATATATTTTGGTTCAATTGTTGTTCAGTTTTGTTTCTTTTCCCTGTCACCACTCACTCGATGCCACATTTCTTTAATTTATGAAACCCAACTGTTTACATTTCAGATTGAATGGAATGGTGTTTAAATCCCTTTCTATTTTCTTTTTACTTATTACAATTACTTAGATAAACTATTACTTATCTTTGTTAGTCTATTTTTATGTTTTATTACCAAATTGTACATCAGCCATGACCGACCTCTCTTTTCTCTCATGCCTTACTTTTTCCTCTTTTATTTAGATTTCATTTCGTCGGTCTAAATTCAAATGTAGTTCTTGAAAAGAGTGTAGGATTTCAAAAGAGGAAAAAACCCTAAAGAGATTGATGTCAAAAAGGTTTCATTTTGTAAATTTTTTTTAAAACCTTGTTCTTCTCCTCAGTTGAATTTCCAAGTTGTTTTCCCTTTATTTTTGTATGATATTAATTTGTTATGATTTCATTTAAAATCTTGTTTTGAAAACGAGACTTCGGTTTTGACGGGTTTTCAAATGATAGAACAAGTCCTAGTTTCTGACATTTTGCTTGGGGTTTTCAAACCCAGGGGTCAAAATTTCAGCCTGGCCGATATAATTTCTCTCTCCTCTTTTTTTTTTTTTTAAATATCGGTATTATTTTATTATTTTATTTTTTCTGAATTAAAAAATATATAAAAAAAAAAACTGAAAAAGAAACTGCTTTTTAAAACAAAAAAATTGAAAACGTAAATATCAACTGATATCGGCCGATATTTTGACTCGGGCCATCACCGTTTTGATTTTTTTTTTTAAAAAAAAAAGATACCGATATAAAACATCTCGGCCGATATCGGACCGATATATATCCCCGATATATCGGCCATATCGGCCGAGAAATAGGCTGTATTATATCGGCGATATTAATCGGCACTGAAAACTGATATATATCGACCGATACGCGATATCTTTACCCATGTTCAAACCCATTTGCACTCAGTTTCTCGCTAAATGGGAGCCACTATACCAATTAGAATGCCAAGCATATCTGTTGAATTGAGAAACCACTGACTTTCATTAAATTTTTTTTAAACTAGTTATGTGAGTTATTATATGGTTATTACTATTTTATATTTTTTATATGTTAAGTTCTAAGTCTGTCCTTCAAATTGTATTTGTTGTCCTTTGTTTTATCGTTGTAAGACTTGAATATCTGACTTAAATGGGTTGATTTTAATTATAAATAATTAAAATTTTAATTAAATATTACTTATAACAAGTTAAATATCAAGAATGCCGCATTTACAATTTTTGTCTTAGGTCTCAACGTGTCGGTCCCAGGGTGTTTGGAGATCTTTGATGGGCCATATAGTCATCCCACTAAAATACTAAATGACACCAAATGTCAAACCCTGAAGGGTTATAAGTGTAAATAGAAGAATTCCAAAGTTACTTACAGCAGGCTCGGCTCTTGTGCTGGTGAGTGGAAAAAGGCGCGTTCCGGGACCTCCACCCAATATCACTGCAGTAACACGTTTTGGATCTGCTTGATGCTTCCTGAACACCTGAGCCTGAAACGTCTAAATAGAGAATTCAAGTTATAGAGTGAGTATAACCACAAAATAACCAAAAAAAAAAACTTGAATAGGTAAAGATCAAAAATAAAAACAGAAACAAAATTATCTCAGGCTATACAATCCAAGTAAATACAATCAGATTATAGCAAGTTGCAAGCTGTTTGTCCCTTTGGTGCAACAGATCATAATCAGTTCGGATATGTATATGAGACAGCAAGCATGACGAATATGAAATTTGAGTAGAACAATGTTTTTCTGCCTTTCCCCATAAAAAAATTCGGAGCTAATCCAAGAGACTAGTTTGTGTGTGTGTTGGGAGGGTGGGGGGCACGGCAGCAACAGGTGCAGGTGGTGGATAGAGATGAGTATGAATATATATTTTTCAATTTTGCAATAAGCTTATACTTTGGGAGAATGGCAAACATTCAACATACGAAATATTCAGAGCATTTGTGATTTGGAATAGATCAAACATACCCATATTATCACTGCATACTAATGTAAGTTAACAAATTATCCATGTTTTTCTTTCCTTCAATTGGTTGTCTATTGAAAAAAGACAAAAAGAAAGGAGGGGGAGAAGGGGAAGAACACACTGATTTCTTTCTTTCTCATTCCAACAATAGGAAAGGTGGTAAAAACAATGAAAGACAGGCTAGAACTGATCATGGCACTTCTCCCTCCAAAATGAAATGAAGGTATGCAAGAGAATATCACTTACAAGAGTATCCTTATTGATATCTGTAAGAACACAGACAGGGGCACCAGCTTTACCCTTTTCACCTCCATTTTTTAAACTCCTCTTCAACTTGGTATTCCAAACACTGCTTTTAATGCTCCCTCTCGTCCTGTCTCCCCAAATTTCACTCTCTCCATTTCCTTTGCTAACTTTTGTCAAATGGGCATTTAAAGTAAAAGTTGCATTGCAAGAGTTCATCACAGTTCTGATCATTGTCACCTTTCTACAGCTCAACTCACTAAGCCTTACAAAGAGCACTCAAAAGCCAACTTTAGGGAGAAGCAACAAAAGGGTGTCGGAACTTTAGGATAAAAATCCCAGAATCCAAATCCTATAAAGATAGGGTTGAATATGGATAGAAGAGAACTGTATGGGAGGAAGAAAGAACTCCAGACCAGTTCACCAAATTTTCTGAGGAAAGCTAGTGATGAATCTCAAGTGGGAAATTCTCAGATCCCCAAAGCCTCACACACCAAACTCCAAAAAGACTAAAAGAAGAGGCCTCTTCAGCAAAAGAAATTAAAAACAGCAGAGATACAAATTCATAGACACCCAGATCATAAAAGTTAAAAATCTTAAAGCCCAAGATCAAACAGAGCCCATTGCACTGAAATTTCACTAAAATGTCAAGTGGGTGATTAGGAAACGTTATTGGAGTGCATTCAGTTTGCCTAAAGCGGTGACACGAACAGAGGAAATGCGTGATTGTGATGGAGATGGCGGTTGGTTGATAGGCAAGTAAGCCTTTTCACTGGAAATCATGCAGAGTTCTCAGTAAAGTATGAACTATTAAATTCAAATCTCCTTCTTCCACTCATGCAAGTCTCTCATATTATGCTGTGCAGATGCTGGTATCCCACCGCTTCTGCAGAGCCGGATCTGTGATTGCTGCTCTAGCATCTCCACCCACTCTTATGGCGTTTTGCTGACCGCTGAAAGACAGACGCGACAGTGTAAGCTTTTTTTGTCTTCTCTTTTTAATAGTTTAATTTCGCTTTCATTTATTTCCCTTTCAATCTTACATTATAATTTTTGTGCTAGATTTTAGCACTTCCGTTCATTAAACTTTATTTAGTGTTTTACCACTCATGATGATGAGTTGTCAGTTGTGATCATGTACTTTCATTTATAAAATTAGTTTTTTAAATTTATCTTTTTGCAATTTGACTTTCTTGTTTGTTTTAGCATAAACAATCATGGCGAGGGAAAATATTAAAAATTAATCAAGTTCAGTACAGATACATTGAATAGTAGAATATAAGTTAAGTTGTTTCAGTCAAAAAAATAAGACACTACGTAAATTCAATGATATGAATAAGCTTTAAGCTGTATGATTGCAATCGGACACACTTAATTTTTTAATTTTTTGGGTGCTATTAATTATTTGAATGAATAAAGATGAATTAATCTTAGTTTATCTGAGATGGGCTTGAGATAATCTTCATGAAACTTGATGCTCTTCAATTTTTTGCAAAATTAAACTCATATATATAAAAAAAAATTAATCTAGAAGTCAACGTGAAAATTTTGATTTTTATAAGTCCAATAAAGAAATTCCATAAACATAGTTAGATTCCTCCAACCAGTTTAAATTGTTTATTCTTGGTTTAAATACTATATAATATACAATATATGTAGATGATCAAGTGAATCACACAAAGAACATAAGCTATAGTCCAAACATTTGAAGAGTTTATTTCTCAAAAGATCCAGTCATTTTTATAAAAATATAATATACCTTAAAAACAATATTTACCTAAATGCTTAGTCTTAGACATACTGTGCAATAAATAGAATAAATAAATATGAAATCATATAAATATTACACTTTCTGAAACTCAATTCTTCAGTCAACCTGAACCTTGATTTTCAAAGTTAACATGCATAATATTTTTGTCATTGAACAGTTTAGCGCTTGTTGTGTATATTTGGTTAAGTTTCAGAAAGTAATTTATCAAAATTAATTAGCATTTAAGTTGTTAAATATAAACTTAATATGTCAATAGTAAATAAATAAGAAAGTATTATAATAATGATGATATACTTCAGATATTGTAATAGCTTGGCTCAATTATTATATCTGTCATATTTATTAACTTTATATTTAGAATTGGTATATAGTTGTAATTGAAATTATAAAGGTTGTAATTCTAAGACATATGAAAATAATATAATTATAACATTAGATCAAAAGTTGTGAATTCAATTTCCTCCACAGCAACTTCATGTATGAGATTTATAGATGATTCATTTTCAATTAGGTATTCTAATGTTATAGCATATATAATTTGAGTAGTCACTATCACAATTTGAAAAATAAATAAAGTAGAAGAGAAACTGTCATAATTAAAATTTTAATAATTATTTTAAGCTTAAAATAAATAAATTATTTTGAAATTTATTGATATAGCATATGATGATTCCGATCATAATATAGCACTATAACAGTGAAGGACAATGGCTTTTTTTTAATCTATGGATTTAATTTGTACCTTCACTGAAGATACTTTCCAATGATTAAAAAACAAATAATTAAAAATGAACACATTTTTCAATAGACTCATTAGTAAAGGAGAAGGTAGGGCCGGCTGAAGCCCTAAGAAAAAGCTGTCGCGTTAGTGGGGGTCTAAAATTAAAAAAAAAAATAGATAAATTTTTTTATATATTAATTAAAGCTTTAACTAAATATTATTTATAATAATATATTAAATATAAAAAAAAAATATTTCACCTTAAGACTTAATTTGTGTCAATATGGCCCGGAAGAAGGAGCATTGAATCCCTGGGTGATTTAGCAGAAGCAAACACGATCAATTTGCATCTCTATCAAGGGTTATCAAGTGTACCCCACACCCACTTTGCCACATGGTGGGCCCCATCTAAATATGAAAATGGTGATATTTATAGCCAATCAACGTGGTGGATCTGATGTAAGTGAGATCTGTATTCTGCATGATTAACATTGACATTAATGCGGTTAATGAATCATTAAGATGGAAAATCAGAAAATGATGAAATTGGTGAATCTGTTTTCCACTGCAACTCGCTTTCAGTCCTCCGACAGATGCAGACGGCTTTCATTGGACTTTGTGACCAAATGGACGGCTGAGGTTGCGTTCGCCTGCGTCCCTTTCTTTAGAAGACACGTGACCCTACGTGTCATCCTCTGTATCGAGCCAGGGAAACTCGCTCCGGCGTCGCCACTTGCGAGAGACACTTCATTGTGGAGGTCCACTTAGTTGAGGGCTACGATGAGGAGCTCAGCTTGGATGGTGACTTAACCTGTGATCACTGTGCCTCAAATGATATACAAAAATCTAGATTTTGGACATCTAAAGATATCTCAGTGATACAGATCAATCAGTTAAAAAAGATTCGATCGATTTATTTATTAATTTATTTAAAAATAAATAAATATCGATGGTTGACGTAGTGGATATCTCGGCTGATGAGATGATCGATCTAAATATCGGTCGATATTTAAAATATTTATGAATATTTATATTTTAAAAAACAGCATTTTTAATTTTTTTTAAAATGATTTTTCAAACGAAAAAGCTAAAATTTTAAAAAAAAAAATTGAAGAAAGAGAAAAATCGCCCAATCTCAGTTCAGCTAATTTTTCTACCTCTGGTTCTTTGTGCAAGCACCATTTCATGCATTATTCAACTGCCCAGCGAACTTTTGCTCAGTCTTTTCTCTTTACTTTTTAGGGCCTCCGGAAAAATGACATGAAATGGAGAAAGTATGATTTCACTTCTTTTTATTATTTTGATTTAATAATATCAAACTTTAAAATTAATTTTAATAAGTAAAAGGTTGATATCATAGACAAGTTCAAAATTTAAAAGAATTAGAGTGATAGTTAAAAATTTATTTTCAGAAGTAAGAGTTCTGAATTAAATTTTTATTGTATTCTAAATGATTACTTCTCGTAGAATTAGCTAGTGTATGAATAGAGATACTTCTAATTACCTTGAGTGAATACTTTGGACATAAGAAAAAAGTATTTTATGTCAATTTTTTAAATTTATTTTCAACTTCAACATAGTTATTAAAAATAAAATTATTTTTAAACTACTTCTCTTTCCATTTTCTTAGGAAAATAAAAATTCCCCATCTTTGTTTGTCCAAATTTCCGAAAGCCTGCAATTTGACGAAGAACCGAATGTGTGGCCATTGATCAAATCTGGGTTCGCTGAATGGATAGATATGCACCATGTGTTAAGGGCTTATGTTAACAAGGAATTTGGGCTGGGAAATTGAATCATCTGGCAGCCGTTGGATCAATCAATAATGCCTGTGTGGAATTTAAGCATGTTTTGTTCATTGGGTATAGCTGGATTAAAATCGAATTGGCGGGGATGTGGGGCTATGTGGGGGTCCAAATGGGTCTATTAAAGACGTGAGATGATGTATGGTTAGATGGTTTTTCCTGTGGCCCAACTGGGGTCCGTTGAATGTGTGCATATGACCCAGGTTGCTGGTTTAGACGGCCCAGATGGGTTCTAAGGTTGATTTCTAGGCCTACTAGGTTCCTAGTTTGAGCACATTGTAGCCTGTAATGATGTGATATGAAGGTGAGACTCGTTGATAGTTTGATATGAGATCTAGTCACACGAGGACAATTTGAGTAACTTCCTAGAGTAATCGGGTATGGTAAAGGGGTGAAATTTGGGTCGCGTTTTAATTTGACCCGTATAATTTGACCTGAGAAATCAAGTGGATTTAGTTTTATATCTTTAAAATTAGGGTTGGGTTAGGTGGAAAAAAAAACTCGATTTAAATTTGGGTCAGATTAAATCAAGCTTTTAAAAATTGACCCGACCCAACCTGACCAACTCAAAAAATTTAATATAGCATTCGAATTAAGTCAGGCCGATAATTCGGGCCAACACTCGGGTTGAGTAATTCGGGTGAGCAATTCATATCGAGTCAAGTTAGGTTCAATAATTTTTTATATAGATTGAATTAGATTTATTAAAAAAATAAAACCTCGCCCTGGCCCAACCTACCTGGGGTTCAGCCCTAGTAATTCTATAATCGGGTCTTAATGGCAAATATTTTATTTTGAATACTTACGTTCAAGTCTTGTAGCACGTGCTTTAAGAGCTTGAAGTAGGGTTTGGTTACATCTGGTTTGAGCGTTTAAAGCCGGGTGCAGCAATATCTGGGCTGACTTTTGTAAGGCTAGAAGACCGAGCGTTTATCAATTTTTTGTCTTTCAAATATCGTCATATTCAAAGCAGGGGTCGAAATCTCGGCCCATACGGTGAGTATTAGCAGAGATATCTCGAGATTTTCATAGTTAAGATGCGTATCAGCCAGAGACAGAAAAGTTCTGCCGATACGGCTTAATATCAGCGTGGACCCAGTCGATATCGGACGAATATCAACTGATATTTGAAATATCGGCCGATATTTACATTTTTTAAATTTTTTTAAAACAACCTTTTTTTTCAAATGATTTTTTTTTTTAAAAAAAAACCACTGAGATTTTCAAAAAAAAAAAAAGAGAGAAGAGAGAAAAATCTCGGCCGAGATCCATTTCCCGAATTTTCGGCCCCTAATTCAAAGCCACACACCGTCTTTCTTAGATGTTGTCTTCCCTATGTATTTCCCTAACACGGGTAACCAGGGTGTAAATATCGGCCGATACAAAATGTATCAGCCGATGTGATATGGGTTTTCAATGCCTTATCATATCGGCCGATAAGTATTGTATTGGTCGTACATGATAGTTCTCGTCCGATATGTCCGATATATCGGTGATATATATCAGTCCGATATCCATAATATCGGTCTTTTTATAAAAAAAAGTCAAAACGGTGGTGGACCCGAGTAGATATCTTGGCCGATATTTTCGTTTCAATTTTTTTTTAAAAAGCTTCCTTTTGAATTTTTTATTTATTTTTTAATTCAGAAAAAAATAAAAAAATACTAATATTTTAAAAAAAATACAAAAGAGGAGAGGGAATTTTATTAGCCAATATTTGCAAATCGGCCGATATCTCGGTCTTGCCGAGATATGCACCCCAAACTGGTAACGTCATTCAAAACAAATTGGTGGGTGTTGATAGGGATGGCCTCCACCCAGGCCACAGCTCGTGTCGGTCTGAGTTTTCCAGACAGTCCGCCGCACAGTTGGCTTCTCGGAGGCAGAAAACATATCTTCGGCTCGGAATGTGTAACTCCTTGGATTTGCATATTTCGTTATTTGGTTTGAATTTTAGAAATCATGGGCGCATACACATGACAGCTTTGCATGTGATTTACATGTGAGATTCACATTCAACTTGGTCGACAACAAAATTCAGTTTGTAATAATGTGTTCAAGGTTTGCATTCAGTAGAAAAAAAAAAGGTTAAAGGCAATGTCATCAAACCCGACTTGACCCGTGGGTCAACTGTGACTTGGTTGAAATACGGGTTGGGTCATTTTAAGACCTTTCTAGATTAAAAATCTTTAAAAACTCTCAGCGACCTGCGGGTCAACTCAGTTTTTCTAATAAATTTTTCTAATAAATGTGACCTTTGGCCCTTAAAAACCCTTGATTTTTTTAAGTGAAGAAAATAAAGACAAAGATTTTGATTCTTTTGAAAATATGATTTTTGGATTATTAATTTTAGTATTTACAATTGGATTTGTGAGAAGAAAAAATATATTTATGAAATATAACTTTAGTTAATAATTTAATATTATTTATAATATTATATTAATAGCACGGATTTGACCGGATTTGACTATGGGTCAACTTGATTGAATCTTATTTAACCCACTCTTACTCCAAGACGGGTCGCTCTACGGACCGAGTTTTAAAATATTGGTTAAAGGTATTAATAATATCAAGAACAAGGAAAGAGAGTGCCAATAAAGAAGTAGAATAATTAGGGTCTATTGGAGTGATCATTTTGATCGATGAGAATAGGCAAAATAGATGCAAGTCATTTTCTTCTATTTTATCTCAAGCTATTTTATTCAATTTTTTTTATAATAAAGTGTTTAGATTTTTTAAAACACTTGATTAATCCTCGAGGTATATGCGAGCCTCCCTATCCACACATACTGGATGACTCTAAAAAAAGTGGCTCTTTGAAGTGAAGTAGGAATCAAACTCAGAATTTCTTCTTGAGGTGATTAGAAAGACCAAAGGAAGCAAGCTAATGAATGGGGCTTCTTCTAACATGATTTCTTAATATAGGCTAAATAAATAGAAATTAGGATTTTTTGAAATTTAGGAAAGAAAACTCATGCTTATAGATCCATGTAATGAGTTATTGTTTTCTAAACAATAACTGAAATATGAGATATTGGAATTTTATATGTTTGAAAAGAGAGATACGTGAATATCACAAAATATCAAGTTTATAGTAAAAACTCAATTTTTTTACTAACCCGAAATGTTAGTTAAAAATTTTAAATTTTAAAAAATACAAAAATATCAAATTTTACCAAAATTTAAGCTATTGAAGATTTTTTCATGAACACTGAGTCCCTTCCCTAGGGCCAGTGGAGACGTTTTCTGCCTTGGATTGATACTTTTGATTGTGAAACCGTCTATTTTGCAAGCTTTTGGAGCCGTTTAGTTCTCAGAATGAACTCTTGAGAATAAAATATTTAAATGGCTGCATCATCTAAGCAGTAGAGACTAGAGAGAAAGAAGAATATGAAATTAGGGCTCCAACTCGAGTGTGTTCAGTCAGATTCTGAGCTGGCCCAAGGCCAAACTTGAACTCGGGTTAATCCAAATTACTCAAACTCAAGTCTAGACCGAATTGTATATTTAGATCCTGAGTCCGATTTCAAGCCCGAAATGTGTGTGTGGGCTTCTATAGGCATAAAATAGAATTTAGGGTCCAACATTTAAGGGCCGCAACTGAAGTGGGCTGTGACGGGCTTTGGCCTGTAGGAGCCCCAGCCTGATTTGTTATTTCAGGCAGGTTCAAAAATCAGCCTCAAGCCGATACAGGCCAATGTCAGCAGTGTAACGTTATCGCTCCAACTTTTTAGTCAGTCAAAAAAAAAAAAATACAAGAAAAAAAAAAATGAAAACTCATTTTTAATAATTCAGGTTTAAAACCTCGGACATTTTGATGCAACATCGGACCATCGAAGGCCCAATTTGGATATGAATGTAATGTATACCAAAAATTTGAAAAAGGGCCCAAGATTGTTTAAATGAAAAAAAAATCCTAATTATGTAAATCACAACATAACATCTTTTTTGAAGTCTCTAAATATCCAGAATGCCCTTATTCAAAATTTTCCTGTAAAAGCCTCAAATGGATAAATAAAATAAATCATATACATCCACATTAATCTCCACAACTCTCAAATGTTTACATACTTACGTGCATTCAAGTCTATCTTATATTGTTAGTAAACAATTTTTTCCAAAAAAAAAATTCTTATTTTTTTAATATTATTAAAAAAATCAATCAAACACTGGCTGACAAAACTTCGATAGACTCTCCGGAGAAAGTTAGCTGCTACAAATGATAGAGTAGGAAGAAGATGAGGGAAGATGAGTCAAAGAAAACCCTAAAACCATGGTTGCTAGCCCCAAACTAGGACTTACAAAATGGGCAACGAGGGCCACGTTCTTGCCCAACATTAGGCCAAGATATCACTGATTCACTGATATATGGCCAGAGTGGCAAATCCCTACACATATTGGCCTATGCTTATAGGCCAATATGTATTCACATCTGTACCATTTCTTGGCACCAAAGAAACCCAAATACTTTCCTCTTCCTCTGCTTCAAGATCTTCCAATAACTCTGAAATCCCCAACTTGAGACTACTCTTCGTCTTCTTCCTTGATTCACCTTCCTTCAACATTATCCTCACACCATGGGGCAAGTGAACAAATGTTCCTGCAAATTCCCTCATCAACTGCATTTATGAACACATCAAACTTCACGTACATGTCTCTGTTTATATTTATCCCATCCACAACCAAAACTTCCTCCTCTTCTTCTTTCTCTTTCTTGCTTCTGTACCTCTTAGGTCTGAGAACCTTGGTTCTTATGGTGGTGTCAAGGGTCCTTCCATCCGGGCCGAAGTTTGGGATTTCTCTCTCTCTGCTTCAATATGTGAAGGGCGATTTTGGGTGGGATGGATGGTTTGGGTCTGGCATTGAGCCATGGAAGATCGGCTTCTACGTAGATGTATGGAAGCCTATCAAAGTCGAGGCAATTGCTGAGCTTGACTCGGACGAGTTGGGCGTTCTCGTCGTGGAAGTAGAAGTAGGTGTCCAGCCAGGCCGGGTCGACGATTTCAGGAATGTCGTCTCTTAGCCTCCTCCAAATGGTCCAGAGCCGGTCTATGTTTGCATGATGGGCATAGAAAATTGGGTCGCGGGCGGCGGAGTAGAAGGAACCCATTGTCTCTCTCTCAGGCTGGAGGTTGCTTCCAACCCATGTGTGCAGAACTGCAGAGTATTGTGCGGTGCAGATTCAATGGTTCCTTTGCTATAACAGTTGCCCTCTTCTCTTGCAGTACGCTTACAACCCATGAAGATCTCCACCTTCGTTGCACCAGATACTATCTGATGGTACATGAAAACAAGGTTGGTTGCTATCTGCTCGTCAGAGCTAAGCTGAGTCTCAACACCACTGAAGCTGATATCTGCCACGTGGGGAGGGAAATGCCCGTACAATACTTCCATGGCTTCTATGGTCACGGTACTTTGATAGGCTCCTATATCTTCCATGGCTCAATGCCAGACCCAAACCGAGATAGAAAATTCAAACTTCGGCCCGGATGGCAGGACCCTTGACCACCATAAGAACCAAGGTTCTCAAACCTAAGAGGTGTAGAAGCAAGAAAGAGAGAAGAAGAGGAGGAAGTTTTGGTTGTGTATGGGATCAATATGAACAGAGACGTACGTGAAGTTTGATGTGTTCATAAAGGCAGTTGATGATACTAGTATAGGGCCAATGTCGAGGGAATTTGCAGGAACAGTTGTTCACTTGCCCTGAAGATTAAGGTTGAAGGAAGGTGAATCAAGGAAGAGTACTCTCAAGTTGGGGATTTCAGAATTATTGGAATATCTTGAAGCAGAGGAAGAGGAAAGTATTTGGGTTTCTTTGGTGCCAACTGCCAAGAAATGCCACAGGTGAATCCCTATATAGTACTGAGTCCTGACCATATTTTTAACCCAGAGATATAGTAACAATAGGATTTTCATTTTTTTACTATTTCATTATTACTTTTCTCTATTTTTTAAAACAAACAAAAATATCCTACTGTTGCCATATATTAGTTGAAAAACGATCGATAGACACCATGTATTGGCTGGTATTTATTATTAACCTTTTTTAAAGGGTAGTGATTTTTGCTTCCACTGCACACCAAATTTAAACAAAAATTTCAAATTTGTCTTTACTTCTAAGAAAAGAGGAAAAGGCATGGAACGAGGGAACGTTGGACAAAATTGATTTTTTTTTTTTTAATTTGATGCACTATGAGAAAAATTTGTGATGCTGAAAATCACAACCTTTTTAAATCCTTGCTTTCTCCAGTATCCAGAGTTATGGACCAAGCAGGGGATTTCGTATTGGCCGATTTATCTAATATATATCGTCGATATTGTTTGATATTGATGGTTTAATTTTATAAAAAAATTAAGAAAGAGATTTCACGACCGCCTTTGAATATATTATTTTATATGCTAGATTCAAATCCAACTTTGAAAAATTCTCACCATTAAGATATAAAAATTTTATTCACTAATCCAAATTTAATTATAAAATTAAAACAGTTTAACAACTTGTAAAATTTTACAGCCATTCATCATTGGACCCACATGAGATACTAGGTCCCTCCTTCTAACAAGACTATCAAACCACCCTCATGGTATATTTGTGTTTTTAGTTTAAAATAAATTTTCAATGAAAATTATTTTTGCACAAAAACTAAGGCAGTTTTTATGAAAATAAAGTGATTTTTCAATTATTTTTTATTTTTAAATTTGCTTTTCATTTAAAATGTGCATTGATACATAAGAAAAGTTAGATTTTCTTACCTAAGAGGTCATATCCGAAAAAATCATTTTCCTTAAAGAGTAGTTAGGAAAATTGTTTTTTCTCTATTTTCTAATGCGCAGAAACACACAAACATATCCTTGACTCAAACGAGTGAGCATACGCAGAATGCAGTCTTTACACTTGTGTCAAATACGTAGGCTTTTTTTTTTGGATAATAATGTGACTTCGTACGGGAGATGAGATTAATTTGAACATATATAAACCTCCCACTCCACGCACTCTAGTTAAATTTATGGGGGTGGCCCGTTGAGTTGAATGTGAGTAGAACTCAAAACCCCACTTTATGGGGTGGACTTCTTGAGTGTGGGACTAACTCCTTGGAGTTAAATTATTTGTCATCTTGTGGTTAATTTGTAATTTAAATTTTATAGCTTTTTTAATTAGAGATTGAAAATGTATTAGTTTGATAAAAAAGAAAAACCATTTTTTCGTTTTATATATACATCACTGTTCAAAAATGAGAAATGTTCCTATATAAAAATTTCCCGTGTCCATGACACTAGGCTTCTCTCTCTCTGCTTTAGATTTCTACATTTTGTAGGTGTATTCAGTAATGTAATCTACATTATAACAATCATATACATATGTTTAACAATTAATAATAATTGCTAATATTAAAGTATCTTCTATTGATTAGGTCAATCAGACTATGTTTCTTAAATTTCTCAAATAGTGATTATTTTAAATTATCTCTTTTGTCCCTAAACAATTGTGTCTTTTTTAGGTTTATTAAGGTTGATTTGAATAATTTATATTTATATGTGAAGAATGAAACTATATTTTTTACCTATTAATTTAATTTATTAGAAAAACAAGATCAAAGGATCACAAAACTCAAAAATATATATAGACTAAGCCCTCATTGAAATATATCCAAATCTGGAGTGAAAAGATTGGTGTTCTAATAACCATCGTTGAAAGATACAGAATTACAGATGCACTCTAATTAAGATGGCTATGTGTTGCTTGGCAGTAGATGGTGGTTACCCATTACGCTGTATATTGCCGTTTGATTAGCCGCCTGTAATGCTATTCTACTGTCCTCTATTGCTTGTCTGATGAAAACCTCAGCTATTTTCTCTCCGTCTTTTCCACTCGAAGTTGTAGGTTTGCCCTACTGGCAGCTCTATCCCTCTCATCTCGAGTTGAATTGCATGGTTTCAAGTAGTTTTTTTGGGCTTTGCTCTTAGTTGTTTTGCTTGATTGGACCCGTGTTGTGGGCTTTAGTTATTCATATTTTTTGGTGATGTTTTTAGTATGTACAGATTTTGTTCTATCGCTGTTTAACTTGGAGGCTTTGAGTCTTTTATTGTTTTTTCTTAGGCATTCACCCCCTTGTTTTGAATGAATACTGAGCTTCTGTTAAAAATGAAAAAGAAAAAAGATGGTATTGTGTTATTGCGAATAATGCAAATAGAAGTTCATGGGTCTAACATATAAAACCGTGCATTGACCGAATACGATAACGTGTAAGTATGATAAACTTTATATATAGAGTAAAAAATAAGTGGAATGCTATAGATAGGTCACTTGGAGAGCTAAATTTTAGGTTCATACATATTTAATTTGATTATTATTATTCAATGTAACCCATCTATTAACCTCTTTCAACCCCACCTATAACTCAACTATTTTTTAATTTGAATCAATCAATTTTGATTGAGTTAAATTTGATCACGAGTCAACTCGTGTAATTAAGTAGATAATTGAATATATATTTTTTGATATGTTACAAGTAAATAGGCATTTATAAAAGTAATTTTACAATACTATTATATAATCACCATAAAATATGATTTTAAATAATCATCAAATAATGATATATAATATTTAGGTAATTCAAGCAGATCGAACTAGAAAAGACATGACTCCAACCTTATTCAAATTAGAAAGGAACAACTCTAACTCAAGTTACACTTCCAATTATAACTTATCTAAATTCTAGGGCTAAAATCAGGTTAGGTCAAGTTTCTTAAAACCCAATCTGAACCGAGTTAATATTTATAGAACTCGACCCAACTCGATTCGAAATTCTAGACCTGGCATGACCCGAATTCTAACACAGCCCTGTATTCTGAACCCATTTTAGCCTAATGTTAGTTGGGTCGGGTTGGGTTAACTAGTAAATTTCCAACCCGACCCGATCCAAATTTAATAAGGATTTTTGTCTTCTCAATCCGACCCGACCTACTGGCCCGACTCATATGACCCTACCAGAGTTTCACCCCTGCTAAATTCTAAACTAACATATGACCACATATGAACATAATAACGATAATGCCCTACATACTACATCATGCATGATTTTAACTTTTAAGTTATCTAAGGCTCTAAGCTAACATATGATCACATGTGAACATCACTATATTATGCATGTGTATCTCATGATTATTTTTAATTTCAATTAATATATTTCGTGCAATCACAGTTTCCTATCACAAATTTACAATCCAATGTCGGATAATACGGACTTAAACTGAAAATAGTTAGGGTCATAAGTAGGTTGGTTTTGAGTTTTAACCCAAGATTTTTTTCGTCAGATCAAATCAGCCGGAAAAAACTCAAGACCTGAGACCTGAGCCAAAATATTTTGTATAATATATAATATTAATATAGAGTTACATAAAGACTTTCGTAAATTTATTTGTTTATCTCATACAATTATATTCTATTTCTTTTATTTTGGATTTTTTGTTTTCAATTTTGTGAGAGCTTTTATTTTATTTTCATTTTTAAGTTTATCATAGATTGTTTTTGTCTCTATAGTTGAAGGTTTTGTTTTGATAATTTATTAAAAATGTGAACTTCTGGAATCTGATTCATAGATCTTTAGTATTTTTTCTCAGTTAGAATTAATTTCCAAAAAGCAAGTATTTTGAATAGCATAAGTAGGGTCGAATCTAAGTTAAAAAATCATAATGTTAAATTGAATTAACATAAGCCCTAACTTACAGTCCTGCTAATGAGATATCAAAGAAGTGATGGGCATCTGAAAAGATGGCAGCAAGGAGTCCCAAACATGGGATACTTCACCATTGCTGATCCAAATCCAAGTATTGGACACTACCAACTGACAGGGCCACCTATGGTCATACTCGGTGTAGGCCGCTGCCTAGAATTTTCAAAATAGGTTTAAAAATTAATATGCATTAAGGCTCTTAAGATTTTAGTACCTCTGCAGTTGAGACTTATCTTAACAATTTTGCCTCGAGTCCTTAAGATTTTAGAGTATCTCAGAAGCTGGCAGTGTCAACCGACATTCCAAAATCCAAAACAACTGGCATATAAACCTGGACATTTTTTGTACCGAGTCTTATAGGAAAGAAATTGTGTTCCATTTTTTATACTATTAATTATCATTTTTAGATTTTTTTATTATTAATTTGTGGAATTAATCTCACTTTAACTGGAGATACATATGCTGTACTTCAAAAATTGATTTTTTTGGTGTCATGGAAATCCAAAAAAATCAATTTAAGACATAAAAATTCATTTTTATGTCTTGATAGGTACGAAAGTGTCTTCCATTTTCCTTACCTTTAATTATCACGCTTTGACTCTCTGCTTTTAGATATGTACACAAAAGGACATCAAGACTAAGAAGGGCAACTATTCACTTAAAATTACTCTTTCCGTTCTATTTTATTTATTTTATTTAAAATATTTGTATTTTTTAAGAAACTCTCTATATAAGACTAGCACTCTATATGATCTCATTAATTTTCAACATACTTTATACTACTCCAATACAAATAAGATAACTATTTTGGGAGCAATTCTAAAATTCATATAGGACAACTAATTTGAGATAGATAGAGTGTTATTTAAGATTTCCTGCACTTACTCTCTCATGCTTATTTGTTATCAAAATTTATTAAATTTTCATTGATATGTTTTTTTCACACAAAACAAAAATATTATATTTTAAATATGGGATAAAAGAGACCCATAATAATTACAACAAGAAAAACAACAACTATGTCATATTCCATTACCAATCGAAACTACCCATCTATAATATCCTTTAAATTCAATGTACAATTTCAATGAAACTTTTATTTTTTATATTACACTTCTTTTTTTGTAATTTCATACATTTAATTTAAGGTGTCCTATCCTAACACAGGAATAATCTTTTAAGAAACACGGGTTTTCAGACTTCTCACTTTGTCCCCATCTGTTCGTAAGAAAATTTGTAAAAGTCAAACATTCAGAACTCTGTATACTGACCGGATCGCTTTTTTTTTTAACTACTATATCACGACCCGAGACAACTCAACAAGATATTGTCCTCTTTGGGCTACATGCCCTCAAGGTTTTGCTTTGTGCCCAGCCCACAAGGCCAGGCCCAAAAGGCCTCTTATTGAGGTGTGCCGCTCTCCTCTCTTTTAACCCCCACATCCCTCAACTGCTTGGGCAACGTGTGACTTTTTCCCACATGCCCAGCGACAGCTGGGTGGGTGTTACAATCCAGCCCCCTTAAGACCAGAGCCGTCCTCGGCTCTGTCACGTCACACTGATAAGGGATCTACATAGAGAACACAACACAGAAGAGTAGAGAGCCCACACAGGCTGAGAGTGGAACCATGCTCTGATATAAATTGTCACGACCCTGACCTAACTCAACAAGATATTGTCCTCTTTAGGCCACATGCCCTCAAGGTTTTGCTTTGGACCTAGCCCACAAGGCCAGGTCCAAAGGCCTCTTATTGAGGTGTGCTGCTCTCCTCTCTTTTAACCCCCAGCATCCTTAACTGCCTGGGCGATGTGGGACTTTTCCCATATACCCAGCAAAGCTGGGTGGGTGTAGGTGTTACATACTATCTCACGCAAGTGAGTTAAACCACTACTCCTCAATCTTTGTCAAATGTCAACCATAAAAATATATCACTAATAGCTACAATCAAGGCCGGTCTAACCATGAGGCAAGTTAGGCCTCCGCCTTAGGCCTCGTTTAAAAAAAGGCCCAATGTTGGTTTCACGTTGGAGATAGCTTTCAGTTTTGGACTTTACTATTTTGTGCTCAGATTTATTTGTGGGGTAAATTTGAAGGACTCTTCTCTAATTTAATTAAATTGGAGATTTTAGATTGTTGTTTCAGCCCCTTGAAACAATATCAATTTTTTTCCTTTTTCCACCTAATCTGGTCAAATGCCAACCATTACTTGTGTTAAGCCGAACTTAAGGTGCAGATGTTTTAATTCCTTTGTCTTTTGATTACTTTATTTATTCTTTTAATTCATTTGTCTTTTGATTACTTTTTTAATTCATTTATTTATTCTTTTATTTGGTGAATGGTGATTGATACTAGATTGGTAATACCGTAATCAAAATATTGAAACAATAGAGTTTTGAGATTTGGATATTTAAATATTGGTAGAATAATAATTGCTTACGAGTTTGAAATGGCGTAGAAATGTTAAAAATGTTTGGATGTACTAGAATTGCTAGAATAATAGTTAAAGATATTATTTAAAATGTCCTATAAATGGATGAAGAATTAAAAAAAAAATTATTATAAATCATCATTCTCTTTAGAGATAATGAAAATATAAATAGTGTCCCATCCAAATTCAATGACAAAATATAAATGAAGAAATCATTTTCAGTTTAAGCTTAGTTAGATATTTGAACCAGCCATCTATAAAAAATTTAGATAATTTTTTATACTATATAAATTAAAAATTTAATTAAATATTATTTATAACAATATATTAAATATAAAGAAGCAATCGTTTAAACTTTTTTCCGTTGGACCTAACTTGTCTGTTGGCGCCCCTGGCTACAATGATTACCTTACTATCCATTACCGCCAGCTTTAAATTCTTGAATCCTCGGGTGAGCCGAATCTCTATTTTCATTTATGAAGCTACTTTTTTCAAATTCAAATTTTAATAAATGTAAAGTGTTAATTATGCACTTCTTTCGTCATCATATTAAATATATATTAAAGGCTGAATTTAGTTTGGTTCAGCGAGCTACATATTGGTGCGTACTCGTCAGTGGCTGGTAGACAGGTAGGTGCCAGTACGCTATTTGTCGTGGCTTTTGACTGGTACACTGCTAAGTACGCTACGTCTGGGCTGGTGATTGGTGAGCGCTACTCGTCGGTGAGTGGTGCGTGGTGAGTGGTGCGGGGCGAGTGGTTGGACAGGTTACTGTCTACGACAAATGGACCACCACAATTAAAATTTCCAGGGATAGTCTTTTTAAATATTAAATGCGATGTTTGTTGAACAAAAATATAGATCGATATTATTTTTTTATATCAAACCATAATATCTTATATTATATTACAAGTAAAGGTGTGCCATTGTTGCCGGTAAGATATATATCAAGGTAAAAGTGTATATATAAATTCTGTATAATCATTGTCATGATGATATTTTTAAAAAATTATTTTTTTATCAGTAAAATATAATTATTGTGTTTAAAACACATTTTTACCAGCACGATGATTGTTTCTTATAAATTTTTGATAAAATCACATTAAAAACATGATAAATACTAATATCAGTGATAATGACTTGATAAATTGTCAGTAAATTTCTGTTAAATTCCTTATTATCATATGTATTTTATTAATATTTTTATTTATTCTATTTTTATTATTTTTAAATATTATAATTCCTATGAGATTTTCCCGTTAAATACTCGGTAAAAATTGAGAATTTGAAAATATCCCATTATTACCAATCGCCGTTAATATTTCGAGAACGGTAGTTTGTGACATTGACTCCAATGAACTCATGAGAATTGGCTTGACGGTCAAGAGCTTACTTTAGATATGACAGGTTTTAGGTTCAAGTCATTCTCAATACAAAAGTGTCACTCCCCTTATTGTTACCCAGATCGATCGAAGCGAAGCGAAAATGCGTTGCATCTTTGATCAGTCAATTTTACGTGGAAGGGTAGGTTCTACTCCAAATTTGAAATGCGTTGTCTGCTGGTAGATTTCGGTAAGTGTCTGTATGCCGAGCCACGATAAAAATATATTACTAACAGCTACAATCAAGGCCGTTCTAACCATGAGGCAAGTCAGGCCGGTGCCTTAGGCCTCATTTAAAAAAAGGCTCACTGTTGGTTTCACGTTGGAGATAGGTTTCAGTTTTGGACTTTTACCATTTTGAGCTCAGATTTATTTGTGGGGTAAATTTGAAAGACCCTTCTCTAATTTAATTAAATTGGAGATTTTAGATTGTTGAAACAATATCAATTTTTCTCCTTTTCCCACCTAATCTGATCCAACGTCAACCATTACTTGTGTTAGCCGAACTTAGGGTGCAGATTTTTTAATTCCTTTTGTCTTTTGATTACTTTATTTATTCTTTTAATTCATTTGTCTTTTGATTATTTTTTTAATTTAGTTATTTATTATTTTATTTGGTGAATGGTGATTGATACTAGATTGATAATACCGTAATGGAAATATTGAAACAATAGAGTTTTGAAGTTTGGATATTTGAATATTGGTAGAATAATAATTGCTTACGAGCTTGAAATGGTATTAAATGCTGAAAATGTTTGGATATGCTAGAATTGTTAGAATAATAGTTAAAGATATTATTTGAAATGACTTATAAACAATGCAGTCGAATGGATAAAGAATTGAAAAAAAAAATGATTGTAAATCATCATTCTAAAATATAAATAGTCTCCCATCCAAACTCAATGACAAAATATAAGTGAAGAATTATTTTCAGTTTAAACTTAGTTGAATATTTGAACCAGAGATCTATAACAATTTTATGTATTATATAAAATTAAAATTTTAATTAAATTTTATTTATAATAATATATTAAATATCAAAAAGACACTATTTAAAATTTTCCTTTACACCTCAATTTAATGATTACATTACTTTCCAACTTCCAGCTTTAAATTCTTGAATCCTCGGGTGAACCAAATCTCTATTTCCATTTATGAAGCTATTTTTCTAAATTCAAATTTTAATAAATGTTAATTATGCACTTCTTTCGTTATCATATTAAATATATATTAAAGGCTGGATTTAGTTTGGTTCAGCGAGCTACACGTCAGGTGGCTGGTGAGTGGTTACCGGTGCGTACTCGTCAGTGGCTGGGAGACAGGTACGTGCTAGTACGCTATTTGTCGTGGCTGTTGACTGGTACACACAAGTACGCTACGTCTCCGCTGGTGATTGGTGCGCGCTACTCGTCGGTGCGTGGTGCGTGGTGAGTAGTTGGACAGGTTTACTGTCTACGACAAATGGACCACCGCAATTAAAATTTACAGGGTTAGTCTTTACTGTCTACGACGAATGGACCACCGCAATTAAAATTTGTAGGGATAGTCTTTACTGTCTACGACGAAGGGACCACCACAATTAAAATTTACAGGGATAGTCTACTGTGGAAGAAGAATTCTATAAAGAATTGTGTCCGACGTCAAAAAGTTGCCTAAGTGATAAAAAATAAAAAAATAAAATGAGATATTGAGATGTAAACAAAACTTAGAAATATACGAGAGTATGAGATTATTAATTTTGGAGCATGTTCATTATTTTAATATTTAATTTAAGATTATAAAAAAATAATAAATAGATGACATTTTTTTCTTTTTAAATATTAAATGCGATGTTTGTTGAACAAAAATATAGAACGATGTTATTTTTTTATATCAAACCATTATATCTTATATTATATTACAAGTTATGGTGTGCCATTGTTGCCGGTAAGAACCACATCAAGGCAAAAGTGTGCATACAAATTCTACCATTGTCACAGATATCAACAATATTTTCAAATTTTCTACATTTTTTTCAGCAAAATACAAACTGCTTTCAAAACGCATTTTTATCGACACGACGATCGATTCTTGATAAATTCTCGATAAAATCGCATTAAAAACACGATAAATGCTAATATCACGATAATATCTTAGTAAATTGTCAGTAAATTTTCGATAAATTTCTTATTACCATTTGTATTTTATTAATATTTGTATTTATTCTATTTTTATTATTTTTAAATATTATATTTCCTGTGAGATTTTCCCGTTAAATTTTCGGTAAAAACCGAGAATTTGAAAATATCCGGTTATTAACAATCGCCGTTAATATCTCGAGAACGGTATTTGTGACATTGACTCCAATAAACTCGTGAGAATTGGCTTGACGTTCAAGAGTCTACTTTAGATGGGACAAGTTTTAGGTTCAAGTCATTATCAATACAAAAGTGTCACTCCCCTTATTGTTACCCAGTATAAATAGATAGAGAAATTTACACATATACCAAATACTCCCTCTGTCTCAATTTAGTTGTCTCATATGGATTTTGGAATTGTCCAAAAATAGTTGTCCCATTTATATAGGAGTAACATAAAGTGTGTTGTAATGGATGAGAATCATCTCTCAGTTGTATGGTAGTTTAAAGTCGAATTTAAGTTTTTTAAAAAATACAAATGTTTAAAATAAGACAACTAAAATAGGACGGAGAGAGTAGTAATTATGTGCTCTAAGAGGTCTAAACACTTTAATCTTAAAAAAAAATCTACCCCAATGAAAGTTAAGTACCATGTCCCAAACTAAAGAACTGTGAAGCCCACCAAATGTGATAATACAATTAGACAATTCCTAATCCTACATAGGAGGAACAAATCATGTCCCAAACCAGTGGGCTATGAAGCCCACAAAATATGAAATCAAAGTCCTTAGATGAAAGACAAAGAGTTAAATTTCATTTTTTTTAATTTAGTTGATATTTTTATCCAAAGATTATCATTAAAATTAGGTTTATAGCATATTGTTGTAAATCAATTCACAATTGAAAATCCAACTAATTACAATTTTGCTCATAACTTTTAGCCAAGTGCTATAAAAGTCAAACCCTAGAGGCACCATTTTAAGCTTAAAAGCCTGACATTGTGAAACCCCTGCCTAGCTGATGTGGGAAGAGTCCCACATCGGTTAGGAAGGGAGAGAGAGGATAATTTATAAGAGGGCCAAGCCCATTAACTAGCGAGACGCGTTTTGAGCCGGGCCATGTAGCCTCGGGCCCAAATGTAAAATCGTACGGGCTCGCTGTGTGCGAGGCCCAGAGCGAACAATTTCTTGCGCAGTTTGAGCCCTAAGCCCTGTATATGGGTCGGGTCGTTACAAATGGTATCAGAGCCTCAGTTCAACTCTCGGACTATATGGGCCTTTCCTCCTTCCCTGGTGTTGTTGAGCTAAGCCGGGTCGAGCCGGGGGCGGCTCGAGGCTTAGTAGGGGTGAGTGTGAAACCCCTGCCTAGCTGATGTGGGAAGAGTCCCACATCGGTTAGGAAGGGAGAGAGAGGAGAATTTATAAGAGGGCCAAGCCCATTAACTAGCGAGACGCGTTTTGGGCCGGGCCATGTGGGCTCGGACCCAAATGTAAAATCGTGCGGGCTCGCTGTGTGCGAGGCCCAAAGCGAACAATTTCTTGCTGAGTTTGAACTCTAAGCCTTGTATATGGGTCGGATCATTACAAACATAAATAAAAATTCATGGATAAATCTATACACATAGATAGTTAGAATAGTTAGTGAGCTGCTCGATTAAAAATCCACACTTTCTGCACTATTGTTTTTTTTTTTTCATGAAATGCAAAAACTCTAGTCTAATGTAACTGAATTACAAGTTACTATATTTTAATTTTATTAGATATATTAATCTTATCAAACTAAAGTCAAGAATATAAATATATTATAATTTTTTTAACCTAAACATCTTTGTTCCATGTGATTTAAACAAATAAAGTCAATGGGAGATGCTCTACTTCAATTACCTATTTTACTTATTTAAATCATGTGATTATAAATATTTTTAAATCATGTGATTATAAATATTTAATAAGTCTCCTCTCTTTTGCATTCTCATATAAAGAATCATCTCTTTGATCATGCAGAGGTCATTATTCCCTACCCATTAAGAATCATCTCTTTGATCATGCAGAGGTCATTATTCCCTACCATTGCCAAATATTATACAGCAGAGTCGATTATATCAGCTTACTGCACTCTTTAAAACTGTTATAAAGAAAAAGATGATATGACAAAAATAATTAAATATAAACTAAAATTGACAATAGATGTTAAATTTATTTAGATATACCCGTAGCTCAAGTGCTTGTGTCTCGTCTCAGGAATCGAAAGAAGCCCCCATGACTAAGAGAGGAATCGAAAAGTTTAAACCCTCGTGACTAAGAGTTTTAAGAGTAGTGAATTCATCTCTGAGAATTTTAATAAGAATGTTTCTCAATTTTTCACAAGTTACTATAAAAAAAATTATTTAGATATCTTATTTATCATTTATCTAGGTTGGTAGACCAACCACCTAATCTTGCTCAAAAAGTCAAAATATAAGTAGATGTTGATGCTGATACTATGGCTGATGGGAAATTATCTATTGTGAATTACTTTGTTGCAAATCAAATGATTATTTTTTAATTAAACTTTTATTTGTACTGTTTTTCTTATTTATATTCATTATCATCCTATCAGATACATGAATAATCAATTTAAGCCAATTTTAAAATTTACTAATCATTATATTAAATGTAAATCATTTAGACAAATTAGAAATTTATAACCATTAAAACTATTTTAGAATCACTTATTTAAATTTTTTTAAGAATGGAGGATGAACAATCACAATATCTTTTACGTGGTGGGGCCCACCAATGAGAATCCAAATTCGCAACACTCTTTCGCTCACGGGAATTGCAGTGTTATTTATTTATTTTACCCATATGCCGTTGAAAATATCATTGAATTTATTGTGCAGAAAAAGGATTTCATAAATTTATTAGTATTTTAAAGGATTAAAGTCTATGATTAAAGTAATTTAATATTAGGTCAGAAGAATTGACTGATTAATACATCTGAATGGATGGACCAACTCTCTTAATCGCTAGAGCTAAGCTTGTTAGTTGTTAGTTGTTAGTTGTGACCCCATAACTTTCGTGTGGATGAAGCGATGGAGAAATTATCTGTTCACGGCACATTGATATGACATTATGACCTATTAATATAAAATAATAGTTAGATTTTACTTTTCTAATTTAATTAATGATTTTTAGTTTAAATGAAATTTTAACTTTGGTTTTTCTATTTTATTCATGAGATAATGGTAATTTAGTAATAAACTAAAAAAAAAAATCCATTTTTATTCAAAAATTACAATTGAGAGTCACAATCAAGTGCTGAACTATCGTGAATCCATTCACAAATCACAATGGATAACTTCTCGAAGCCACGAACGGTTGTCATGGTCGTTACGTGTGGTGACGTCCTTGATGTGAATTAGATAACTCACAACTCGTTCACCCGCAACGAAGCGTGCAGTGTACAACAACTAATCTGTTACCTTGATTATGATAACACAAATTAAAATTTTAATATCTGATATTCTGATATATATAATAGAAGAAAATAATTCATTATATTAAAAACATAGTTATAGAATATAATATTTTAAATTTTTGAAATAAAAAATTTATTAATTGTTCAATCCCAATATATTGAAATTAATATCTAATTCACTATTGATTTTAATAAATTTAAATTTAATAATTTTAAGCATTTTCAAGATTACATTTAAATTTTGAAATATATGATTAAATTTTCAACGCTACTCCATGGTATGCTAAATAAAAATATCTGATACTTATTCCTAAGTATCATAACTATGTTACTTTAGCTCATGGGTTGAAATCTCGGTTTCGGCCGATATATCGGTCAAGATCCGAATATCGGCCGAGAATTTTTTTTATATAATGAAAACCAATATCGAAAAATATATATCGGATATCGTCCGATATCGACAAATATCAGTCAATATGTATCATATCGGCCGATATATATCGATTTTAAATATCTGATACTTTAGCACAAGGGTTCAAATCTTAGTCTCAGCCGATAATTTCTCTCTATAATTTTTTAATTAAAACCACCGATATCAGACGATATCGTCAATATATATCGGATATCACCTGATATTTGTTTCCCTGCTTTAACATATCTAAACTCGGGTGGGTCCCTTATTACGCTTTGAGTTTTTAGTGTATGAATAAAGGATGTTTTGAAAAGAGTTTAATTTAAAAACACCCTAAAACATTTAAAAAATAAATAAATATTTAATTTAAAAAAGATCCACAATTCAACACTCGTTATATAGTTTTAATTTATCATTTTCAAAATTATTTTGAAAATAATTTTTATCCCTATATAAGTATAAGAAACTAAAATAGAAACTAGATGAATTAAAATGTAAAATCTTTAGTCTTTTAATCTATTGTCACAAATTTAGTGACTAAAGTTGAAAAGTCAAATGATTAAAAATAGTATGTCTTTGAACTTTTTTTATTTTATTTTGACAAATCTAAAGTTTTTCATTCATTTTATATAATAAAATTGGTTCTGGTAATATTGAAATAAATGAAAATTTAGGAAACATATTATAATTTAAAACAAAGAGGGCTTTTTTGAAGATTGAAATTGTCCCATCTCCATGTAGTAAATTAATGGAAATCACTAGATTATCTAAAATATCAAAATCAACCTTAGAATGAAACTTTTAGCCATGTAACCAAAGGTCATCAGTTAAAATTAAAAAACCAAATGGCTCAACATATCAAATACCTCTAAATTTTAATATTTCAGTAAAATCTAAATTTTGCTTTTTAACTTTATATGATAGAATAAGGTCAACAATCAAGATCAACTTCAACTTAGAAAAAGATAGATTGAAATCTCTTTATTATGTGTTGAATTGGGGCAAAATGTATTTTCAAAGAATTCATTAAAAATAATTTGTGAGTGTTTGTTTGACGGTTAAGAATTTGCTTGAGATGCGGATATATGGGTTCAAGTCACTTTCAATACAAGAAGGTCCGCTCTCTATAATATTGCCAGATGTGTTTGGATAAAGAGGTTTGCACTTTTCGAAGGATTAGTAAGTTGCTCAAAGCTTGCTTTGAGAGATTCTAAATATTTTGATGTTTAGACACTATTTAATTTCTGGTGCCACTAATAATAATATAACACACAGATAAGTCTAAGAGTTAATTTGTCATTATAATTTTTTTAATAATCATCTTAAATTTAAAATGATTAAATTACCTTTAAATTTATACATACGGCATCTGCTATTGGTGACAAAAAAAACTATGTGATGCCATTACACTAACTGATGAGGATGGGCGATAGTATTGGTGTGGAATGCCCCTTCAGAGGAGTTATATTTTTTATAAAATTTATAATTTTTATTTAAAAAAAATTGAGTTTCATAAAAATGTTAGAATAATTGAAAAAACACACAAACACCTTAAAAAGTATATCAATCACATTAAAAGATCTTCATTTAATTGTGAAAATATTTGTGTATCGTTCAATTTATTTTCAAAAGAAACTCAAAAATAGATGGCATCTTAAAAAGAATCAACTTTTATTAAAAAAAAAAAATTTGAATTTTTTTGAAAAATCACACAGACACCCTGTAGACTTTGTCACTCACATTTATACATGTCCATTGAATTCTATTAGCACAAAACAATATTTGTTATTTATTTTCTCAAGAAACCCTTAATTTCAAATTATCTCAAAGCTAAATTTCAAAACAATAGATGAAAATAACTGAAAATGGTTAAATTTTAAGAGAAAAAGTTTAAAATTGACAAATGCATTTCACCATTGAGAATAAAATATGCATCAATCGTGATCGATATATATCGGTCAACTTCTTAGGTCCTATATCACCGATATTTTAGTTGTACTGACATATATGATACCTATTGACTAATATGAATCAGTAGCCTAAAATCTAATAGGCATTAATTGATACAGTATGTGTTAATCGATTTTAAAACAATTAGTAAGAAGACAACTTACATTTTTAAAGGCACTAAATTCAACCTTTTAATGCTTTGATTTGATTTTTATTTTTCAGAGGGGTAAATATGATAAATGACAGTAGCAGTCAAGCATAAGCGTGTGAAGGATTTGGATGTTCAGTACACTAGTGTTCATCATCCATGATTCATGAGACTTCAAGAATAGGTTAAAAAAATGAGATATTAGCCTATGGAGCACTTAGAAATAAACCTCATCAAATGAAATTAAGATGTTTCATTAAAATAGTCTTTCCTTCAATAATCAAATTGATTAAGTTATATTTTTAAAATCTATAAAATTTGATAATTAAAAAATAATTTAAAATAATAAAAGTTTAAGAATTTTAAAAATAGAACTTGATCAATTAATTATAATGATTTTCAATGAATAATATATTAAATAAATGATCCATTATAATATAGTCATTATCACTCTATTTAGTAAGTATTGTAATTGTCTGTTGTGATACATGGGGTTAAAAATTTGGCAGCCTATACGTTGCATGGAGGACTTTATGAATTATGCTTTCTCTCTACTACGCTTTTTTTTATTTTTTATTTCAAAAAAATCTAAAAATTTTAAAAAAAATTAAGAAAATTATAAACTTCAAGAATATGTAACTTTTTCATTAGAGCGCAATCATTTAGATATTCAAATAATTTTTGATTCTTACAAAATTGATAATTCAAATTATTGTTAAAAAAAATGAAAAATACCAATTTTTTTACAAAAATGAGAAATGTAAACATTGACGTTTGAAAATGGATCGATGAAAAATTGACGAAAATCAGATTTCTTAAGCTGATAATATGAACAAGTGAAATTTGAAAAGAGATGGTTAAGGAGAGAGAATAAGATTTGTTGGATATTGAGAACGTTTGGAAGATGAAATGAGAAGATGCCCTGAGGTATTTATAGAAAATATTCACATCTTTGTCGACTACTTAAAAGTTGATTTCTTTTTTAAAAAAAATTGACTATTGAAAACCAACATGCATTCATTGTGGTCGCTACGAACTGCAATGTATCAGCCGCAATACACCGAGTGGTGATGAGCCCACTATGCACTAATGCGATACCAAACGGAACGGTGGACGTTTCATCAAAATAAATACCAACACAAGCGAAGCGTGACAGAAAATACTCTCGTCACTAAATGTGGATATATCAATTACAAAAGATTTTAGTCTCATTATTTGCTTTTAATAATCCAATCTCTTACAAATAGAGAATTATGCTGTGCATGATTTTAATTTTAATAGTGCATTTCTTTTACATATTTAATAGTTTTTTTTATTAATGTTCAATAAATCAATGACCTTTAATTTGGTATGGGATGGCCCATCCAACTCTTTTCCTTCATTAATAAGCACTAACGAATTGATACAAGACAAGGACTATGCAACACATATCTAACAGGAATAGAATCCCAACATGCATGGAAAAATCAAACCACTTAGCATTCTTGGGTGCTATTACATAAAAATTACTGATGGCCTCAGGGTTTTAATATCGGCTGATATTTACCGATATCGATGGTTTTAATTAAAATAAAAATAAAGAGAGAGATTTCGCAGCCTATATATGAGTCGAATCTGAAATTTCAAACCCTTAATGGCCTAGCTTATAAGTTGAGGAAAAATATTTCATATATTTCGATGGTACAGATAAACTTGGAGACTTAAGATTTATTTATTTGTAGGATTTGAAATTTATTTGAGCACAGTAACTTCTGATTTTATATTCCTTTATTGTTTACATTTTTTAACAGCTCGAAAATTGTAAATAAATATTTGAAATTTAACAATAAAGTTTATTAGACGGACATTAAAGTAAAAGATACAAAACTATATAATTTTATGATCTTTCTATTTATCTAATATATCAAATAATAGCCTTCATTTTTTTCAACTCTAGCAACCAGCCTGAGAAATTTAAATTATTTTATGAAAGGGATAGCAATCTTCCCACGGGTGTTTTGTGTAATCCAACATGGGTTTTCCTATATTGCCCATTATACCCTTCACCTGTCGATTTCAGTGATCTGATTTCATAATTTAATTAATCATCCGATTTGCTGGTCTGTATAAAAAAATTGTCTCAATTAAATATATTTTATTGATCCGTGAACCAATTTTTGATATGACCAGAAGAATAGAATAGAAATTTCACAAAATCCTATTTCTACTTGTACAAACACCGGTGGGAGGATTGAAAACCTTTGTTAAAAAGTCCCGAAGTAAAAGGTCCGTGACATATATCCTTTTATTTGCATTCATGCACTTCAACCACTTCCAGTCGGTACGTCCACCCTTTCTCTGTTTCTCTTCCGATTGCATTTTCTTCCCGTCTATCAGACCGAAGATCCAAACTTCTACCGTAGAAGTTTGGACTCTGATATCCAACCATGGCAATCGGAATCGGCACACAGATTGAAGGAAAGTTGGATCTAGATCGAGTCTATCAACTTTGGTGCATCGGAACGATCGATTCGAAGGCTGACGAACTCCGATTCATCTCTGCTTCTGTCAAATCCGATCTCGAGAAGCTTACTGAGAAATCTCCTTTTAAGGTACTCCTCGATCCCCTATCTACTGTATTCTCTTTTTTCTCTCTGCGTTTTTGTTTAATCGGTGAATGTTCGTCGATAAAATAAATGATCTGATGCTAGATGCTAATAAAGAGTGACAAAACGAACAATCTGATAAATCTCAAAGTGACAAATTCAATCGAATCATGGCTCGCCGGAAAGTCTTTGGTTCTGTGATCTTGGAAGAACAATATCTAAACCCTAGGGGAATGTTTATGAATATTTTCGGTTGCTCGTTTGAGAATCACGATCTTTAGCTTTAGAACTGAATTACTTCTTTGTATTTATTTGAGAAGAACTTTCAGATTAGTAAGTCGGAAGTTTGATCTGACGGATATAAGCATCAATAACTTCGAATACACGCTTGGGCCAATAAAACCTTACGTCCTTACCGATGGGAGAGAGTTGGAGAGGTGGTTGTTCGATTGTGATTTGTTTGTATGAGGACAAGTAAAAGCATGGAAAATATCAAAATGAAAAATTAATATAGGAAATTGAGTTTAAAATTTGATTAGTGTGTTTGAGATGTTTGATTTATTCTTATTGTAGTAATAATAAAACTAAATAAATTCATGTGAAGTACTAGAAAGAGAAAAAAAAATTAAGATAGATTTGGAAATTTTGGAAGAATTTAATCTAATTTTATAGTCCCGTCCCAATTTAGTTGTCTTATATGGATTTTGGAATTGTCCCAAAATAGTAGTCTCATTTATATTTGAGTAGCATAAAGTGTGTTGAAAATGGATGAGATCATGTAAAGTGTTAGACTTATATAGAGAGTTCTTTAAAAAATACAAATGTTTCAAATAAGACAACTAAAATGTGACGGAGAGAATAATAACAATTATAAACAGTTTAAGGTGATCATCAAATGAATTTTAGATGTTTAGATATAATATATTTTTATGTTGCATCAAAAGAATAATACTTTTTTATAAGATTGGTTAAAAATAGAAAAAAAAATGAGATTTAATTTGGTTAGTTTAATAGGATAATGATTAAAATAAAATATATAAGAAATAATATTTTATTTGAAAAGCTTAATGAATAATCATCCTCCATTTCTTTGCATATTTTCTGAATTGTTGATTTTTATATTGTTTGAATTGAGTGAATCAAATTTGTAATTAAATAAATTTATATAGATTTACATTTTTATAAAGATTTGCATTTTTTACTTTCCCATTTGGGTGAGGATCGCAGATTTGATATTATCATATCAAAACAATCAAGAATCAAGTATAATTAGTGATAACTTGCCAACTATATGAATTGTGGTTGAGATTGCTTTTCTTGTCTATACCTTTTGAAGACAAAAGTATAAAAAGATCTCAATCTTAAAATTAAATCGAAGTATTAAATACATCAAAAATTACAAATTTAAAAAAGAAATGTTGACTCGGTGACGAATAAAAACATTGTAATTAAATTTTCTAAATTTCAAATCCAAGTGCTAAATCGAATCCGTGGCTTCCCATTAGAATTAAGAGTGATTTGTGCACGGTGGTAAACTTGGGGGTGCACAAATCACTTCACAAACTAAACAGTTTTTAATTTTTACATTTAGAACTTATTAATACTTTAAATACTACGTACTTTGACTCGATAATTATATTGTATTTCAACACACCACTCATTAGCCATTACTGCTCTCGTGTGAAATAGGCATACAAAACCCAAGTCGATTCATGCATCGTATAAAGATATGGTTGGAGAAAAATCCGTATTGAAACTTTTACAATTCTTTCAATAGTTTGGTAAATTGTAGCACAACAATCTTTCTACGGACACTTTATGTTTACAGGCATGAATTTTAATGTGATGTCCATTTTACCCTTTATCGGTTGTACTGAAAAAGTTTGGAATGTCAGAAATTGACTCACCAACCAGATTCCCTCAATAGTTTTTGGCGAGCCGATTTTCTATTCACAAGTGATTCAGAGAGCCGAGCTTACTGTTTACATTTGATTCGGAGAGCCGATTTTAGTGTTCACGAGTGATTCCGGTGAGCCGATTTTACTCTTGGCGAGTCGATTTCTGACATTTATATTGTTTTACGTTTTCGGTACAGCAGGTGAAGGGTAAAATGAGCATCACGGTAAAACTAGTGTCTATATATACAAAATGCACATAGAAGAATCACTCACCATATATAATCTCTACTACCCAATAACAGAAAATGCTAAAATTGTTAATTTTGTAAAATAATAGAAAAATAACTGTTATATAATATAATTGTGGGTAGGTGGATCTCATCATCTTGAATATATGATTGTCGAGTATCTTCAAATAAAAATTTAAAGCAAATATTTCTTTGTAACCATATATTTAGCTCAATCAAAATCAACGGTGAGATCAATATTAATTTGAATGCATTTTAATCAGACGGCTGACAATCAATTTTAACTTTAAATTTTTTTATACTTATATATTTGATACGATAAAACTGACTATCTGTAGCATGTTGTACGTCAAAAATCTGACTTTTGCTAACATAAGTTAAGGTGGTAGATTATGGGATCTACAGTAACATGCTAACTTAGGCAGCCTATAAACAAATCTAAGAACATAAATCTAGTACTATAATTAGAAACGCACACAATTCAGTACATGACTCTAGTGTCAGTTGACAAGTTACCAAATAAAAAAAATTGAATTAAACATCTAAATAATTTAAATTACACTAAGAAACTAATTTCAGTCGACTAAACAGCTAATTGAATTAACAAGCTTGACATTCCTCAAATACAAATTTGAAATGGGGGCCTAACATGTGACTTGAAGAGTTGTACTGAGACCTCTCAAGTCTCAACTTAGATCAAAAGGTCGGCTGTGTTGAATCATATTTGGAATTTTGGATAATTTAACCTTCCAAAACGTAAGCGATGTTGACCTAATCGAAAGTGGAAACATAACCCTGTATTCCTTTAATTTATTGTATGATGCCAACCCAATCCTAGGTATCAAATAAAGTTCAGGTTTGTTGGAAATGACGAATTAAATGACATCACGACCTCCACTTACAATGATGGTTACGTGGGAATGACGAATTAAATGACATCACGACCTCCACTTGCAATGATGGCCACTTGCTACCTACCTTTGTATTGGTCCAATACACATGATATTAGGCTAATCAGTTTTTTAGTGACTTCAAAATATCTTTTTAATATATCTATTTCTTTTGTAAAAAGTAACTTTATGAGAAAAATAATGTTGAAATTTTTAAAATCAATTTTGCATTGAGTTATGAAGATTTGATATTTTAACTATTTACACCAAAATGTTTATTTTTATTCAAAATAAATAAAATATTTTCTTGATAAATTAAGAAAATTTCACTTTTTTTATAATTTTAATGTAGATTCTAGTTCTATAAAAAAAATCTCACCTTTTATACTTTTTATTTTACAACAAAAAATGATAAACAATCTATCAAATTCAAAATACATTGATTTGGATTTAGATAAGTTTCTCCTCTTTTCATTATCCTCCAGTCTATTGTATACCCCATTAAGTAGATGAGAGGCAAGAGTTCTAAATTAGGATTTTGAAAAGGTATGATCCTTATTTCTTAGTGGCGTTTGTTTGGCTTAAAGTTTTTTTGGCAAATGAATAATTAACTAGGCCTCGGTATCTGACTGATAAATTTCTCTCTTATTTTTTTTTTTTACAAAAACAACCAATATCGGCGATATATATTGGATATCAGCCGATATTTTATCTGCCTAGAAGTGAGCCAGGGTCCAAATGCAAAACCATGCTGGTCAAGTGAGTCTAAAGCGGACAATATCTTGTTGGCAGAATTAGGTCGTTACAAGTGGTATCAAAAAATGGTTGTGGGCCCCTGTGTTGTAATTGTACCGAGGACAACTCTGTGCATAAAGTGAGGTGGATTGTGACGCTCGGGCCAGACAACCAGGCCAAGGCGTCCAAGCCCAGCAGTTGCTGGAGAGTGCAAAGAAAAGAAAGTCGGGCATGTGGGTGTGGGAAAAAGTCCCACATCCCCGATCAAATAGAGAGTTTAGGGGTTTTTAAAAGGGAGCACCCCTCCACCTACGCACAACTCGTTTTGGGACCTCGAATTGAGCCGGGCTCAAATGCAAAGTCGTGCTGGTCTTTCTGAGACCAAAGCGGGCAATATTGTGCTGGATCTGGACAGGTTATTACAAATAGTATCCGAGCAGGTTCAAACCTCTGCTTTTGTGGGCCCTCTGCCCTTGTGTTATGGCCGATCTGATGACAACTCTTGACTTAAGAATGGTGGATTGTGACACTCCTGCCCACCTGGGCATGTGTGAAAGAATCCCACATCACCTAAGGAGGGGATGTGAGGATGGGATGTAAGAGGGGAAAGCTCCTCTTTCAAGCAAGAGGCATTTTTGGGCTAGGAAGTGAGCCTAGCCCAAATGCAACACTGTGCGAGTATGGTGAGCCTAAAGGTGACAATATCTTTCTGGGCAAATCAGGTCGTCACAAATGTTGTGACGTCTATGCCCAAATGGCCAAGCCTAGCAGCTGTTGTAGAGTGCAGAGAAAAAAGACTTGTGCGTGTGGGTGTGGGTGTGGGAAAAAGTCTCATATCGCCTAGGAGCTGGGAATTTGGGGGGTTTAAAAGAGGGAGCACCCCTTCACCCAAATACTACTTGTTTTGGGCCTCACAGTGATCTGAGCCCAATATAAAGTCGTAAGGGGCTTTTTGAGTCCAAAGCAGATAATATTGTGATGGGTCAGGATGGGTTGTTACAAATGGTATCGAGCAGGTTCAAACCTCTGTCTATGTGGGCCCTCTGCCCTTGTGTTGTGGCCAAACCGAGGACAACTCTTGACTTAAGAGGGGTGGATTGTGACGCTCCTACCCACCTGAGCATAGTGTGAAAGAATCCCATATCACCCAGGGAAGGGGTATGAGGATGGGATTTAAGAGGGGAGAGCTCCTCTCCCAAGCTAGAGGCCTTTTGGGCCTGGAAGTTGCCCGCTCACAAATGCAAAACTATGCTGGTCAAGTCGGCCTAAAGTCTGCAATATCTTGCGAGGGGAATCGGGTCGTCACAAATGGTATTAGGGAATGATTCATCCCTCTGCCTGTGTGGGCCCGTGTGTTGTAATCAAGCTGAGGATGACTCTCAGCTTAAGTGGGGTGGATTGCGCCGCCCATGCTGTCCAGTGGCCCAACAGATGTTGGAGAGTGCAAAGAAAAGAGAGCTGGGCATGAGAGTGTTGGAAAAAAGTCCCAGATCGCCCAAGAGAATCGAAATTTCGGGGGTTTATAAGAGGGAAGCACTCCTTCGCCTAATCACAACACCTTTTGGCCTGGAAGTGAGCTAAGCACAAAACAAAGTTGTGCAGGCCTTTTTAAGCCCAAAGTAGATAATATTGTGTTAGGTCGGGACTGGGTAGTTACAGTACTTCCTTTCCATTTTGGTGTGATCTCAAATTAACCTGTATAATCCATTTTTAACATGTAATCGGCATAAAATTAGTTCCAAGATTATATCCAATCTTGTAGATGAACATCCCACTAAACATCATATCATCTTTTCATGTAGATTAGATCTGCTGATTGCCGTGGGTCCCCAGTCCAAATTCGAGCCATACTCAACACTTCCGTGGTCCATATCGTATCATCCTTTTTTACTTTTGCCATTGTAATCCTCTACTACTCAGTATACAATGTCGTGCACTTCTGCGGATCTTGTTCTCAGTCTTGCTCTCTGTGGACGATGGCAAATTTCTCTAGTCTAGCATCTATTTCTCTGAGTTCTGATCGGATCTGGGATTATTTCCCTTTACTATCTGCATGTTGTAATTGTTCTCTATAAATTAGCCAAATCTGGTCTTCCACTCAGACCTGCGTAGTTGCCTCAATCTTTGTTGTCTGCAGATTTGCCTCTCTCTCTCTCTCTCTCTCTCCGTCTGTGGGATCGTTCTCCTTCAATCTATCCAAGTCCAAGTTGCAACATTTTTTCTATAAAATTCATCCTTGTTTCTTCAGTCTTCTCAGTAACCTTTTGGTCTCCTATTGTCTTCTCTGGCCTAGATCTGCCTGGATTCACCTCATCCTTCTACTTCACCTAACTCCTGTCTTGGTTATTCTCTTCGATTTTGTTGCTTCATTTTATTCTTAGCTGGACCTCTGTTGTCTCTACTGCTGCTAGGCAGCTCTTTCCTTCGCCTTCTTCTTCTGTCTGTCTTCTTCTTGGATTTCGATCACTCCACCCAATTCCCTGATTTTGTGCATCTTGAATTCATCTCGGCTGCTGTTTTACTCAGTTCTTGTCTTCGTTTTCTTCTCTGATCTACTACTTCTGCAACACATCTCGATTGTTGATCTGTTTTTGCTCTATTAGATGACATTATTCCATCAGTGAATTGTGATACCCTACCCAGCATTACTCTCGTGTGACACATTTTGGGCCGGGCCATGTGGGTCAGAGGCCCAAGAGCAAAACCGTGTGGGTTCGCTTGTGTGAGAGGCACATAGTAGACAATATCACACTGAGTTGGACTCTAAGCCTTGTTTTTGGGTCGGGATCGTTACAAATTTGATATCAGAGTCGAGGTTCTACACTCAGATTATGTGGGCTTTCCTCCTTCCCTGGTGTTGTTGAGATAGGCCGGGTCAAGTTAGGGGCGGTTCGAGGCCTTAAGGGGGTGATTGTGATACCCTGCCTAGCATCAGTTAACCGATATATGAAGTCCCACATCGGTAGTGAAGGATGGTGGTTTGGGATTTATTTGAGGCCACTTCTTGTACTCTTATAGTGACGCGTTTTGGGCTGGGCTCAAGAGCAAAACCTTACGGCTTGCTTGTGTGCAAGGCTCAGAGCAGATAATATTACACTGACTTGGACCCTAAGCTCTGTTTTCGAGTCGGATAATTACATGAATTGTCAAATTGAACAAATTCAATCTCTAGTGAAATCTACTTGAATTTGAGAGGGGGTGGGGTTGGGGGTGGCGGTGGAGGTGGGGCTGGGGGTATTAAGATATTCTTAATATTATGATTGTTTGTAATAAATTTAAAGATCTCTTAATTGGAAAAGTAATATTTTGATGTACTATATGATAAAAAAAACATTGAGTAAATTTATTATCCCTTTCTTTTTTTACCAAATATGAGACTTATAAAAAGCTGTAATTCAATTTATAAAAATTACTTTGTTCTTTGCAAGTTAATCTTAAGCGAATATAATTAAGTTTTAAGGATTTTGTGACTCAATTTAGACCATGGAATGATGTGGAGTCGAATAATTAAAAGTAAAATAAATAAGTATTTAAATTACAATTAGAGTTTAATTTTATTAAATATATATAGTCACTTGATTTAAATTTAAGTAAAATAGTTGGATTAGAACTATATATTAATTATCAGTAATCTTCACTTTAATGTAAAAAGATTCATATATTCATTAAAATATATATATATATATATATATATATATATATATATATATATATATATATATATATAACTTTTAAATCATAATTTTTTATAATAGTTTTTTATTATTATAATAGATGGTAGTTACCTCGGCTTTCTTCTCTCCAGTTGTCGAACAACTTTTATACGTACTATTTTGTCATTTACGCATCGGAAAGACTGGGTAATTTACTTGTAAAGGGGTGATCTGACAGCGACATTTGGCGCCTAGTGTGTAGTCTTTTCTGACCTTTCTTGCTGTCGGCCCTGTTAGGCTACTGCGACTCAGGGCCCATTTTTTAGCTTCCGACAATTTTCGTATAGTTGGGGAGGATAAGTAAGTGAGCCGTTATCCGTTGGCCAACGCAACATTACGTGTGATTGTGTGAAGGACAAGGCCCCTTTTAAGTTTTGGCGTTTTGAGTGTGCCCATCTTTATCCGAAAAGATGATCTGTTCTCCATTTTTTTATATATTAAATTAGATTAGATAAATGCAATATTTTAGAATTTAAATATTTTTTTAATTTTTCAATATATATACATTTAAGTCCATACATATCAATCGTACAATTATAATATCGATCGATATTTATGATTATTAATTTTTAAAAGCATCGTATTTTTAATGAGTTCAAATAAATATCTCAACTGATATTTGTCTATATCGAATTATTATCAACTTATTAATCAATATTTAATTCTTTATTTTTAATTTTTTAAAAAATAACTATGTTTTTTATTTTTTTTACTATTCAATATGTTAAAAAAAGAAAAAAAAAGATACTGACTCATTTCTCGGCCGTCCCGATTTTTTTACTCCCACTTGGAATTAGCAAATAAATTTAAAATTTAAATGATATTCATGACCTAAAACTTTGCACCGGTCCAACTCATTCAATATTATAAAAGTAGGTGATCTTTCTTATCGACATTTACCATTACAATTTTTTATTATAATATAAATGCATAAGAGTTCCCCTTATCTATTACCAGTCCAACGAGACATTGAGTGAGAAGCCGGCAAAGGGCCCACTTGGGTTCGTAGTGATCCAAAAGACTTGGTAAGAAGAGGAGATGCCGAGGTTAGCGAAAGTAACATTGAATAAGTGGGGCCCATTTTCCATCTGGTCTAAGAAAAGCTGGCTAAGTAGCTGACCGGATAAGGATGACTGACTAGGATTCCATTAGCAACAAAAAAAGGGCACATTAAATTAAATGAAAAAGTTATGGCAGACAGGGTCACAATTTCTTTCATTCCTCCAAATTAATCTATTATCAATTTTTACAGTGAATTTCTAATTCATTTCGACTAATCATTATTATTAAATTGAGACTAAGATCTAGCACCATCAAATTTTTAAAACATAAAAATTATAGTTTTGAGTGACATATCCAAATTAAATTTAGTTGGCCATCAATCTAAACACAGACCTACCTATCTCATAGATTCATTTCTATAATTAAAAGTAATTCCTCTATCTTATTTTAATTATTTGATTTGAAATATTTATATTTTTTAAAGAATTTTTTATATAAAATTAATATTTCATATGATCATATTCATTTTAAATACTCTTATATTATTTCAATATGAATGAGACAATTATTTTAAAATAATTTCAAAATCTATATAAAAAATTAAATTGAAAAGGAGGAAGTAGATTAAAAGAAGAAAATTTACATAAATTTGTTTTCTCTACAATGTAGGTAAGTGGAATACAACTTGCAAGTGTATTGGACTTTGACTACGAAAATTGTTCAAATTCCAGGTAATGAGCAAAGATGGAATCGTCAGTCTAATCTGATACAGCTGTATGCCTGTATTAGGCGACTAATAGACTGTTGGAAAGAAAAATTTAGGGTCGAAAGAAAATGCCACTTGAGACATCTTTTTCACATTTTTAGAATTTTTCTTAAGTAATAAGTGTCCCTATTGCTAATAAAACAATTAGTCAATAAAAATAGATATTTAGGGTTAAATTTTATTTGGTCAGATATTAATTTTTTATTTTAAAATTTTAAATATTAATGAATCATCTCATTAAAATTTAAATGCAAATATATAATATTTGAATTATCAAATTAATAATGAAATTATATATAAATTCATATGTCACCAATTAAATGACCTAAAATTATACTCCACGTGATTTTTAATTCTCATATATTTAATTGAAATGCAATAGAAAATGGTATGAGTATGATGGCCAAATTTTAAGTTCTAGGGTTCATCTATGTCTGTGATAATAAATATAACTATTGGTTTATTATATTTAAAAATATAGAAAATGGTCCCACGAGGTAAACATGGTTTCGAATGTGGCGATGTTCCCACGTGTTACCCACTGCCATGTACTAGTTGTCCCATTCTTTTTTTTGACTGCACAAGTTCAGTCTGAAATGGTCCACATTGGTAACAAATATCATGATAGTGGCATCCATTCATGCACTAGGTTCATCCCTTCTTTTCTTTTAATTTCACAGTTCAGTCTAATTTTCAAATGAATTTTAAATTTCATATATTTTAATAAAAATATAAGTTACATGAGTAAGATTTAGGTGAAGATTTAGTCTCCAATAGATGGTCTTGATTTTGTAATTTAATTTACTCATTAAAATATATAAGTTGTTATTTTAGTTAAAATTCATAAAAAAATATAGAATTTTGTGATTGCTTTTTGCTACAAATGATAAAAAAACGCAGTTGAAATTTAATTATAACCATAAATGTCACCATAGTCCCATTAACACAATTGAACACGGCATTTTCTTCTAGAAGTTCATGGCCTTCCACGCAAGTAAAAGTTATTGTAAGTGATCCTATATTTTCTTTTCCACCAAGTTTCAATATCAAGAGTGTCATTTAAATAAATTTTAGATTTTACTTGAATTAAAATTATAAGAGACTGGATGGATAAAATGTGTGTAATTTATACGTCAATCGATTATATTTTAAATCTATTTTCTTTTATATTATATATGAAAAACTGTCAAAAAATTAACTATAAAACCCTCACTAAGTAATATTCCACTTAGAATCCATTTAGAATACGGTAGTTTAGTAGTGACTTTTGATATTAAAACAAAGAGTCCCAATGGGTTGCGTGAAGGGAATGCAGTAGTGGTTGATGAGGAATGTGCGTGTCAGATGCAACTACATTGTAACTATGACCACAAATTTTACGGGACGACATTTATGTCACCGTCGCCTCAGTAGTCTCATTTGATACAACTGTGCTGGAATCTACATTTTTATGAATTCTATTGTCCATTTGACTCTTACGATAAATCAGGCAGGTCTGGCAGACTGAAAAGTTCAGATATTCTGAGAGGCCATGTTAAGTGATAGGCTCTAGCTAATAATTACAAAATTTATATGTATAGATAGATTCTCATGAGCTCTATCATACTAGGAATGACATACATTAAATTGTGTGAACATTTAATTTTTAATACTAAAAAAAATTATTAGATAAATATTTTTATATCATAATCAATTTAAGAGTGATAATGCATTAAATAAAAATTATAAACAGTTGGATTGGAGCTTTTTTTCTTAAAAATAATTTTAGAAGATTAGATTTGATATTCAGTTTGTCCCGTGTAGAACTCTTGTGTTTGGATATAAAAATTGTCTAAACATTCTATAGTTTCACAATTTAACCCTCATAAATTATATCATATGTCACTTTGCAATCTAATATTCTTTCGATGGTCGACTTTTCTTGTGATGGTGATTTGTTGCCTCTTAACCTTATGCATAGAGGCATACTCTCGTATTCTACTTCCATGAACAAGCCACATCAAATGTATTTTCTTTCAATTTGTCATCTATTATGACTATTTATAAATTATCCCTCATGTGTTGACTTCTAAAACTATTCTTAAAGGTTTACCCATTCATCTAACATAAAACACACATCTATATAATCTTAATTTTTGTTTTATGAGTGAAATCTTTAAAATTCTATATTATTAGAATGTGGATGAGGGAAAATCCATTTAGATTGGTTCTTAAAATTGATATGAACTTTCAATTAAACCCCTCAAATGTATAAAGAGTTGTTAGGTTTAACCCTTAAATTTAAGCAATAATTGAATCAAAGGTAATTCTTGAAAGTCTGCAATGATGTGTAGTGTACCAGTTCATAACAAATAATTTCTCATGTCGATAAAGTTTCTATTCGATGATTTGATATTCAAAGTTTTGATGAATACTTGACATTGATTTATCATTCCTATAGATGAAGGGATAGGTGCAAACACAACATCCAACTTGTGATATGAGGTCCAAACTATGGTTTAAATCCTAGGTATGGCCAAAAATATCACGTTGGTCCATTGTGATCAATTGTGCCAGAGTGACATTCAGAAGGTAATTGAACAATAAATTTTATTATAATTGGAAATATTGGAGACAAGGAATTTAAAGATTAGTAAAAGAAAGACGTAATGCGTATAATGCACTTTAATGGGAGCAGGGAGGAACTAATCAAAATTAATAATTATCTATTGTCCCATTATGGTAAATTGATACTATGATTTAATGATAAAGATAAATAAATTATTTGATTGGATATAACTAATGGAATAGATGTAGGATATTCATATTGGGGTTCTTTATAATAAGAAACTACCAATAAAAGTTAAAATAGGTGACTACATGGATTGTGATTTTCACTTTTATGAATTACGAATACTGGTGTTTACACATGTTAGACGCATGGGCCTTATTTTATTTGCTTCAGTTTTTATTTGATTAATTGAACATTTATAATTAATAATTGATTTCTTTTTTATGATTGAAACTTTTTATAAATTTTAAGAGATTTGATTCCTTTAAACTATTATCATTGGCAATTGTGGTGTGAGCATCTGGGGATTCATCTTATCGAGTCAACACCTATATATATATATATATATATATATATATATATATATATAAAGTTCCTTGAAACAAGTGTGTACATGGTACAAGCTTTATACCTAGAAGAAACCATTAAAAAAAAATCTTGTATAACACAAAATATTCACTTCAACTCTCCGAGTACACATGCCACTAGTGCATGGGTTGGTTATATTTACAATTCGATGGTTTTAATGATTGGATAAGGTTTGATGTGAGATTTGTTCTTAGGCCAACCTATCACTCAATCAATGTTTAAAGAATATGTTGTTATTCATGTTAAGACGGAGCTTCCAGTTCAAAAGACTACTCTGATAGGTGGAGTGACACAGTCTCATATAAGTCCTTAGTTTTTCCTTTCACAACTGATGTGTGACACTCGTTCGCACCATAACAATCCTCCTCAAACGAGGCTCTTTGACGGATAGAATGTTACAAACCATCCCGTTCGGTCAGGGTATCCATGAGTCCACATGATGCAGTTTGGGAACCTGTCTCTAATACCACTGGTAAAGACGAGCTTGGTGGAGTGACCCAGTCATATATAAGTCCTTAGTTTCCCACTCCCCCCCCCCCCCCCTCTTCTCCCCCCCCTCACAACTGATGTAAGACTCTCGTTTGCACCCCAACAATCCCCCTTGAACGAGGCTCTCTGACAGATAGAACGTTACCACATTCCGTTCAACTAGGAGATCCACGAGTCCACAAGATGTGGCTTTAGAACTTGTCTCTGATACCGCTTGTGGGATTGGGCTTCTATCCCAAAAGACTAGCTTGATAGGTGGAGTGACATAGTCCCATTTAAGTCCTTAGTTTCTCCCCCCTCACAACCGATGTCGGACTCTCGTTCGCATCCCAACAATTCCCAATTTAAGGTTAGCACAGAGTTTAGAGTTTCGAGTATAAATAGGTGTGGGAGGCTCATTTGTTTACTAGCTAGCACAGAGTTCTTGCTAAGTGTGGTCAGTGCTTGAGAGAGTTTCTCAAATCTTTTGTAATCTACTTGTGTTCAATTCAAGTTGAATGTATTCTTGTTCTAGTCTTGGTGCTCCATCTCTTTTTCAACCATGTGTTCAAGTTGTTTTGTTTGGTGTTATCAATTTGGTCTAGGAAGGATTTGCTAAGGCCCCTGACATTGGTTATCAAAGTCGGTTCAACACGAACAGGTTATCGCACAGGGAAAGGAGATGATATTTTATGGCCCAAAGTGGATGTTGTTTGAGGAACCTGGAATTTAGTGTAAAGATTGTCCCAAAAGAAAGTGTTATCATTGTCATGGATTGGGGCATAGAATGTTAGATTGTCCCAATCTATGGTGCAACAACAGAGATGGTGTTAAAAAGCAAGATGAAGTGCTTGATATCATTGAACATCAAGAAGATGAGGCATGCCCCAATCTAAAGAAGAACTTATCTATGGAAAAAATGTGTTGGTGTTGAAAGACATGGATGCTAACTTATCTCCATGAAAAAATAAGTTGCAACTAAGGCTAAAGTGTGGCCGAAGGTGAAGTGCATAAGTCGAAGAACACCTAAGACCTAAGTGTTGAAGGCTAAAGTGTTGGATTCTAGTTTTTGTCACAATGCATATTTCTATTGTTGTTGTCTCCAACACCCTTCTATCTCAAAATTATACTTAAAAGAATTGAGGAAGTCACTGAAGTTGTAGTTGTTTTATTTTTATTACCAACATGTCATCTATATTGCGACATTAGACATTTTAACACAACTAGTCCTTAAGACATGTGTTAGCCTTCTAATCCAACACACACCAAGTAAACAATTACGGTGAGTGGCCCAAAGGGTGTTGAGCTTGAATCGATCTAAAGATCTTCCTCTTGAGAAGAGTGTCTTGATCATCAGACCAATCGCCTCTTGAGTTGAAGTTGTAGTTGTTTTACTCAAGTCAAATTTGCAAGGGAAATGACACTTGTCCATCATTCTGAGGAAGATCTATAAATTCCATTAGGATTTGAACATATACTCTTATAGCATTGCTGTCAACCTTTTTTATGCCATTTCTGCTCATTTGAAGAAAGTTCATGCCTTGATTTCTATATTTTGAGTATTGTAGTTTTATCTTTTTTTTGAAACAGTTAAGAATAGACTTTCATTAAATAAAAATATTACATTACAAGGAGAAAATAAAAGGGTGGAGGCGTATGAGAAATAAGCCCCCTCCCAATACAAGAGTAAAAGAAAACCCAACAACAACATCAACAAGCATTGCCCCAAACAAACTACTCAGCCGGGGTAAAGAAAGTGCCTCAGGTCACCCCTTAGACACCGTTCTTAACAAGGAAATTCGCTACCCCATTTGCTGATCTACTAATATGAGAGAAGGAAACTTCCAAGCCCTTCGATAATTCCTTAATCTCCCTTACTAAGGTGACCAGTCTCCAAGGTGGACGTTTCAAACCCTTGGCCATTTGATAGCATTGGAAGAGTCACTTTCAATAATTAACTTCTCCCCCCCTAAAAATGTCCCTAAGGAAAGAGCTCTCCTAATACCAAGAAGTTCCGCCTCATTAGACTCCTTAATACCAACAGACTCCGAGAACGCGATATAAGTAAAACCCAGGTGATTCCTTAGCGCGCCCCCAATCCCGGCCGGTCCTGGTTTACCTTTGGATGATCCGTCAACATTAAACTTCCAAGACCCGGAGGGCGGAGGTGACCATTCTAACTTCGGTTTGACTCTCTTACGTGGGGGATCCAAGCAACCATCCAGAGAAATACACAATTCCTCCGTTTTGAAATCCTTGAAGTCTTTACTAGCGCAAATTCACGAACATAACCTCCATTTTGCAATATCAAAAAGCTCGCCGAACTCTACCCTACTACCCTCAAAAACCTGAGAGTTCCTCTCTCTCCAAATCGACCACAATACCGCCGCGAGAATGGTATTCCACACCACTTTCTTATGACGATGCAAACGAGCCAACAACCAAGATTCCAACAAACCTTCCCACGAACTAGGGTTGACCCACGAAGCTCCCAACAGGTTTACGAACCTACTCCATAAACTCCAAGCCACAGAGCAAGTGACAAAAAGATGGTCCAAAGACTTTTCAGCCAATTCACAAAGGGGGCAAGAAGAATCACCATCAGGACCCAAAAGTCCCCTTCGACTAAGTTCCAATCTAATCAGAATCCTTTGTTTAGTCCCGCACCAGGTGAACATTTGAACTCTAGGAGGGGCCAGATTATTCCCAATAATAGTCTGAGAAACAAGGGGACCCTCCAAACATTGTTGAGTAAGCTCAGACAACGACTTGACCAAAAAACCCCAGAAGGATTCCCCATCCACACCCCTCATCCCCACTCTCCACATCTAACTTGAACTCTCTCAGTTTCGGCTTGAGGTCATTTAGGGAATCACTTCCAAAGGTCCGAAGTTCTCTCTGAAAATAAAAAATCCAAGAAGTACCGTGCCTATCCACCTTAACCATATCTTTAACTGAAACCTGTTTGTTCCTAGAAGCCCTAAATAATCTAGGGAAAAACTCTGTCAATGGTCTGTCCCCCAACCAAATGTCTTCCCAAAAGAAAATTCGATCCCCCTTGCCTATCAAGAAACGAAGATTCTTTCGAAATAACAAGCCCACCTCCGTCCCACCTTCACACACCTTCCACCAATCTTTAATCAGCTTGGATCCATCCCGGGCAACTCCTTCTCCCAAGGTCCACCCATATGAATTCGCTACGCCATATTTAACTGATAGTAGCCTAACCCAAAGGGCATTCCTTTCTGAACCAAAACGCCAACCCCATTTGCATAACAATGTTTCGTTCTTCACTCTAATAGGGACAAAACCTAAGCCGCCTTTGTGCTTTGGTTAGTAACCTCAGATCAGGCCACTAAATGGACTTTCCTCTTCCTCTCTTGGTCTCCCCATAAAAATCTCCTAAATAGTTTTTCCATTGCGTTGGCTACCCCTATGGGCATCTTGAAGAGTGACAAGAAATACAATAGTATGTTTACCAGAACTGACTTAAGAAGAGTTGCCCTACCACCCAACGATAAATACCTCTTTCCCCAACCTTCCAATCGCTTCTCAACTTTCTCTAGAACCGGGGACCAAAACCTTTTGAGCCTGGGATTACCCCCAACTGGGAGTCCAAGGTACAAAAAGGGAAGTTTCCTGATCCCACAACCAACTTCATTCGCCCAATCTCGAACGACCAAATCTTCTGTACCAATTCTGATGAGGGTGCTTTTGCCTAAGTTAATCTGAAGTCCAGAGACTAACTCAAAGCATCTCAAGATCGCTCGAAAACCCAATACCTCTGATTTTCTATTGTCGCAAAAAAAAAAAAAAAGAGTGTCATCAGCAAACTGCAAGTGTGTGATCACCGACCCCTCTGACCCAACCTCGAAACCCCTCACTATACCCAATTCTTTAGCCTTCAATACCAACCGATTCAAACTTTCCCTTACCATTGTAAAGATAAAAGGAGAGAGTGGGTCTCCTTGTCTCAAACCCCTAGTAACATCAATTGGAGAAGTGGGAGAACCATTAACCAACACTGAATATCTCGATCTCCTCCACACATGCCTTCATCCACCTCCTACCAAAACCCATCTTCTCAAAAAGATACCTCACAAAAATCCAGTCGAAGCAATCATAAGCTTTTTCCATATCTATTTTGAATAGTAACCCAAATTTCCCTTCTTTTTTCCTCAGGTGCACCAGTTCATTTGCAATCCAAATACCATCCAAAATTTGTCTTTTTTCAATAAAGGCACCTTGCGAGTCATCAATGACTTGGGGTAGCCCCTTTTTTAGTCTCTCCGCTAAAACCTTGCTAGCAATTTGTAGACACTTCCCACGAGACTAATCAGGCGGTAGTGAGATAATTCAGATGGTCCTTCCCATTTTGGAATCAATGAGATAAAGGAATTCTTCAAACCCTTATATATTATCCCATCTGAGAATAATTCCTTAAAGAACCTGATGATCAGTGGACCTACTGACTCCCAACAGGCCTTAAAGAAGGCAAAATTGAAATCATCAGGTCTAGGAGCCTTATCCCCATTCAAATTGTCCAAGGCTGCCAACATTTCCTCCGAAGTAAACTCCCTCTCTAACCAGACAGCCAACCAACCCTCACTAATCCTAGGAAACCGAAGCCCTTCTAAAGTAGGTCTATTGGAACTTGAGTCAATCTTGGAGGTAGAACTTAACAAGGAAAAAGGAGAGCTAGTAGTCCTAGCTAACGAAGGGGGAAAAGAGTTAAAATAAAGAGAAGATAACACCCCAACCAATGACCCAGGTGAAGAAAACATCCCCAGAGACTGCTCACCAACAGAAGAATAATAAAGAAAAAAGGGGAAGGATAGTACCCGGGCCTCTGAAGAAGCAATCTGCGACAGAGCCGATGAACCCAAATAGGAGAAGCTCGACCATAAAGAATCCCAACAGCCATTGACCAAGTGTTGAGACGACTCTGAGAAGCCCCTGCCAGCTACAATGTCAAAGATCTTGGATCCCATCCCCCCTGACACAAGCTCGATCCGCCTAGACCCTGGAGAGACCCCCGTAAGCGAAAGTAGCTCTGCACCGCCATACAAAGTCATGGGAGTCGCCCAAGGGAAGTTCCTCCACGAGCAAAAAGCTACCGAAACTGAGCACGCCGAAAGAACTGAAGCAGAAGGAAGACGTCTGCAAGTCCAATCATCCAGCACCTGGGGAAAAGAAGAAGCAAACAAGGCACCGTGTTTCCAAACAACCAAATCACTCATCAAAGAAAAGGAAAAATGAAAAGTCAAACCAGAGGCGACAGACTGCGGCTGCGGTCCAGAAGAGGGACAGGCAAGAGGCCTAAATCGAGAAGGAAAAGAGGGAGGCAAGGCTCCAGAAGACGGCTGAAAGATAACCTAGAAGAAACGTTTCGACCGCTCACCTAATGCCCGCCTTATCAAAAAGACGAGTACCATCCACTGACACTGATCTGACACCATTAGTGAGTCTGGACTGGAGGCACAAGCATGGAAAAATTTGGTATTCTTATCCCCCTTCCTAAGCCAAAGAGTCCTGAATTTTTGTTTCCATTCCACCTCTTCCAGCCTAAGACAGTCCCACAAAGCGGATCTCGCCTCTTTGTTGAGGGTTAACTCAATCTCCTCAAGGTCACGATCCTCCTCTATGTTAGCCCAAAATTCCAACTTGCTGACCGCTGCTTCATTTTTTTTTGAACACTGCCCCCACTTGAGGCCACCACTCCTTGATTCTTGATTTTAACAACTTAAGCTTTTGTGCTAACACAAAGCCCGTCCAACCATGAATGTCAAAGTTGACCCACCAAGATTTTACAAGCTTGATAAACTTAGGGTCCTTCAACCAAACATTATTAAATTGAAATGGCTTTAGACCCTAGTCTACCTCCTCTAAATCCAAAATAATTGGCCAATGGTCTGAGATTGGACAAAGTAGCTTCATTTGACATGCCCCGGGAAAGATAGTATCCCAATCTGCCGACACAAGAATCTATCAAGTCTGCTCATGGCTACCCTGGCCTGCCCGTTGGACCACGTAAATCTCCCGCCATTCAGTGGTAAGTCGATGAGATCACAATTGTCGATGCAAGTAGAAAAGTGCTCCATTGTTTTTGTAAATTCCCTTCCACCCTTATTTTCTGAGGGAAACCGGATAGCATTAAAATCACCCCCTACACACCACCTTGAGGAAGCCCATACTTTATTGTCCTCTATCTCAATCCAAAAATCAGCCCTTTCCCCATCCGCATTTGGCCCATAAACGTTTGTGATGCATATTTCCACTCTTTCCTCAACCAGCTCACCTTTAATTGAAATTGATCTAGAGTCCATCCTCTTAACTGTAACATTCAAAATTGAAGGGTTCCAAAGGCTGAGTAAACCCCCCGATCTTCCTACTGCCGGTTTGTAGAAGGAGCCATTGTCTCGAGCTCCCCAAATCTCTCTGATCAGCTGCGTTGAGATTTCCTCTTTTTTGGTTTCTTGAAGAAGCAGAATATCAATTTTATTTCTACAAATGAACCTACGAATAGCCCCTTTTTTCTTGGAGTCCAAGACCTCGAATATTCCATGTCAAAACCTTCATCGAGAAACTGTGGCACACCTGGAAATTCTTTTGCATGCTGAAGCTTTCTCTTACAGAACACAGAGAACCTTGGATGGGAGCCCTGACAAGAAACAACCTGCCTTCTTCGATTCTGATTTTTTTTGGATGGGAGGCAGAACGATCTGAAGCTTCTAATTTGGCTAGCTCTTCTAAGGCCAAGGGTTTATTGAAAACATTAATACCCAAGTCTTGGCCCTATCTAATAATCTCCTTACCAGCTTGCTCAGAATAACCCTTACTTCTTACACAGTCAATTTTCCTTTTCTCCTGCCTTCATCAAATTTCTATTTTTTTTTTTTTGTAAATCCAGACCTCCATTTATGTAATTATTGTAGGGTAGCAAGGAATTAGAAACAGAGACAAAATCTGACCTTGACAGCAAAGAGTCCCCATGGTGTTCTCTCGAGCAATCAACCTTGGGTGAAGACCTAGACTTGTGAAAATCTCGACTGCATTCGGGAGTGGAGGAACCAGAGACATCGACTACCTACTCTTGCCGCTGCCCCTTAGAAAAAGAAACCCAGCCGAAAGGAGGTGCTGCCGCCCCTGAGCTAAAACACTGCCGGAGCACTGAATCAACCGTCTGATGAATTGGAAATCCCGGCCTTCCATCAACGCTCATAGTCCCCTTCCTTCCTCCATCGGCACTAGAGAGTCCATCTTGAAGCATTGGAAAAAAATTGGGCATTGAATGCATACCCCAGTCTAAGAATGAGGGCAGAAAATAACCCCTACCACTGAGTAAGTTACCCGGGTGGGGTCGGTGAGAACAATTGGAAGAAAAAAGATTATTCATCCAACCAGCCAAGCCCAAGCCCGTCAGTTGAGGTAGGTGAGAAGTGAGTTTCTCGGGTTGAGACCCGCTGATTCCCTGCTGTATTAGTCTCCCTTTTATCTGACTTCAATAAATGCTAAATGGGCATTTTATCGTTTTGAGAGCCATTAACAGATGGAAAAGTGACTTCCTGGTTCAGCGGCGCATGCATAGAAGCCAGCACTTGAGTATTTTTTTGAACTACCTCGATTGGCCCACCCATCGATTCATCACATGCCTCCAACAACTCCTTCAATACGTGACATGCTTGAGAAGCTGACTGCGAGATAATCTTGGACGGATAGGATGCCAAGTCCGCCGGAGAAGAACCTCCATAGCCGATGGAGAGACTAACCAATCCAATGGAGAGACCACCTCCATGAGCTTGACCTGGAATGGCTTTCCATTGATGCACACCGTTACCATCTGAGGCAGACGTTCATGAATACCCACCTCTAACAGCAGATGCAACAAGGAGCAATCTTCCTTAAGAAGGTTCCGGGAATGAATCTCGATCAGTCTACCAATCTTGCGTCCGAAGGCCAAGATAACCTTCTCAGTCAGGCCCTCAAGAGGGAAGCCAAAGCACCTGATCCAAGCGTATCTCTCATGATTGAAGATATCCGGTCTCCACTGCCTAAGGATTCTGAAGTGGGCTGAAACTAACTTCAAAGATTTCCCCACGTCCTGGTTCTCGTGAAGGGATGCTAGGAACCTCTTCTCGCCTATCTGACAACAATGAAGAACCGAAATGCCTTCCAATTCAAGGGCTTGAGCCACCTGGCTGAGAGATAGATCATGAAACGGTGCTACCACCACTGCTTTAGACAACCATTCGTGTAGTTCCACTTCGTCCTCCGAACTGAGCATAAGGTTAAACAAAGGAATCTCTGATGTTAACTGGTTGAGACCCGCTAAGGCACCCCCGTCCCGATTGTTATCGTTCCCTTTAGCAACCTCCGCCCAAGACCTGTGAGTCACCTCTGTCTTCCGAAACCTCCCAGTCCCCCTCTCTCCTTTCCAAAAACCTTTTCTCCTGCCAACTGAGATTTACCACATTCATCGGCTCCTCTGGCAACAGGGTCCAAGTCCGCCCGAGAAGAGGCTTGGGATAGGACCCCTTCTTGTCATCTCTTCTACTGAACCTAGCCAGATCGACACAGAGCTTCTTACCGGCAATGACACGCTCGTTAAGAGCCCTTGCCGCTTTTTCTACATGGCTGCCTCTAGCCATACGAAGAAAGGCAAGCAGTCTACCATTTGCATCCTTCTTCCTTGGGATGAACACGTCCATAACCACCCCCCATTGCTTTAAGAGATCCAGAAGCCATCCTCGCAACGTAACTTCCGGCCATTCCGGTAGATTGGCAACAAAGAGAGAGATCGAGGGGTCATCGCCGCTGTTCCTCCTATTCCTTCCCTGCTAAAGCTGCCAACCCTCCTCCCTAGCATCCTCCTGAGTCCCTCTTTCGTCCAACCTACCGCCTGTCGCTCCCAGAGTCCCTACAAAAACACTCTCTCTCACGCTCTCTCTCTCTCACTCTCGCTTGCTCTCTCGCTCCATTTTGATTTTAAAGGACCGTATTGTAGTTTTATCTGAAAGCTTGAAAGTTGATAGATAAAACATTAGTATAAATTGTTGAAGCCTATTTGGCAAATACAATAGGCAAAGGGCATCCTAATTGTTTGTAAAAAATAACACTAGTTGGATTTTTTTTTTTTATTGAATCTGAAAATTAGTTCTTTAACTAGTTTTTAGTCACATATTCAGGACAAATGAATAGAGGCCAAATGGGTGGTACAGTTGCAGCTCTAGTCAATCTCTCTAGTCTTGTGATTTTATCCTCTAAGTTTTGGTAAATATTTAATTATTAATATTATAATCAAAATTTAAAAGATAAGATGATAAGATAATTGTTAAAACTTATCTTATTATATTCATATGAAAGTCTCTATATTAAATTTCAGTAAAATTTTAATAAACCACCAACTGATCTCCTCATTATACCATCTTCTTTCGTTTGATGGAGATTGGATGGAGTGTGATAGCCCACCATTAAGAGGCACTCTACAATGAGATAGATGGTAAAAAAATAAGAACCTCCTCATAATATAACCCATTTCATTTCTCAAAACTCGGATAGCCACCCTAACAAGTTCCTATTAAATATATGCAGAATCATTTACCTAATTCTGCAGACCAGTAAAACCACCCATCGTTTCAAGTCATTTTCTCATCCACTTGTACATTTATTATCATTTGTTTACTTGTATGTGGAAAATGATTTCATAATATTTTTAAATAACTAAAACTTTATCAAAGATAACAAATATATCGTGAAATATAAAGTGATTAAAGAATTAAAAAGTACATTACATTAAATTTAAAATACAATGGCACAGTAATATCATGAAAAATCCCATATTATCATTTTTATAATATTTAATAATAGCAAAAGAAATATAATCATCAATGAAAAGAGGATGCAAGTCTCAAATTGGATTGCGAGATTTATTAAAAATATCTTAGAATTTTCAAAGATTTGGTGGTGCATGGTAAATGACCGTCTCCGACATGGATAGAAAAGTAAGATGAGAACGGACAGTATTGCCGTTGGGTAAAAAAAGGGCGGAGTTCCGTATTCCAGTTTTTAAAAGAGAAAAAGAAAGGCCAATGTGGGACCCTAAATGAACCTTCCTCCACCGCCATGCACTGCCCGTTTTCCTGCCTTGCTTCCCTTATATATATCCGCACGCATTTGCCACCCTCTCTACACCTTTCATCCTCTTCTCTTTCCCAACCCGTAATCGCTATTTTTTAGGATCTCAGACTCTGAAACCGATTTTCTTTAGACCCGAATCGTCCAATAGATAGCAAGAATGGGGCGAATTGCGAACCAGGATAATGTCCGGCGGGTATACTGCATCGGAACTCTCGATTCCAAGTGGGACGAACTAAAGTTCATCGTCGAAATCATCAGACGCGAACTTGCGATATTTACGAAGAACTCTCCCTTCAAGGTATCGCTCTCTCATTCACTTTCATTCTTTCGCTGCAGTGGCATTTCTGTAATTCTTATGGTGTTTAAACCTTCATCTCCATCGCCATGAAAGGGCCCACCTGTGATGTTGTTACTGGCCGTCGGATTTGACGGGTGGAACAGCAGGTTGCAGGTGGTAGGCATCCACTTATCCTTTTTACCGTCGAATTCTGCGGTGAATGGAATTAGGACCGTTCATCATTTTGACACCCTGTTGATGGTTAACGAGCAGTTATTTTTTAAAATTTATTGTCTGTGGACTATTGAGGGAAGGCCCACCTAGTGAACGGCTATTGATCTAGTGCACGTGTGGCAGACAAGGTTGTGACCGTCTTAGATGCCTGGTGGGTCTTTGTACGTCAGTTGATGTGTGTATTTTCGATGTCAAATGTATTTAGATTAAGGGTTTGGATTTCGGAAAGTGACGTGTCCGATGACACGTATTTGCTTCTTGATGTCTCTGTTGCATTTCGGTTTATGCGTGTGCAAGACACGTGTGGTGCAACGGCCAACCATGTAAAAATTAGTTATTTACATTTAGGGCAAAATTGGGCGTACAGATGCAAGGGTTGTACATGTACTATCATATATGACGAATTTAAGTGGTTATAAGTACTATTTTTATTTAATCTTATATAATATTTATTTGATGCATTTTTACTCTTAAATTATTTTAAAAAGGAAAAACTTTAATTTTTTGAATCTTAAAAAACCAAGAGTCAGTATAATTGTGTGAGTTCTATTTTTAATAATTAAATAATTTTAATAAAAATCTATTCAATCATGTACCTTTTTTTTTTTTTAAATCGGAGGATGGACTCCACCCCGTAAAACATTGGGTGACATGCCGGATTCAAACCAAGTTTGACTTGGCCGGTTCACATGCCGGATTCAGGCCAGTTTTTTTATTTAAAAAGTCTGAGGCTCTGAGCCTCTTTATCTTCCCAAAAAAAGTCCTGAGCCTTTTTAGTTTGAGCCTAAGGCCGTCTGGCTTTTGTATTTGGTACTATTTTTTTATTAAAAAATTATTTTGTAAATTAAAATTTTAATTATATAAATTGAAAATATACATAAATATCTAACACTAATTAAATTTCAGTTCAAAATTTAATTTATAGTCACTTAATTTTATAGTTAAAGTTGATAGATCGTTTTTAAAAAGATGATGTTAATAATTTAACTCAGTTAGAAATTTAATTTTGAAATAAAAGATAGAAGTTGATCCGTCTTCAAAAATAAAGAATAAAAAATAAATAAGTCTCAAAATTTAAAAGTAGACTTAAAGTAAGAATATGAATCGGAGTAAGTTTGATTTAGACAAGTGAATCCCCTGCATATGGCAGGGATACTCAAGTAATCGATAAAATATATTATAATTTGGGTCGTAAAGTGTTTCACGGCTCTGTATATAATAAAGTATCTAATTGCTTTATATGTTTTATTATACTTTATTTTTTTATTTTTGCCATTGTTATAGTCATCTTTTTAGGTTATTAAAAATTTTTGTGTATCTAATTTTTCACTCGACTTTTGTGAACTTTTTGTTCTTTATTGTTTATAATTCTTTCTGTTATATAAGTTTAGGTCTTTATTTTACCGACTTAATTATATAAATTTTTAGTGTCCTGTCAAAAAAAATATCTAAAATTTAGTTCTTCATGGAAAATTAGATTTTTATTAATTAAGTTGGTATTTTAGAGACCAACTGTAGCATTATTGATTGGCCCCCTACTTATATATGTTAATCAATTTAGTAAATAGAGTTAATAAGGATCCTGCGGTGTGGGTTTGGCGTAAAGACCATGACTCTTCAATTCATGAAAGGCTGGTGCCACTTGCAGCCAGTAGGGGACGGAGCAAGATTTTCTCAACGGGTTTGGTGAACGAGACTTTTTATAAAATGAATTATATATTTATATAATTAAATGTATTAAATAGATAATTATATAGATATAAAAATATATAAAATTCTATTTTAATCAATAATACAAATAATATAATTTTAACTTTTAAAATAAAAATAAATTATTAACTTTAAAAAAATTAAATTCAAATATAAAATATTCAAATAACGATAAATTGTGAAGTGATAAAAATTTCACATTGATTACTTTAAAAAAGTAATTATTCTATATCAATCAACAACGAGCATTTGAGATTTGAGAGTGAGTTGTCTCTGTGTCATGATTTTCCACTATAATATCAACCGGGTTTCATGTGTAAAAGTTGGGTGTGAGCGGTGAGCTGTGAGTTTCCGCATATAGTTGTAAAAGGAAAAAAAAGTTATACATCGATTAATTTAAAAATTCTTTGCACATGCATTTGCACGTTTGGCAAATTTTCACTTGATTCTACTTGTGTAAAGTGATAAAAAGTCTTACATAGGTAATTCAGAAAATCAATTAACTTCGTATAAGAGCACCTGTCTCTCCACCGCTATATTTTGAGAGTAAATTCTAGTGTCATGATTTTCTCTAATCATTTTCTACAGCCATGCTTTTTTCAAAAATATCCAGCAAGTGTGGGTCCTATACGATCTAATTATCCAGTCTACCGTTGTCTTCATAAAACACTCGGCTGCGATTACCAATCCACAATCCATCCATCCAGTCTCCTCCCTGCTACCATTCCTAAACCAGAACCGCTGCGGATCTCGGATTCTCATACCAACTCTTGCCTATCCGAATTGTCACAGAGATGGCAGGAATAGCGGGTAAGGGTAAGTTTGCTCGAATTTTCTGCATCGGAGCGGCAGATACAACGTCGGATGAGCTCCAATACGTCTCCAGTGTTATCAGATCCGATCTTGAGGCCTTTACTCAAACCTCCTCTTTTAAGGTTCTCTTCCGTTCTCTGCCCTTCTTTTCTTTTTCGTCTTTTGACCACATTGTCATTTCTGTAATCATCATGGGGTATCTCGCCCTTCTGCAGGGCGAATCAACACGTGGCAGCTGTTTAGCCCTTAGCTGTTAGGACCCACTCATTGATCATGAGGCCTTTATCTTAGCCGTCTGATTTGAGCCTTGGTAAAGTGGTAGTCATTGATCCATTTTGCAAATCACAAGTCTGCATTTAAACGTTGGGTATTGTTATTATTAGGGTTGCATTTGGGAATTGTTAGAAAACTCTGATTTTGCATCAGAGGATTTTTTTTTTCAAAATCTTTCCAGTACTCTCAGCTTGGGCGGCAAGATGACAGAGTTACCCTTACATCTTGCAGCATTGTAATCTATAAAATGTTGTGATATCACCACTTGAATTAGATCATACTATAAAAATTCCAATTAAATTGAAGTACCATGACCATTTTTTTTTTTTTGAAAAAACAAATGAAAATACTTTTTATTGGGTAAAATCTGCATGAGTTGTCCAAATATCACATTAATTTTACATTTTTCTCTCAAATAAGGTTGTAACAGATTTGTTAATTCTATATATTGCTTTTCTTGTTTTGTAAGTGTCGAGTCGTGTAACAGTGTCCAATATTGTTGTGTAAGTATCTGATAAATTGTCATTATTGTTGTGGTCTAAAGTGACTCGAACTGAGAAAACCTTTAACATCGAACACAAGTTTTTGCCAACTGTGCTATGAACTTGTCTTTATGTACAATTAGTAGTATGTAGAGTATCCTTGTTTTGTAGGCAGTTGCCATGGATGCTTGTGTATTTCTTATTGATTGCAACGGGATTGAAGATTTCCCCAGATTGTATGGAAATATATCATGTTACTTTGTTGTTACTGTTACAGTAGATTCTTCCTACACTACGGTGTTATATGAAGAAGCTATTTTTCCAGAGCAATTAAAAATGTTGAATCGATAATCCCAATTGTGCACTCAGTGTATATGTTGTATTTTGACAATTATTCAAATTCTTTATTCACCTCCTCACTAATAGGCACTCTATGCATCACAATTCATTATTTGAATTTGGCGTTGGAAATTTCAGGTAGAAGTGGTCATTGTTGATGTTTCGACGAGTCAAAAGGAAATAAAAAGCTTTGAGAACTTTAAGTTTGTGTCAAGAAAGGAGGTTCTTTCCTGCTATGAAGCAGATGAGCCATCTTCACACTCGCTTCCAAATGACAGAGGCGAAGCTGGAAAAATAATGAGTAAAGCACTTGAAAGTTTCCTGAAGAAAGCTTCTGAGAGTGGAGTTCTCTGTGGAGCTCTTGGCATTGGGGGTAGTGGTGGAACATCTCTGATTGCTCCCGCACTAAGATCTCTTCCAATAGGAGTGCCTAAGATCATTGTATCAACCGTTGCAAGTGGTCAGACTGAGCCATACATTGGCACATCGGATTTAATACTGTTTCCATCTGTGGTGGACATATGCGGGCTTAATAGCGTCAGTCGCACCATATTTTCAAATGCTGGGGCTGCCATTGCTGGGATGGTTATTGGAAGATTGTCGAGATTTGATGACTCTCAAAACACATCTAATAAACCAACGGTTGGTGTGACTATGTTTGGAGTTACAACTCCATGTGTAAATGCTGTGAAAGAAAGATTGCAGAAAGAAGGTCATGAGACACTTATTTTTCATGCTACTGGTGTTGGTGGCCGGGCTATGGAAGACCTTGTAAGAGGGGGTTTCATACAGGTAAACTTTTTATCTATCTGTATTGCATTTTTTTTATGGAATTAACATGTGAATGCAGTTCATCGCATTTATAATATGCCATTTGTACATTGAATCTTACCATTTAAATGTATCTCAAGTACTGTCTCCTGGTTGATAATTTGGGGAACCAAGTATCTTATCAATTAATTGCAGTTGGGCGGAGCAGATGTAAAACCATGTTTTGTGTGTTATGTTCTCTCTTTTGTCTCTAAATGATCATCAGTATCAAACCTGAAATAGATTTGAGAGAACAATGACATTGTGATTTTTTTATGCTGCACAAAGTGGGTAGTCATCATGTAGAAACATCCTTACCAGCATTTGGGGTTACATCAAAATGCACATATTTTATTGTCAAAGCGGTTAAGTTTAATTTTGCAAGAATCTTTATATCACACTCTAGTAGTTGAGAATTGCACTTGGAAGCTAGTAGTGAGTATGCTAAAAATCGAAGTTTGCTAGATTAGAAGTCTCTGTTCTTTCTGAAAGCCATCAAAAGCTATACATATACTTTTCTACCGAAGTCTTTATACTCACTTTATTTTTTTTACTCAATTGTATGTAGGGCGTTTTGGATATTACAACCACAGAAGTTGCAGATTATATCGTTGGAGGTGTCATGCCCTGTGACTCATCACGCTTTGATGCCATGATTGATAATAAGGTGCCATTAGTTGTCAGTGTGGGGGCCTTGGATATGGTTAACTTCGGATCTAAAGACACTATACCTTCGAAGTTTAGCAACAGAAAATTTCATGTACATAATGCACAGGCATGTTGCATTCCCTATATGCATGTTTTCCTTGATTTCATTATTATTGTTGAAATTTGTTTATAAAGCCTAGGCTATTTGAGTTTCCTGAGATGACTGAATTGAGCCTATAGTCAAAGTTTTTCTTTTAATGAAATGTTACAGTGTCTCTAGGTAATATTTGCCACCCATGTAAATTGGAAGATATATTAGAATGATCTAGTTACCTTCATTTTGGTGCGCCCCCAATCCAAAAGAAACCATTCCGAACCCACCCTCACTTGCACATCAGAACCCATCCATATTGGCCCTACAATATTGACCATGTCATTTTTTAAATCATTTGGGCCTTGAAAGGTGTACCTGGCAAAACTGGTTGAGCTGAAGAAGCTTCCATATCGTATTTAATGACCCTCATTTTGCAGATGCATCAGTGGATGCATTTTTAGAGATCATCCCTGAAATTATTTGTTCTTAACAAAGTGCTTCTCTTGAATTAAACAAGATGAACTTTCACGTGGATGTCCTTTATGCAAGGAAGCCAGAGCTGGGAATCTTTTGAACTCACCTCATTTCAATGTTCCTAAGATTATCTATTTAATGCTTCAAACTTTTTTGAATGAAGATCAAATAATTTTAGCAAGTTGAAAAGCTGTTGTGTTTCAATTGTGTCTGCATTATGCTTGCCTCTTATATTTTGATAATGTGATGTGGATGCATCTAACAAATTAAATTCTTTTCAGGTTTCGCTCATGCAGACTACTGTAGATGAGAAGAAGAAATTTGCCAGCTTCATAGCAAACAAACTTAATAAATCAACGTCAAAAGTATGTGTTTGTTTGCCGCAGAAAGGCATATCTGCTTTAGATGCACCAGGCAATCCCTTTCACGACCCTGAGGGTACGGGCACCCTTTTGAATGAGTTGGAGAAGCTTGTTGAGATAAACAAAGAGCGGCAGGTATGAGCATTGTTTGGGATGACTAGAGGATGCTCTTCTGTTGTTGTAATGTCATGGATTGCATCCCTTCTAACTTCTATGTTTCACCCTTGATAGGTGAGGAAGCTTCCGTACCATATTAATGATCCTCAATTCGCGGATGCTCTGGTTGATGCATTCTTGGAGATGAATCCCAAAATTGCCAGTTCTCAGCAAAGTGCTTCTCATGAAATTAAACAAGAAGAGATTCCACATGGATGTCCCCCAGTCAAGGAAGCCAGCAACGGAACCAGCAAAGGAACTGGCAAAGAAACTATTTGCTACAGCCCAACCAGCTTTCCTAATGCAAAACCAGGTCCTACTTTAACATCTTTGATACAGTACTTCCTCTTGAAATGTGGATATGTGGGCGATAATTTAGAATTTTTTTATGATAATACCTAATTAAAAGATATCCCAATGGATAAAGAGTAATGCTTTTCTCCATTTTTTTGATACAGAAACTTTGCAGAGAACTCAAGCAATTGTACAAAAATTGAAACAACAAATAAAGAAAGGTATTCCTATAATAGGAGGCGGTGCAGGGACGGGTATATCTGCCAAGTTTGAGGAAGTGGGTGGTGTGGATCTTATAGTCATATACAACTCAGGACGCTTTCGGATGGCTGGAAGGGGTTCCTTGGCTGGTTTACTGCCTTTTGCAGATGCAAATGCCGTAGTACTCGAGATGGCTAATGAAGTATTGCCTGTAAGTTAGCATCCTGGCTCTTTATTACAAGGATCATCAAACTTGAACACAAACTCATATGGTGGGCGCAATATCTATGCTATCAAATAACCTTGATTTGCAATTGCTGGCATTGCTTTATTTGTTCGATCCATCAGATAACCTTTATTTGCAATTGCTGGCATTGCTTTATTTGTTCGAGTGGTTGGGTATTCTCATCTTGTGTGGCCTTTGGGGCACCTAACCTAATCCATGGTGCTTGTGGGTGGTGTCATGGATTTGGGGTTTTACCTATGATCCCACAAAGTGGGGTCGGCGGGTTTCCAAGTATTCGAAAAAACAAAATAAATAAAATTACTTTCAATGGTCTTAACAAGAGAAATAGCAGGCAGGATTATCTGATGGAAAAAATGTTCTAAGCATCTCCTATTCACGATAGAGCCCATTTTTTGAGGTTTTACTCACTGCAGTTGTTGATTCAATTGGATTAAGGCATTCAAAGTCCTGTTCTCTTGGTGAATAATTCAATAATTATTAGAATCTTGGGAGTAGTTTGTAGGAATTAAGAAGCAATCGCGATGGTCAACCCCCACCCCACACAAACACCCACCAAAAAAAAGAGAGAAGAATGAAAGAGAAAAGGCTTGATGGAATGTGCTATATTCTGTGTTCAATGTATATCTTCTGTTGACAAAACTTTTTGGCTTGACCATGGTTCTTGGGCTTACAAGCGCTTGACATTTGAATTTGTAATTTGCAAGAGAATCAAAATTATTTATTCCCTTACTAGGAAAAAATCATTTTTCGTTGTGGCCAGCTTCATAGTGACATTTCCCTCACATTTTATGCTATGTAGGTGGTCAAAGAAGTACCAGTTCTTGCAGGAGTTTGTGCTACTGATCCATTCCGTCGAATGGACCACTTTCTAAGGCAATTGGAATCTGTTGGATTTTCTGGAGTGCAGAATTTTCCAACAGTTGGGCTTTACGATGGCAACTTTCGCCAGAATTTGGAAGAGACAGGAATGGGATATGGGTATGATTCCTAAGATGCTCTATGTTGGTTTTTCTTTTTCTTTTTGCTATGTCGTTGAGCTGAAATACTATTTCTTGGTTTTCTTTCTTCTTAGATTGGAGGTGGAAATGATAAGTAAAGCCCATGAGTTGGGTCTTTTGACGACACCATATGCTTTCAACCCAAGTGAAGCCATCTCCATGGCCAAAGCTGGTGCTGATATTATAGTAGCACATATTGGGCTGACGACGGCAGGGTCAATTGGTGCAAAAACAACCGTCACCTTGGAGGACAGTGTTGCCCGTGTACAAGCTATTGCTGATGCTGCGCTTGAAATCAATCCAAATATTATTGTGCTCTGCCATGGAGGTATTCTTTAGCATTTCACTCATTATCCTATTTGGTGGATCCATTATGTAGTCCTATCCAACCCCACTCCATCACAGACATGTTCCCCACTGGGCACATGTTGGGAGCATAAGGTCTAGTAAAGCCCAATCTTTTCTTGAAAATTATTAATATGCGCGTCATTTAAAAGAAGGAAATTATTATATGTGCTTATAGATATCTAGATGGGAGAATGGCTCTGATGACATTCCTTTCGTGCATGTATCCATTATCTAGTTGGTGGATCCATTATGTAGTCCTATCCACCCCTCCCCCCCATCACAGGACATGTTCCCAACTGGGCACATGTTGGGAGCATAAGGTCTAGTAAAGCCCAACCTTTTCTTGAAAATTATTAATATGCGCATCATTTAAAAAAAAGGAAATTATTATATGTGCTTATAGATATCTAGATGGGAGAATGGCTCTGATGACATTCCTTTCGTGCCTGTATCCATCTCCCACATTTGGAGAACAACTTTTGTTTGTTGCCACCTGCTTCTGTATCAGTTACTGCACTGTTCCTGCATCCATATCCAAAAATGATAAGAGCATAACTGTCAATAAGTGGATATGTTTGATTCTCGACCTAGAATTACAGAATTCTATATTTTTGGAATAAAAGAATTCCACAAAATCGAGGATTTCTTTGGGAGAGGCGATTTTTATGGTATGCTAATACAAACAATAGGATGAGGTGTTTGAATCCGACATCGGATGAGGTGCCTGATTAACAATAGGATGGATTCATGGCTTCGGTGCAATGCATATGTAAATTTAAATAATATGTATTTTTAGATAAACTAACATGTAAAATCACATCAATGGTAAATGTATAAGGATTGTATTCTAAACCCCCGACCAAAGTTTAGTCCAAGTTCTGCCTCAAAGTCTCAAGTCTATCTGTTCCAAATAATACCTTTCCAGATGCAGGATATTGAAGGGTTGGGTTGGTCAATCCAATTTCCCATTCGAGAGAGGTACTCAGCTGCCAAATATGAGCGCTATACCCTTTCTTGTCCTTTTTGAATCTCCATAGCCACTTGTGGCCATTCCAATATTTGTCTTTAAAAAGGGAAAAAAATTAATATGTTGGAACAAAGAATTTTGGAGTTTCTTTGGTTCCAGCTAAGGAATTCTTACATTTGAACATTCTCCACTGGACATGAACATGACAGACTTTTGGTTTTGTAGGTCTTATTTGGCTCCATATATCCTAATTTTATTTATTTATTTATTCATTTATTCCATTTATTCCATTGAACTAGTAGAACTACCCAACTATATGAGATCATAGTCTAACATTTGTCAACATTAGGCATTTTCACTTGAAAAGAAAATGTTTTCCTTTGATCAATATTCTTGAGTTCTATTTCCTTGGTGGGACTGGTCTGAGATCATTTTCCATGGGAGATTATCCATCCATTAGCAAGTTAGAGGTCACTTGTGGAAGTTCATTCTTGGCCCTTTGAAACACACCCCGTTTGTTCATTAGAACCGTTTTCATGAATCTGTCATATGGAAATTTGAATCGTCAAGATGGTCTATTTATGTTGTTTTGTTACAAGAACTCTGATGGAGACATCGATCTTTTAAATACATAGTTGCATGCCATATTAATCTACGCATATTGTATAAGATATTGATGTGTGATTACATAATCATTTGCATCTTATGATGCTCATGTCTGCCAATTTCTATGGCAATCTTCATGCTATGTTTCTCCTGTGTACTAATCTTCCTTTCATCGTATCTAACTTTACATCATGGCACACTTTGCAGGCCCTATATCTGGTCCCAGTGAGGCAGAATTTGTACTGATTAAAACCAACGGAGTTCATGGCTTTTATGGTGCATCAAGCATGGAGAGGCTGCCAGTTGAACAAGCACTTGCAAATACAGTCAGACAATACAAAGCCATTTCTATGAAGTGAGATGGAACCTGTGTTTAGACCTCGCAGATGTTCATAATTGTGTTTTTTTACATTATGATCCGTGTCGTCAATGTCTTTTATTTCATCATCAATTTATTGTGATCTTTTTCTTTGTAATTATTGAAAATGGCTACAAATGTAACTGTTGAGAAGCATTATATTCGCGAGTATAATGTGAGTATAATGTTAATGAAGAAATAGAAAGTGCTTATGATTCCTTCAATTAATTCCCCTACTGTTCTGTCATTTCTACACGTCAAGCACCCACTCTTCAATTAACATGCATTTAGCTCTAAAACCAGTTACAATTCATTCACCACTCGAGAGCCTTTCCATGGGATTATCAATTATAATTTTTTTAAGACCAAAGTGCCCAGGCTTTTTTGACAATCTGACTAATCTTTGGGTTTGGGGCATGTGTAAATCTAAACTATCCATACACTTCGGATAACATTACGAGGATTGACCTTTTTGTATTAAGAATAACTTGAATCCAAGACCGAAATCTTGTAATTCTTTTGTATGTCAGCTGTCATTTTGGTTTGAATTGTCTCCTCTGCGAGTAGGTCCAATTGCCACTGAAATTCTTTTGATGGTGGCATGCCCAGTTGCATTGATAAGTAAGGACGATATTTCAGAAGATGGCCATGGTTCATATTGATATTTATCATTGTTGTCATTGTTAAATTATGAGCATCAAACAGGTAGTTGGCCTATGAAAAATAATTCAAGTATAAATACTAATTTAAGATTGATGGGAGAAAATGGTTGTTAACTTGTTTTCGTTGTTAAATTAATTTATCTGATGAATTAATGAATTAAAGTACATGATTGTATTTAATAAATTATTTTTGACTCATCAATTGTCACAACCTTGTTTGAAGTTAGTTGGCCATTGTCATTTTTTAGCTTACACCAGCAATAAAGGTTTCATATAACAGAGAAGAAACAAAGTAGTAACTGGACAGGAAAGAAACTGATACAAGATACAAACAAAGACGTTGTAAGCCAAATATTCTTTAATTCTACTCCACTTGGAGAAATATGAAAAGCCTCCTCATGCAGTTGTTGCATAGCTGTTCTTGAATTATTTTTTATAATAATTGATATTGATGTATATTTTTTTATTTAGACAATGACAAGTGAATAAAAAAAGAAAAATTTAATATCTTTTGTAGTAAAAAAAATTCAATATTCCTATCAATTGAGAGCGCTGTACTTACATCCAGTATCATAATTGATAAAGACTTCGTAAGGAATCAAAATTGTATTGCAAGATCTACTTGTTTTGGTGATTTTGTTCTCCTGAAAAGTATAAACTGTAATGAGAAAACAGTTAGCCATGGATCTTTTCAAGCCTGCTTTCTTAAATTTCAAAAAAAATTAACAAAAAAAACCTTGGATTAACTCCCTCATTTTGTATAATAGTAAAAGTTCAAACTTGCATTAATTATTAAGTCACGATTCAGTGCTGTATGTACAACACCAGCCACAGCTATGCAAATATATTTTTTTAAATGGGGAATGATTCATACACCATGAGTTTTCAATATAGCACACCACATTTAAAAATAAAAAATCATTTTGCAATTACTTTTCTTCTTCTCTCTTCCCTCTCTAAAAAAGAAAGGGCAAAATGATCTTTTTCTTTTAAGGGTGATGCACTTTGGTGAAACTCATCGTGCACGGATCATTATACTTTTTAATATATAAAAAGAAACTGTGTTGAATATAAAAAATTCACTAGAACTATCTAATCACCAAATCAAATTTTTCAAAAAAAAATAAATTATCGGATGTATGACTAGTCAAAATAAATGGCTAAGTTTAAAAATAAAGTTTTTAATTTAAAATAAAGAATTTCAAGTTGGACCATACATTTTCATGGCAATATATCAAGTCTAAGACAGAATTTTAAAAACATATTTTAACATTTAAACAAGTTTAGAGAATATATTTATTTAATATAATTATTAGACGTGAAGCATAATGTCACATGTCTATTTATGAAAGAAGACTTGGAAAAACGTATCCCCCAAGTTCCATTCCATGTGTGGCTTGTTTGTGCCCCGCACTATAATTCCGTAACGACCAAGAAATATATCAACCAGTTAATGTCCAAATAAAACTTGCACTTAAACCTTAAAAAGGCCAATCAATAAGGGCCTACCTGGGTAAAGAACCCATCAGGAACAGGCCCTAATCCAGATCTGTTTAATATGCAGGCCCCGATTCTAATCCGAACAGGGCCACAGCCATCTATAAAATGCATTTTATGAATTACTATGAAATATGCCTTATAGTTTTTACTACTAAATTGGATTCACCCTCTATCTCTCTGCTAAAGTTTTTATGTTATGAGATGGCTGAAGGCATAGTTTTTTCACCTGGGAGAAATGAGATGGGATATCGGCCGAGATATCTCGGTTTTTTTAACCTTGATATCGTATTGGCCAATATCCAATATTTTATCGCTGATATCGGCCGATATTTCAGGTTTTAATTTTTTTAAAATTAAGTGAGAAACTTTTCGGCCAAAATAACGGCCAATACTGAGATTTGAACCCCTAAGTGTCACATAGAGCAGTTGGTCCATGAAAAAACTTGTCAAATCAAAATGTAGATAGTACAGACAAGCACCAAAAAAGGTAACTTTTGTGACAAATCAGGGCCGTAGTATAAAAAAACCCACTAAATAAAGGCCCTTGGCTTGGATATACCCGGTCCACTCAATCTGTCACATTTCAATCCGACTCTTTTCTAATTTTAAAAACCGTGAATTTGACCTAAGCTCAACATATTGAGTTTCTCAGCCAATTTCGATGTCAGTCCCTTCATCGGACTCGGTGGAACTCAATGAGTCATTTGAAAGTCAGTTGTGTCAACAAAACTCGGCCCAGCTGAGTCAGGTCATATGATTCATCTAGTTTTAAACAATATTATTATAAGTCATTAGTCATTTAAATTTTACCTTTCATTTTTCATGAAATCAAATGCAAACCTGCCACCTAAGAAACGGCAGAAGATCTGTTGACTGACCCAGTTTTCCAATTTGGATCAATCGTCAAAAAGTATTTCTAGACTCCCAAATTTCACGCATCAATCGACTCAATCCTTCTCTATAAATATTGACCTCTCTCTTCTTCATAAAGCACAACCCATTTCTAGTTTTCCACTGGAGAAACTACAGAAAGAAAAGCAGTCTCCAACTTCTGAAATCACTTTCTACACCTTTGAGTCTCACTGCCCACACCAAAAAGAAGAAGAAGAAAGAAAGAAAGAAGGAAAAAAGACTTCTAAAATGCCTTCAACAAAGTCTGTGCTGTCCACTGCAGCCTCTCTTGCTGCTTCGGCAATGCTTGTCCGAACCATTGCCAATGACTTGATGCCTCACCAACTTCAGGACTACATCTTCTTCAACCTCGACAGTCTCTTTCGCTGCCTCTCTTCTCAAGTTACAATCATCGTTGAAGAATTCGACGGATTCTCCAACAATGAAATCTACTCTGCCGCAAAGATCTACTTGGGAAACAGACTCTCTCCCTCTTCAAAGAGGCTGAGAGCAACCAAGCAGGAAACAGAAAATAACATGCAAGTGTCAATGGAGAGAAATGAAGAGATTGTCGATGTGTTTGAAGGGATTCAGCTCAAGTGGAGACTGATATGTACAGAAAACCGTGGGCCTGTTTTCCACTCCCACGTTGGCGGTGCAAATTTAATAATCTCCGAGGCCAGACACTTTGAGCTAAGTTTTCACAAGAAGCACAAGGAAAAGGTGTTGGGCTCTTACCTACAATACATACTGACCCAATCAAAGGCCTTGAAGGAAGAGAAGAAGACGGTGAAGCTCCACACGGTCGACTACGAGGGGCGGTATGGAGGAAGTAGAGATGCTTGGAGGTCGGTAAACCTCAATCACCCAGCAACGTTCGAGACATTGGCGATGAATTCAGAGCAAAAGAGGGTGTTGATGGAAGATTTGGAGAGGTTTGTGAGAAGGAAGGAGTTGTATAGAAGAGTAGGAAAAGCGTGGAAACGTGGGTACTTGCTGTATGGTCCACCGGGCACGGGCAAGTCGAGCTTGATTGCAGCAATGGCAAATTTTCTCAACTTTGACATCTATGACTTGGAGCTCACTGATCTGCGGTGCAATTCAGATCTCAGGAGATTGCTGGTTGCAACGGCGAATCGGTCGATACTCGTTGTTGAGGACATTGATTGCTCCATCGAGTTCAAAGATCGGCAAGCCGAAAGTACACCCCGCCAGCTCCCTCCTCGACAAGAGAATGAGGTAAGTAATTTGGTTTCTGTAGCACAACCTAATGTGCTGACCTTGACTTGTCGAGTCTCACCACATTAGTTGGCAGTCCTACATTCTTTATAATTCAAATTAACTGAGATCTGAACAATGCGCCCAATAAGCCCTGCCATGGATGCAATAAACACAAATGATGGATATTAAAAATATGGAATTACTACTTTTTCTTTTAACTTCATTTCTTTGCAAATTGTATTCCATTTTTAACCCTTTGATCACCCAATCTAACAGCCAAAGACATTTCCATGAAATGTCAATTTTGCTGCCACCACTCAATTTCATTGTATCAGGCAAGACTCAAAGGGGGTTGAAATATCGGCCGATACGTATCTTATCGGCCGATATATATCGGTTTTAGAGATGTGAATATCGGCCTTGATATCAGCCGTATTATATCGGCCGATATCAATATATCGGCCGATATTTAAAAAAAAATGGAGGAAGAAAGAGAAAAATATCGGCCGATATATCGGCCCATAACGATATATTGGTCGACATATCGTATCGGCCGATACTGATTTTTAAAACCTTGACTCAAACAACTTTGGCAGTGGTTGGTGGAAAACGAAAATTGTTGGGGAGAAGTTTGAAGCAGGGGGGAAGAAATCTCGGGATTTTTATCGGCTGATATACCGGTTATGATATCACCCATATAAATAAATATCGATGATTTAAAAAAAAAAAATCAGTGTGGGCCCGAGCAATATCTTGGCTGATATCGAGTGCATATGGGCCAGAATATCGACAGATATTTGAAATATCGGTCGATATTTGGATTTTCAGTTTTTTTTTTAATAAAAGGCTGTTTTTATTTTTTATTTGTTAGTTAAAAAAAATCGATATTTTCAAAAAGAGAAAGGAGACAGAATAATATCAGCCGATATAATCCAATCTCGATATTTTTACCCCTGGTTTGACTTTGAAGTGCCAAGGCAAAAGATAAAATATGTTAAAAGATGAGGAAATCGAATTCCATAGAAACAATTATATGGTGAATAGGTTGGATTTTCATAAATTTCTCTTTGATTTTGGTGTCCCTGCAGATTACTCTCTCAGGACTGCTGAACTTTATTGATGGTCTATGGTCAAGCTGTGGCGATGAGCGGATCATCATATTCACAACCAACCACAAAGACAAGATCGATCCTGCACTCTTACGGCCAGGTCGAATGGACGTGCATGTTCACATGTCCTACTGCACTCCTTGTGGCTTCACCCTCCTCGCCTCAAACTACTTAAACATCAAACACCATCCACTCTTCGAGGAGATTGTAGATCTGATACAAGAAGTGGAGATCACACCTGCACAAGTTGCTGAAGAGTTGCTGAAAAACGATGATGCTGATGCTGCGCTTAGAGGTCTGGTCGGCTTCCTACATGGTAAGAAATCTGAAAGAGGAACAACAGCCAAAGAAGAAAGCGAAGCTTCAGAACAAGTGCATAGCGGGCATCAAATAAAGGAAGAGGAACAAATCAGACCCTGATTGTTGGAATATATTTAGATTATCTAATTATAATGTAATTAGGATTCTAGTTTGGATTTAACTCTAATTAAGAGGTGTATTTGATTTATAATTAGTTAAGTGTTTGAGTATGATTATGATAGCCCTAGGGTCGGCTAGAGGCTATAATTACATGTAATAGCATAGGGATTTAATACAATACATAATTTATCTTTTCTACATGGTATTAGTCAAAATTCGTTCCTGAGTAGACCTTTAGTTTTAGTTTGTTTCTCTCCCTCTGCCGAGGAGATTCATCGGCAGAGGAGGGAGGGAGAGACATTCATCCTGACTTTTGTCTTTTACGGACATTAGTTTCTCTCCCTCTGCTGCACGTCTCCTCCGACAAAGGGAGGGAGAGGGAGGAAACACTGAGAAAGATATCTCCTACTGTTGTTCTGTGTTGCATAAGAAGCAACCCATTTTTGTTTCCCTATTGACTGTGCTCGGCCTATCAGTGTTGACCATCGCACTCTGTTTTTCGGCCCATCTTTTTCAGATCTGGGTTTCCGCTCTGAGTTTCACAAAGCAGATCTCTTCCAATCTGTTTGCAGATCAGATCTATTCTTGCTGCTCCGCCGATCACCAAGAGGGGGAGAGTTGCCTGCAACCTCCGCCGCACGCTGCTACCGTTTTTTATTGTTCAGATCTGGTTTAAATCTCGCCGGACCTTGCTGCAATCACCAATCGCTGCTCTAAGCTAGATCTGGATCTGCTCGTCCTCTGTTGTCTTAGCCACAGGGTATACAGCCTTTGCTCGCCTTTCATGGCTACAGCCCTATTTGCTGGCCTTTCATGGTTACAGCCTCATTTGCTGGCCTTTCATGGTTACAACCTCATTTGCTGGCCTTTTATGGCTACAGTCTCATTTGCTGGTCTTTATGACTTCAGCATTTATTTGCTGGCCTTTATGGCTACAGCTATTGTTATCTGGCCTTTACGATCTGATTGATCGATGTGATGGCTTCAATTCTTTGTTTTTCAGGTCATTTGTCGCCTGCATTTATCGCAAAGTGCGATCATTGTTTGCCAGACAATTGTCTTACAGCCACTGCCGTCATCCGAGCCTCTTACTTTATTTTAGGCCGCCATTGGTGTTCGCCGCCTGTCTTTTGGAGCCAATCAACACTGCCACTTCAACAAGTTTTGCAGCCAATCAGTGTGCTGCTTCATCAAATCTTCGTGGCCAGTCGGTGTGCAACTTTTGCAGTTCGTCTGCCGTTTTTTCACATCCCAAGCGTTGCATTCATCCACACTTCGGCTTACGGGGGCGTGTTGGAATATATTTAGATTATCCTAATTATAATGTAATTAGGATTCTAGTTTGGGTTTTCCTGCAACCCATCTTTTACCTCTTACATCATTCATAAGGGAATGGTTTCTATTTTTCTAATTTGAAATGAAAATGATATTTTCCTTTTTAAAAAATTAAAAAGACATAAAAATAAGACTTTATGTGTTTTCAAGAATTATTCTAGTTTCCAAGAGTTTTGTCCTTCTAATCTAAGGTCCAAATATCGGCCGATACATATCGTATCGGCCGATATATATCGGTTTTTTTAAACCGAGTAATATCGGCAGATACGATAAGTATCGGCCGTACATACTGAATATCGGCCGATATGGCCGATATTCGGTCCGAAATATCGTTCACAATATCGGCCGATATTCATAAATATCGGTATTTAAATTTTTTTTTTTTTAAAAACGCCGATACGGTTTTTCGCAGTTTTTACACGGTTTTTCGCTATTTTTCGCGGTTTTCCACGGTTTACGGTTCTCAGGGGTGTTCACGATTTTTTGCTGTTTTTCGCTGTTTTTCACGGTTTTCCGCGGTTTTACATGGTTTTCCGCAGTTCAGGGATTACGGTTCTCAGGGGTGTTCACGGTTTTTTGTGGTTTTTTACGATTTTTTGCGGTTTTGTCACGGTTCATCACTGTTCATCACGGTTTTTTGCGGTTTTTTCATGGTTCCGATATCGAAGGAGAGAGAAAATGCCGATATCGGTATGAGAGATAAAATTATCGGCCGAAATATCGTCCGTATCGCATATCGGCCGAGCCGATTTTTGAACCCCTGCTTCTAATACCTTACCCACAATTGAACTCTTTTAAGAGTTAAAAGCATGCTTCATGGGAATTTTCCACAATTGAAAATTGGTTCAATCTGAAACATAATAGGCCCTAGGCCTTAACAAGATCGATACTTTTCATTCAAGAACCTAGTATTGTTTAAGCCAATCAAACTAGTGTTCTAAAACTCCGAACCTCCTGACAGTTCAACTCTAAGCAACTCTGACCTTTATCAGATATAATATAGTTATCTTTAATTATTTTTTTTCAAAATTCGATTTGAAAGGGATGGAGCGATTAACCCTTCACAACCTACAAAATATTTAAAACTTATTAGGTTGGAATGTTAAATTATTCTATTATTTATGATTGTAATAAAATATTTTTATAAAAATATGATTATTAAGTTTTTATATCGTGTGTTAGTATTTGACATCTTACATCATATAGTTATTTACATATTTGTTGTATTTTAATTTATTAATTAACTAATTAATATTATTTTATAAGATGATATTAATAAGTTTGATCGAGTTCAACGAAAGTTAAACCTCAATTGAACCCTATCTAACCCAAATTATATTAAAATGGTTTTAATTTATGGGTTGATTTTTAAAACATTATGTCAATCAATATTATCTCATGGATTCAGACTTGAGTGTGAGCTAGATACCCTTAAAAAATGAATGAGTGGAATACAAATATTCCTGTCATAAGAATATTAGCCCATTGATTATCTCTAACCAATCAATTTGAGCCCATAAAATAGATGAATCTAATCTTTTATAATTGAATTGAATCATCAATTTTACAATCTTAAATTGAGTACTTAGAATTAACTGATGAAATTGATTATTGATAGATGATAAATCTTATACTCTTATCTTGTTCATTGAGAAAATGCTAAACTTAGTCTAAAATCATACCTTTTATACTATTTGCTGATGTGACAAATTATTTAATTATTATCTTAATTAACTCTCACAAAACTAATTAATTATGATTTGCCACATAAGCTCGAGTAGGGTAAATATAGCATCTCACTATTGAGGCCAAAAACCTTATCCATGACCGAATCTCGTGATTAAAAAAATTAGTCCGCTTAGTATTCTAAAGATTTCTGGCCACAATGCCTATCAGATCATGACGGAAAAAACAATGTTTTAAAAATCAAACATAGATTAAACTGTTTTAGCTTAAGATTTGGTTAAAAAAGGCTTAACCAATAGCCAACCATGGTCAAAACCTTTAGTCTAGAATAATATCATAAATATTAATTAAATAAATAGATATAGTGAGGCATTTAAATATATGTTTTGGCTTAACATTTAAATAGCTCAAAATCATCGCTTTCGATTAATAAAATGCACATGTTATTTCTCTTGTAATAATTCATGGTCAAATGAGAGACGATATATTTGCTTAATGGGCTGTCAAAAATTAGGATATCCAAACCTTTTGAGCTCCAAGAAAAGTGGATCACAAATCTTTATATATAAATTGGAGAAAAAAATAAGACAAGAATTCAATTTCAAATGTCGACTTTGAAATTGGTTGTGCTCCTATTTTAGAGAAAGGCACTAGAACATCAATATCTCCAAAGGTCATGATGATCAAAGAAGAAAACTCCTAAAATATTTCTCCCATATTTCAGCTGCACATATCATAAAGTGTTCATTCCATGAAATATTCTAAGAGAGAGAACTCCACGTGGAGTCCACCAATGGTCATTGGATTTGGTGAATTTGAAATACCAATGTATGCATATAATGCTTATAAGAAATCAACTTGATTCAATAACTCTAGTGACAATTTAAAAAAACCTGAAAAACAATAGTAGATAGGAAGTCAATTTTATCGAGTTCAATCTCTTGGCTTGAGTGATTCAATCTAGCAGATAAATCTTTCAAAGTCACTCAACCGTACTCCACATGGAGCTCATGGTATAAACACTAAATGAAGTGCACGGAAAATATTTCCATAAAGCTGAAAATGAATAATGAAAATAAAAAAGAACGCATTGTGCTCATTTAGAAAACACAATAATTCAGTGTTGGCACCATCTTCATCCCACCGGCAGCATCAGACTGGCCATTAGGTGGAAGGGAGGATCTCATTAGAAAGTAGGAACCCAAGCAAACAGAGACTGGAAAATACGATGGTGAAAAATTCCAAGACAGTAAAACCCTACAGTCAGACGGTTTCAACAAGTCTTCTCACGCTTTGACTAGGGAAGATGGTCCTATCTTCGTATCGTTCTAGGTCAGCACAATCATTGACAGCTAAGGTGAAGTATATGTAATAGCTAAGTAGCCCCTGCTAATAATGTTTTGTATTCATGAAATACCCTTGGGTCCTGCTCTTGAAAATAATAGGCATCTTCTTTAAAAAGAAAACTGGCTTTCGAAAGGTTGGTTTCTACAGAAATTTGCTTCCAATTGCAAGTTTCACACACTTAGGTGATTTCAACATTGACCCATTTAAACCACTCTCTAAATCTTATAGACCATTTTCCTTTCCCATGGAAAACGCCTTCTGTTGCCAAACATAACCAAACTGTGGAGAAGCATTTCCTTGGAAGTATCATATTGCCACATCAAGTTCTTAACATTTTCTGTATTAGAAACACAATGTAAAATGGATCAAGGCAATGAAAACTTCAACAAGGAGAACGACTCACATGCTGAGGAAATGAAATCCCAAAGAAATGTGCTCTATTTTCTACGGTGTCTAAAGAACATCTGTTAAGACCTAAGATTAGTAGATGACTACAAGGACTGGTCAAAACCAATAGCCCAAGGTCTAGCAGCAGTGGAATAATCAGTCCCAGCCAACCACGAGGCAACCTTGTCCTAGCACATTCCAGGATCCCTCCAGATACCATAATGCACCCCTCGTGATTTGAAGGAAGGACATGGCAACAACCCATCTCAGCATCAATGACAATCTGCCACTTTAGGATATTGTAGGTCTAATAGAAGAGGTAGGAATTCCCCTGCACAAGCTGCTGAGCTATGATGAGTGTGATCCCGACATGGCCCTTAAAAGGCCTCTTCTTTCTGAGTTTATTTTTCAAAATGGAGGACAGTCAAAGAAGAGAATAAATAAATTGAAGGCCATGGTCTAACAGGCAGGAAACAAGGGATGAAGGACAAACTGGCAAGTATTGAAGAAAATGAGTAAATCTGGGACACCACCATTGAAAAGGAAATGCTGAAGCCATACCGTATTCAGATCGACAAAACCCATTTTGAATATTCATTAGTGGTTTGCTAGGAGTGTGTTTTGATTAAGGTGAGCTGAAGGGATTTACCTGCAAGTGGAGAACCCCCTACTTCCACTTTCCCTACTATTTAAAACACCTATTTGGTAAAGTTTAGGGTAAAGAACTTGACATCCCCTATTGGAATGGTAGGAATTTAATTTTCTGCCTTTTTTTTTTCTCTTTTGCTTAGTAATAACACATTACTACTCACAACATGTAGAAGAACTATGTACCTGATTAATCACTAGTACACCCATGTAAGAAAGAAATAGACGGTTGGACCCATATATCAATTCCAGATCTTCATGTTCATATTTAATGTCTAGGATCATCAGATTGTTGATCTTATGGGTCATATGGGTGATTGGAATGCTGTTATTTTGCTGATGTATCCCAAATGCCATGCAATCATTTATTTTATTTTTTAACTTGTTTTATTTTAATAATTTTGTACTTAAGAAAGAAATTCAATAGTGGATAGGAAAAAAGAGGAAGAGAGAGGAACAACATATATGATGATTATAATCCCTACTTTGATTTTTAAAAGCAAAAAAAAAAAAAAAGGAAATAGAAAACAAACCACGTATCTTGGAACGACTAAGCGGTGTAGGTGGTGGAGAAGTGAATAATGAGGGATGTTGAAAGTGTGGACTGATTCCTCACCCTTTGAGGGGAGGTTAAGTCACTCTCTTCTTTGGATGAGTTTCTTAGTTTTGGAATCAAATCCAAACAGGATGAGTTTGCATCTTGAGTGTGTGTTCTAACTTTCCCACTTCATCTGACTCTTATCCAAACACAATCTAGAAGTGTTGCAACTGAAATTAAAATAAGATAAAACTACAATGCTGTAACAATATAGTGGAAAAGGTGAACCAAATGCAGTAATAGTGGCTCACCGATGACATTTTGTTCACATATAAGTACAAAATCATCAGTTGACTTGTTTCAACATTTTTGTAGTAGAGAAAATAATCTTAATAAAAGATGTAAAAACTTTGAGTGGATAACAAAAACATGAACCCAGTCATAAGGGCATGCCTGATATAAAGTCTACATAACATACGAGTAAAAAATTTGACAAAAAGGGGGAAAATGCACCCCTAAATCACCTTAGAACCAACACTTTGGAACTAAAGGATTCTCTTTTCTGAGTTTACACCACTTACTGTGTAAGAGAACAAAATAAAACTCTCTGATATTTATTTACGTGTATTCTCCATCATAAAGATTTGCAGCTGTACCTGTTAAGTAAAGAGAAATAAGAGTAAACAGAATGCAAGGCCAAAGCTTTTACATACGTTAGCTTCACAGGATGGGGAGCCAACAATTCCAGCATCGAGAAGATCATGAAAGCAAGACATCAAGCATAGTTCAATTTATGATTTACAGGAACATTGAGAAGAAAAATTGCTTTTCTGCAACTTGCTCTTGAATTTCATGATTAGTTCAAAACTCAAACAGGAAATTGGAAGCAGCATAGCCAATTCATTTGAGATTTGTTAATTTTGAAGAGTAAGCACAAGTATGTAATCAATGTATTAAGCATATGTATAGTATTTCTGGGTACAAGAATGTATAAGTGGGCCCAACAGATTGCTGAAGCAAAAATATCCTCCGTGGGAGAGCCCTAACACTTCCTTTGATGGCCTCCAAATTTGACATTAGAGAAAGAATAGACCTAACTACCCAGCTATCCATATTCAAGGAAAAAGTGGGCAAGTATTAGATTTTCTGCTCTAGCAAACTGGCTCATTGTTAGAGATTATTTATAAATGATACATAAACTCAGGATTTCCAAACCATAGAACAAATGCGAAGTAAGAACCATGCACACATACTTTTGTTCGAGATCAAAATGTTCCTGCCGACTTATTTTGAACAAAATGTAAACTTAGAGCTCTTCATTCCCCAAGAAACATAAGGACTTAACTGTGAGTTAGACGGGCACCTGACATGTTCTGCAAACATGTCAATAGGATCCCTACTTAATCTTCTAAATAGGGACTCAAAATTTCACCACCCTTCCTGTCACCTCAACCATTAATTTGCTGATCCCAGGTGGTGGAACTTTATATGGCTCACGAACCAGCATTTTTTTGTGGGTGATATTCCGAGATAGTTAAGGCATATAATATTGGAATCTTCAGGAATAGGTGTTAAAATATCATTAAATTTCGTAGTCCATAGAGGTCAGTTAGGGATGTTCCCAGCATGCAAGGCACTAAGCATTTCTTCAGCTAGGGCAAGTTAATGCAATAAGGTAGTGTGGATAGACTCAAAATATCTACACGTAGAGACAAAAAATTCATTTAGCTTCATTACATCTTTGTATTGCAAACATTGTGGACACATCAATAGGAAGTTAGGTTTCACAAGAGCAAGTTCACTCCGACATACTCACTTCATTGTAACTCTTGAATAAGATAATTTCCCTGCTGCACAACCTGATTTTCTCTGGTTGTGTTTAGCACTAGAAAAGATTCCACAGTCCTGGCCTCCTAGCAGATATACTCTCTCTAAAATGATTACATATTTATATTTTTTTATCCCTCAAAAGAAATTATTACATATTTAAGCTTACCACTCATATCCATTGATTGTGTCCAAAAGTCCAGGTAAGTTAAAATCGCTGAATTGGGTTAAATAAGTTAAGTATTTCAGATCTTCCAATCTGAAATATGAATTAATTCAGCTCAGTATCTATCATACAAGAATTCGCCTAGAAAAATTCAGCAAAATTAAAACCATTTTAAACCCGAAATTGCCCAAAATCGAATAAGTATCACTTATGTAAAAATCAGCCAATTAAAAGTCAATTGAGCTGAAATTTGGATTCAATTTTCATTGCTGAAATTTGTAATGATTAATTCGTATCTGAATTAAAATAACAGAAATTGTTTTCTAGAATTTGCAAAAGAAAAATCAAATTAATTCAACTTAAACTGAATTGGAATTCAAATAAAAAAATAAACAAGACTCACTACACTTGGAAAGACCCAAAAGCACTCTTGCTTTCAGTTAAGACTTCAATCAAACTTGTGTGTATAACAATGGTCGTCCATGCCTCCAATTTATAGAGGTTCGTGTTTGAAAAAATAGAAAGATTTCTAAAAGTTACAGTTAAATCCTTATCAATTCCACGTATCTTGCTTTCTATTTGTTGTTCCTTTTTTTATACTTGTTAAAGAACTGAAACTAATGGCCCTTGAAAGAAATATCTGCTAGAAAAATGTAAGCGCTTACCTAAAAACTATGGTCAGTAGCCACAAACATTAGAGGAGCACTGGATTATCATATCTTCAAAGTTCAGTGCACAATGCACTATATTGCCATTTTCATTTCAATTTTTTGGTGAGGATCATAGCCCATGAGTGTGAAATCAGACGCCACAAAAGAATCTATATCTTTCTTCTCAGGGTTGATCTTCAAAACCTGTATATTAAGAAAAGGATCCCAAAGAAAGGAAAGATATAAATGGCAAAACCAATAACAATAGTGGATAAGTTAAATTCATACGTTATTACTTACAGGAAATGGTTTAGGGAGCTTCTGAAGCTGCTCCTGCAAAGGTCTAACATGAGTTCTATAAACATGAGCATCCCCAAGAACATGGACAAAGTCGCCAGGAACAAGATCTATACAGAAGAAAATAAATAAAACTAAAAATCGAATGGCATCCATCATGTGGATGAGATCAAGGAAGAAAGCTCTGGATGAGATGCAGAAAAGCAAGTGTTTATGTTCTTGGTTTCAGGTGTTATCAAATTGACAACAAAAGGTACCGCCATTTCACGTTGCAAAAAGAAATGACTTGAAAAAAAAAAGGATTGGGACTTTAAGAAAGTTAATTTTTAACTTGACATAAATAACAAATGTAATATTCATCAACAAGGATACTCCTTCCTCCATCTAAAAAGACAATATGATGATAATTTTTTTTTTTTTGAAAGATATGATATGTAATACATTTTTGAAACTGATTCTAAGTGCCTACAGATATACACTTTTGTTTTAATTGAGATGGAAAACTTTCCAACAATTGAAAAACAAAATGAGTAAAAAAACATTGTTAAGACAAATAATGACTAAAACACCCTACAAATACAATCTCAAAATATACTTTTAACAAACAAATGAATTCATTGGTAAAGAAACAAAACACAAAACAAGAAGTCAAGGTCGTCTAAGGCATGTGGCAAGGTTGTGGGCCACATCAACAGCCAGATGAAAGGAAACTATCTAGATTAGCCACACACTAACTGAGCATTTTATGGCATTAGATTGGATGGTTAGGAACTTTAGATGGGTGACAACATGGGAAAACAGGTTTGCGTATCATAAAAATGAAATGGTTCTAATCATATTAAAAATTAAAGAGAAATAAGTTAATAGGCTATTAATGATTATTGGCATGTATACTATTTTTATCTAATCTCCCAAGATTCAAGAATGGATACTAAAATCAGACGAATTGTATGTCCTGTTGTCTCTGCAGGCCACACATATGGGTTAAATGAGTTACTTCAAAAATGCACTGTTTAGTGTCATGGCTAACAAATTTAATTCTATTTGAACAGTCACCTACTCAAGTTTAATATAAGAAGTTTTACCCAGTCAAATTTAATGGATCAGTAACAGGCCCCAGTGCCCCACATCCCCACGTTATTGTGTAGTAGTAAAAATAGTTCATCTAGTTCATAGCATAAAGCAACCATACATCTAACCCTTCAATGGCCAGACCATCGTGGCTAAGTGGATTCATTAGTGGGACCGCATAACTCACCACATGATCTGGGAAACTAGAAGGGTACGAGTCCTATACATGTTTGTTTTGTACGGCAACACTCTGGCAATAAAAGACATTGACAATTACTGCATAACAGAGTGAGAAAAAATTGGGGGCTTGAAAATTGAAATTTGATTTTCCAAGGACAAAGAGTTGCACCAAACATCAGAAAGCAGTTTGCTAAAAAGCCATTTCATTCTCCCAGGAAATGAAGATGCCAAACATGCCTTAAAGACTTGATTAGATTCCACCACAAGGCATTGGGTTCATCTCACAAAAAACAACTATTTAAATAGGAGCTCCCGGTTCTTTCATTTATTCTCCCCACATCTAAGCCTCTTTATCTCGTCAATGCACTTCCTTCCATTATAAGAGGATATTCTCTTTATTGATGTTTTAAAAATATTCTTGCCCCATGTGGAGATCTCCAATAGTGCTACCAAAATTTTAGGGTGAGGCAAAGCAACTGTTAATCCACCTGAAAAGATTCCTCCATACAGTAAGCTTTTTTCTAAAATCCCACAACAATAAAGGACTTCGAGCTCCCAATAAGACCAAAATCAAACAGAGATTCTCATTTTTTGCATTATGTGTGCTTTGTAATTCTTTTCAATCACACCTTTCTCTACGCATCCCCAGCTATGACACTTTTATCAGAATCCACATTGTTATTAGGACAGACATCTCAAACAGTAGTTGCAACCACAACTCATTATTCATTGAGTTCTATCACATGAATGCAACTCAACAAAAAAGGAGCCACTGTCACATGATTAGAACCTTTCGAACTCTACACATCAGTTGTGCTTTACCTAAAAGGAGTACAGCATTATAGCATTTACAAAACCAAGTCATTCCAGTCAATTCAGTATGGGTGAATGACTGACATTTTCATAAAGGTGATGACTTGCAAGATAAGCATGTTAGGATATTTAGGAGATTAGGAATCTCCCTAAATAAGGAAGCTAGTATCTGTGTCTATCTGTAAGGATTGGCATGTATCTAACAAGATACATCCAAATCTATCCTATGGACTCTATTCATGCACCATTCATGACTGATGAAATAGGCTGCAGTATTTAATATTTCTCTCATGATCCAACAAAGCGTACCACAAACATGAGCAATCATGCATGTTAAAAGAGCATATGATGCAATGTTGAATGGCACTCCAAGACCCATGTCTGCAGAACGTTGATACATCTGACATGATAGCTCTCCGTTGGCTACATAAAACTGCAAAATAAATTAAGTATTAAACATCGAAACTGGACAATGAATTATAAAGGAGCTCAAAGCTAAGAGGAAAAATTACCAACACATCCCAGCTTCATAAAAATTAAAAGATGCAAGTACTTCCCATGGAATGATATCATTGCATTATTCAGGGTAAGCAGAAAATGACAAGCTTTTGGAACATTCTAGTAAGGCTTGTCTAAATTATATCATCTATGGAGACCCAACTCGGCCCTTCATCAATTACTCAGGTCATCCATGGTAAACTAAAAGCATCAAAGATGGTATATGCTAGGAAGTATATTATCTTATCTCTAGTCATCATTATGAAGTAACTGGTTAGGGCAATCGTACAGACTGCAATTGTATTAAACCAGGGTAACACAATGGAAAGAAAAGCGATGCCTTCATTACTTGCAATTCAGATCCCCTGTAGCCTATATTATATGGACAACGCACCCTGTTGGACAGGACTCTATACTGAATTCTTCGCAAATCACAGACTCTTCATGGCTTCCTCTAGCATGTGTCAGACTCCTCATCGATTATTCTAGTACTAGTTTAATAATGTTTTGCACCGTGAGCAAAATTATTAAAACACATTTCTTACTATCTGTCTTGAAGATTGAAATGATTATTATTATTATTATCTTAAAAGGTGATTGAAATGTTTATTATTTGATCCTTCAAAGTGAAGTTCATATGTCAAAGATTTATTATGTTGTTCTTTCATGCTATTTTTATTTTAAAACAAATATTTGTTTCAAAACAAAATCGTTGAGTCCTTATTGTTGGAACCAAAAAGGTTACAAGTTTGAGTCATATGAATGCTAGATTGTCAGACAATGGAAGGAAATATAGCAAATCTAATTGTCATTGCCAACAACAAAAAGAAGGGATAAACGGCTTCATTTTTTTTTTTTTTTTGAGCAGTCATAAAAGAAATTCATTAATAGAGAAGGGAAGATACAAGAATAAAGGGGAGGGTCTAAAAGGGATGACCCAAAGAAGAGAAAAATCACAAAAAGAAGAACGGAACACAAGAAAAATATAAACAAACAAATAAAGTCAAAAGAAGAAAAAGCCAGTCCAAAGGTTGTCAACTCCCAATTTTGCGAAGTAGTCCGCTACGCCGTTAGCTGATCGTTCAACTTTAGTAAAAGATACTCTCATCCCTTTAGCCAAGTCTCTCACCTCCCTAACCACATTTGTCAATCTCCAAGGTGGACGCCGTAAACCCGAAGCCAATTTGAAAGCATTTGCCGAGTCCCCCTCAATAACCAACTGACCTTGACCAAAAACCTTGCAAATGACAAGCGCTCTCCTAATGAAAAGAATTTATGCTTCATTTGAGTCCTTAACACCCACCAACTCATTGAACATTATGGATGATTCTCCCTTTGTGATTTCTAAGCACTCCTCCGATCCCCGGAGGACCCGGTTTTCCTTTGGAAGATCCGTCAATATTTAACTTCTAAGTACCCCTGTTGGGGAGGCTCCCACTTATCCAATTTCCTAACTTTCAGACTTTGATCCCTCATGCAACCCTCCCATGATAACAAAAGATCATTGATTTTAAGCCCTTTGAAATTTGGATCCGCCAACAACCATGAAAACCAACTCCATTTGGCTCTATGAAAAAGGTCGGAATCATGGACGAAATGCCTTCGAAAAGTCTTGAATTCCTTTCCTTCCATAAGGACCAAACAATCACTGCCGGTAAAGATTGCCAAACACATCTCAGTCTAGGTTTCAGACTTGAAAGGTTCCAGGCTCCTAATGACTGAGAGAAAGAGTTTGCAAAGACCCAAGGAATCCCCAAGAAATTAATGAAATTTGCCCAAAGACCCTTAGTCATATCGCAATTGACAAACAAGTGGTTGACATCCTTCAAAGAAGGATCGCACATAATACAATTTAGGTCGACATCACCCCTAAGCAAGCCTCTTCTATTCAGTTCTACCCTTGTCAGAATCTTCTCCTTAAGGACACATCATAGAAAAATTTGCACCCTTGGTGGAATTGCACTCTCCCAGATAGATTTGGAAACCTTCTCATCATTAGATAATTGACTTTGAGTCAAATGAACCAAAGCCTTCACTGAAAAGATGCCAGAGGAATCTCCTGACCAAATCATTTCGTCTTCATCCGAAGGCAAGAAAAGAAATTCCTCCAAAAGTGTCAGGAGTCCGGAACGACTATCCTCTTCAAAATATCTTAAGCCTCTACGGAAATCCAAGTGCCAAGAGACCACCCCATTGTCCCAATTAACAAAATCTTGGACCAAAGCATTTGCATTCCTCGAGATTCTAAAAAGCCATGGGAAACAATCTTTTAAAGGCCTCTCTCCTAACCACAGATCTTCCCAAAAAAAGGCTTTATCGCATTTTCCAGCCAAGAATCTAATGTTTTGTCTAAAAAGGCTACCAATCGAACCCTCTCCTGACCCTAACTTCCACCAAGCTTTAACTACTGAGGAGCCAAGACTTTCTACTTTATCACCTAGGTACCATCCACCAACACCTACAACCCCATATCTAATTGATAAGACTTTGACCCAAAGAGCATCCTTCTCTCTACCAAACCTCCAGGCCCATTTACATAGCTATACTTGGTTCTTAACATGAATAGGCACTAGACCCAGCCCACCTTTGAATTAGGGTTTCACAACATCAGACCATGCCACTAAGTGAACTTTCTTTTTTGACTCCTTGTTTCCCCATAAGAATTTTCTAAATAACTGCTCAAGTTTTCTTTCAACACCCTTAGGAAGCAAGAAAAGTGAGAGATAGTAAGTTGGCAAATTAAGGAGAACTGCTTTGATGAGAGTAACCCTCCCTCCTGACGATAAGAACTTTCTACTCCAACTCGACAATCTTTTTTTCACGCTTTCAATAATTGGGTTCCAAAACCTCTTAAGCCTCGGGTTCCCTCCAACCGGTAGGCCAAGATAAGTGAAGGGCAATTTTCCAGTGCCACAGCCACTGTTTTCCGCGAGTTCCTTAAGACAATCGTCCTCCAAGTCTATTCCTATGAGAGAGCTTTTTCCTAAGTTTATCCTGAGGCCTGACACCAATTCAAAATATCAAAGGATAGCTTTGAACCCCAAAAGCTCTTGTCTAGTGGGTTCACAGAAAAAAAACGTGTCGTCAGCAAACTGTAAATGTGTGATTATAGGTCCAGTGGCTGCCACCTTGATGATTCCCAACTCCCTCGCTTCATCTACCAATTTATTCAAACATTCCCCCACTAGAGTGACAATGAAGGGAGATAAAGGATCTCCCTATCTTAACCCTCTATTCGCATGAATTGGAGAGGTAGGAGAACTGTTCACTAGAATGGAATAAGATGCGTCTTCTATACAGGCTTTCATCCATTTACACCACACTGACCCAAAACCCATTCTCTCGAACAGAAAACCCACGAAGGGCCAATCAACAAAATCGTATGCCTTTTCTAAATCAATTTTGAAAAGGATACCTGGGTTTCTGTCTCTCTGCCTCATATGAACCAATTCATTGGCAATAAGAACTCCATCCAGGATTTGTCTACCTTCCACAAACGCTCCCTGGGTTTCTCCAATTATCTCCGGCAAAACTTTTTTCAGCCTTTCTGCTAAAACCTTTGCTAGGAGCTTATAAATACTACCCAAAAGGCAGATCGGTCAAAAATGGGACAGGCTAACCGGGTTCTCTCTATTGGGAATGAGGGTAATGAAAGAATTCTTCAAGTTCTTATTAATGATACAACTGTGATAGAACTCCTTAAAGAATCTAACAGTGTTTGAACAAATTATCTCCCAACAATCCTTAAAGAAAGAAAAATTATAACCATTTGGTCCTGGGGCTTTATCTCCTGCCAAACCATCCAAAGCCTCCTTAATCTCTTCTCTTGAAAATTCCTTTTCCAGCCAAAGTGCGTTATCCGCACTAATTTGCTTAAAATGAATACCATCCGGGGTGGGTCTAGAGTATCTAGAAGGATTCAAAGAAGCTGAAAATAACCTATCAAACGGGGAGCTAAAGTTACTGAAAACCTGGGTTCTAAGGTCACTGTCCTCGGGGATTGGCAAATGCAATACACATGGAGCATGGGAGGGGGTGCACCCAAATGAGAAAGGAAAGAGGTGAGAGGAAAGAGAATAGGAGAGGAGCGAGAGTACCCGATTGTTAGGTTATATGGAGCCTGAGCCATGCAGGTTGGCTTACTGTTCAGACCTCTGAATACTTAGGTTCAGACCTCCGAATCTTTAGAACTCTGGATACTTTGATTCAGAAGTTTGAACTGGCGCTAGATGAGTTCTGATGTCTTGTTGTTCAAAAGTCCAAATCGCTGATTCAGACATCTGAATTGACACTAATGAGTCTTGTAATTTTGCACTGTGTTTTCCTTGTAAGCCCTAGTTAGGGCAGTATATAATGTCTTTTTCTTGTGAGAGAGAGAGAGTGGAGAGAGGAGAGAGGAGAGAGGAGAGTAGAGAAGAGAAGAAAAACGAGAAAGAGAGGAGCGTGAGTGAAATTGTACAGCCGTCTTCTTCTTCTTGTTTGCCTTGAGCATAGTGGATCTGGTTTGAACCCGTGGACGTACCAAAAGGGAACCACGTAAAACTCTGTGTCTTTTTGTGTGTTGGATTTGTGTTTTGTTCTTCCGATCATTGTTTGTGTGCACTTCCTATTCCAAACAACTGGTATCAGAGCTTTGGTTCGAGTGAGAGCAATGCCAGATGAAGGAAAGGTCAAGATCGAAAAGTTCAATGGCACAGTTTCTATATTTGTAGAGTTAAGACACCTTGTACCCAAGTCAAATTTTAAAGGCATACCTACCTATGCAATTTAGCCTTTACCACAAATTTGGCCCTCCCTAAAGCATTCTTTTAACACCAAAGTGACATGGTTGTGGGACCCACTGATTGTACCATATGAAAAAGAGCCTCTCATAGTTGTCACTCCATTTCAAAACCTGTTCCAATTTTGTCTACATAACGGAACATTTCCGGCCATGTTTGTAATTCCAATTCATAATAGTGTAATTAAAAGAATGTTCAAATTTTACTTTAATAAGAATCAAATACAAATTGAATTAGACAAAAAAATCCAAGAGATACCCAAGAAATAAACTTTAATTCTTCACTTTATTCAAATCAAAGGTCAAACCTCAGAAAACATAGGCACACTAGGTCCATTTCATTTTTTTCTCCAGTTTTGTCACATACATGAAAAATAAATCATATGAACTAAAAATGTACCTCATGAACTACAATTGAACCAAATTTCAACACTAAATTCAAATTATGGCCACTTGATGTGGTCAAAGTCAACAGACATCCTAAATACTAAATTCAATTTCTAGCCACTTCATTTTAGTGATCAAAGTTACCAAACTTCCTTGAATTAAGGATGCCTAATAACTTTGACAACTAAAACCAAGTAGCTATAAATTTAGACTCAAATTTTGTCACGCAGTAAATTTTATGGTTGAACAATTGAATTTTATATTCATATAACTTTTAAAAATATGAAATATTCCATCCAAAACATACTGGAACATGCCCTAATGGAGCCCGATACCTAAACTAAAATCCATTTTATCCTGTTTCCCTATATGTCTATTCCAAGAACGGAACAAAATTGACAACTAAGGAGCCTCTAAGACTATCCAAGTAATCAAATTTCAACCCAATTTTAGTTTCAAGTAACCAAATATGTCCATTAAAAAAATCTAGGGAGAAATCTCAAGTCTCCCTACTTTGGGAGGCTGCTCTTTAAATATTAAGGTGGGTCATATATTTTATGATGGAATATGTAGAGAATGACAAGGACATTGCTTGTGTGAAATTCGAGCTCCATCTAATCATGGTGGCCTTGTGATTTTAGACTTTGAAAATTTGATTGCTAGAAAACCATTTATTTTTTATGGCCCATCTCACAATGCTATGATGATCGGATTGAGGAGTTTCCATTGCTCATCTCACAATGCTATGATGATCAGATTGAGGAGTTTCCATTGGGTTATATCATTCATAAAATCCTCTATCCTTTCCAATCAACCATATGGGGCCCATCATATGATAAGTGTGAAGTCTCCCCATTTAAAATGGGTATCCAAGTCTCCCTAGAGTTGCTCTAAAAACAAACAATGGAACTTGAAATAGTGAAGTTGTTTGAACACAAAACTTAGCCCACTTGTACCTATGCAAGTCAAATTCTAAATTGCATACCTGTACGTTTGCAACTAAGCCTTTACCACGCAAGTGACATGGTTGTGGGACCATTGACTGTACTAGATGAAAAAGAGCTTCTAGGTCTATCCAAGTAATCAAATTTCAACCCAATTGAAGTTTCAAGTAATCTAATATAAGGCTATAAAAACAATGGAACTTGAAACAATGAATTTTCTAGCTTAAAGAGGGGTTTTGGGTTTAGTTGTTCATTTTCATGGTCTTGTATAAAAAGGACTAGAAACAAAATAGTTAGATAGGTTACACTCCTTTTTATTTAATGGGGTTAGTGAGCCCCACAACACTGCTAGATATACATTCCAAAAATGTAACAAGGAGGACCATTTTTTTTTTTGAAAGATAACTTCATTAAAAGAAGAAAGGAATATACAGGAAGGATCAAAATGTAGGCTAGAAGAAGCCTACCAAAACAAAAATACAAAACCCCCCAATATTACAAGAAGTTATTAACAACTTCCGTGACTAGAGACAACCCATGTCGAGCCATTTCGTCTGCTGCGGTATTAGCCGATCGAAGAACCCAAGCAACCTTAAACTGAAAGGAAGCAATAATATGCTGGATCCTTTCAATTTTGTCCAAGAAAACCCATCGACATTGGGAACCCAAAGCCCACCCGACAACTACCTGAGAATCTGATGCAGGACAACTAATAGGGTGATCCTAAATGTCTAATGTGGTCCCTAAAAATTAAAAGGGATGAAAATAATGCACCTTAGACAAACCCCAAGGGGTTATCTCAATTGGTTTGGAAGCAAGATCTCTAGAGGGAGGTCTTGGGTTCAAACCATGGGAGCCCCAATGAAGAGTCACTTCCTATGAGAATATGTATAGAGTAAGGTCCCATCGATTTACCCGATGTGTGCGGATAAGGGGGTTTTCACACACCCCGGAAGACTAGTCGGGTGCGACGCGTGGACACCTCTGGATCTCAAAAAAAAAAAAAATGATAATGCACCCTAGACTAAATATGGGCTGAAATTAAAATTAGAATTAACAAATTAACACTGAAATAATATGATAAGCTGCAAATAATAAATAAATCCAGAAATCCAATGTAACTAATTAAATAATAATCCAAAAACTTAAAATGGGTAATGGGTGTGGTTAAATTCGGCACGTGGGAGTAACTTAATAAAGGAGTTTAAGTCGTGTGGGAAACTTAAAGGGAATTAGGGCAACCAAGCGAAAGATAGGAAGAGAGTAAAATGGGACTTACGGCACTACGGAATGGGATGCAAGGGGTAACGGAAGTCCCAACCAATGAAAGATGGCTGCGGCAGCACTGTAGGGGATTAAATGGGTTGCAGCAAACACAACATGGGCTACGGAGGTAGGGAGGAGTTTCTGGAAGCTAACGGAAGCAAGGGAAAGGGAACTGAAGGTCACAGAAAGGGTTGGCGATGGGTATTAAGGGCTGCAGCAGTCAGGGAAATCCAAGAAAGGAGAGGCGGAAGCAAGGAGTTTGGATCTGGCATTTGTGGAGGGATCAAGAAGGGTTGTAGCAACAAGGGAAGGGTTTCCAGTGGAGGGTAGAGCAAGGACCAGCAAGAAGAAGTAAAGAGAAGAAGATGATAGGAAGAGAAGTACCTGAAGATAGAACTATGGCCTCACACCGTAGCCTCACGCTAAGCAATCACTCCCACAATCTGAAAATCACACCTTGCACGGGTATCTTGCGAAAATCTCAATCTTTATTTCATTCAATCATATACTCCCAAAAACGGGATTACATGGGTATTTATAATAATCTCAAAGCAATTAAATAGCAACACCTAAAATTAGAAACTTCTAAATACACTTAAAACGAAAATAACTCACTGAAAAATAGTAAATCCTAATTTCTAATTACAACCAAATAGAATATAGAAATAAACAATAAAAAAAAACTCTAAATTCAAAGGTAAATCTGCTGCTCTACATCAGAATCACCTTCTACAATGCACTCCTCTAATTCCAAAATGTCTCGCCATGAGGCAAACATTCCACATCTATTACTGAACCATTAGGAATCAGACCTGCAAAAGAAAGCAGTGTAGACCCTAAATCATTGCAGATAATCCCTCCATAACCTTCCAATCCAATATTTTGCATGCAGCTTCCCTCAAAATTTAATTTAAGAAGGCCGCTAGCAGGAAGAGTCCATGAAACTTGTGGTCGAGGGTCCAAAAACTGCGAAACCGAATCAACAGAAGCCCAATTTCTGCAAAGATCTGAAATAGACACACCCCGATACTTCGACGTCGCAACCAACCACCAAGCTGCCCGAATTTTGATAATATCGAGGGACATCACTGAATGCTCCTTACCATGGAAAACCCTTTTATTACGTTTTAACCAAATGGACCACACAATGCTCACAATAGTCACTCTCCACAAACTTCGGCGAAAAAAACTGTCAGTCACTACCACTTCTTCATTAAACAACTCTATTAACAATAAAAAATAGTAGACCAGTAGCATGTGCTACAAAGTATCCTCATTCTTATTACAAATATCACTAGCCACTTGCAAAATTTTAAATACAAGTTGGTGTTTTCAAACCAACACCGTCTCCCCCTTCTAGCAAGTAGAAAAAAATAAAGAGGAGAGGTAGACCTTCAAAAACTTGGTTGGAAAGCGGAGTGGAGGGATAGAGTGGAAGAAAAGAACATAGAAAGCTAACCCCAGATAGATGAGATTAGTGGCTACGCTGATGATAACCCTCTCCCTCTTCTGCCTCCATAACCACCCCCCCCCCCCCCCCCCCCCTCTCTCTCTCTTCTTCTTAAGTTGACACTTTAAAAAATCCTTAAATAGCATATCTGTAATAGTTGTCAATTTCATTTCGAAAGCCATTTTGATTTACCCCTACAACAGAATGCTCCAGCACCTCAATTATTTCAATATTTTGTCTCGTAAAATATGGTACAACAAGATTGAAAAAATTAAAAATATAATTTAAAAAAAATAGAAAGCTAAATAACAAGCATGAATGTGCATTAATCTAAATGATGTGTATTTTCTTTTTTTAAAGATTAAAGTTTAGAACAGTAAGACACCCATCAATGATCAAACAGAGAACAATAGCTAGAAATAGAAAAACAAAAAATAAGAGAGTAAATTATAAATGGGTTTTATATAATTAAAAAAAAAAGGTAAATTACTAAAGAATTAAAGATTAAAAAAAAAAAAAAAGAACGAGGAGGATGAAGTGATTAAATTAAAAAATATTAATAAAAAGAAAAAAGGTTGAATAAAACAAAATGAAGAAGGGAAAAGAAAAAAGAAAAAAAAAAGTACATTAAAAATGAGTGCCTCCTTGTCACAAGCTTGCTCTCCTTTTTGAAATTCTTAAACTCCATATAAACCAATATATATATATATATATATATATATATAGAAAGACGTATAGATGGTGAAACAAACCGATATGGACTGAAAGACCAAATGAAAAATTAGAAGAGTACATTTGTTTCAGGTAACATGGCAAAACTGAAACATTTCATCCCATAGAAACAGAATTGATAACTAAAGTTTTACATGATGCAGGTCTCCACAAGTGCTAATTGGCCCTTATCCATTGAAATACAGAGAAGCTCAACTAAGATGCATGAAAATCAAGTTGATATGGACTTTGTTTCAGTTCAATCAATCAAAGGAGAACCACAAATAGTTCAAAGATGCCATAAGTTGTGATTAATGAATATCTCAGTCATTAAGATGCTTTGGAAAAAGACAACCTGTAATCTATTCATGGATCAAAAGACAAAGTGTGAAGCCCGGTACTGATGATCATAGGATCATAATTCAGGCATCACCTAAAAGATCCTTGAAGTATCTTCCTAATGCAACTTACAAATAGCCAACCGAATATGAAAATAAAAGGATACAATGCGCAACCCGCCTTCAATCATCAAACCATCATAACTTAAGTTGCATGGGTATGGATACGAGTGTCGGTGTCCAACACGGGTATAAGGTGCCGAACACGGTGATCCATAAAAATAGAACATGGGGACACGGCATCATATTTAAATAAAATTAAATCTATATTTATTTTAAATGAAAATAAGGTGTCAGAATTCCACCAATAGAAAATAGTACACTAATTTTACTCTAAACAATTATGTGACAAATATATTGATATTTTAATTAGGTTTTATGATAGAAAAGGTTTATAATATTTTAGTCATAATAGAAAACAATGTTAAAAAGCACTAAAATAGTCTATGAAGAATGGGAACAAATGTCTTCAAGTGTTTAGCACGGGTGCAAGTGTCTACAAGAGTCCAAAATGGGTACATCACACATTTTAAAGTGTCAGAACAACACAGATCATAACTCAGATGTGATCTTGAAGTTCCTTGAGTCATCTTTGAAATGCACTTTACAAAACATAAAATTCTCATTTGGATGGAAAATTATGGTAAAAAAAACTACAAATTGTTCAATTATGCAGATGCTTTGTAATCATATGGTGCCCACTTCAGGATCTGAAAGTACTCCAAATTTGGTGCCATCATGTAGGACACTGAGTTAACTTACCAGCATAAGAAATGTGGATCAAATTGGAAGTCAAATGAAAAGTTACGAGCAAAAAATAAATGTTGCAAACAAAAATTGCAAAAGAAAAAAAAATGGGAAAATCTGCAGCCACCCAAAAGGGTGGTTGCCCACAGCAATTTTCTTTTCCATTTTAAAAGCTTATTGAGTGCCAATAAATAGCTCTTGAGGAGGCTATGGGGATCTTTTGACCATAATTTTGGAAAACTTTAGAGAGAATTTGGATGGGAACTCGGGAAATTTCAAGGAAAACTTCTCTTTTCTTTATTTTTACAATATGGTTTGGGGCTATTACCCCAAGGGCACTTCATTGGAGCTATAATGCAGTTTGGGGTCTTTACCCCAGCAGCACTTCATAGAGGGTTACTGCATTTTGAGGTTTCCACCTCATTAGGACTTCCCACAAAAGACCAGTGTTTCTTTGTGTCAATAAAAGAATTTTAACTCTAAGACTAAGAAATTTGATATTTCTAGGATTCCACCATCTTCCTTTAAATCTCCTCGAGTGGGAAGAGGACATTAGTGATTCTCACTTGGGAGATTATTTTATTAAAACTCTCATTAAAAATAAAAAATACATTTTTGAAAGGTAGTTTGGTCTTTATGTTAGAGAAGTTGTAAAGTGCTCAGTTGTACATTTCTCTTCGTAGTTTGAATGAAAGGTGATTGGTCTTCCATTGAGCCATTATAGAGTATTTTATACCCATCTGTGGACACTCAAATTTTTAGGATTTGAAATTTATCTCTACAACCCACAGTATGCAACAGCCCATCATAATAACAGGAGCACACTCAGGTATTAGATCCATAAACACATAGTAGCAAGAGCCTATAGCATATTTGGGTTTCAAGTAGGTCCCTAATCATATAGAAAGAACAGCCTATAGCACATTTATAGATGATCATTGTTGCAACAAAAAGGTTATCAGTCTGAACCTTGTTGCCAATTTTTCTTTTTAAAAAAATACCACCAAAAAGTAGTTAAATATGTTAAATTTCTAAAGGATAATCATTTTTTGGAACAGTTAAAGACAAATAATTGCTAACCTGCGCAAACATATGACAAGGTGGAAGTGCCATCAGTTTAAGATCAGAAGGATTCCAAGCTGAAAGAACAATGCGACGGTCATCTGGATTATTCTTGATCTTGTCAATTACATCAAGCAACTGGTCAAATCCTTTCCCTGTGTAATCAGCATGCATGTTGGTATATCTGTAAAACATACATTCTCAGTTGAGAGTTCGTCCAACACAAGAATAAAACTAGGAACTTTCTTGTATAGCAGTATCAACTGACATGGCCCCAAAGTGTCGCCATTGGAATCCGTAAATGGGTCCCAAATCACCCTCTTCCCTGCTTGTCAAACCAATGCTGAGAGATGATGTAACATAAGGAGTTAGACTGACATGAAGACATAGTTTTTACATTTACTCAATTGGAGGAGGTGGTGGCAAGTAGGTACCTATCTAGGAAGTCTCTTGATGCATTGCCATCCCATATCCGTATCCCTTTTTCTTGTAGAACCTGTTTGAAAAAGGTAAGTAAATAAATCAGACACTACTCAAGGACATATAAGACAAAAGGAAACAATCAACACATTCCAACTATATTTTCCAACATTTTTATTGACATTTTCAACCATATTATCTGCTTTCATCAACATGGAAAAGCTAAAACAAATACAGGAATGAATAATTAAATAAAAAACGTGAATGAAGACTATTAAAGGAGCAAAACCTTTATCTGCTTCAGTTCATGATTCAAGTGATGCATGGGTGTGTGACTGTGTGTGTGGGTGAAACCCTATAATCCCCAAATTAGTGTAGAGCCTCACACGATGAAACTCCTTGTTTAGAAATGTTTGAAGTTAGCAAGACCGAAAGATAGTAATCTTCCCTTTCCTGCCAAGCACAGCCGAGCACAACACAGAAGAAGAAATTTCTATTATTACTTTCTTTCTTTCTTTCATTGTTTGATTTTCGTTTTATTTATTCTCCACTTTTAATTTTAAGATGTCTCTATAAAACTCCTTTGGGTATTGTAATCAAAAGAGAGTATTGAACATGAATATTTGAATTAGGTTCTTCCCTGTTTATCTTCTTCCCTGGTGGATTCCAGTTCTCGCTCGCGGATTCGAGCAATCCTTCCCGTCCGACAGGTGTTCAACGGAAGTTGTTCTTCCTCCTTGGGTTCCTGCTGTCGACGGCGTTCGAAGCTTCCCCGGAGTTTCTATTTTCCATCCTCTGCCTACTAGCAAACTGTCGACTGGCGTTCGAAGCTTCACCGGAGTTTCTATTTTCCATCCTCTGCCTACAAGCAAAAGGTTGGGTTTTCTCCAAATCTGCAAGCGCCAGGACTGCTACAACTTGCTTAGTGCTGCCCAGATTTGATTGCACAACACCCAGACACTGCTCTGGTCTCCTCCATCCACCACTAGTCGCTCTCCCAGCCATCAGGTACGTCCCTCACTAACCTCAGCGCAATCCATCACCTCCTTCTTCCATTTGTCTTCAACCCATCTCCACCAGTCACTACACCCCCCTAATCTTCATCTCCTTCCGTTCGTTTACACACCCCATTCTGCGACCAGCCACACCTACCAGATCCCATTATTCATACCCATCTCCGTCCCTACCGTTCACTCGTGGGTCCTACCATTGACTGACCCATTAGTCCATTAGACCATTAAAACCATACCACCGTTTAATCATCTCATGCCCATTTAATATCTTACCCCTTTCCATCCCAATTTCATTAACCTTTCATTCATCCCTATTATTCATCCCTTTCCTTAACCTTATTTTATTAATACCGCCACCAATAAAGCCCTCTCAATCATGACCCACCTATCTTCTTTGACCCGAATACCTGTCAATCCCGACTCAAACCCATTCGTATTTCCACTCGATCGTACCCGCTGCATCAACAACACCCCATTTGTATACAAAATATTGATTCCCACCTATAATCAATCTAACCCATCATACAACTACACCACCCAACAAATTGTCATATAGCCCAATTTGACACCCACCAAACTATTAGGCATCATAAAATTAGCAATGACCCCTCAAATACCATCGAACTTTGGGCTCAGGTGTCATGGGTACATGTACAGTGTCAGTGTCCAACACAAGTACGAGGGGTCAGACACAGTGACCCCAAAGATAAAGGACACAGGAATTGTGTCTGTGGTGATGAGACACGTGACCCAACCTTTGGACTAAACTTGGACCCAAAACCAATATGTTTTGGATTGGGTGAAGCGTGTCGCCAACCCACGGTTACAGTCAGGCAGAACATTGTGTGGGTAGGTGCGGCTCAACCCTAAGGTAGGCGACGGCCTTAGGCCCCCGATTAAAAAGGCCCAGATTTCTCCTAACTCTAGGGCTTTAGCCCCATTTAGGAAGGCCTCAAATTTTGGATAATAAGGGAAGGGATAGGGAAGCAATAAGGGAAGGGATAGGGAAGATTGAGAGTGTGATTTTGCCGTTGGGAGAGAGGATTTGGGCAAAGAAGATGGAAAATCACACTTACCTCTTCTCTGTTCTCTTTTCTTTCTTATTTTCTTTGTCTTCAACGGCGGTGTTACGGTGAGAATGAGATAGGTTTCCACTTTCCACTATGCCGCGTGCACATTTTTAGGGTTTTTTAGAAATACACGTGAGCACTAAGTAAACATACACACATGAGCCTTATTAGAAACTTAGAGAAATTAGAGGAAACACTAAATAAGTCTCTAACTCACACTAGCGTTTTTTCAATTCAATTATATTTACAAAAAGTTTGTTAAAAAAGTTAAATAAGAATAAGAAATTTAAATATTTAATTAATTGAATTTAAAAGATTTAATCTGTCTTTTTCATATTAATATTAATAATAGATAAATTTGTGTAAAAAAATTTTAAAAAAAAGTTTTGAAGATAAGATTTGATGAATTTAAAGGTAATGTTATCGTATTATTGTAAAACATAAGAATTTCATAAAAAATACTAAACTTAGAAAATAATTCTATTATTATACAATGGATTGTAACGTTTTAACTCACTCTCTCGTGTTAGTATATAAAAATAAAAAAATTATACAATTTTTTTTGAAGTGAGTAGATCAAAATTTGAAACTAAAATGCAATTTTAGTCACTTGATTTTACTAGTAAAATTCATATTTTAATTTTTCAAAAAAATATTTTTTGCTTAAAATTTTATTTCTAACTCATCAATTAAATATTAATTAATAATTTAATATTATTTATAATATAATATTTATGACACGAGTTTGACCATGGTTGAAACTTATTTAACCCAACCTTCCATCAGGATGGTTCGTCTCACGGTCTGGTTTTGATAACATTGGAGGAGAGTTTTTCTCTCCCACCCCCTTCTTGTTTGTGCGCACGAGGGAGAGTGAGCCGAGTGGGGCCCACTCAAATTGGGATTTATTTATTTATATCCCTTTTTTTTTGCTTATATATATAATATATATAACTCACAAAAATAGGGTCTTTAAAATTATTAAAATTCCCAACAAAATTTAATTATGTAATTCGAAACATAACATGCAGTGTTAAAAAAAAATTCAAAACTAAAATTGATATAATCTTACCTACGACCAACAATGTCACAAGAAAGATTAAGTGAATTAGATATATTATCAATTGAAAATGATATTTTAGCAAAACTTGAATAAAAAAATTTAATTAGTAATTTTATAGCTCTAATAGCAAGAAAATTAGATTTTAAATAAATTTTTTAATTATATAATTAAAATTTTAATTAAATATTACTTATAATAATATGTTAAATACTAAGAAGGCCCCATTTAGAATTTTTGCCTTAGGCCTCAACTTCTGTAAAGACGGTTCTGTGTGTGGGATGCATTGTGGTGCACGTTGTTGTTAAGATGAATCAATAAGAATGAGAAATTGTTGTAGATTTCATGTTGCTGAAAATACCCTGGTCAGATCATTACAGTAATCCGTTGCAGTGCGAGCAAAATCTAGGGTCGAAGTTTGGTGTAAGAATCCATTTTGCAGGCCCAAACAACAAATGGGTATTACTGCCCAAAGATGCCCATTTCTGAGCCACCTGCAATCTACCCAATGGACAAACGCATATCAATTGGTATGCCCACCCAGGTGGCCAATTAACATAACAGTAAGCTTATTTTTTTCCACCCCATTCACTAAAACCAATATCTACCCAATGGGCACACAGAAATCCAAAGTCAATTCATCTGAAACATATATGAAGATTACAAGAAACTTAATTCATTGTGTGGAATTATACAGCACATTTTACCTCAAAATATTTCTACTAGAACAATCACAGGAAATAAAAGATAAGAGGGTAGCATGGAAATATCTACACTCTTCATGGATAAATGGTACCTTTGCATTTGTTGATCCACTGATAAACCACAGCAGTTCTTCAACAACACCTCGCCAAAATACTTTCTAGGAAACCAAAACATAATTTACATATAAAAGATGCCTATGAGTATAAATGGATATCAAATAGCAATCATAATTGATCGAAATCAGATTAAAAAATTAGAATTCCAGATAGAGTTGCAAGTGTGATGATAAAAAAACATAGTATATAGAGGTAAAATAAAAGTTTTATTAACCCGTAAACTAATGACTTCAATGAAATGGACTAGATAGTCAACAAAAGAATAAACAAATGCACACCATGGAATAATATGATCCAACATGCTGAAACTGATGAGCAAATATGAGTGTGTTTGTGTGTGTGTGTGTGTGTGTGTGTGTGAGAGAGAGAGAGAGAGAGAGAGTAGATAGTACCTTTGTTGTAAGAAGTGGAAAATTTTTCCGAAGGTTAAACCTCATCTGCAGATAAAGTGTGAATATTTGAGGATCCAACTGACAAAACAGAAATATTGAGAAACGAAATAAGAAGTTGCCAAAAATGACAATACCTGACAACCAAATTTTGATAGTGTCCCAGTTCCTGTTCTGTCATCTTTTTGTACTCCATTTGAGAGGATATCTTGGACCAGTTTCAAATATATATACTCTTCATGCCTATTAAAAATATCCTTGGGCAGAAAAGTGAACTTCTCAACTTCAAATTTATCAGCATCTGACTTATTATCATCCATTACAAAAGTAGAACTTCTTACACGAACATAAGTCACGAATGAGTATCTTATATTGTTCTCCAACAATGGGAAGGATGAAGACCATGGATGAAACACAGAGGAGTCTATATGAGGAACATAAGTGTCACATTCAATGCTAGTCTCTAATTCTGTGATATGAATAGCATCACACTCTGGTGCATTGAGAGAGTCCCTGCAGTTAATATCATTGATATTTCCTCATCAGTGAAGAACTCAAAGTTCTTAATCTAGGCCAATAGATGACAAACTACTCACCTTAATACCTGGCCACCTCCTATGACAAACACTTTCTCTATGGAGAAGCAGTAAGGCGATGCTGCTAATAACTCCAAAGCTGAACCCATACTTCCACATATAACAACATTTTCAGCTGTTGCAATATCAAAACTCCCAGAACGAGTCAGCACTACATTCAGACGGCCAGGTAAAGGTCTATGCTCAAGTGGAATGCTTTCCCATGTTTTCCTTCCCATTATCACTGCATTCTTTTTCACAGGATCCAATGTGATCATTGTTACCTCCTTGAAAAATTTCAGGTCCAACGGCAACCTCCAAGGCAATTTTCCATCCTTGCCAATACCCATATTTTTAGTTGCAGCAAGAACTACTTCATACGTTCTTTTAGGGTTAGGTTGCAGATGTCCATTGCCATTTTGAGTGTCCATAGGTATATCACCGGCCATAACTGAAAACCTGAGACAAGAAATAATTTTTAAAATCTTAGTTCAAGGATCTAAATAACCCTGAGGACGAGCATCCAAAAAGGTTCTTTCTCTGGAAGAGTAAAATAACCAGAAAATTAGTAAATAATGGATAAAGGTAGCTATAACAGGCCAGTAAAAAGGAATAAGAGTTGATGACCTAGAATGAATAAATGGCTGGAATGCAAAAACAAAACAAAACAAAAAAAAAACACTACAAATACAATCAGCCTGGATATAGATAAAAATGAATGGCAAAATTTGGAAAAAACTTGTGGAAATGCATGTTATCTGAGCACTATCAGGAATATGGACATCAGGATATCTGCCAAAGACCGGCCTAGATTCACTCAACAGGCATCAATCAGAGTTTCTTTAAATAAAAATCTTGGTTACTTAATGGGCACATTATAACACTTAAGTATATCATTTAAACTCCTGTTTCAAAGTACAAAACCAAACTGCAAGCCCTTTTATCTAGATTTAAAACAATCATTTTAAGGCTATGATCTTCCTAGGACACCATCTCAAATACACATATGCAAAGTGATTTGTTACATAACAATAAAACAAGGGGAAAATAAGAACCAAGTTTTCTCCAAAAAAATTATTTAAAAAATTAAAACAAAACTGAGAAATTTTATTAAAAAAAATAGCAACAGAAGAAAGTCAAAAAAGGAGATGACAATAACATTATGGAAAAAAGAAAAGAAATACTGAATCACATAGAAAAGCAAGATTATATCTTTCAGAAAACCGCAAAAGTGTTCAAATACCCAAATAGAAGATCCAAAACAGGGGCAAAATATGAAATCATCAATTCTTTACCTGCCTTGAACAGTTACTTTCGCTGGGTATGTTTAGACCCTATATTACCACCTTAAACTGAGGCAAGAAAATAACGAAGACCAGAACAATTTGATGAAACCAAGAATCGACTGTCCAGATTGCCAAATAAAAGAGAGAGAATGTTTCCAACCTCCAACTGAAGGGAAATTGCAAAAAGTAAACACAGAATGTTACATGGGATGAAATGGAAGGCCCACTTCTCATCAAGGTAACAATTGGATTAAAACAAAACCAACGAACTGCATTGGCACTCAGAGTTGGCTATTTATGGACTCCTTTATGGTTGCAACAATGAGCGTGTGTACTAACCATGCAAAAATGAGCAACTTTTACCATAGTGCAGATTTTTACAGGGAGGGATAAACTTATTCTTCTCACTAGAATAATTCCTCTATTTTTTTAATTGGAATACCCCCATATCATACATCAACCATTAAAAAATATTAAGCTGCTTCTATATCCCAAAAGTCAACAAGGCACTTAAATCTTTAGGCTACTTCTTTTTTTGTTTTTTTTTTACAACAGTAACAAGAGAATTCAATTAATGAAGAAGGAGGTACAAGAGGGAAAAACCATTTATAGGAGAAGTATACATGGCAAACAAAAAAAATACAAACAAAAACATCTAAGAACTATGAGAAAAAAAAACCGAAAACGGAAAGGATACAAAAAGGAAAACCCCATCACCCCTATACACCCAAATAAAGACAAGATTAGAGAAACGCTAATGCAGGTCTAAGTTTATGTACTCCCACTTTTATTAGAAAATCAACAATATTGTTCGCCAGCCTAGGAGCATGAGAGAAGGTGATATCCCTCAACCTACACGACCTTCTAATGTCCCTAAAAATAGTAACCAATTTCCAAGGGGGAGACTTCATATTACTAGCCCAACAGATAGCATTAGTCAAGTCACCTTCAACAATGAGTTTTCCATTCCCAAACCTAGACCAAATCTGAAGCGCCTTCCTAATTGCTCTCAATTCCGACTCATTCGACTCCATGATGCCTAAGGGCTCAGAAAAAGCTAACAACATCCTACCCCCATCGTCGCACAACACCTCACCTATTCTCGCAGGACCCGGTTTACCTCTTGCTGCCCCATCTACATTAAATTTAAGACAATTTTGAGGTGGCACAACCCAATCAACCCTGGGTTTTCTACCTTTTCCTACTGCCCTCATACACCCATCCCAAGACAGGTAGAAATCTTCTGGGGCCAAACTACAGAACTCCTTACAAACAGAAAGCCAACCTATCAAGTTCCATTTCGCCTTCTCGAAAACTTCTCCGATAGACCCACTCTTATCCTCAAAGATCCTCCCATTTCGCTCTTTCCAAATAGCCCACATGACTGCATAGAGAACCAACATCCAAGTTGTCCTAGCTCTACCCCTGAAAGGCCCTCCCGACCACTCTGTCACCACACCCTCCACGCCTTTCCGTATGGCCCACGAGCAACCAAAAAGATTAAAAAAGGAATCACCATACACTCCACGTGAATCGACACCCACTCAATAAGTGGTCCACTGACTCAACTTCCTCCCCGCAAAGAGTGCACACAACTGAAGCACTTTCAGGGAGGATACCCCTTCTTCCTTAAATTGAGCCTAACTGAGATCTTCTTTTTATGGGCCGCCCACATAAAGACTTGGATTCTAGGAGGCACTTTGTTATTCCAAGCAAGATTGCACAAGGGCAGATTGTTGAGGTTTGCGGCACAGGCTGAATCTAGGATTGATTTAACAGAGAAGGAACCAGATGGTTCCTTGGACCAAATCCACTTATCTTCCTCTTCAATCCACAACTTGGTGTCCTCTAAAAGAGTGATCAAAACCCGGTGGAGGTCCTCCTCAAAACCTCTTAGGGGCCTTCTATAGGGGATAGACCAACATAGTGCATCGCCAACATCATTATAGTACTCACTAATCAGAGCATCCTGGTTCAGAGCAGTTCTGAAGAGCCTTGGGAATGACAACAAAAGTGGTCTCTCCCCCAACCATGTCTTTCCAAAAAAGCACCCTCTTGCCATTACCAACTAGGAGTCTAACTCCTTCCTGAAAAGCCTCACCAATCCTTCCCCCGCTATTCCTTAACCTCATCAATGCTTTCACTACTGCCGAACCTTCTCCTCGCCGCCCTGAAACCTAATCTCCACCCCCCCAGATCTGCCTCACCGTACCTAGCTACCAAAACCTTCCTCCACAAGGCCTCCTTTTCAATTGGAAATCTCCAAAGCCATTTGCATAACAGGGCATGGTTCCTATCCCTCGTGCTCAAAATCCCCAAACCTCCTCTATCTCTAACATCCCTAACTTCCTCCCATTTCACTAGATGGATTTTCCTAGCTTCACCATTGCCCTCCCATAGGAAGTCCCTCTAGGATTTTCTCTAATTTCTTTGCACTCCCTTGGGTATTTCAAACAGAGATAGAAAATAGGTTAGCAGGTTTATCAAGCATGAATCGATTAAGGTCAGCCTACACCCGCTTGAAAGGTAGGACTTACTCCAAGAGTTCAACTTCTTAGCCACTTCTTTAGGCTACTTCACATTCAGCAACAACTACTTAGCCAAAAAAGAAAGAGGAAAAGAAAAAAACAATAATAACACGACACAATTCTAAGATACACAGACTTGTAAATTATGAAATTCTCAATGGTCCATGTCAAAACCCATACCAAACCAAACCTAACTTGGTAATCAAAGATATCCATAATACCACCAACTTATTAATTTAGATAAAGAGAAGAAGACACAACTCCATGTATTAAAAAATCAGCTCAAATGGCAGCAAGCAAACAATGAATTACATTTATCAAAGAATTACAGATCATAAGGTTTCAAAAAGCAGAGAACTGCAACATCGCCTATTTTAGAGTTTTCACCCTTTCTTTTTTCTTGAAAGATATCAGTTTCATGAAACTTGCATTTCATCAAGAGGAAAAGGTCCACAAAGTAGAAAAGAGGCATGAAATCATAGAAATCCCAGAATTGTCAAAATCTTAAAACAGTCATCCGAACACAGAACATAGAAAAATCAATTGAAAATATAAAGCTGAAACTGAAATAAATACCTAATACTCAAATCTGCAAGATTGTCACTGGGCATTGGGAGAAGAGAAAAAAAAGGTTGAACTTGAAACAGAAACGCAACAGATTACTCAAGTAAACTCGAAATTCATTTGACTACCACAGTTTTCATACATTCACCAAACGAAAGGACTGACATTAGAAAAGAGAGAGAAGAAAGAAGGGGGGGAAAACTAAAACAGAAACCCCACATATTTGTCTGCTCGAGTGAACTCGAAATTCATTTGACTACCACTGTTTCCATACATTCACCAAACGAAACTACTCAATTCCATAGGATTCACTCAGATGTTAGAAAAGAGAAAGAGAGGGGGTGGAGTTGAAGCTGAAACAGGAACACCACATATTAGTCTCCCAAAACTCCAAATTTTGTCAACTCCCGTCAATCGCCATACATTCACCAAATGTTCCACTAAAAAAGGCAAAGATCTGACCACAAACCAAGCAAAAGAACATACATACAATTTCCAGCTTTTTGACATTTCTCGGGCAGTGTCAAAAATTCCTCGAAGGGAAAAGAAACGATAAAAACATGAGATAACAAATGAAATGTAAAGTTTTATAAAATTCCTCAGTCATAAAACAGATTCCATACTAAAATCAAAGCGCACAAGAAGAAAACAAGAAATACGAAAAGTTCCAGAAGTCCTTGAAACATACATTCACTCGAGAAAGGGAGAAAAAAATCAAAATATGGTGAATTCGAACAGAAATAGAAGAAGGCAAGTGAAATCTATGATTTTCTCACGATATTTTCAGAAATACAAGGGAACGGAACACAAACGTCACCATTTTCAGAAACATTTGCCCCATTTTTTTGCATTTCACCGCGCCATTCATCGAAAGATCGACTTTAAATAGATAGAAATAGAGAGAGAGGTGAGGAGATGAGATTTCCAAACCTGAAAACAAAGCGAAGATCGGTGAAAAAGAACCTCGATCTTCTCTTTCCGGATTCTCTACTCCACTGAAACTAGGGCTTTTTGTTTTCTCTCTAAGCTACGACTGTTTCTCCTGGAGAAAAGAAATGCACAGGTGGAGAAAAGGAAATGAGAAAATGGAGGAGGAAAACGCTTCTCTTTCTTTCTCTAGTAAGTGGGAAGTGGAAAGGGCAAGGAAAACATACAGGGGGAAGAGAGAGACATGAAACCGAAAATCCACGCAGGTATGCTGAGCGACGAGTGCCGCGAAGGTCTATTTATGGAGAATATAAATGTTCTTAAATTACATAAATGCCTCTCGCTCTGAAGGAGTTTCACAGAAAAGCCAAGCCCCCACACTCGGTTGAATTTAGCCTATGAAAGTGTAACGTATAAGACTCGCTGCACAGCATCATAACAAAATGTTCTACAATGCCATCGTCACAAGTGGCACGAGCGTACTTGTCAAGTAAAAGTTAATTGGTAAAATATTAAACATATGACGAGGGTATCACACATAAATTTAAGAAAAAAAAATATATTATTTTTTTTAGATAAGTGAAATAGTGAACTGGCCAATTTGGGACTCTAATTTGATGAACTTAATGGATATGGATCCCATCAACAATAAATGGACCTACATAGACCCATGTAGTAAAAGCAGTAGGAAACTCAGTCAGAGTTTTAGTCAATTCAGTCATGCAAATCAACTGAGTTTCAGTCGTGCAATTTTTCTGAGAACAAATGTGATTGATTCGAGATCAAGCAAATTTGCCTATTTTTATTATTGATTCGATAGTCGACTCAGCTCTACTGACTCAATCCAAAATTAGTAACCAACTCAGCAAAATACTTGAGTCTCATCATCAACTTAGCAAATTCGATTGTGCTTGTTTTTAACGAGTCAGAACAACGTCCGAGTTTTCAGCCAGCTCACTGTGTTGTCTTCTGCCGAGTCAGCACCGAGATGAGCAAAGTGTCCCAGGCAGTCGCTGTGTTTTTGCCAACCTTTCAAGTTCTAGGAAATGTGAGACAAATGGGTGTATTAACACTTGACTTGGGAGCTGCGACTTGAAACTTGAAGGGAAAGTTGGTAAGCAACATCTGCCGTACTGTTTTGGATGGTGGGGTCCACACGTTTATTTATCTAGCAACTGCTGAGACTGCCTGTCTAATCGTTCCAATGGGCGGGCGGGGCCCATCTTTTAGTTATATATAATTTTCCATTTCTTATGTATATTTATCTATAGGTTGTCAACGGATGTCAATTACTTTACAGATCAGGTTGATAATTTTAAATTTCACGTGATTAATCCACAAAAAAATCGTGTAAATTTGTTATTTAGCAATATGATTTGAAAAATGAGTAAATCGAGAAGCTCATGATGCTCTTAAATAAACTATAAATGAAAAAAAAAAAGTAAATGATCAAATTTCTCATGATACTCTTCGTATATAATATTTTAAGTGTCAATAGATTGTATTTAGAACATTTTTTTTCTTTTACAATTTTTTAAAATTTTATAGAAAAAAAACTATGTTTATTGAAGTAGATAAAAAGGGCTACAAATTAATCAAATTTCAGCCTTAAATTCATTTTTTATCCAAACCAACTATAAATTGAAAATAAATTTGATGAGTTATAAATAAATAAAAGTTTAATTCTTCATTTAAATTTTAGATTCAAAGATGTCTAATGAGAGTTATAAAAGAATAAAAGTTTAGTTATTAATTCAAATTTTAGATTCAAAGATGTCTAATGCAGGGGTCAAAAAAATGCCCCGGCCGATGTTTCGGCCGATATGCATATCAGCCACAATATCGGCCGATAATTTTGTCTCTCCTCCAATATAGGCATTTTTCTCTCATTCGATATCGGAACCGTAAAAAACTGTAAAAAACCGTTAAGAATCGCAAAAAACCGTGAAAAACCATGTAAAACCTTGAAAGTCGTATCAGAAAAACCGTGAAGAACCGTTAAAACCCGTTAAAAACCGTGAAAAAACGTATCTGTTTTTTTTAAAAAATAAAAAATTAACTTTTAAATACCGATATTTATGCATATCGGCCGATATTCGTTTTGTACGGCCGATACATATCGTATCGGCCGATATTGTTTAGTCTTAAAAAACCGATACATATCGGCCGATACGATATGTATCGGCCGATATTTCGACCCCTAGTCTAATGAACTTGATCGCTAAAATCAAGTGACTAAAATTTGAATTTATATTGAAATTTGATTTAATTATAATCCATTAAGTGTATTTCAATTGATATAGTTAGTTCTTATGGATTTAACAATTTTCTTTTAAACAAAAAAGAAAGATGGACTCGGTGCAACTTATGTGACCAGTTGAATCTGATATAAATTCATCAAATGAATATCGATCATTAAAGTATTAAACTACTGACCCACTTTTATTCAAGTTAATGGGTCCATGTAAATCTTTAATTGAGTATGGGATGAAACAAAATAATCTCAATTCAATTATAAAAAATGACTGTTTAAAGGTATCTCTAAAGTATCTTGAAAAAAAGTGATAGTATCCATATGACACGTATGAATATTTATTATTAGTCTAAAAAAAGTTTCTAACTTTTTCTATTATACTCGGATTTATTGTATTGTACTCCACATTTTAAGATATAAAAAAAGTGTATCTTGCATATTATTCTACGTTTATCAAAACAATATATAGAATAAAATGTAAATAATGATGTAACACGTTTTAATTAATAAATATATTACTTTACACGTTATATATAGAAAATTCCACGTATTTACACCATGTCAGGTTCGAGCTCCCATGGTCTCACTCTGGTGTACTCTAAGGGTAATAAATATTATAAATGTAAATTTTACTTTGAGTTTCCCACAATTTTTCATACATAAATTTAAAAAATAGAATCTGACCATTATATATATATATATATATATATATATATATATATCATATTCGATACATAACGCATTTTGGGGCGATATACCAAGGATTTGTTTTAAGGGAGCCGTATAGATACCTGGAAAATCTTACTCTACATACCTGTTTTTCAAAAGTAAATGGAAATTACCATTTTGTCCTTCTACTTAAAAACGCCGCATCATCTGAACAGGTGATCCACCGAATGAAAAAAAATTCATTTGGATGAATTCAAAAATTCGTTCAAATGAATGGGTTGTGAACTGAGATTTTCAAATAAAACCATTTCTCGATCGATTTCTACAAATAAGGTATCAAAATTCATTTATTCTGAATTTTATAAACTCCTACACTCATTTTAAGTTAAAATGGTATAATTTTGAGTTTAAAAAATCGTACGAAAAGAATTGAATAACCTCCCTCTTAATTATTTAAGTACGATTTTTTAAGTTCAAAATTATACTCTTTTCACTTAAAATTACTTATAGAATTCATAAAATTCAGAATAAATTAATTTTGATATTTATTTTTTGTATAATTTTTTATTCGATGGATCACATGTTCGAAAAATGTGATATTTTTAAATGAAAGAGTAAAAAGATAATTTCCATTCACTTTAAAAAATATATGTTCCATCATCTAAATAGGCTCCCTTGTTTTATCCTTAATATTATACATTTTTTCTAGATAGGCTCCCTTGTTATCCTTAATATTATACATTTTTCCATAACTTATCTCAAACTCCACGCGCAAAGCGTCCAAAGGGACTTTAAAAAGTTGAGGGAAGAAAATATTTCTCTTGCGTGGCCCCACCTTTCTTTTACATGAAATCCTTTAATTAGGTGAGATTGTGACGGTTTGACAGGAACACAATTTCCCTCCAACCTCACCCCTTCAGCCTACGCATCATCATGCCACATGTAACTTTCTAATTGGATGGGCTTTAGAAATTAGACCATATGTGCTACTTTACGTTATTAGGTGGGGTCTGTCCAAGGGCAAAAAGGTAAAAATTGAAATTAAGTCTCTCTAGTTACGCTGGCCTGAATGGATTGGGTAGGGTTTGCAGTGGGCCCAAAAAAGAGCCATCTTTTAAAATATCAGTTGATTATGTGGATAACTTTTTTTTAAGCTAAGACATAGGGGTCTTTGACTCTTTGTCAGGCCTTCTAGGCTTTTGAAATTCTACAGCCAATTACAGATACTTTGGGATTATGGGTTCCACATTCTATGATTAAGACTCTACACATGTATCAGGTGGGAATTAATAAAAAAGATAAAAGATATTTAATATCAGGAGTTTTAATATGGGTTGATATGTATGTTGATATTTATTGATATTGTACAATATCTAATATATATAGTTCGATATATATCGTCGATATCATTCAATATCAGTAGTTTTAATTAAAAAATAAAAAGCTTATTATAAATGAATAAAGTTAATTCAAAATTGATTATAATGAGAAATTTGATTCATTTTATTGGTGTCATGTTTATATATGACATATCGAACCGTATAAGATCTAAAATTATTTAAAGAATAATCTTCACGCATGTCTCACTAAAAAAAAAATCTTAGTAATTAGATAAACATGACTTAATCCATTTAATATGATTCAAAATAGACACCAACTTAATTAAGACGTGACTTGAATTCGACCCCACGTGTTAACAGTTAACACTACCAAGTTGCTTGTCAAACATTTCTTTCATTGAAAAAAAAAATTAGTTTAGTTGCTACAGTTGCATTTCAGTGTTTTTAGACTTTTTGATGTAATAAGTTGCATTTATTCTAGTTACAGCCCTGTATTGACTATGTAATTGTTTTTGAAAAAAATTATTTTGATTACATTGGAGTTGGGCTCTATGAACCCAGCTTAGTTGACTGCACATCAGATTTTGTGATACACTAATGCAAATGAACTTAAAATATGTTTTGTGATTTATCTAAGCTGCATTTGTAACTTGGGTAAAGGGAAGTGATGGAGGATAATCTCCCGTTACTCTTCTTTGATAATTAAAAAGGTCATATGATAATACTCATTTTTTACTCTCTTTTTTTCACTTTTTGAATATCCTTTTTACGCAAAGAGAATTCATTTTTGAATACTCTTATCTCTGGACGTACTCTCTTAAAAAATTACTCTCCATCCAAACTCAGCCTAAGTAAAGCACACTTTATGTAGGCGAAGGTATAAAAAAAAAGGTTCTATAAAGGTTCTTAATAAGATCTTTTAACTCCTTTAATACTTTCTACTAAAATCTCAAAAAATGAAGAAAATAGATTAAAGATAATTATTTGGGATAATATTTTTTACACTACCATTTTCTCTCGTAATACATCACTCTTAAAAAGAAATTTTATATTTGCCTATACTTCTCTCTTCGCCTTTTTTTTTTTTCCTTTTTTTCTAAAAACAAGTGAAAATTTAAAAATTTCTTTTAAAAGGTGCACGTATAAGAGAAAATAACTATGCAAAAATCACGGCATTTTTCTCTCCTCAAAAGTAAAAGAGGCATGTGATTTAGAGATTTGTGGCGGATGAAGATTCCAAAGGAGAGATACATATTAATAAAAGTGCCGATGAAATCAATTCTCTTTTACAAATTTTGTCAGAATCCCGTGATCCTGAATTTCAGGAATTCCTTATTCCAATTTAATCTAACTATATTAGGGAAATAATGCCTGGGTGGTTGGCAAGGGTGAGCACATTAATACCTAGGAAGATGTTTGAATTAATACTCATGTTAGTGATGGTCCCCAATGACATAATATTGTCTTGGTTCAAGACCTCATGATATATGAAAGTGTTCAATTATTATGAAATTCCTTTTTAATTAAAAAGTATGGATTGATAGAATAATTCTAATCACCACTAACATAAATAAAAATTTCAAACTAGTTTTATCAGAAATTATCATAAATCATACTATCATTCATTCTATAATATAACGTAACTTTCATAAAATTAAAAAAAAATCTCTATAAAAAGAGAGAATCTTAAGATGTTGATCAATCCTCGTAATGGAGATGGTAAGATTACAATATTAAACAAGCTTACATTCTTACAAAGCTTAGTAATAGAATCCAAGACTCTCACTTTCCTAGTTTCATTGAAGTCTATTATAGAAGTTGAAAATTCCAAAAAAGATTAAGATATTTTTATGGAAAATCATTTTGAGAAAACTCCTCACTAATGAATATTTTAGAAAAATATTACCCATATTCCATAGTAAAAATCCCAAAAGAATTAAGATATTTTTATGGAAAGTAATTTTGAGAGAACTCCTCACTAATGAACATCTTAAGAAAATAGTAGGGTTGCAACTCGGGTCGGGTGGGTCGGGTTCCTTAAAATCCAACCTGACCTGAGTTGATATATATAGAATCTGACTCGACTCGACCCGACCTGAATTCTCAACCCGAACTTCATAATCTGACTCAAATTCTAACCCGAATTTTGATCTGACCCTCATTCTAAACCTATTTTAGCCTAATTTTAGCCGGGTCGAATCGGGTCAAATTAACTTGTAAAATCTTCAACCCAATCCGACTTGAATTTCATGCAGATTTTAATCTTCTCAACCCGACTCACATGATTTCTAAGGTCGAGTCCTGTGGGTCGAGCCAAAACCCGACCCGAGTTGCAACCCTAGAAAATAGTGTTAGGTTAAGGGTTTATAAAAGACTCGAGTCACTCCACTAACATGCTGGTCTTTTAGGCTGGAAGTCCAGGTCTTAATAAGTGGTATCAAAACTAGGTCTCATGCTACCTCATGTGGACTTAGGAGATCTCATAGACGAATGAGGTGCCTGTCGTCTCTTTCTTCTCAAGAAGGCCTCGTTCAAGGGGGAGATTGAACGAATCCCACGTTAGAAGTATAGAAGGAGATATAGGAGTTTATAAATGACTTCAGTCACTTTACCTTACAGGCTTAGTCTTTTGGGCTTGAAGCCCAAATACTAACAAATACTTAACCATATTCCATGTAATCGTAAGCTATGCAATTACAATATAGAATACATTGTTCATATATTTTTTTAACTGTCCCAGATCTATAAGGGTGGGGAGGAAAATTGTCAGGCAAAAAATTCCAGTCAAGTGCAACTTATAAAATGGTTCTTTGATAGAATGAATCAAAATATTATTATCTCTAATCAATTTCACCCTTTGGTTCATATGAGAAGCACGTTTCTATGTGTTGTCTTGGTGTTTGTGGTTGGTTTCTTATTTGGCATTGCCTACTGAGGAGGCATTGCCTGCTTTCTGCAGTTGTAATTTCCTTTTAATAAATGACTTTTTCAGTAAAAAAATTAAACGTACATCAATCTATGTAAACCTCAAATCCCATACATTTAACTATATAAAAGGCTTATCTTTCATTATTATTTTATTTAAGTAAAACTTTTAAGAAACTCCAATTTCATAAAATGTTGAAAAATATTAAGAAAATCAAATATTATTCAAATTATTTGAATTACAATATCACTTTTCCACTACATTCCTTAAATTTCTAAGTTGCTTTTGTTTTAAGTTTTAACTTTTTATAAAATGTCTCAAAAAGGGCATATGATCTTAAAATAAAAATTTCAATAAAATAGAAAAAACTCAGATGGCTTTGGATTTTTTTTAAAAAACTCCCATGGTCTCTCTACCTGTTTCAAGTTTCAACTGAAAGAAGAAAAAGGGTTATTCTCTTAAAAATAATATGGGCCTAAAAAGGCTTGAAATTGGACTTACAGGGATTGGGCTGAGATCTAAGCTGATATGTTGACAAGATCTCGACAATACATTTCTGCCAAAGCCTAGTATGTTATTGTATTGGATGAAGTTGATAGTTTTGATTGATATGCATTATATTTGTCAATATCTAAACTTGAATACAAACTTGTTGGTATTGAAATTATTTATCTTATTTTTTATGATTGGAAGTAATAAATTAGATTTGATAATTTGCTTTTAACAAATCAACTGCCTACAACATAACTAGCAATTACAAACTTTTATAATTGAGAATTGTCTGAATTGAACGACTTGATTGAATAACTACAGATAAGAACAATAGAGTGGTTAAAAAAAGAGAGAACAAATGATATTTAATCCTATAATCTTCAAATTTTTTTTTTTTAAAAATTTACATGTCGGAAACCGCAGAAAATGTAGCGTAAAACCCCCACGGGTGATACCCACTGTCTTTAAGGACACACCAAGTGAAATTATGGAGCTCAAATCTGGCACCTCCCACTTTATGAGATTACCAATTGAACTACACCCATGTAGACTTCAATTATCTTTTAAGTCTTTGAATACATAGGTGTAGCTCAACTGGTTGCCTCCAACTTCAGGAAGTAAGAAGTTGCAGGTTCGAACCTCCATGGCCTAACTTTGATGTGCCTTAAGGGCAGTGAACTCATCCATAGGGGTTTTAGTAAGATTGTGTCTGAATTTCCCATACATTAATAATAATAAAAAAAAATACATAACAAATGTAGACTTTTTTGGTCATTTCCAATTATCTATGATCTTTTAATTTGGATGGGTATGGGATATTATCTTTTAAGCATAAGTAGTCTATTCCAACTTCTTGTGTCAGAGGTTGTGAAGTACAGAATCGATGCCTTTCCATATTTCACAGTTGTGTAGGGCAAGTAGAGCAAGAACACATGGTTTTACATGAGAATCAACTACTTCATTTTATCTATTTCCATCCAATTTCAGAGACCCAAACAACTCCTATACTAGCATAAAAAGAGTGAGTCAATTAGATTAAGCCGTGAAGAGTACTTCATGACTTTTAGAATCAGGAATAAAACAAAATTTGCTGTAGATGACATTGAAAATGATTATAGAACAATTTTGAAAGAACATATTTCATCATCTTATCAACAATTCCTCATAGAAGCTCATTTTTTCAACCTCATTTAGATTCCTTCAATCTTTTCCACCTTTGCAAGACATGGCAATAAGAAGAAACAAAAGAGATCACAAAAATATTCTCGGTTAGCAAATAGGGTGGAGCCCACCACTACAGCCTAGCTATTTTTATCAAAGACCATCAAAGTTATGAATCTAGGAGAAATCAAAAATCAAAAGCATCACACATGATTATGATAGTAATACATTGACCCCATCCCACGCCACTCACTCAAGTGAGAACATATAATTTCTTAATTATATATTTTTTATATTACATTTAAATATTTTTTATGACCAAAGTGTCGAGGGATCTCCCCTGTATTTGAATAGAAGACACTTTAATTTCGCCTCCTAATCTCACATACACTGGATAAGCAACTACGGGAAGCAACCCATAGGACTGTTGAATGTGAATCGAACTCAAGACCCTCTTTTATAAGGAGAATGTTTTGACTGCCAACCCCTTCTTGAGTTATCACATTTAATTATATGAAACCAAAAAGTTACTTAAAAAGGGCCTTTATCAAATTTCAATAAAAAATTCTTGGTAGAGTTTTCCCTCTATAAAATATTAAAACCCATAAGGGCTGATTTGTTTGTGGACTGAAGGTACTGAAAACTTAGTAGTCGATCCAATACTAGTTGTTTGTGGATAAAATCCGAGCTATTCATCAAGTGGCCGACAAAAATAGCATTTAGAGTTCACATCAGAATTTAAGAATTAAATCTATCTTTTCTTGTTGATTACAGCCTTTGGTAATAAGTGAATTTAATAGCAATCTATGGCAAATTGCTAAGTTCCTTTTATTTTGAAAATCCATTTACAACCCAATATTCAAGAATGTATGGACTGGAATTAAGGTTCTAAGTACTATCTTCTATGAGTGTTGTAATTGTCAACCAAACACCACTCATGGAATTTACTAACCATAGAGTAAGGCTGTAATGGGACCAGGATCCGACCTGCCCCGCAGGATCAGGCCCGGCCCAATAAGCTTAATGGACCCAAGTTATTACATGATTGGATGCATAGTTGACATAAAAGGCCCGATAAACTTGGCATATAGTAAGTAGTGGATTTGAAGAAACTAAATGACTGTGGAGAGCAAAATAGCTATTTATTTCTATGATAGGATGCATAATTGATATAAGATTTTTCGATAGAATTAGTTTTCGTCCATACTATACATGGATAAGTAATATGTTTTATTATATGCCTAACACTTAAAAATAACCTGTAAAACTTATAAAAATATATTTTATTAAATATATTTTTATAATGCAAAAGTATAAATATAGTACAAACATTATATAATTATATAATATATGTACTGAGCAACTATTTCTAGTTTCATGGTTCTATGCCTACCGACCCTAATTATGAACAGAAGAAACCCGTGAAACCCTAGCATCCCTATTTAAAATGGGAACTAGAATCTACGTGGTTCATGAAATATATAGTACTATAGACCCATCAGCCTTTTTCGCTTTCCTCTGAAGTTCTCTTTTAAATTTTAATGGATCAATTCAACTGTTCTTTTAACCAACCTAGTTGGCATGGCTAAGTGATCAACGATCTAGATCTTTTTAACTAAATTAGGGTTGGAACCAGTAAAAAATCAAGGAATAGGGACATGATGCATCTTTTGTAAATGAGGGGAGCAAAGATGTCTCCATGTGAATTCATATTTCAGTATCGTAGCAAAATAATTTAGTACTTGAAGAGGCAAGGGACTGATAAGCATAGTTTAAATTCTTAATAATAATAATGACTTGAACATGTTAATCCTCCCACGTCCTCACATTCTTTGGATTTCTTTTTTAAGTTGTTAGATTATGACCGTTAGGTTAATGTTATGTTCTATTTTGACTCAAGAATACAAGCCATTTTTTTTTAAAAAGTTGATTTTTGAGTTGGGCCCATGCTACAAGGTCAATATTAGTTGATACGGAGTTAAACCTCGAAGTATGAAATTGTTTGCTTTGTCAACCTGAGACACAGGACTGACTCACGGTTTTAAAACATGTCATGTCTATGAAGAGAGACTCGCCTCCATTTTAACTAGGACTATGAACACTCGCTCTTCCAATGTTGGACTGATGCCCATCACCAAAGATTTTTCCCAGGATACTAACAAGTGGGAACCACTCTCTACTGCTTCCATATATGACCCACATGCCCCATATCATTAGCCAACATATTGCATTTTAAATATATGCACATACAAATGAATAACAACTTTTTGACAACTGGGGTCCCCTAGGCCAAGCCAGCCAGCATCACTAGTCCTAATATTTTAGGAAACTAAACCAAGTCACATTGGCAAGCAGGATTTTCTGCATGCTAAAGACTAAAGAGAATGAAAGGCGGAAAAAGTAATGGGAATGGATAAGATACCAGTATCTTTACGATGAGGGACACTGAATTTATCATTTTGTTCACTTGTCATTAATTCATTATCTAAGTGTTGAAGATGTACACTGATGTTTCTAACAATTCTCAAAAGTTATTAATTTGTGAGAAAGGAATATGAATACTTCACACAATGCTTCTCTTTTCTAAAATTACATTAGTCTCTCAATATAATTTCATCTATATTATATTGGGATAAACATTATATGTATTTTATACGTTGAATACTTGAAAACTCGTCTATCAATCTTTATCTTATAAAGAATATATCCAATGAACTTTTTGTATAATCTGACAATAAGAGTACATAAAAAATATGAACATTTTTTAAGGTGGAGTATAATACAAATATCATGTGCTTAAAAACCAAGTAGGGGTAATCCATAACAAGAGCAACAGTATGAAGATGCAAAGAATGACTTTATTTTCATCTATTGTATATTTTTAATTGAAGGTTCAAAACCTGTAAGAACTCGACATTTTGTATGTAGGGATATTTTGAAAACCTGAAAATAAGAAGGAAAAAGGAAAGAGAAGGACAATAGGCACATGGATTTCTTCACTCTCACCACAAGCTTGACTTCTTCTGCCAAAAAGAAGGGAAAATGGTTAATTTTTTCCCCAAAACTCAAGGCTGACAAAGAACTCTCAACTAGAAAGAGGAAGGAAATTGCACTTACCCGGAATTTTGCCTCTTGTTGACGGTCTATAAATGCAAGCAGTTCCTCTTGCCTCATTAATGCCTCATACAAAGCCTAAACAAGAAGAAATTAGTGGAATTCCATGTACTTGTATAACCATGCAAGATGCATGCACAAATGGGACGTGATCACTCCCAACATGAGACATGGACATGGGGGGAAAATGTGCCAAATAAACATCTCTACATGCAGGCCCACCTATTGATGAATCCAAATCCATACATACTGCTATGGTCCCTGCTATTCAAATATGTCTAGGCTAGTGTGAACCATGGTAAGGTAACAGATAACATATCTTTCCCCTCTTGCATGTAATGGGCCATCAGGTCCTATCATATTAAAAACATAATTATAGGGTATTTCAGAATAAAAAATGAGATAAAAAAGTGATTGTTAGCCATTTGATTTAAATGCACTGTAATTAATGGTCATATCACCATTGATTTTAAAGAGTCTAAATCTAACAGCTAAAAATGTTTTTTTTTTATCTCAAGTTTTAATTTTCAAGTAGTTTATCACTAGATTTTTAATATAGTAGGGACCACTGGCCTACATAATATGTTAAATAAAATGATCAATTTTTTTTACTTTGTATAAGGCATATCGTTTAATGTTTTTTGTGTGCATGCAGTACTGACATACAAGAGAAGGCCTCTGGTTTAAATCATCCGAAGGGAAGCAATGAAGTTGGATGGAGATTGGAACCCTTTGTTGTCAGGCCATAAGTAAAGATTGTTTCGTTTCCAACAAGAAACTTATGGTTGCCTTTAAGAGTTTGCCTTTCTCCATTTCAAAACTAGAGATGAGGCAAGCACTAGAGATGGTAGTCAGGCAAATCTGGAAGGCATCTTGATAATCTGATCGAAGCAGTTACTGGTAGTGGTATTTTGTACACACAGTGATCCGCATCTGTCTCCTATTCTTTTGGGAAAGTAATAAAAATATCATTGATCAGAAATAAATATTGGTGGGGGTGTATAACTGTATATATCAAGGAATGGATTTCATTGAAGAATAAAAGCAAGAAGACAGAAGATTGGGTTTTGGCATCCCCTTCGAATAGCATTTCATTTGAGAAAAAAAAGAAATCTATTTCCTACCTAATACAGGGATTGAACAGATTAATTGGTCTGTTTGAGTCTGCTCATCTTCATTGTCATCAAAAGATGTGAGAAACTGAACAATTCATTTTTTTCTTTAATATGGGCCTACAAGTCATGACATTTGGAATAATTACATGCTTCTTTTCTGCTGATAAAATGGTAGTAGGTTATGAGGGACGTTTGTCAGGGATCTAGTAGGGAGGACTGACTAAGTGGATGGGCTATGAATCAGGAAGGATCTAGAGCTAGGGTCGCAAAATGGGTATTTGCATCTCTAAAGAAAGAATGATAAAAGAGGACTGGAAGGTATTAACAGGATAAAGGATTGGAGAAGATCAGCTGGGTGAAAAAAATTTGATATGAGTATGATGAAAGAACATTATCTCTAGTCCAGACTTAGATATGGCTTTTCTCCATATGATTGATTGAAAAGTGGGATGGAGTATCAAGGACAGTAAGCAAACCCACCTTGATCACTTCTATGGGATGCCACTGCTGAAGGCAGGTTCCTACAGATAAATTGGATCTTGTTTAGGATCTAAATAGAGCAGGTCATAGATGAATAATCAAGAGGGGACAATAGTGTTTGACCCAAATAAAGAACCTCAGTTGTTTTGGATTCTTGACTCGCCTTTATGTCTGTGGGTAGAGGACCTTGAATGGTTTTAGATGGAATTGAGGACAGTGATTCAAACAAGATTGAAGGAGAAAGATGCTGACTGATGAAGACTACTCCCTACACATGCAATTTTTGACAAGAACCTGTAGAATAGCTGGTGAGGGCTCAGTTGCAACCGTATCGAGTAATGGTACCAATCAGAAAAAGAAAACATGACAAGAAGCACACACTTTACTTTTCTATGACTGGAAAAAAAATTGGATCATTTGGAGCATGGCCGAAGGAGATTGCCCAAGTGGACAGTTCGACCATGTGGGTCAGACAGGCCCACAAGACGGGCCTCTGAAGATAAGTGGAGTTCTTAAAGAGCCTGTAGTTTTTCTGTTTCCAAGTGCCAAGGTCTGCTAATCATGTGCCAGATGAGAAAGCTAACGAGGGCTCCTTCCTCCCTGCAGAATTAGTTATTAGTTATTATTATTATTTTTTTGTGAGAAGTAACAACAGCCAAAAAAAGGTGCATCTATACACATCACAAATCTACATAATGTGACTGGGATTTCATCCCACACCTGAAAAAACTCTCAAAGATGAAAGCGCAAGTAGTCCTGGAATCCACCAAGAAGCCAGCTACTCCGTTTCCTGATCTCTTGATTAAGACAAAAGAAATCTTGCGACCCGAGCAAAATGCCTTAATCTCTCTTACAATTGCGATCAATTTCCAAGGAGGCCCTTTTAATCCCCTTGTCCACTTGATCATTTGTCGAGTCTCCTTCAATGATTCATCTTCCTCCCATGCGAATGAAGACCATATAGACAAAGTTTTCCCAATGCTAACAAGTTCTTCCTCATTCAAATCCTTGGCTCAAAGAAAACTATGGATGCCCTACCATTGGAATCCCGAAGCACCCCACCTATGCATGCGGGACCCGGTTTTGCCCTTGCTGCCCCATCGATGTTAAATTTGTGGGAGCCAGGTTGAGGAGGGGACCAAGAGACTTGAGCTTTGGTTTCTTCAGTCCTCTAATTAAACAACCCTCCCAGGAGTTGTAAAAGTCTGTCATTTTAAAACCCTTAAAACTCTTTCCCAGACAACAACCATGTACAGAGCCTCCATTTTTCCTTTTAGAGTATGTCGCTCTCCTCCGACTTCTTATTCTCGAAGATCCAGGAGTTCCTTTCCTTTCACACGGGGACCACAAGACTGCCGCTAGAATGCTGTTCCAAGCTTCTTCATCTTAGGGTGGAGATGCTAAAGGAACTAGGATTGGATAATTCTTTCACAAGTCCTCTCGAATACCCATGATACTCCCATCAAGTTTGCAAAACTTAACAACAATTTTATTGGTCATTGGGTATTCGGCGAACAAGTGATTGACATCCTCCTCCATATGACCACATAATGTGCAGTGTAGGTCGTCAGCTGAATTGAGGATTCCTCTTCTATTAAATGCCATTCTGGAAAGCAGTCTCCCTCTCAAGGTGCACCACGCGAAAGTCTGTGCCCTTGGGGGGACAAGACACCTCCAAGCTAGGCATGATCCTCCTAGCTCTGCCCATTAAGAACCAAATCAGTCACCGACTTGACTGAAAAAGCTCCCGACGAGTCTCCAACCTATAACAACTCATCCTCTTCCTCCATGGGAAGAAGGAGCTCCCCAAAGAAAGCTTTCAACTCTGAGGCTATCTTGTTTGAAAGCCCGCAAATTTCTTCTGAAGTCTAGCCATTTTCCATTCTGTAACAGTCCTTGATTAGGGTAGGGCAACTTTATTCCTAGTGGTCTTTTATAGCTAGGAATAGACATCTTTTAGGCATTTTTCTCTGAGCCACAAATCTATCCAAAAAATGGTTTTGTCTCCTTTTCCAACTAGCAGCCTTAGTTTGTCCCATTGTGACCCACCCAGCCACCTCCCCTACCTAATCTCCACCAAGCCTTTACTGCCTGCGACCCTAACTTTTCCACTCTTTCCCCCAAAACCCATTGACCAATGTCTTGAAGGCCGTAGCTTGCAAACCTTGGGACGAGGGATTCTGATGCAGGACAGGGGATAGGGTAACCCTAAATGCATAATGTGGTTAAGAAAATATTAAAATGGATGAAAATAATGCACATTAAATCTAAAATGAGCTGAAATTAATCAATCAATTAATACTGCAATTGAATAATATAAATTTGTCACAAATAAACACGAAAATTCTTGGACTTCTAATGTAAATAATTATATAAATATCTAAGCCAAGTCACTTACTCAAAATGGGATCTCTCAAAATGCCGGGTTCGTAAGGTCCACAGGAGTGAAGGCCTATCGTCAGAATAGGGCTAGCCACTTAAAGTGGATGGCGGATATAAAAGGTGATGTAGTGTTGGCAGGATCGGGTTGAACAATGAATGGGTGATTCGATCAAGGCTCAGGTAAATGGGATAATAGCGGATTAATGGAGGTTTAAAATGAGTTAAATGCATATTTAACTGGGTCAAAGATTCACTGGGTGTGACTTGGGACAGCACAGTGAAGGATGTAGTCGAAGGGGTACTTTGTTTTAATAATAATAAAGGCCAATGGGTATCGTTTGAAGTTACGGCAGTGCAAGAGAGAAGGTCAGGAGGAGGCGACAACATTGTAAGGGAGTTTTGGGGGAAGCGAAGGTCGAGGAAGGTGTGGCGGCAAGGCTAGTGGTTGAGATCTGGGGCTGGCAAAAGGGTTAGCAGCAACAGTAGGTATTGGAGTATGAGGGGTCACGGAAGCGGGGAAGGGCTAAAAACAGTGGCAACAGCGAAGGGGAGGGGCTATAGAGGTTGGCGACGACAGATCGGGGAGCCAAAGAAGTAGCGAAGGGCTAAACAAAGCCAAAAGGGCAGCGGAAATGGCAGATTTGGCACTGGTGGAGGGTGGCGATGGCTGTATGGGTTTGGAATGGTTTGCGATGGCAATATGGGACTGGGGAAGGCTCGAGAAGGAACAGGGAGGCAGTAGGCAACGACAACAAGATTTGGGGCTTAAGAAGGGGCGGCAGCAAGGAGGGAGGCAGGTGGGGAGGTGGCGACAACAGTAGGCATGGGATCTTCTTGTGGTAGTGGAAAATAAGAAGAAGGAAAGAGAAGGAAAGAGAGAGAGAGAAGAAAAAAGATAGAAAATACATGGGTGGAGGGCTTCTCACCGTCCGTGGCCTCTCGCCGGAGCTCCGTCGGTTTCTCACCAACTTCCATGGATTTTCACCATGGCCATGCACATGAGGCAAGGAAATTTCATCTCATTCATTGATCGATCAGCCCTATGAGGCTTACAGCATGTATTTATACCCAATCACATAAAAAAGACCAAAATAGCCCTCAAGTAAAACCAAAATTACTGATCCAATAAGAGAAAAATAAAATAAACAAATGCAATCATGTTAGCTAAAAAAACCAATGCTAAATAAGGAAATTGGGGCCTAAATTGGACCCATGGTGCTCCGCATCAATCTCCCCATCTGAGAAGAACTCGACCTCGAGTTCAAATGGATGAGAAGACACAAATCTACTCACGCACACGTCTTCCCAATGTGGGGTCTTCAAAATGCAATTACGCTCACGTGAGGCCTTAAGGTGCCATCCAAATAGATTGTCATCAAGCCACAATGAAGATGATGTAGCGGCTCTCCTCCTCCATCGATGGTATACTTTGAAGTCTAAACTGACGTCACGATCAACTTTGGATGGTGATAGTAGCAAGATGTTAGTAGAATGCACCTCCAATGAGACAAGCTCCTAGATCTCTCACGTAGATCCGGAGCACGTCGCGGTAGCTCGCTCTCAGTCAACCAAATGATATCTGTCATGGGCCTGGGTTTCCATGTCACAGGATATAACTGATGTCCTCCTGTAGCTGTGGAAACAACTTCCTCGACCAGGATAAATTCTATCTTCTCTCTCTTGGGTGTCAAGGAAGGTACACGTTGAGTGGGTTGGACAGGTGCGGACCATGGGTCATGTAGTGGATCAGGAAGCCAATATGTAGGTCAGGGTCATGCTGATGTGGGATGGGGTTTGGAGGTGAAGGTGCTGGACTTGAACAGGGTGTTAGGTCCTTTACATGATCATCCACATCAAACTCCTCGGACCTGCAATGAGCTTATATTGTTCATCGCTTACATTAATTTGACATTTAATTTCAGCATGAGATTCATGAATGTGTTGTTCAAATGAAGGTGCAGGCTCTGATGGCCCAAGGGATACTGATAAGGGAATGAGATCTACAGGCTCTCTAGGCTCACAACCATGTAGGACTTCAGAAGGACTCATGCCTATAGACTTATCGACCGAGCTATTAGAAACAACTTCTGTCATGGGTAAGACAACATTGCACGCCTGTGTGTGCTCACTAATTGGACAACTCAACCGATTTTCTTGGGCAACACTATCCAATTTTAGTTCAAGTTCTTGAATTTCAGAGGTGAATAGTTCCGAAAAAATAGGCACAACCATAGACTCCACATTTTCACTTTCTGTAGGTTCTTTGTTAGACATTGTTAGATTAGTAGTCTCTGGATCAACAATGACAGAGGGGAGACCTATGTTCTCTTGAAAAGCTTTTGAGGTTGGAAAAGTTCCCACCTCTAACAATGGTGAAGGTATTGTTTCTTTTTTTGGCTGCTTTGCTATGATAGTAGCAGGTTTATTCAACATGCTAGCTAAAGCATCTAATACCTCTATGACTTTCAGCTTTAACGGGGTGTTCTTGGGCTGGACATGAGTGAGTTTCATCTTCTTACCCTTGTATTCAAAACAACACGTGTTCGAGCAACTGAACGGTGTCACATCACGATCATACAACCAAGGGCGGCCCAAGATGATGTGTCCCACATCCATTGGTAACACATCACACCACATGGTATCCTGGTATGAGGATCTGGATAAGCACAGGACACCACTGAGTGACAGAGATTAAAGTGTCGTTGACCCACAAAACTCGATGGGGATTAGCATGACGTTCAGATTTTAAACCCAATCGAGTAATTGTATTGGCTGAAACGACATTCGTACAACTCCCATTGTCAACAATTAGCTTGCAGGATTTCTCGCTACACTTATGATAGGTGTGGAAGATGGTCATGCGCTGTCAATTTTCTGATGGTTGGGATTGGATGAGGGTACACCTAACCATTGCAAGGGGATCTGACATCTCGCTAGATGGCGCTAGGATTCCTCTAGACCCACAAATATGGAGATGGACTCTGACTATATGATGTGACCTAGAGTCTATATGCAATGAATGTAATGAAAATAGAATTTTTTTTTACAAAAATTAGATGCAACCTAGGATGGCAGTTGTTTAGGGAAACAACCCAACCTGCCTTTGATACCAAATTTGATGCAGGACAGGAGATATGGTAACCCTAAATGCATAATGTTGAGTTTGGGGCAGCAAAAGGGTTAGGGTTAGCAGCGGTAGCAGGTATTGGAGTTTGAGGGGTCACAGAAGGGCTATAGACAATGGCAGCAGCAAAGGGGAGGAGCTACAGAGGTTGGCGATGACAGATCGGGGAGCCAAAGAAGTAGCGAAGGGCTAAACCTACCCAAAAGGGGCGGCGGAAATGGTAGATTTGGCATCGGTGGAGGGTGGCGATGGCTGTATGGGTTTGGAAGGGCATGCGATGGCAATATGGAACTGGGGAAGGCTCGGGAAGGACTTAGGAAGGGGCCAGGGGATGGAAGAGGCAACGGCAGCTAGATTTGGGGGCTAGGAAGGGGCAACAACAAGAAGGGAGGCAGGTGGGGAGGTGGCGACAGCAGTAGGGATGGGATCTACTTGTGGTAGTGGAAAATAAGAAGAAGAAAAAAAAGGAAAGAGAGAGAGAAGAAGAAAGATAGAAAATACATGGGTGGAGGGCTTCTCACTGTCCGTGGCTTCTTGCCGGAGTTCTGTCGGTTTCTCACCAACTTCCGTGGATTTTCACCATGGCCATGCACATAAGGCGAGGAAATTTCTTCTCATTCATTGATCGATCAGCCCTATGAGGCTTACAACATGTATTTATACCCAATTACATAAAAAAGACCAAAATATCCCTCAAATAAAACCAAAATTACTGATCCAATAAGAGAAAAATAAAATAAACAAATACAATCATGATAACTTAAAAAAAAACAACGCTAAATAAGGAAATTAGGGTCCAAACTGGATCCTGTGGTGCTCTGCTTCAGATTCCCTATGGGTTTTGTAAAAAAATGGCCACCTATAAAATTAGATGGGATCCTCATCCATTGAATTGATTGAAGGATGCAGCTTAAAGGTCCATCAGCCCATTGGTTCAATGGCTGGTGCACAAGTGATCCTTGCAAAAGCTGCGGGGCCTAGGTTGGGAATGATGCTATCTTCAGTAATTCCACCATGGCAAGGAGTTTCCGTTTGTGGTTGTCTATATCTAGACAGGGTATTGTGGCAAATGACGTGTGTGGTCCAAATATGAGAAGAAACTTGGGCATGTAATGGTTTGGAAGGAGATGCAAGTTCCTCTTCTTTTTTTCTTTTTTTTGTTTTTTTGTGGTGTGCTGTGTTTTTTTTTTGGGGTTGGGGGGGGGGGGGGTTGGGGGGGGGGTTTGGCGTTTTCTCAAGTGGGTGTGGGTGTGTTAGATCTATACCTTTTTCGTAGCAATGAGCTCAGCCTCTAATGCATCCACACGGTAGACAGCAGCATTCAGCAATTCCTCTTTCTCAGAAGGCATCTGGGATGGCTTTGCCTGAAGTGTGTCAGCCTTTTCCTCTAGCTCAGCCAATTTGTTTAATACAGATGGAAGTAGTTCTGCTGCAGTAAATCCAGGAGAAGGTGATGGGGGGCGGAACTCTTCCTTGGGAATTGGATCAAGCTCAACCACAGGATGGTTCTGGTTGTGTCCAGATGATTGGTCAGGAAGCTTCTTTCCCACACGGTACATGACCGAGCAAAGCATAGTGAAGAAGGTCATGAAGAAGCTTAAAAGTACTTGAAGAACCGGAACACGAAATCCCCCAGGGGCCTTATGTGACTCCATTAAAGGAAGCATCCCTGCATTCATGATTCCAAATGAATAATTCACACTACGATCATAGAATAAAAAGGACAAAACATTAAGTTCACACCATAACAACCAGTAGGTGAAGTAATTTGTCCAAGAAGAAACTTCAAAAATGACAATAATATCTTCCAAGGACTATAAATTGGTCTCAGATGATTCATTTTTATTCTTCTTACCTATTTTGAAAATGGCCAAAAAACCTGCCATATTTGCTTAGGTGAAGTTAAGACAAATTTTAGTGTATAAACTCAACTAAGAAGCAGCACACTAAGAAGTGAGAATATGAAGACAAAGAGAAGAGTTACAAATAAAAGGTAATTTCGAGGCAGAATGCAAAAAGTTTGAAGGCTATCAATAAAATTCCTCTAAATAGGTAGCAGAAGACAAGTATGGAAGACATAGGTTTAATTCATCCAAAGAATATGCCAAGGAACCTGCAGCCTAAGTACAAAACTTAAGACAAATTGATTGTTGTCAGGAGATCATACCAATCCAATTTGGTTGGCCTTCTGAGTTTTTTCTCACTGATCCTTGCTTCAAAGTGAATAAACAACTAGAGTCGAAGAGACTAGAGAATTTTAATTTTCTAATAAAAGAAAGCTCGTCTTGCCAACCTTTTGGAGAAGGCAACCTTTGATAAGATACTTCTTTCTTCCATCCAGCATCTACAGTTTTGTCCACCATGGGCACACACTCATCGAACTCTAAGAAACCTGCTCTCCCAGCCATTTTAGCCTGAATATTTATCAAAGCAAATCATAAAACAGCACAACCATCTTAGAGCCCCTGCAAGAGCTTGTAAGAACTATATAGAAAGAAGTTTTTAACCACAACAGTCTCCACCATAAAAGTTCATATGAAACTTCAATATAGACTTTTTTTTTGATGACCGAAGGTGTCCGGTGTCTTGCCCGACTAGTCCTTCGGGGCATGTGCATGCCTCACTACACACACATGCCGGATTCAAACGGTGAGACCTTACTCTGTACAAATGTAATGACCCGACCTGGAGTAGCGGGTCAGTGGTATTGGGTAGAATTAGAGTGTTAGTGGATTAAGGTGATAATGTGTATGTTTGTTTGTTTTAATTCTCCATTTGAAGTAAATAACTAATTGGTGAGAAAATAAAATTCAATGACTAGTTTCTAATTTAAAATGTCCAATTAAAATAAATTACTAGTGGATCAAAATTGAAAATATGGTTGCATTGAATGAAGTACCAAATTGTGAAAATACCAATTTGCCCATGCCATGGGCGAATTTTATAAAATATTAAATCAAATGCTTTGGTCGAATTTAGCATTCAAATCTTTGTTTTAGAAAATTAGTTTTAGATAGAAAGAGGATTAAATTGAGTAAATGTAATCTGGAGAGAAAATTAAAATGCACAATTAAAATAAATTGAGCAAACAATGAAATTATGTCAGCATTAGATAAAATATTAATTCAAGTGCTCATACCCTTATCGTTAGAAAAATTAATTTTAGAAAGAGAATTTAATTAAATAAATTATTGTGAGAGAGAAAACAAATTAAAAATAAAATTTAGAAATTCCAAATTAGTTAGAAAACCAAGTTAGTTTATCAAAACTATTTTATCTTGAGATTTATTTAATTGGCTTCCTAAATAAATAATAGGAAATACCCCTATATGAAATTTAGGAAATCAAATCCTATTACACGTTGGAGGCAAGTCCTAAATGGACTAGAATTCCCCTTGGCCAACTCCTCTTTGCTTGAAATAAAATATCATGCGCATAACCCCTTTTTGCAAACCAACGATTCTTTTCTCCTTTCTCCTTGGGCGAAACTTCATCTTCCTCCTTGAGCTTGGTCGAGTAAAGCAACATCTCCTTCCCTTTGGTCTTTGGTTTTTCATTGGTTTTCTTCATCTTAGAGGTATGCAGATTTATTTCTTCTAAATCCTTTTCTTTTTTTTCTTCTTCTTCCATGATATCTCTCTCAAATTAAAACAATTTTGCTGAAGTTTCCTTTGAGAAATTTGAATAAAGAAAGAGAGAGAAAGAAAGAGGAAGAAAGAGAAGAAGAAGAAAACTACGTTTAAACCTTACAAAAGGGTGTTGATCTTTTCCATTTGTAAGTTCAATTCGACCATGATAGAAGAGACTTTGACATGTAAAATTGTGATAAAGAACTGATTAGAGGTTTAAGAGGACTGATTTAATAACCTTAGATTTGGATTAGAGGGAAACCCCAATTTTGTGGAAATCTATGAAACTCGGATTTCAAATCAGGCTTATGATTTCTGCGCGTCCTCGCGAGAAAAATCATAACTTGAGTTCTCGAAAGTCTTTTTCGATGAAATTTGTTGGGTTGGAAGCTATACTGATAGATCTAGTTGCTGTTTGAATTTGAAATCAAAATTTGATGAATTGATAGGTCAATTTCAGGGTTACATTCTATATACCTCGTTTAAGACTGCAAACTATTTGGCAGTGTACATGTCTTAGTAAAACGATCCTAACTCGGGCTAAGAATATCGCCTTGGGACACACGAGATATAGTTGCGATCGTAATTCAGAGACCTATCTACTGATAGAGGATGAAAAGTAATTGATAAACGGGTTGTTCCTAGAAAATTCTGCAAGATAAGTGAATTCTTCCCTACAAGGATTTTCCTGGAAAAGTACGTAAAATTTGGAAAACTTAAATTTCTTTGAATCCCTATTTGCTGGACTAGAATATTTATGATCTTAAGAGATGAATTATTTTAATATAAAATAATAAGGAATGAATTCTCAAGTGGTTTTGATAATTTAGGCGAATGGTTAGCATTAATTTTTATTGGTTGTTGCTATGACTATCATTTTTCAGCAAACTTTGGATCCTAATCGCTAAGAGAGCTACGGTATTTTATTTTGTGCATATCACCAAACTTCTAGGTGAGGGAAAACAATACGCTATACTTTGGTTGTACATGATATCCTTATTTTTGTTTATGTGATTGAGCAATGGAAAATATTACATTATGTAATGTATTTTGGGAATATAATATTGGACCTATGAAATAGACTGGGTATAATATGTGGGAACAGTGGCATAATCCGGTGCTTACTCACAGTAATGTAAATGGAATTGGCTAAGTGTTTTAATGGCCGTGAAGAGACTCAGTCTGCTCAGATAGTTGGAAATTAGCCATTGACATTGTTGAAAGGTCCCATAATTATATTTGACTTGGATGGATGTGTTGTTATTGTTTGATGTTGGTTGTGGAGAATAGAGATCTATTTATGATATTGAATTGTTATAAAAACAATGATGCGATGTGAGTTGTTATTACGCATGTGTGATATTATTGAGATAAATGTTTGATATCTTAGAAGATGTATATGATACTTAGAATAAATTGAGGCCGTATATCACTATTTAGAGTATGTGGATAATGTTTAGATTCATGGCATGATGATAGAGATAATGCATGGTAGACATGGCATTGAGCATGGGTATGGAGGTGTTGGCTGTGATCTTTCATGATGACCACAACGATGGTAGTTTGAAGCCTCACTTTTAGTGAGAAATGCCATGCATGTGGTAGGTTTGGTTTGTTAGGCCATGAGAGATCATGAAGATTGTTATTTGGTGGGTGGTTGTGTTGTGTAGGCCCCATTGTATGTGGGAAGTACCACGCTGTGGTAGATTGTAGGCCTCGCTTCGGCGGGAAGACCACCAAATACAGTGGACAGTGTTGTGGATAGATGATGCATTGAGAATGTGCACTGAGCATTTTTGCATTGCATGGACATTAAATGCATATTTATTTAATTATGCTTTAATATCATATTTGTTACGGAGAATAATGGAGATATCATGTTGGATATGTGTTATTGTATTATTTCACTGGGCTTGGAACTCATGTCACGGCCCGACCCAACGGACATGTGAGAAATAATAATAATAAAATATATATATATATATATATATATATATTTTTTTTTTTTAACCATACACAACTCATAGTCCAAACATATGACACCTACATGTGTTGCGAGATTCCTATGCAGGGTCGTTTTGACACAAGTTGAGGCCTAAGGCAAAAATTTTAAATAGGGCCTTTTTGGTATTTGACATGTTATTATAAGTAATATTTAATTAAAATTTTAATTATATAATAAAAATATTTTTTCTAAAATTCTATTTTTCTTGTTTTTTGATATGCAAAATTACTAATTAAATTTTTGTATTCAAGTTTGTTAAAATATCATTTTAAGAGGGGTTCTATTGTATGAAATAGGTATTCAAGATAGATCAAAATCATCAATTTTTTTTTCTAGTCCCTCGATAAAGATTAACAATTAAACCTACAAAAATCTAGACAAAGTTGCAAACATGAATAAAATGCCTTTTTAAAGCATTATAGAAGCCAAAGAGTAGCAATTGGCCTGGTTGATGTATCAAGAGCACCCGAATCATTGTTCATTTATCTACCTGAAACTTCTGGCCCTACTAACCAAGTTTTGAGATTCAATACTTCCAATTCCATTGGGTGGTTGATCTCTAACACCTAGATTTTTCTCAAATTATAATATTAAAAAAATAAAAATAAATCACTGTAAGGAATGAAATACTTTGGATCTTCCCAAAATAAAATAAACTCACATAAATTTAAGATGACTCGGTTGAAACTTGATCAAATGAGTAAACGTGTCAATTAAATGGGTAAATAGGTACTAACAAAGAATGTTAGATGAGTTTGATGGGTTAGTGGGCTCGGTCAATTCTTGTCAAAGTAGCAAAGTGGACATTAAGTGAAGGCCATGAAATTAAAAGACAAGGGTGGGGGACAGTGGGAAGAGTTGTGGAATGCATTAATGGGTCAAGGTTGCTTGGGTGGTCAAAGGGTTATAATTGGTGGGCATTAATGTGGTGTAATCAAGGTGGGAATAGAGATGGGTGGTAGATATTAGTAAAGATAAGCTAAAGAAAGGTAAGGGAAAAATACTCTGTAACAGAGAGGTGAGGGTGCGATGGTGGAGGCTTGCAGTAGATCTGACGATGGAGAGATGGGTGGCTCAAGCAAGAGGCAGCAGAGAGATCTGGCCGACGCTTGAGAGAAAAGCTGTAGTGGCAGACAATCAAGACGAAGAGAAGCAATAGCAAGATCTGCTCGATGTGAAGAAACGTCGGGGTCCTTCGGCCTTCCTAAGGGGGGCCTAAGGGCTAAGGCAACCGCCTTATTTGCTACCCCCTTGAGCCGGCCTTGATGGGAGCTCAGCCACGGCGAGACCGCAAGAGGGGCCTTCTTCGTCTGGGGGCCTAAGGCGGTCGCCTTTCTTGCTAAAGGGTAAGGACGGCCCTGTTCCTACGGATCCCAACACTTATTGAACCCTTGATTTGATCGAACTGAATTATCAACTGCCTACGTACTCCAATGAAATCAGACCTTGCGTAGTTCTCAATTCATTAATTTTATGGCACTAACCCTGTGTTATTCATAATGTCACATCAAGACATTCTAATTACCCAATCGTGGGCCTCATTTGTAGAATAAATCTCATCTATCACGGGTCTATACCAACTATGGGTCAATGTCACACATGGGATAAATCTCAACCATGGGACCTATACCCGAACATAAGTACATCCCTCCTTGGGGACAATACTCTAAATATGGGTCCAATCCTTTATGGAATCAATGCCCTCCATGGGAACATCTATCCACAGTATATAATACTCATCCATGGTCACAAAGCCCTCTATGGGAATAACCATCCATGGGAAAATAATATCTATCCATAGAACCGTCACGTCCACCATGAGACCAATACTTCTACCATGGGACCACTATATCTATCATGGGGTCAATATGCCCACCATATAATCAATATCTAGGCTTGAATCCAATATGCCTACCATGGGAACAACATCCATCCCTGATAACTCTCCATCTATGAGTGTCATCTATCCATGGGTAATAACTATCCATGAATATAATCACTCCATGGGTATAATCCATCCATGGGCATAACTCATACATTCGTAGAACCAATATATCTATCATAGGACCAACAGGTCTACCATAAAACCAATATGTCTACTATGAGACCAACATGTCCACCATAATACCAATACGTCTATCATGAGACCAACATGTCTAACATAAGACCAATACGTCTACTATGGGATCAACATGTCCACCATAATATCAATATGTCTACCATGGGACCAACGTATCTAACATAAGACCAATACGTCTACTATGAGACCAACATGTCTACCATAAGACCAACATCCAGGCATGAATCCAAACCACCATGGGAAACATCATCCATGGGTATACACATCCATCCCTGGTAACACTCTATATGTGAGTATAATCTATTCATAGGTATAAACCATCCATGAATATAATTCATCCATGGGCATATCATCTACCATGAGATCTTCTATCCGTAGGAACAACATTCGAATGAATTACTACATGACTGTGGCAACAATATCATAGCATAAACATACCACGACCCCTAGCAAGACTTATGGCCCATGACTTACTAAGCGGGAGACCCACGACTGGTGTGATCAAGTCTACCTTGCCCTGCATCCCTTTACCTCATGGATGATTCAGTCAAGCTCTAAGGCGGTTGGACTGCGTCTAACGAAGCTAGCACCACCCCCATGGGGTAAAATAGTATCTACCTCTGTGCATCAACACACATCAAGTGTGCTAAATAGCCGTGAGAGTGCCCTCCAACTCGTAGCATGTGAGGGACCTACTTCCTCAACGGCAACCCTACGGGACCAAGTCTCCGTAGCCGACCCCACCGTCCCAAATACCTTCATGGAACGGTCAATCAACCATCATAATCACGCGAGGGACGTACCTATACCACGTCTCAATATCAAGTGACCAAGTCACATATACATCTCAATGCCACAGTCTCCGTATGTTCATATCGAGGCTCCCACGGTCTCACGGCTACTCTAGACCTTACTCATGGAATCTATATACTTATCTCATCCTTTTAACTATACAAAGGTGAGACATAATGATCTACTAATTGGACATTTTCCTTTTTCAACGGACTGAGGCATAAGGTTATCAATATCACGTGACAGACATACCCATACCACGTCTCAATCATCAATATCATGTGAGGGACGCACCCATACCACACCCCAATCATCAATATCACGTGAGGAACACACCCATACCACGTCTCAATATAATCATCACGTGAGAGATGCACCCATACCACATCTCAATATAATCAAGTGACCTAGTCACATACACCTTAGTGCCAAAGTCCTCATCTGTCCATCTTAAGAATTTTCATAGTTCTCTAGCTACTCTAAGCTTTACTCTAGTAACAAACATATATGTCTCATCATACAGGGACTCCCAAGGCATCATAACCTCTTCGGGCCACCTTCGAGGGATCCAACATGTAGCATTAGGGTCTATACTAGGGAAGGTATATCCCACTAATCCATTTCTACCCTTCACATTTGCTCAACATCTTACATCATCCTTAATATAAATGGATGACACAATGAATCTTTTGATCGAGCTGAGGCACAATGCTCTCAGTTACCTATGTACCACATAGTGGATCAGATCAATCGTAGTTCATTATTTTCACATTTGGGTTACCATTGGGGAGTTGTCATACTTTTACTTTGGCGAAATCAAATAAGGCTTCCTTAGCATTTACATTGCATTCCATGCATTCTTAATCATGCTAGCCCATCCCCATTGTAGCACAAGTTAACCCCCTTGGGTTCTAAGATACTTGACCTTAACTTACTCATATCACTTAGTCTAACCCTTTACCAAGTTCCTCTTCAAATCATGGAAATTCGTTCTGCACATGGTTAGGTTGATCCACTACAATCATTATCAACATAGGTACTCACTAGTGATGTACACATCTATCACGTAATCCAAGCATGACATTAAAACACATCCATCATGCTTATTATATGAGTTACCCATCTAAGAATTCCAATCATAATAATGAGAATTCATTTGATACATACATTACTCATAACCATACATAAGTATGAGAAGGTTATCAAAGCCCTACATTACACATCTTGGGCAATCTTGATTTATCATACATTATATCATACTTTAACACATCACAAATCTATGAATTCTCAATTATAGTAAACATCTAATTATAGAGAACTTGAGAAACTCATACATATATATTTGATACAATATATTCACATTAATCATACATATGAATAAAGAGGTCAAAACATAACCTTACCCAACTACGCATTGGAATGTGCATAAGGCAACATTCACTCAAACATATTATCACACACCTTGTGAGCATGGAATTTTACAAATATTCCCAATGCTCTAAGTGTATGACATTCTCCAATTTTACCCAATGTTATCAAACTCGAATTGGATCAAAATTGGTCTAGGGGTGTGAATCGTGAATCGAAAATCGTAAAATCATACGATTCATATATCCTCTTATTTGCATAACCAATTTTTTAACCTGGGCCATTACAACTCACACCCCTTACATTGCAGGTAACCCTCTGGATTTAGGTTTGGAGGAGAATGCCGATAGTTAGAAGCTCCTATGGATAAATGTTTAGGTGTTTAGCATGGGGTTGAATTATGTGGTTGAACATAATTATTTGTATTGTTTATTTTTTTTGTAAGACTCGATTATTTGAGAATTTTGAGAATATTAGTTGATTTTATTTTTATGGATTGGGTTGTGAGCAGATCTGTGAGATTAGATTTAATATTAATAGTAGATGTTGTCCCTCTCATTTTTTGTGGATGATATTAAGATTTGTGCAAGGTGTAGTTGGGCATGAAAGATTTGATGGCTTTATTTATTTTATATATAATCTTTTAAAAAAAATATATACTTTTCTCCTCCAGCCACAAATCTGTGATGTAAGATTCGTTAGTTATGTTGTTGTATTGGATCACGCCACATTTGATCTGCAGTTAAACGGGTTACGACCTGTTAAGGTTGCAAAAGGAGTGGGGCGTTACAACATATCCCACGGAGAGTGGCCCTTTATTGGAGTTACCAGGGATTGAACCCAAGGCCTCAATCCTGAAGTCTTGTGTCTCAACCACTAGGCCAACCCCTTGGGGTATTCAATATAGACTTTTAGGACAGTGAAAAACAAATCTTTTGTTTAGTTCAAAAAGATAAAGAGTAATGAGCCTCGGAGGTTTGTTCTGAAAGGCATTGTACCAAAAGGTTACTCAAGGAGAATCCATACTTTCTCATGCTTTCTTCCAATCCAAACAGACCTTATACTAAAGTGGCAGGCCCTGGTAACCAATTGTGCAAACTGGAAAGCACTCTGAAATGTTAAACATCATCATCAAAGTGACATTACTTACTTCTTCATGAACAGGAGTCAACTGGGGATGAGAAACATAATTCCTAAATGCTTTAGGAGAAGAAATATCTTCAGCTTCTGACCCAGACTCAGCAGTAGATGTATCACCACCCTTTATCTGATCCAACCAATAGAACAAAATTATTGTAAAAATGAATTCAACAATCTTTTTTGAGAATGAAGGAATTAATACATTCCATCCACAAGATCTACATCCTTGATCAAAATATCACGATGTTATAAAGTAATAACTATGTAATACAAATATATTTCATATACTATACCTTAGCTTTTTTATTTGGTTGGGCCAAAGTCCACCTTGGATTGCACCTCTTGCTTGATGGAAGTAACTAGGACTAACAAGTTAGAAGTTGTTGGGAGAGAGAGATTTTGGTGCATTTTCTCAAATGCCCAAAACTCCCATTCATACACTTCAAGCCACCATGTGTTGGATGAAAGATGTAATAGTTTCACAAATTAATCCTCCATGAAGCCATGCCAACACGAGCAATTTCATATCCCGATATACACAAAAAGTGCTCCAAGGTGTGACCATGTGGGCTCCACATAACTGGGTTACATGCGAAATCCTTCCCACCAAAGGATGCCATCAGAACCACAGAAATTTGTATTACCTAGTTAGCCATACATTATATCCTCACACATATCATCTACCTTTAGATCTAATGGAAGCAATTTAAAGTTTTCACAGTCAATCACTACCAAGGTCAATTGATTCATGTATCACTAAATAGTAAATACCACGAAAAAAAATCTCAACTGTTGATCTAGATGGCCACACCAACAGGAAATGGAAATTCAACAATCATAAATGACATCATAATCTTCAAATTTGGAATCCAGCAGTCTCAAAATGAAACTTACATATGATTAGGGGAAGATGTTGCAATAAGAGAGAGAGAGAGAGAGAGATTAGGGCCTTACTAAAGGATAGTGTGGCTTAATATAAGTGATCTTCCCTTCACTGTTTAAAACCTTCAATATGTTTAGGTCTTTCCATGGTCCTTTATCGGATATCATGCAACCCCCTTCATCTGCACAGGTACAAGTACCACCAAGAAATACTGGCAACTCGCTATGGAAGTCGAAGACAAACAGTAGTAAGAAAGTTTGGAGTCGTAAACTAACTAAACACTTCCAAGTCATTGACAAAAAGACCATATAACCAATAAATCATAATTCAAAATTTGAAACAGGAGTCAAGTTCACCTGGGCGATACTGCCCAGGGGTGGCAAACCTATCTAGGCCCCGCGGGGCCCAGTTGGGTGAGCCCAATTCATAGGGATGGGTGCATTTGAAGAGTATTTTTAGAATGATGCTACTTATAAAAAAATAAAGTCCATTAGATTAGAAAGTCATGATTTTCAAGGGTCCAAAATCAACAGTCAAAATGGGGCCAAATTTGAATCTGTTTCAACCCAACAGTGAGACCAACTTCTAATGGGTTCAAATTGGGTAAGGGGCCAATTCATGGGAGTAGGGCCATGTGAAGCAGAGGGGATACTGTGGGGCCCAAGTGGGTACGAGATTGGGTGAAAAAGGTTTGCCACCCATGGCCAACTGTCTCCCAGGTGAATTTTTTCTATGAAACAGACAGTTACCTTGCATCAATTACTTCAAGCAACTTGCTCTGGTACTTGTTTCCAAGAACCTAAAGTCATTGACATATATCTCCTTAGCATCTCCAGAAAAATAACTAATGAAAAGTTGCAGGTACATGGAAGCGAAAAATCCTTGTGTACCTGAATCTTGGAAGTGGTTTTGGGATCAATAAAAGGCTTCACTGTGTTCCACAGCAGCTTAAAGCCAGGTCCAGCATTGACAATAAACATTTGGCACAATGTCTGCAGCATTGTTACTAGCATGCTTGAGAATGTTATCCAAATGTGCAATTTAATATCGATTATGAACTGAATTTTGCAGGTTCTGAAGAAAGCAAGTGCAACCACAAATTATGTATGAACACATACCTCAGGGTAATTGTCACCATCTATCTTCTGCAACCGCATAATGAGTTCACGGGCAACCTTGTTCAAATTTTTTAAACCCTGAATAACAATAACATGGTAATAAATAGGGAATGTCCAACAACGACCTGCAGCTATATCTTTTTATGAAAGGGAGAAACAAAATCTAAAACTGTTGTTAAAAAGAAAATTGGAAAAAGTGAACCAGAGCAATAATACTGCTGGTGGATTAAAAACAGAATAGGCAACGTACCACACCCTGAACATCTAGGATTGTTGTACTTGAATCAATTTGCCTCTTTGCAGCAACTGAGCAAGCTGGAAACTTAATAGCAAAGCTCTTCTCAAACCCCTGTACATGATATTTTATGTATCGATCCATCGTAGTGACTTGCATGAGTTTGTTGTGATCAACCTTTCCCAGTCTTTCAATGTAAACAGGTCTTCCCTCTTTATCCACACCGTGATAACCATGAGGGTAGTGCTGTAGAACTTCATGCAACTCTCTGAATTCAAAGTCCTGACAATAAAGTGACCAATCAACCACATCAAAGATTCTTAGAGGACTTTCATCCTATGAATCTTCCAAGGAAAAAAAAACGACTTTCGTCCCATGAGAGAGATTAGATTAGCTTTTTTTCCTTTTTGAGCGGTAAAAATGAAACTTATATTAGAAAAAGAAGAGTACAGATACAAGAGGAAAGAAAGGGCCTAAAAGAATTAGACCCATACAAAAGAGGAAGGGGAAAAACAACTAGTAAACACAGAAAATACAATAAAAACAAGAACAAATAACTCCTCCCGAAATTAGATTAGCTTTTAAGAATGGATCCAGATGGTATGTAAAAAAATCTTCCCTCCAAGTGCAACCAGAAAGTACAATTACCTCCATAATTGTGTCAGCACCAAAATCTTTTCTCCATTGAAGCATTTCAGCCCACATGTGCTTTGCTTTCTCAATATCAAACTTCCTTGCTTTCAGAAACCTGCAAATAACCAAATCTTTAAGTAATGGAATACAATTGTATTGCATGCACAGAAGCTAGACTTGAAAAATTTATCAAACCACGTCATGCACTAAAGTGTTAATTCATGGACAATACAGGTTGAGTAGAAAACTGATGACCATTAATTTATTACCAATGTTATTTTTTAAAGGTACATTTATTATCATCATCATTTATTATCAACTATAAGTGAAGTAGAACTCACAAAGCAGACCCAATAAAAGAGATAAAAGTTTCAGATAATGAATAATGCTAATAATAAATAATCACAAAAACAAATATGGTAACTGTAGACTAATTTTTGAAAGAAAATTGAAATTTAAAAAGAATATTCACAAATTGAATAATATTGAAACTGAACATTAAATATCGGTACAATGGTTCTAAGCACTAAGTAGATGGCTCCTCACTGAGAGACCATCTTGACACCCCTTTACAAGGAAAACTCTGACAAAAATTTAAAATTAAGGAATTACATTAATTCCATCAAAATTAAAATGTATATATGTTTACAAGTACCAAATTTCATGGCAGTGATCTCAACATATGCTTGTGGCCAAATCCTCTGGTGGGATCCACCTACTTATTCCACTTCCTACTCATTCTATTTGATTCAATTAATGGAGCTCATCAGACATGCTCCACTTGATGGAGGTGATGAGAGGCTTGCAGATGGATTCATATAAATTGGTCCTATTAGAGGGTTACATAGAATTACTCCACTTGTTAGACGAACCACTTCAACGCTTGGTAAAATACATCATTATTAAGTTACAAGTTCCATAGATTTCAAAAATGATGTCTTGAATGTAGAAGTCCTCTAAAGAGGTCTTTTTGGCTTAATCCACTTATGGAGATCCCATTTGTAATTAATTCATAAACGCAAATAAATCTTGGTGTGGGGCGTTCAGGCATACTTATTTGCATACTCTCATAGTGTACATTATGTAGAAAAGTTGACTTTCCTTTTATTTCCTGATTTTGTTCATAGTTCAAACCTTGATTAAGGGATATTTTTTTTTTATTAAGGGATATTTATTGTAGATTGATTGTTACCATCTTTATCTATATATACAGTTGTTGGCCTCTCTAATCAGTAGAACAAATTCATATGGAAATTTTCTTCTTTCCCACATTCTTCTGTTTTCTCTTTAATTCAATTTTTTTGGGGCTTACTACAGTTCTACTGTGGTAATTGAGATTGTGTGGCCCACCTTGGATCATCTCGTGACAATATATATTTTCTAAATCCTTAATTTATGCTCTACTTATTGATTTTTTTCTGGGATTTTCATTTCCTCCAGGTCAATCTTATTCCCCGTTCTCTTCTGTGTTTGCAAAGTAAATTCAATGCTCTTCTTTTTTATCTTGGTTGTCCATTTTCTATCCAACTACTCTTTTTTTTTTTTTTTTTTTTTCCTTTTTAATTTTCATTTGTCAACCAACTGTATAGATTGAAAGCATGTTTGATGAACTACAAGTGTACCAAATTTCCCACTAAAATATATTTTAGCCAACTGATCTTAATGGTCAAACTCACCAAGCATCCTTGAATATTTTTTAGAATGTCTAGTGATTTCAATCATTAGGATCAAGTGCTTAAAAATTGAGTTTCAGGCTAAAATTTGGTCCATTTGTATCTCATCAAGTATACTTTCAATTCATACAATTGATTCTCTATATGGTGTTTACAAAAAAAAAATTAAAAAGAAGGAAAATGGACCAAGTACACATTTTTCAGTATAAGTGCATACACAAATTCTTTAGTGTACGCAAGGACGAAAAAAACCCTTTGCACTTGTATCTCATCAAGTATACTTTCAATCCGTACAATTGATTTTTTAGGTGATTACAATAATTAAAAAAGAAAAGAAAAAATGTACCAAGTACAACCCATCTTTCTCTGTATAAGTGCGTACACCAATTCTTTAGTGTATGTAAGGATGAAAAACACCCTACCCACTTTTATAGTAGTAGAGATTTTAAATGAAAATAAGGTGAGAAAAAAAACTAAGAGAATAATATATTGGTTTTAGGAATTAATAGTTAAACTTTACAATCTCGATAAGTCGATAAGTGATCTCCCCTCTTCCCCCCCCAAATAAAAAAGGAAAAAAAGGATCCCCCAGATTAACTTCAATATATTGCACAAATTCCACAAACGCGCTCGACGAAGCCATTTTATATTGGGAACTTGATAAAAAGTAGACCAGTGTCAACTTGAAAAATGCTTTACAGGGACAGACATTAGAGCAGGCAAAAAAATGCATTTTGTTAGTAGGTAGACAAAGACAATGTACCTCAACATCATGTGATAATCATCATGCTGTTCAGGTAGTAACTCATCCAAAAGCAAAGCCTGACGGAATGCATCAACTGCCTCCAGCTCCTCAACATCCCGTACATCTTCAATTGAGACAGAAATTATTCGACTTTCACTTTTCCTCTTACCTTTCTTTTTAAGAGAATGCTTGAATTTTGTAGATGCATTGATTGCTTTCTTCTTCAGTGATCCAATTCTTGTCCTCCTTTCATCTTCTGAATTTTCAAAATCAGATTTCCTTTCCTTTCTCTCATCATGACTTGAGAACCCCTCAAAGCCTGTAATATGGGATGAACACAAAATGAACTACTACATCATAACTATCTTTCAAAAGAATCAATTAAATTTAACTTTTTTAATATCAGTTTGTACTTCAAACTGATAAGATTTTCAGAAGTGTTTCTGCCCAATTTCAACAAATAAAATGATGAAGTTCCAATAGCCAGACTGACATGCTGCACCAATTTATATGCCCATAATGGTTTTGAAAGCTCACCAATTCAGGGAAGGCAGCTTCTTACTGTGGAACTCCTTTTACACATCTATTGTTTATCCATGTAGACCTTAAATATAAATACAGAATCCTACTATACTTACAATGCTTATACTTAAATCTTGGAGATGTAGATTAATGGAATCAATGAGAAAAGAAGCACATAGTCTGCTAAAAGATTAACAGAAAACCAAACAGTTAACTTTCAATGGCTTTAAGGCGAGTTTGCCAACTGTATAAACACAACAGAGAACATAATACTATGTGACTGTGCATAGAAGCACCTTCATAGTAGTTGAAGTGTAAGGTGCAATCGATGTGCAAGGGGTCCTGGAGCACAAGGCACATGTCTAGGCACAAACTTAATTTTGCTAGGCGTACTTAATTAGATACTTCCACAATATGTGTAGAATGTAGATTCATGGATTTATGTCTTTATTGCATCAATATTAACCAAATACAATAATGATCATCCAAAGAACCATTTTTATTGGCAAATAATCTTTCAAGAACTTATGTAAGCATGTATTATATACATGCACTTGAATAACTAATTTTTTTTATTAACTATGACTAACAATTGCTTCATGTTAACTATTATATTTACTAAGTATTACCAAAAAAAAAAAAACACTCTAAAAAAAGGCCTATAGTAGAGAAAAAGGGCCTCTAAAAGAACTAGGAGAAGGCCTAGGCGCAATAAATGTTAGGCGAGGCGCAAAATGGGTTTAGAGCCTAAGGACTAAACTGCAATCAAGGCATGCTTTTGACTACTATGAGAACCTTTATATTCTTCTCGAGTAACGAGGATTGAAATGGTCAAAAGGAGAACCATGCTAGGATAGGAGAATATAGGGTGCTACTATGGCCAAATATCATTCTATTTTTTTTTTTTTTAAAGAGGCTAGGGAGGGAGAGGCATGAGCAGCTTGTCCTCAACACATTTGTAATCTTTTCCAGCAATGAGCCATACATGGTTATCCCACACCAGCAACTTGAGAAATTGCACAAACTGATTGATACAACTGATATGTATCAACAGACACATGCCAATACTTTGACCATATAGACATCCAAATCCCTTATTTCTGAGGAAAGCTTATCCAAAGTTATTGTCTCCTGGGTTTTCATGAGAAAACACTAACAAAGAGGAAAGCACCAGAGTGCAAGAAAATCATGAATGAGATTAAAAAATAAACAACATTTTTTTTCCATTTCTTATCACACCATGTAACAATTCAACAAGAACTAAAGTGATGGACCAAATAATAAAGGTTCTTTTAGTGATTAACATGAACCTGCATCATTTGGTCTTTCTGGGTTTTCAATTTTCTTATGTTTTTAATGTTTTACTTTAATCTTTAATCAACATGTCCATTTGAAGGTTGGGCCAGCTATAGACTTGTAATAGTGCAGTCCTGGATTTTTATTTTGCTTTTAAATATATATTTTGACCCTCTGTCTTTATTACCACATTGAATATGTGCAGTAAATCACTTTAATCTTTCCAAAAGAGAGAGAGAGAGAGAGAGAGAGAGAGAGAGAGAGAGAGAGTATGTGCAGTACCATATTATGCTGTCTCTATATTCATCACCAATCAAAGATGTTGTTCTTATTTTCTCATATTTTTCTGATTTCGCTCTTCCACTAAATCTTAAATATAAGAGTAGGTATATTTTTTTGTACGTGTATCAATATTTGCTACCTTGGGCCAGAAAAGAAGTCAGAAACCAAATTGTGTCTGACAGAGAAATTCCAGCTTTCAGATGTTACATCATTATCATTAATTGGAGAAAGAATTTGGTTCGGAAGTAAAAAAAGGAGCAAGGCTTCAATCGTCGTGCACTTCCCAAATGCATACCAGTGACAGATAGCCATCAAAGTTACATTGATAAGAACCCAGTAGCATGTTTACAAGTGCTCACTGTTGCAACCATAGCAGTGGTGGGTTCATGTTATATTACCATGCAAAAATTAAAAAACATTTTAATGGATGCAATCTCCAAATTCCAAACTGTGAAATGGTGTAGATAAAACAAAATTACAAATCAAAATAACATTAAAATGAGCCAAGAACATTTAACACAAAATACATTTGATGATGGCAAAAGTGAAATGTGGGGTTTTGACAAAGTGGAGCACAAAGGAAAAACTTGAAGGTGGAGAGGCACTATTTTCAATTGCTGAGGTATTCATTTTAAAAGAGAAAATTAAAGGTGAAAAACTCCTTTTAGCAGAAAAAAGTAAATTAACCATGAAAATACACCCTCGCCTAGGGTAAATGGTTTCGCCAGTCAATTTTCCAGTAGCCATATGGGGCACAAGTTTTATGAGACCAATGTGAATCACCGATACCTGACAACGATCCCAATTGAATTATTTTTCTAACACAACAACAATTACTAAAGCCACAAACACCAAGAAGAGTACTGCAGGGCATTTTCTTGAACAGAAGCAATTGGCATGTTAGACCCCATAAGAATAGAGTTTTTGATGTTCCTATGTACAAAAATCAGCTCATTGCACATTGCTAACCATTTTATTAGGAAACAATGAGGGTGGGCCAATGACTCTTTAGATTGATGACCAACAGTTATAGCCTTAGATCAATAGGCCAGCATTGTTTGATGGAGCTGGTTTTCAATTCACTGGATGCCCCTATACCAAGTCACGTGATGCTGTAAGAGAAAATCCTCAACAATTCTCTACCAAACATCCACATACTAAAAAAGAAATGGGTTAAAATCCCAAGTTTTCTGCATTTAGAAATTATCCTAGCAAGGGACGAGCTTATTATTGAAAATATATAACAAAAGAACAACAATAATAATCCCGTAACACCCTAAACTCGACCCTGAAAATGCCAAATTGCGTAGGCTCCATTCCAGTGAAAGAAAAAGAAAGTACTTCCTTAAAAAAGAACCACTTCTCAAATTTTCCAAAAAATGGGTTTTACCTTTTTCTTCTAAATAATGGTTAATTTTCAGGTAAGAGCTTGCCTGAAAAATAATAATTTAAAACAAAAAATAACGAAACCCATTTCTTTAGAACTATTTATACATCTATCTATATTTAGTTAAAAAAAGGTTATTTTTCTTGGCTTCCCCTTCCATGCACCCAAACGGAGCCTATAAATCCAAATACTGAATCCCCATCAATACCAAAAAAAAAATCCCATTATCAAAACATAAGAAAATCACAAAAAAAAAAATCCCATTATCAAAACATAAGAAAATCACAATTGCCTACCAATCAGTAATCACTACCAAATTGCAAAATCTCCAATGCAGAACCCAAGCATTAGATCGAAAAAAATAAGAATCAGAAGCATAGGAGAAAACTTCATTTGATAGAAGCACTTACAAGGCCTGGCGAATCGATCTAGTGGTCCAGACATGTTGACACCTTCCGATTCAGTGCGAGAAGATCAAGGTCAGAGCGAGAAGATCCCAAGAACAGCCTACATTCCCGAAAGAGACTATGAGAAAACCCTAGAAAGGAGGAGATCGAGCAAATAAGGCAGCAGATAGGTTGAAATTTACCTTGAAAGGTTCGTCGCGACGAGAGGAATCGAGATCTGGGGGATTTTGTAGCTGGAGTTTGTGCATAAGGAAATAATGTAGCAGGAAGAGGCCAAGAATTATCAGATTATCAAGAGGAACCGCGAAATTCGGATGAGTTTGGGTTTTTGGTAGGAGAATAAAAGAGTGACACAACTAGCAGGGAACGAAGGAGAAGATAGAAATTTTTTCGCTTTCTTTTTTGGGTTTGAATTTTCTTGGAGAATGAATAGGCCTATCACAGTATGCCACGTGGCTAGAGCCGGAGCCAAGGCGCGCCCGCCTTGGGATTGTATTTTACCGGATCGTTTAGAACTTGAGTGATAAAAGAATTTACATATATGGATTGCGTGATGTTTTCTAATATAAGGGTCGGTAAAAAAATCATAATATAAATTTTGTTGGGTAGTAACTTTTTGCATCACCACTGTAAATTTTTATTTTTTTATATTTTTTCTTTTTTAATAGTAAGAATAAAATTAATTTTTTCATAAAAAGTGATGCATACTTGCATAGCGAAGAAAAAGTGATGTTGTAAAAATCAGTATCTATTTTATTTATCTTATAAATTTTAATATAATTTTTTTTTGAATATTAATGTTAATATAAAAGATATAGGTGAGATTCTTTAAATAATAAAAATAAGTTTGATAATTTGAAGAATCTCACCTATATCATTTATATTAACATTAATGTTTAAAATAAAAATTATACTGAAATTTATGTATTATCATTTTTTTACCGACCCTTATTTAAGAAAACATCAGTGTAAATTCTATTACCACTCCACGTTCTAAACGATCCCGTAAAATACAATCCGAGCGGCACGAAGGCCTTGGCTCCAGCTCTCTAGCCACGTGGCGTGCTGTGATAGGCCCATTCATTCTGCAAGAAAATTCAAAAAAAAAAAACGAAAAAATTCTATCTTCTCCTTCCTTCCCTGCTAGTTGTATCACTCTTTTATTCTAAACTCGTCCAAATTTCGCGGTTCCTATTGAGAATCTGATAATTCTTCGTACATTATCTCCTTATGCACAAACTCCAGCTACAAAGTCCCCCACATGTTGGGATCACTAGATCGATTTGCCAGGATTTTTTTAATCTAATGCTTGGGTTCTGCATTGGAGATTTGGCAATTTGGTAGTGATTGGTAGGCAATTGTGATTTTCTTATGTTTTGGTGATGGGATTTTTTTTTTTCTGACATTGATGGGGAGTCAGTATTTGGCTTTTATAGGCTCCGTTTGGGTGCATGGAAGGGGAGGCCAAGAAAAAATAACCTTTTTTTTCACTAGATATAGATAGATATATAAATAGTTCTAAAAAATAACCTTTTTTTGTTATATTTTTTCAATTATAAGCTCGTTCCTTGTTAGGATAATTTCTGAATGCAGAAAACTTGAGATCTTAACCCATTTCTTTGGGGGTGTGGATTTTTGGTAGAGAACTGTTGAGGATTTTCTCTTACAGCATCATGTAGCATGGTATAGGGGCATCCAGTCAATTGAAAATCAGCTCCATCAAACAATACTGGCCTATTGATCTAAGGCTATAATTGTTGGTCATCAATCTAAAGAGTCACTGGACCACCCTCATTGTTTCTTAATAAAATGGTTAGCAATGTGCAATGTGCAATGATTTTTGTACATTGGAACATCAAAACTCTATTTTTTTGGGGTCTAACATGCCAATTGCTGCTGTTCGAGAAAATGCCTTCTAATACTCTTCTTGGTGTTTGTGGCTTTAATTATTGTTGTTGTGTTAGAAAAATAATTCATTTGGGATCGTTGTCAGGTATAGGTGATTCACATTGGTCCATAAAACTTGTGCCCACTGTTGATACTGGGAAATTGACTGGCGAAACCATTTATCCTAGGCGAGGGTGTATTTTCATGGTTAATTTACTTTTTTCTTCTAAAAGGAGTTTTTCACCTTTACTTTTCTCTTTTATAATGAATACCTCAGTAATTGAAAATAGTGCTTCTCCACCTTCAAGTCTTTCCTTTGTACTCCACTTTGCAGGAAAACCCCACATTTCACTTTTGCCATCATCAAATGTATTTTGTGTTAAATGTTCTTGGCTCATTTTAATGTTATTTTGATTTGTAATTTTGTTTATCTACACCATTTCACAGTTTGGAATTTGGAGATTGCGTCCATTAAAATGTTTTTTAATTTTTGCATGGTAATATAACATGAACCCACCACTGCTATGGTTGCAACAGTGAGCACTTGTAAACATGCTACTGGGTTCTTATCAATGTAACTTTGATGGCTATCTGTCGTGTGCATTTGGGAAGTGCACAACGATTGAAGCACTTGTTTCTACCCTAATAGGTGACACCACAATAACGATATATCGTATATATCATATCGGCCAGGGATCTGAAGAAAGTGATCAGAGTGCTTCTGCTGAACTTTCAACCCAGTTCAGGTGTCCATTTTTCCAGTTAATTATTCAGCAATACTGTCATTTTCTGCACAAAACATTCTTGTACCCTTCCTTTCAGCAATACATGGTGCAGCATTGTTCTCCTAACTTGCACATGAATCCTCACTTACACACATTGTCTCATGTCTGGAGCTTTTTTCCATGGTCTACTCTCATGATCAGCTCCTACTCTGTCACTAATTCCTATATCTCATGTTCTCACCTTCTTGGAGACACATAATCTAGTTTCTTTTTGGATGTTTCCAAGTCTTCCCGCTTCTACCACATATTTTGCTTGATTCTGTTTCATGCCTCTCCCTCCCTAGCCTGTTTGATAAAAAGAATAGAATGATATTTGGCCAAAGAAGCACCCTAAATTCTCCCATCCTAGCATGGATCTCCTTTTGACCATTTCAATCCTCGTTACTCGAGAAGAATATAAAGGTTCTCATAGTAGTCAAAAGCATGCCTTGATTGCAGTTAAGTCCTTAGGCTCTAAACCCATTTTGTGCCTCGCCTAACGTTTATTGTGCCTAGGCCTTCTCCTAGTTCTTTTCGAGGCCTTTTTTTCTCTACTATAGGCCTTTTTTAGAGTGTTTTTTTTGTAATACTTAGTAAATATAATAGTTAACATGAAGCAATTGTTAGTCATAGTTAATAAAAAAAATTAGTTATTCAAGTGCATGTATATCATACATGCTTACATAAGTGCTTGAAAGATTATTTGCCAATAAAAATGGTTCTTTGGATGATCATTATTGTATTTGGTTAATATTGATGCAATAAAGACATAAATCCATGAATCTACGTTCTACACATATTGTGGAAGTATCTAAATAAGTACGCCTAGCAAAATTAAGTTTGTGCCTAGGCATGTGCCTTATGCTCCAAGACCCCTTGTGCATCGATTGCACCTTGCGCTTCAACTACTATGAAGGTGCTTCTATGCACAGTCACATAGTATTATGTTCTCTGTTGTGTTTATACAGTTGGCAAACTCGCCCTAAAGCCATTGAAAGTTAACTGTTTGGTTTTCTGTTAATCTTTTAGATGACTATGTGCTTCTTTTCTCATTGATTCCATTAATCTACATCTCCAAGATTTAAGTATAAGCATGGTAAGTATAGTAGGATTCTGTATTTATATTTAAGGTCTACATGGATAAACAATAGATGTGTAAAAGGAGTTCCACGGTAAGAAGCTGCCTTCCCTGAATTGGTGAGCTATCAAAACCATTATGGGCATATAAATTGGTGCACCAGGTCAGTCTGGCTATTGGAACTTCATCATTTTATTTGTTGAAGTTGGGCAGAAACATTTTTGAAAATCTTATCAGTTTGAAGTACAAACTGATATTAAAAAAGTTAAATTTAATAGATTCTTTTGAAAGATAGTTATGATGTAGTAGTTCATTTTGTGTTCTTCCCGTGTTACAGGCTTTGAGGGGTTCTCAAGTCATGATGAGAGAAAGGAAAGGAAATCTTCTTTTGAAAATTCAGAAGATGAAAGGAGGGCAAGAATTGGATCGCTGAAGAAAGCAATCAATGCATCTACAAAATTCAAGCATTCTCTTAAAAAGAAAGGTAAGAGGAAGAGTGAAAGTCGAGTAATTTCTGTCTCAATTGAAGACGTACGGGATGTTGAGGAGCTGGAGGCAGTTGATGCATTCTGTCAGGCTTTGCTTTTGGATGAGTTACCACCTGAAAAGCATGATGATTATCACATGATGTTGAGGTACATTGTCTTTGTCCTGCTTTTAACTATTAATTAAAGCAGATTTGAAAGGTTGGATCACTTATTGAGATTGCAAAGTTTAACCATTAATTCCTAAAACCAATGTATTATTCTAGTCTCTAGAACTATAAAAGTGGGAAGGATGTTTTTTCATCCTTACATACACTAAAGAATTGGTGTATGCACTTATACAGAGAAATGATGGGTTGTACATGGTCCATTTTCCTTTTCTTTTTTTAATTATTGTAATCACCATATAAAAAAGTCAATTGTACAGATTGAAAGTATACGTGATGAAATGCAAGTGGAAGGGGTGTTTTTTCATCCTTGCATACACTAAAGAAATGGTATATGCACATATAGAAAAATGATGGGTTGTACTTGGTCCATTTTCTTTCTTTTTAATTTTTTTTTTGTAAACACCATATAAAAATCAACTGTATGAATTGAAAGTATACTTGATGAGATACAAGTGGACCAAATTTCAGCCTGAATTTTAATTTTTAAGCACTTGATCCTAATGGTTGAAATCACTAGATATTTAAAAAGAAAATTCAAGGATTCTTGGTGAATTTGACCATTAAGATCAGATGGCTAAAATATATTTTAATGTTGAAATTTGGTGCAGTTGTAATTCATCAAACTTACTTTCAAGCTATACAAGTTGGTTGACAAATGAAAATTAAAAAGGAAAGAAACGAGTAGTTGGACAGAAAATGGACAACCATGATAAAAAAGAATAGCATTAAATTTACTGTGCAAACGCAGAAGAAAACAAGGAGTAAGATTGACCTGGAGGCAATGAAAATCCTGAAAAAATATCAATAATTAGAGCATAAAATAAGGATTTAGAAAACATATCGTCATGAGATGATCCAAGGTGGGCCCCACAATCTCAATTAACATAGTAGAATTGTGTTAAGTACTGTAGCAAGCCGACAGAATTTTGAATTAAAGAGAAAACAGAAGAATGAGGGAAGGAAGAAAATTTTCATATGAATTTGTCGTACCGGTTAGATAGGCCAACAACTGTATATATAGAAAAAGATAGTTACAATCAAAATCAATTATAATCAATCTACAATAAATTTCCCTTAATCAAGGTATGAACTATGAACAAAATCAGGAAATAAAAGGAAAGTCAACTTTTCTACATAACGTACACTATGAGAGTATGCAAATAAGTATTCCTCAACGCCCCACACCAAGATTTATTTGAGTTTATGAATTAATTACAAATGGGATCTGTATAAGTGGATTAAGCCAAAAAGGCCTCTCTAGAGGACTTCTAGATTAACAAGTGGAGTAATTCTATGTAACCCTCCAATAGGACCAATTTATATGAATCCATCTGCAAGTCTCATCATCACCTCCATCAAGTGGAGCATGTCTGATGAGCTCCATTAATTGAATCAAATGGAGTGAGTGGGTAGTGGAATAAGTAAGTGGATTCCACTAGAGGATTTGGCCACAAGCATGTGTTGTGATCACTGCCATGAAATTTGATACTTGTAAAGAGTTTAACTTGTAAAGGGGTGCCAAGACGGTGAGAGCCATTGACTTGGTGCTTAGAACTATTGTACCCATATTTCATATTCAGTTTCAATATTATTTAATTTGTAGATTATATTTTTAAATTTCACTTTTCTTTTAAAATTCAATTTGTTTACATTTACCATATTTGTTTTTGTTGGGTCTGCTTTTTGAGTTCTACTTCACTTATAGTTGATAATAAATGTACCTTTAAAATATAAGGTTGGCAATAAATTAATGGTCATCAGTTTTGTACTCAAAAGTGTTTTGTCCATGAATTAACACTTTGGAAGGTTTAGTGCTATTTTTCTTTAATGTGGTTTGATAATTTTTTCAAGTCTCGCTTCTTTGCATGCAATCCAATTGTATTCCATTACTTAAAGATTTGGTTGTTTGCAGGTTTCTGAAAGCAAGGAAGTTTGATATTGAGAAAGCAAAGCACATGTGGGCTGAAATGCTTCAATGGAGAAAAGATTTTGGTGCTGACAGAATTATGGAGGTAATTGTACTTTCTGGTTGCATGTAATTGTAGGGATTTTTAATCCCCCAAATTGAAATCAAACACACAATCAAACCACAAGATTCACACATGAATTTATGTGGTTCAGCCGAAGCCTACATCTACGCTCAGAATGATGTTTTCACTAAATCAAAGGTATTACAAAATACAAACCAATTCCCAAATCTCTCTTCCTCACACTGATTTTCTCTCCTCTCTATCACAAACAAAGAACTCTCGGTTCAGTGGTGTGCCCAAGAGGGCCACACGCAACCAACCCAACGAGTCCCTCTATTTTATAGAGGTTTTCCGAAAATAGCAAAGAGGTAGAGAAGAAGTAGGAGAAGGAGAGAAGGATTAACCAGTTTCCTAATAGGAACTACTATTCCAAAAATAAGGCTCTAAATCGAGCCACAAATCCTAACAGTAATTTGGAGGAATGATTTTTTTACATACCATCTGGATCCAGTCTTAAAAGCTATTCTAATTTCTCCCATGGGATGAACGTCACTTTTTTTTTTTCCTTGAAAGATTCATAGGATGAAAGTCCTCTTAAGAATCTTTGATGTGGTTGATTGGTCACTTTATTGTCTGGATTTTGAATTCAAAGAGTTGAATGAAGTTCTGCAGTACTACCCTCATGGTTATCACGGTGTGGATAAAGAGAGAAGACCTGTTTACATTGGAAGAGAGAGTGGGAAAGATTGAACACAACAAACTCATGCAACTCCTGTGCTTCTCTGCAGTCTTCAACACTGATGGATGCTGCAACGATGTATGCTCTCTGTACACACGCTGCTGTATACCAATCTCCTTTAGATCTGCTCTGCCGATCTTCTCTCTGTTGATTGCAGCTTCTTGGAAATCCAACTAGAGTTATAAAGAATCATGCAGTCGGTGGGTACAGTCTCACTTGAAGTCTAGAGCTTATACTTAGCATCGTCTCTTCTCTTCTTTGTACGCGTCTACCTCTGTGATAGCCCATCATTCACGCCAACAACTCTCATCTCATGCAACCATATTTTGATTAAGAAAAAAATGGGGCCCATTTGAGAATTCGAGACACACTCAACACCTGGGACCCACAATATCCCCTCCGTTTCACATGGCCCTACCTCATGAATTGGATCAATTTGATTGGGTTGAAGTTGAAACACATGACTTTCTAATTTAATGGACCTAATTTTTTTTTTATAAGCAGCGTCATTCTGAAAAATACTCTTCAAATGGACCCATCCCTATGTATTGGACCCTCACCCACCTGGGCCGATAGGTTTGCCACCCATTGGCAGCATCGCCCATGTGAACTTCACTCCTGTTTCATATTCTGAATTATGATTTATTGGTCATGTGGTCTTCTTGTCAGATCAAAGCAATTCCTGCACACTAAAACGACTGGGTGCACACCACTTGAAATTTAGTGGATCCCACCCTTAGCTATAAATTTAAGTAAAAATCAAATTTAAAATTTTGTTTTTTACCAATACTTGGCTAAAATCTGTAAATGGACAAAATCATCAAACTTTCTAAAGTTTGACTGAAATTTCAGTTAAAATTTGACAACTATCGATCGATACAAATTTCTTGAAAAATCATTACATTACGATATTTATGTTTATTAGCCCATACCTAAACCAAAATATTTTCAACAGAAATTTTGGTTTATATCAGTATTGACACAACACAATGTATCGATTGTTACAGGGTTGATATAACTCCATCCATCACTGATGCAGACTGAGTAGGATAAAACACTCTACTTCATTCACTTTCACAGAAGCAATGACACAACTCAAGTATTCCTGTTGTGTAAAGCAAGAATCATGGAGTTTAATGCAACTCGTGATCTCAACGGCAAATTCTACTCACTTAAGCCAAAAAATTAATTGAATCAATTAGTTTAAAACACTATGCGAATAGGTTTTCAAAAGTCCAATCAGTGTTATAAAAAAACAAATCCACAAATCCAAATCAAAGTTGAATCTGAATTTGAAAACTGGCAGGTTTTAATCAAACCACACTAAAAAATTCCTAGGGCTAAATGGGAATAACGGGATAGGTTCGGGTCTGAACACTCAAACGGACCTGCAAGACCAAATCTGAATCAATCTTGCTGACGGGCCCGCACTGTGTACAAAAGTGGTCTGTAGAAACAAACGGGTTTGAATCAGGTCTGTTAGACTCAACTGATCCAATCAGGCCAATTGTAAGGCTGAACCTGGGCTTTTAAGAAAACTTTCTGCCTAACAGGTTTTCAAAACTAGAACTAAACCTTTCCATTAAACCCATTGAAAACAGAATTGAGCAGAGCTTAAAACCGGAGTTAATTCTCCAACACCGACTCTCGTTGGAACTAAAACAACCCCAGATTCAGAAAACAACCGAGTTTCAGAAACAGTTATCTGATAGTACCAGCGAGTTCATACAAATTAATTGATTAACCCACAACAGTTTCGCTGTGACAGATTTAATCAACTTTAGCTTGATTCAATTAAGATCCAAAGACTTTAACGAGTTTGGCATACCTGGTACTAACGAGCGCTCCTGGTTAGGGAGGAACTCAGCATCGGCCTTCAACCATTCTCCGTGGGAAATGAAGTAATAATTCTTATTCATCATGCTCAATTGGATACTGCCTTAATTCGACTGAATACATCCCTTCAATAAGAAAACAAAACCTACTCTTGTAACGACTCGACCCGAACACGAAGCCTAGGGTCCAACTCAGTGTGAAATTGTCAGCTCTGAGCCTCACACACAGCGAGCCCTCACGGTTTTTACTCTTAGCCTGGGCCCACATAGCCCAGCCCAAAACGCGTCACATTGTTTTAAGGTGGGCTGGCCTCTTCTCATATAGCCCATTTCTCTTTCCTAGTTAACTGATGTGGGACTGGGGTATCACAATCACCCCCCTAAAGCCTCGAGCCACCCCCACGTCGACTCGGCTTAGCTCAACAACACCAGGGAAGGAGGAAGGCCCACACAGTTCGAGTGCTAAACTGAGGCTCTGATACCATTTGTAACGACCCGACCTGAACACGAAGCCTAGGGTCCAACTCAGTGTGAAATTGTCTGCTCTGGGCCTCGCATACAATGGGCCCTCACAGTTTTTACACATAGCCCAGCCCAAAACGCGTCACATTGTTTTAAGGTGGGTTGGCCTCTTATATAGCCCATTCCTCTTTCCTAGTTAACCGATGTGGGACTGTGGTATCACAATCACTCCCCCTAAAGCCTCGATCTGCCTCCGGCTTGACTCGGCTTAGCTCACCAGGGAAGGAGGGAGGTCCACGCAGTTCGAGTGCTGAACTGAGGCTCTGATACCATTTGTAACAACCCAACCCGAACACGAAGCCTAGGGTCTAAATCGGTGTGAAATTGTCCGCTCTAGGCCTCACACACAGCGAGCCCTCAAGGTTTTTACTCTTGGCCTGGGCCCACATAGCCCGGTCCAAAATGCGTCACATTGTTTTAAGGTGGGCTGGCCTCTTATATAGCCCATTCCTCTTTCCTAGTTAACCAATGTAGGACTGGGGATCACAACTCTGATGCAGGCATTGGACCCGATGAGCGCATTGCGGGCCCGATCAAAGACGAACTGGCCCATTCAAACAAAATTGACGAGTTTAATCTCCAAGTTCATGCGCGGACCGATGGAGGAAAGAGGGGGCCTGCCTCAAATTCCATGTCACGTGGTTCCCACTTGAAGTGCCAAGGTGACTGTATGGGGCCCACACGATACAGCCCAAAATTCCAACTGAAAAGGCGCAAAACTCCTGAGTTCCAACTTGGTATGAACAGCTGGCAATCTCATGCAGCCAGCGCCAATCAACTTAGCAGCAAGAACAAGATAAAGAGGAGGAAAGGATAAGAAGAATGAGTAGAAAAGTAAGGAAAGATGAAAGAAGGATAAGAAGAAGGAGTAGAAAAATAAGGAAAGATAAAAGAAGGTTAAGTAGAAGGAAAGGATAAGAAGATGAGTAGAAAAATAAGGATAGATAAAAGAAGGAAAAGAAGAATAAGTAGAAAAATAAGGAAAGATAAAAGAAGGATAAGAAGAGACTGGGAAGAAATACATGAAAGTCAAATGCAAAGCCCATGCAATTAGTCCTCCTCCAAGATCGTTGGTAAGCAGTATTCAATTAGACTCCCACTCCCAATGGTAGCTTCCTTAGTGGTTATTTGTTATTTTTTATTGGCTGAATGTATGCCAACTAGTTTAGGACTCCTAGTTTAGGCTATTAGTTGTTTTCTATTTAGAAATGCTTTGTTTTGTAAACCACATTTGACTCATCTTTGAGAGTTCGATATGATGGTGTTTATGGTGATGCTTAGCTTAAGTCTTAGGATTAGCTTCAAGTTCCAATGTTATATAGGACTTAAGGATTTGAATTTCGAATTTGGATAGTCTTAGGGTCAATGAGTGGCTATAAATACTTGTAATTTGTGTTTTTAGGGGTGAGACTTGATTTATTTTGATATTAAGAAAAACAGGAGCTCTCTCTTTTTCCCATCTTGTCAGGGTGGTGTGTTGATGCCTTGATTTTTAATTTGTGTTAAGTTATTTTTAATTAGTTTAATTGGATATTCATAATTGCATACAAATTGTCATTCATACATTTTTCCATTTATTCTAATTAAACGTATACTCTACAATTTCAAGTTAAATTTGAAGAAGGTTCTCCATGTTCAGACCGTACTTAAACTGAGAACACCGAGTTTCTTCACATAATTCCGTGTTCAAATTCAAATAACTAGTCCTAATTCCAACAAACCTATAGTTAGAAGTAAAATTGAACTACCTAAGTTACAGCGGACCAAATCCGTAAGGATTGACTTAACAGTTAAAAACTCCAATAAGCTGTAGGAGGTTCTAAGTTCAAATTTTGTTCTCAACATATAAAGATCACTCTCCCTAATTTTACCTGGAGTGTGTAGATAAAGAGGTTTGTACATACCCCAAAGACTTAGATACTTTGAATTTAAAAAAAAAAAAAAAGGTTACAGCTGACCATGAACCCAATCCTAACTTGATTAGGACATTACCACCGCCGACGGTAGTAATTCCTTTAGATGATTCACGCATGCGTGGAGCGTGTGCAGCTTTTGGCCCAATGGACCTGCTTTGCTGGGCCTGATTTGTTGCAGCTGAGCCTGACATGTGGGCCTGGCCTGGCGTGCAATCATGGGCTTGACAAGCTGGGCCTGGATAAAAATAAGCCTTTGTCCACCTTCATAGATGCCAGCATCTGTCATTCATCTAAATCCGGCTGTCATCTGTCTGCTGCGGTTGATCGCTCAAACGTATCGGTCACAATTTTTACCCATGGTCCTACCCCACAGCTTTGGATCACAATAACCAAAATGACGACTTTGGTTGATTAGATAAAGAGTCAATAAACAAGACTGGACCCCCTAAATTAGGGCTGAAACTCGGGTTGGGCGGGCCGGGTTTTGACAAACCCAGCCCTAACCCATGTCAAAAAAATTTAAACCCGACCCGACCCGAATTGCAAACCCGAGTATGTCAACCCAACCCGACCCGAATTGCTAATACTCTCAACCCGAGAGTTGACCCGACCCGACCCGAGTTAGCCCAAGTTAGCCCGTTTTTTTAAAGAGGGGAAGAGGAGGAGAAAGCGGAAGAGGTGGATATCGGTTTTCGAAAGAGGAGAAATGGAAGTGGAAGGGGTGTAGGGTTTTATTTAAGTTATGAACTGGGGTCGGATTTTTCCGGGTCGGGTTTTTTTGGGTCGAGTCAGGTCGGGTTGAAGTTTAAATTCTTCAGCACAACCCGACCCGAATTTCAGTCGGGTTTTTTTTTTCCTAACCCAACCCGACCCGAGTTTACAATTTCTATAACCCAGCCCACACTATTTTCGGGTCGGGTCAGTCGGGTCGGGCCAAAACCCAACCCAAGTTTCACCCCTACCCTAAATCCAAGGAAAATACACCAAATTGCTGCATATTTGAAGAGATGTCAAGCACGCCAGTACATTTCATAAAGGAGACAGCCAGCCAAACTATACACATTCAACATACAGCATAACAAGCAGCAGACCTTTTCAATAAATGAGACGAGAAGAAGGAAGCGGTTGTCCTGCGTCAACAGGTCCAAACATCTATACAGATATTCACAAGCTTACTAAATAAAATACATGGATTCATATATTTACTATTACTACAGGCTGGGATCGACTTCTTATGTACAATTGCAATTCACTGCAACAGAGCAAGTAACAGTGAGAAATGAGCAATTACAATTCTAGAGGTGGATGAAGAGGGGATTGAAAAGGAAGAGCTAAGAGGCTCGAAATAGATAAAACTAAAGAAAACCACCTTTTTAGTTCATTTACACCAATCATGCCCACTTCCTTTTCTTCAACCGTAGTTGGGTGAGCTTGTCTCTCCATTGTGCTGAACCAAAAAAAATAATACAACTTTATGGCATTTAGAGTTACTGACAATCAGATGACCAAAGAAATCTTAGCATTTAATATGAACAGTAGCTATCTTTTTTTAATGACCAAGGTATCCAAGCCTTTTAGAGAATTGGACTAATCCTTGGGGCATATGCAAACCTCCCTACTGACATACAATGGGTAACTCTACTGGAAGTGGCCTTTGGGGTGGATTGGAATCGAATTCAAGACTCCTGCTTCCTGAGACAAGTTCTTGGCCATCATTCCAACCCCTTCTGTATTCAAAAGTACCCTCGGGATTTCTTAACAACTTTGACTTAAAATTTTAACTTCAGCCACTCCTAGACAGACAAGCACCAAGTTGATTACTTGTAGGAGTACTACTGTTTTCATACCCCAGGTGCCACAGAGTCTCCTGGAATATGCATGCTGCGCCCTTTGCATTCATGATAGACCATTGAAAGCACACCATGTGAATAGATAATGACCACAGAACACACAAAATATCCGACATACGATATCGGTGATAAGTGTGGACCTTTAGCTCCCCATTTTCAAGGTAGAAGCACAATGATTTCTTCCATATATTATTGGGTCAATAAGATTGAGTCTCACCAAATGGAGACTGGTGGCTACCATGCACGAACCAAAGATCTTATTCTTACTACCTTCTCTGTCTACTAAAGGCCATTTTGTTTTCTTTTTTACTTTTATTATAATATAAATCAAAGCATTTTTCTCACTAGCCAATGAAATGGACCATGCATTTTAACCCATTCAAACCGCAGCATTGCCATTTTCGAATGTTCCATCTTCCAATGAATAAAATAGGATGGGAACAGCCAACCATACAAGTAGCAAGGAGTTCAGAACCTCTACTCCGCAGAGAAGACATGATTGAAGCTTGTATTAGAGACCCAAAACCAAAAAAGAACATGATGCAAACAAATTAATGACAAGAAATATTACCTGCATCTCGATAGCGTTCTTCAACAGCAGCAATCAGCATGTTGCGGACCAGATTAAATTCTTTCGTCTCAACACATGGCTTACCATTTGGCCTGTGGAATTGGAAATCGGAATCCTAATCAGAATCTTCCTCCAATTAAAAAAGCAGCACAAATTAAGTGGTAAACACAGTTACTGTCCAAAACTTAAAAAAATGCAATCATCAATTAAAGATAATACTGCCAAGGCACAATGGGGTACTATCAAGGTACACTGCTGGAACAAATATCGCTCACATCAGAGAGATATCCACCATTTTTTTAATAAAAAGATAAAAGATAAAAAAGAAAAGAAAAAAGACTGGAGTCCACCACTGGACTGACAAAGTTTACTAAAAAATAGATGTATTGCACTTGCCTGAAAGGGTGAAAAGGAGAGGAGATTGATAGGTCTAGAAATTTTGGTCTAGTTGGAATGTGGAGCTCTTACTGTAGAAGGTTACTGGAAGAGTGCAAGTATAGTTTGGTAAGACTTGAGCATGGGTGGTAGTCATCAATAGAGGTTCAGAGGGGAAGATCAGATTAGACAGGATCCCTGATGATGTATTTATCTTAGTTTGGTTCTCTAAATAAGGACATCATTTCTATGGCTTGTAGAAGTCTTGGATTTGCTGCTTGTAAAATGTTCTTTCTAATTAATTCATTCTCTTGCAATAAAAAATCCTCTCCTCAATGTGACTTTTGGCTATAAACTTTTTGCCTATAAAATTATGGTTTAGTTGGTCCAACTTGAAACTTTTTAGTAATGCTTATTTTGAACATTGGTGCATCTGCAAATAAGAAAACAAATTAAAATTCAATCCCATCCATGACATTCATGTTTGAAACTTTAGAATCAACCCTTTCAAAAGATGGGGTCACCTGGATCTAAAGATTTCCTTCATTTATCCATACCACCAACTTGTGCACTATGTACCAAAACATTATAAAAAAGAAAATTTCTTTCCAAAATTTACTTTGAAAGTAAAAGATTCTTAACCCTACCTATCCAGCTCTGTGAATAGCAGACCCTCTGAGTAAGGGGGCCGAGTTGCCAGCTTTGCAGGCTCAACAACTCTCATACCATCATTGTAAGCAAGATGTTTGTTACTTGAATTGGTACCTGCATAGTCTGGAAAATATCAGAATCTAAAATTTATGACAGTAGCAAAATGTACATCTCCATGGAAGAACATCCCTAAAAATGAATAGCTATATTTGCAGTCATAAATGTACATCCAACAACAAAGTTTGCCCTTAACAATACTACAGATGTCGATTGGCCCTAGATAGATGAATAAATGGCGTTCATGACAATGACACAAGAATCCCAGAACACCAACTTGCATCATAGAAATCACTTATAACAAAATGTCACATATAAACAGCATAATTTTGGAGTTAAGGAAGCACCTTGCATTTTACTGCAATGTTAATGGCATCCGAAGGTCGAAGGTCAAAGATGACTCTCTCTGTTTTATCACCAACCTATTAGAAGTAATGTGATGTTAGCAGGAAGCCTCTTAATCTTCTCGGCTTTTGTATCCACAGTTAAAAAAATAAGAAGCAACCAGCAGGGAAAGTAGGAACTTGCCTTTGTAAGGTACAACTGAGCGAAATATGCCTCATGTATTCTTTTGGTGACTCGAACAAGTTGTACCTAGAGAAATAAAAGGCAAATGATAAAATTAAAATTGAGTTCACAAAACAGTGTGAGTACATTGAATAAAATGAACTTACAGAATATCCCAACTTCTCAATCATCTCCTTCATAATTTGATATAGAGTGGGCCTTGCCTGAGGCACAATTATGACTTTAGTACTCCTCCCAGAAACATTGACAACAAAAAAAAAAAAATTCAAAACCTAGATTCTAAAGATGAGATAGTGACACCAATAAATCCACAGGACCGAGAGACATACAACTGGAACATTTCGAACTGCAGCCATGAGCAACACACTTGGCATCTCCACTACAGTTAAATAAGAACAATCACTCATCACAATTAAGACACAAAAGCAGAGCCATTAAACTTAAAGCCCTGGAAAGAGTTTCTCATTCATTTATAGATAGCTAAACAGTCTGATTTCTACGTACTGACGATAATAGGAAGAAGAAGATCACTTCCATCTTCCATCTTTAGCACAATAGCAGGCTGTGGAGCAAAATCTGGAAGATGTCCACCCTGAGGCTTGTTATGAACACATCTTAAATGCACACCATCTCGCATTTTAATAAGGAAACCATCTGCACCACTTTTCACCTCAACTGCCCAAGGAGGTGTTCATGGGTTAATAGGGTAGAGTGGTAACTGCAAAAGCCAAAATAACATTGACAGGCAGAGAAATTATACCAGCTTCAACTACACTAGAGTTCACATATTCTTCATCGTTCTCATTGAAATTCTCTGGCATGCTGCCATTACCATTGGATGATGAGCTGCTACACAAAACACTTCTACGCACTCTTACTTGTTGCCGAAGAGATAAAACCCCCGACTTAAGTTGACCTCTGCAGCTATCTTTAAATCCCCAAAATCCAGTTCCGAGAGCCCTTGAACCAGGTAAAGGCTTATTTACACGCGCATACATTCTTGCTTCTTTTGCATGGATAGGGGGGCAGATAACAGGTCCCTGTAGAGCTTCCATCTCACCTCTTCCACCAATGCAACAGTTCACACGTTAATGATAAGTATTTGCCTTGACAGGGAACAAGGGAAAGGAATTGCCAGAAACAGTAATGAACAAGAGAAATGGACTCAAAGTAATGAGCAAATAAAACATTGAATGTATCATACCAACTCAATTATTAAATAGCTCAACTTGATGAAATCTGAAGAACTTTAATATGCTAGTCAAAGTAAACAATTTTATAGCAGTTCAAATATTATTTCGATGATGGTGGAATTAAGAATCTTTGATGATTTACTATTCTTAAGATGATCTCACAAAAAAATCCTTTTTTATATCCACAATTGAATTATTAATTACAATTAATACTGGAAAAAGAGGAATCTATCACAAACCAATATGAGATATCAGATCTTTCCAAGCCAAGTATGAAGTCATAACAAAATCTTCATCCACTACGTCATAACATTATCAAAACTAACTGCACAATGTGGGTAAAGGTTTGTCATTTGATCGTAAATGGTGGCAACAGTGAGAATAATGTATCGAAGACCATGATCAGAAGAAGGCTTCACCTACCAACCAAAAAAAAAAAACTTTCCATATGCAATCGAGCGCTTAAAAGAAATTGGCAGCAGAACCAAGGTAAATGAACAATGCAATGTGCCCTTCTTTATTGACTATCGACAAACGTTATAAAGGTAAATTTTGTGCTATGTTGTAGACATGAATACTTGCCATATGTTGTTTGGTAGACCTTGAAAGTATGATATAGATTTTACTCATAGAGTAAAAATATGATTAAAATTATCCTTTCCTCGTACTGGTCTTTCCTAGTTGCATATGGTATCATGAAAGAATTAAGGAGATCGTTAAGATGTATGCCTCAACGGTAAAGGGAAGGATATTAAGTCAACAGTGGTTCTGATAAAACTAAAATATTTGATAAAGGAATTTCAAAAGATTACTCCAGATGATCTCCCTGATGTATTACCTCCCATGTGGGACCTCCAACATCATATTGACTTGGTCCCCAGGTCTAGTTTGCCTCATCTCCCTCAACTATATTCTAGTCATCATGATTCAAAGTCTCTTTGGAGATGAGCCCAAGCAATGGGGATTTTTGTTTGCTCAAGCTGAGTTTACTTTCAACAACATGGTGAATGGGCTATAAGTAAGTTGCCATTCCAAATAGTGTATGGTTGCATTCCAAACACCTGGTACACTTGGTACCACTACGAAAGTTGCCAAGCATGAGTGTCAAAACTGATAACATAGCTAAAAAGATTGACGTGATGCATATTAAATAAGCGGAAACTAAAAGAATCAAACACCAAATACAAAGAAGAAGTTGACAAGCATCAATATTTACAGGGTGTTCAAGGAAGGCAACATTATGATGGTTCATCTACACAAGGAGTTGCTTCTAGCAAGCACATACAACAAGTTGCTTAACAAGAAGATTGATCCTCATCAGTTACTAAAGAAGATCGATAATAATACAACATCATTCATCTTCTTGGAGAGCCTTGCAAAAGCCAATGTATGATAATGCTTTCAATTGGTAGTTTCATTCTTGATTTTCCTTCAAAAAAAAAACCCACAGACAACACAATTAATAAATTAATAGTAAAAGCAAGAGTATATCAAAATAGATCCGTATCAGAGTATATACGAAACGATTTGAATTGGTATTTTCATGCTTGATTTTTGTTTTTACCTGAAACCTATTGTTTTGCAAGCCAATTTTGTATTTTCCACTTTCATACGCACAAGAACAAAACAATTATAGAGGTAAAAGAAGTGTGTACTTGCCAGACACATCAAGTTCTTCCCATAGTTATCAAGACAAGACATGGAAGCTGGAAATAAAGTGAGACTTGTGTGTGCTAAAGATGCTCAATTTTGCAAATTATAAATGGTATTTACATAAAAGTATGAACCACAAACATGTTCACACTTACCTATGGGAAACGACAATGTAAGCATTTGAGAGAAGAATAACCATGGTTTTCCCATGCAAGCCCTAACTGACATATGTATCACTATCCAAATGTAATTGAACTCCACCCAAACATGTATTCTATAAAGGCTTAACAAATGAATCAATATTATAAAATCTTTTTTTTTTGGAGAAGTACAGGAAATTCCTACCAATTCATACAATTTTACCAAACTTCACCTATTTTAGATGAGTAATTCTAATAAAAAAAAACCAGGTTGGAGATCTGCATGAGCATAAAGCTCACTTCAATGATCAATCAAAACTGCTCATTGCATCATCAAGGCTTACGTGTAACTACTCACCATTGCACTGAGATGAATGGCTTAAACATTTAACAATGGTTGAACTTACAAGCAAAAAACAAGGGTTAAGGACAATTTTAGAGCCCACTTAGACCATCTTAAAATCCACATGACTATTATATCTGTTCAAAATTTTCATCATGCAAATGAATGGTGCAATATCTGACAGAGGGCTGTCTCTCAGAGAATGCAGCATTAAAAGCCTGGATAGTTTGTAGACCTTCCTTCTTGACTTAGCCCATGTGAATGCTCACTTGTGTACTTCTAAAAGGTCACAGCAAAAATCACAAACATATATTTAAGTACAAACATGAAAAGAAATGGTAACAAATTCCGCCAATTATTAAGTAAAAAAATGCTACTGCAATTCTTAGATGGGTTTGGAATATAGAGTTTTATTTTTAATAAACTATTTTAACTAAAATATAATTTTTCAGTAAAATTTGTTATACCTCACGAAAATAATTCACGTAAAAGCAGCAAAATATCCTTCTACATATCAGAAAATTTTGGGAAGACCCAAGCTCAAAAACCATATGAAAATGCAGAGTTTACACTCTTCCGTCGTAGTACTGAACCACCAGCTCTTGTTACTCAATTTTCATTTACATAACACTTGACAGCCGATGGATGTCTAGCTCACCGAAGCAAAATAGGTATATGGATAGTGATGGATGATCTCCAACAATGCAAAACAAGAATCGAAGATCTGTGTGTATGTGTATAATCAATTATGTTAAAAAACTGAGAAAACTTATAGCTGGACATCGAGATGGCTTCTCTTTTAACCATCCATTTCATTTCACTTGCGCCATATGATTACAAGTGTCTCAAGAAACTAATCTTATAATATTTAATACATTAAAATAAAAAAAGCCTTGCTTTAGTAGAGCGAGTAAATCACATCCACTGCCACTTGTTGCAGAGCCACCTCACCTTATTTAGACCTTCGAAAGCTAACTATTCCCAGAAACTCAAAGAAACCCTCGAAAATCATACACCAGCGCCTGTTCCAATCTATAAAAAAAACAGAGAGAGAAATTCAGCTGACGGTCCGATAATCCCAGCAAATTTCAACAGATTAAATAGAGTTTCTAAAACCTTGCAGGGAATTCTCCAATTTCAGATAAAATCAAGGAATATATAGTAAGAGAAGCAAGAGAGGGCGGAATTCATGCCGAAACCAATGGATTTTGGAGCGAGAAAATGCCATACACATAGAAGAATCGAATCGAGGAAAGAAGAAAAAAAAACTCACCGAATCCGCTGAGACAATCGGCGAATTTTAGCTTTGAAAGAGGAAGGAAAGCATAGAGATGCAGCAGGAAGAGCTTTGAAGCGATTGATGTTCGCGTCTTTATTTATCATCAGAGATGAAGAGAGTCAGCAAGTGGACGAGGATAATTTTCTGAGAAGATATTAACTTTTAAGGCGTCATAAATGTATAAAATAAATAATTAAATGAAACTAATCTTTTTTCTCTCTTTTGAGGTTTGTGGATTGATCCTTTGATAGTAAACTTACACGTGTATCTCCGAACGTAGGACATGTATTTACTATATAAAGGTCGAATAAATTTTCTTAAATTAATATTTTATACTTTATTTCATTATTGAAGCTCAAATTAAATTTAAGCTTCATTCCTGATCACACTTTTAGCATTGATGACAAGCATTTATTAATATAAGTTGCAATTAAAAATTGTTAATTTGATTTTCAAAGGAAGTGGAGAGCTATCAATTTATTGAAAATGTAGTTTAAAATGTAATTATGATTGTTACTTTTAAATAGATTGAATAAATAATTATGATAAAATAAGCACAATGATAAATGATAAGTTGGTTGCGCTTAGATGAGGTGGGTGTAAGGATAATGAGGTAACACTCCTCATTACCCTTATTTAGTATTATGAGGGTGGCGGTAAAAAAGTAGCTTCTTCTTTTCTTTACCCCTCTTCTCTCTTTTTCTAATACTCTTTACAAGCGAAAGGAATTCAATTTTGGATGCACCCCTCGTATGCATCCCCTTTAGATTTTACCTCTCATTCAAACTCAGTAAGTAACTGCAAGCAAATTCTCATTCATCCTGTTTCAGTACTTCTTGATCCTATTATATTTTTCAACTCTAAATAAATAAGATAAATAATTGTTATAATGATAATGTGAAAGATAATAATGACTCAGAGCACATTTTTATTCATCTCATTTTCGTCATTGGCAAACTATTAAAACATAAATAATTTACGTAATAAGATATATATGAAGGTAATTGGCTCAGTTTAGGGTTGGACCCATTAGAGATAGTTGAAAAAGGATATTAATCTTGGTTTGAGGTGGCGGAACATGATGAGTAAGATTGTCATGATGGTTATCATGGCTATGTCTTGAAGTAAAGTAAAATGCTATCTACGCTATGAGCTATTATATTGTTTTCCCTATTCAAATAATAGTTTTGATTAAATAATGCTAGATTAAATAATGGAGTTGGTTGAGTCTCAATAGAATCATATATCATTAGAAAAATCAAAAGAGTTTTCTAGCAGAGTTGCCATTTAATGTTATTTGAGTTCAGGAGAGGATGAGGTAAGTGATGCAAAGGAAAAACACACAAATAGTGAACTAGGGGAGGGTTGGGGTTACGATACTGAGAGGAGCTCAGTTAATGGAAATACAAATTCTCGTATACACTTTCATAGTTTTTCCACAAATATTAATTTCTTTAGTTTGGTTCAATAAAATGTTTCCATAATAATTCAATGAATTCTTTCTATGGTTAGATAGGAGAGATGTAGGTTATAACTCAATTATACCTAACTCTAGATGATGATGATAATAATCATCAAATGATAACAACAATAACAATTCGATACATTGCATAGTTGATTTAACCTATATTTTGCTTAAAATGATAATATTATGTAATAAGTACAATTAGTTTAGATTTTATTCTAACCTACCTCAATTTAATTTAGAAATTCATAAACTAAAGTGGTTTGATGGTCGAGCAATGGGTAAGCATAAGATATAAGTTGTATTCGCTCATGAGTTGAGTAATTGATTATAGATACTATGCTTGATTAAATTGGCTTTCAAACCATTGATTGGTTCATAAGTTTGGTTAAGTTGACCACGAGAAAAGGGTAACGGATTAAGTCAATTGGATCATAGAATAGGTCATGGGTCGTGCTTGGTTTGGATATTGGGTCATGGATTGGATTGGGCCGTGGTTAGTCCATAGGTTGGATCATATACCTTGAAATCCAGAGATGTTAAAATTGTTTTTTGACCCTTATCTCTAGGAATTCATTTTCTACATCTCTTGTGGAAAAGAACCAAACTGCAAAAACCATTTTCCATAGAAAAGATTTGTGTGGAGCAATGGAGAACAATTTCAACGTGGAAATAGATTTCTATTTCCACATAAAATGTTGTGCAAAAACAGACTAGCTAATCTTGTGTCCAAATAATTAAAAGCAATGCATGCAAGGAAAGAGAAGACAAAAGAGAGAAAACCAAGTTTCATTCAACTCAAAAGAAAATTATAGAGATGGAAAAGATTACAAGAGACTTAAATCACAGAGAAAGACCTTTTAATGGTACTAGTTCCCAAGCCCTTACAATAAAATTTTCTATTCTCACAACAGGTTCAATCTCCAAAAACGTACTAGCCATCTTCAATTTATAGGCTTTTGAGAGGAGAAGCTTCTTAAACACTGCAAATTTGATGAATGAGAGAGGATGCCCTCTCAATCAGTTGCCATCTAGTATAAGGTCATTCGCTGACATGAAATAGATGTTCTTTGAATTCCATTGGCTTAGATAGTTGCCTATGTAAAGTTGTTAGTATATCTAAAACCTCTAAGAGACTATAATTGAAATTGATCTATAGTTGCTGGAAGCAGTTTCTTAACCATTTGGTGCCACATTTACGTGGATAGCTTGTGCATTACTCAGCCAACATGTCATTATGTATAAGGGAGTGGGGGCGCAAACTTATGAAAACCATTTTTTTAGAATCGACGAAGTTTTAGGAGATAAATTACCCATCTCAATGAGACATTGTGAGCCACAGATCAATTTCTCCAACTAGTAGTACAACTTGAAGAAACCCTTTGAGCCACGAATATGTCCTCAGTTACAGAAAGCCTAAGAAAAACACCAATATCTGCTATAGCACTAAAAGAAACTGGAAGAAGCCCCAGCCGATTGGTTCATAAGGTAGCAAAACTAGTGAATCGAGCATCCCAACGATGGAAAGAGAAGACTGGCAAAGATATGTGCCAAGAGACAATGCCGTGAGGAAAAACAAGAAGAAGAGGGCCTAGGAAGATTTTTTTTTTTTTTTTACAAGAGCAAGGAAGAAGGGTAAATCCAAAATTTAAAAAGAAAATCATTAAAGAAATCAATTTCAATAAAAAATAGTTGGACACTAACATATCCAAAATCTCAAAGTTCAGAATCTATTATCAAACATTACCCAAGTATCCACCATTGTGAATATCCATGGACAACTAAATCATGATAAGCAGAGCAGAGCCTTTTTAGCCTCTCCCTTTAGGAAAAATAAAAAATAAACAAAAGTATCAGACATGCGCCAATGTCGGCATTTGAAACCGCATATTGGAGCCATAAGCCTAACTACATTTTATCAGATATCCAACAAGCTGTTGCTTGTAGGCTGGAAAAACTTCTCAGGCTACATTCCTCTTGCTTGTGCTGCTTTAAAAACTCTAAAATTTCTACCATTTACGTATTATCTTATGAGCACATTTTGTCTATTTAGTTCTTTCTGATTCATCTTTTACTCAATATATTAATACATCCCCATTCAGAATTAGTCATTGTTTTCAGGGGATCAATCAGTGCACACAATCTCACACACGGAGAGAGAGAGACCATCAATTGTATTGCCATTCTTTCCAAAGTTCCCTAAAATTAGGGTAAATCAAGGAACTATCCTACAAACTCAATGGCATGTCCATATGTAGGAAGTAGCACTGTCTAAAATTGACAAGTTAACAGCTAACCAAGGACTTTCACTACTGCAAAAATCATCCATAGAGCTGAAGACAGCTTTTACAATTCATCCTGTAAAAGAGAAAGGAAAAACATAAGCAAAATCCATTTTGTTGATTGTCAAGAATGAAAAACAAGTGTTTGAACAAAATTAAAGGTATGTGAAGTGTGCCTATTGCATGAAATCTGATGTTATTAGTCCTATATATCTGAGGTTTTTCAATGCTATTTGCATTTTGTATTTATGTGCGTGCTAGGAGAGAATCATACATGTTTGGTGGTGTCATCAGACTCTTCTTCGTTGTCTTCAGAGTCTTCCTTCTCAGCCTGTCAAGAAAAATGGGTTTTCATTACAACTATTGTTAACATGAAACTTCTACAAGAAGAGATCGTGGTCAGGAACTCACATCAGATTCTTCTACGTCACTGTTTTCAGCTTCCTCCTAGATAAACACCAAGCAGGTTACCAAGAAAGAAAAGACCCCATTCATAATCTGATGATATAAAACAAGGGCAAAATTTATTAAGCAAGAGATCAAAATACCTCCTCCACTTTCTTTTTCTCTGCTTCTTCAAAAGCTGCCTTCTCAGCCTGCAAAAAACAAATCAAGTCTTGCAAATGAGACAGTTCAACTACATAGGCAGACGTGAACTTTTACTAGAGATCTCAAACATACATCTTTGTTCTTTCCCCATGTTTCTTCAGCAAATTTCTTTGCATACTCCGGATCGTCGCAAATCAGAATGTTATCAAACAAAGTACCAGATTTCACCTGATCAACAGATGAGTATGGGAAATTAAGAGATTTACATAGTAAAGGCAACTGTAAGATAAGGCAAGCAGTTTCAATGTTATGTACCTGCCATAGCTCAGTGGCAACATACTTCAAGTTGGGGAAGACATAAAGGTCCGGATCGTCCTTGAAATCTGTATTGATAGGTTGATATTACCGTGCAAGGAAACAAAAATATCAGACATGAGAAAGCCTGAAAAATCATAACACTGCAAAGGACGAGAGGAGAAGGATTTTTTTTCTTTCTTTTCTACCTGGATTGTCAATCATAGGTGCCTTCCACTTGCCTTTGTAACTTGGATTCTTTATTTTCTGTGCATCCATGAAAATAGCTCTATTAAGAATAATTGTTTTAGACTGACATTAAGTAAAACATTAAAAATAAGTGTCTTGCTATATTGACCTTTTGTTTCCATGGTCCATTGTACTCGGGATTTGGAATAGTTGGTGGAGTCCATTCACCATCTTCTTCGTCATCCCAGTCCTCTGGCTGCAAAACCATAAAATCATGTTACATCAAGTCAATGATGTCGTAACTCAATTAAATCTACACAAACCTCTCTAAACTGGAAACAGTGCAGACAGATTATTTACCTTCTTGGCATCAGGATCAGTGATCTCCTTAGGAATATCATCATATCCCTAAACAAATAAATAAAATTAATATCATTTTCATGTAGGTAAAACTACTGCAAGAAACATAAACAAGGTCATTAAAATGACAGAAACAATAATCAAACTGAAAGGAAAAAATTAGGAAGCACCTATGTCAGATATAAATATTAAGTATGAACTGGCAAAACAGAACTAGAGAGCTGTCATTGAATTTGAATGTTAGAACCGGAAAAAAAAAAGTCTAAAAAACTAACGAAGGCTCAAACAGCACTGAAGTTTCAGTTTTATTGAGGCCCCAAGAAAATGAGAAGTTGGAAACTTCGAAGAATTTCACCAAAAATGTGACAAATAAAAGAAGCCATCAAAAGTATGAAATATCTAATATCATCAGATATAACTACTGACTCCTTAGATAGCTGAATATGAAAAAATGGTAAAGCAAATTTGGTCTCTTAATAAATTACAGTCAGCATTAAAAACCAAAGAAGGGTAAAGAAAAAGAGAACTTAAAAAAGCTAAATACATTTATGAGAAAGCAGGTTCACATTTAGAATTCATCGTTCAAAACGAAGTCCATAACACAACCCAAAATTTGAGATGTTTCAGAAAATGAGTTATTGAGAATACAATCACAGAAATCTAAGAAAGCAACAATACATGCACAGCCAAACCATTAGAAAGCACGCATAAATGCACATACCTCAGGCTTCTTGTCTTCAGGATCTGGAATGTATTCCACATCATCCCAATCTTCGGGCTGTATGAAACAACAGATTAGTGTTAGTTAGCAAGTAGCAACATCTAGAAAAGCCATATAAATTCAATATTGTGGATTAAAACCTTCTTGGCATCAGGGTCCTTGATTTTCTTTGGTGGCAGTAAGTCCCAGTCATTATAAAGGCTTCCTGACTGCTTTTCTTCGTTGTCAACTAGTATGCTATATGTAGCATCAGGATGGATTACGAAAGTGTAAACATGGGTTAGCTGATCTGTTTCACAAGGAACATCTTTTTTAATTAAGTGGTTTTTCCCATCACGTGTCAATATAGCATGGACTTTCTTCGTGCTGTAACCACAGATATCTGGTCCAAACATAATGCTGTCAAAATACATGAGATTAATCAGCACAGAGTGAATAAAGTAGCATCAAGAACTCGAGAGGGAAAGGGTAGATAAAATGCAAGTTGAATGATGCTATCTGTCAGTGATAGGTGATGAGTTTTGCACAAAGAATTTACTATGAGCTAAATGTAATAATTCATCATATCATGAGGAGGCACTTTGAAGGACTAAGATTTTACAGTCCTTTTTGCATATTTCTTGAGATTGTTGTACCTAAGCTAGAGTTGACTTTCCTTTTATATTTCACAGGGTACGTGTAGCACTTCCTCTATAAAGAGTATTCTTTTTTGTTTTTTGTTTTTTTTTTACTTCTTCTATAAAGAGGATTCTTTCTATCATGAATTATACACAATATAATAAATTATTTTTTCCATTCAATTTCTTTTCTTTCATTCCTTCAATAAAATCATCATGCATCATGTGTAAAATATACATCAAATCCACATGAGGACCATGGTTCAATCATCCATACCATTAATGGACCCTTATTGATCAGGGAGGGTGTCTACGGTTTTCACATAAAAAGATGGCTGTGAACAGTATTTGGGCTTACTGTGTATAAATGGCTGCATTCTTTTCATTAATTGTCTGAATCTAGAAATAGGAGCGCTAGATCTTCCATTTTTGCACAGGTGGGCCCAAGTTTTGATGATCTATAAAATAAATGCAATTGAGCCCCATTTTTTTATGACAAAATTACTAAATCAATTCATAGTTGTCAAAGGCACGGCTTAATGGTGCCTAGGCCCTCCCCTAGGCTCCAAACCCATTTTACAACTTCCCTAAGTCAAGGTTGCCTCACAGAAGTAGAGTTTTTTTTTAAAAAGATAAAAGAAAAGAAAACTTTCCAAATAAGCCTATCTTTGGTTCTAAGTCCTACAACGATGTAGAGAGCTTCCTCCCTAAATTTTTACTGACGTAGTAAGTATTTGAATTCAAATATCAAGATTAGGATGTAGTTTTTCTTTTGAAAAACAAAATTAGGATGTAGTTTTGAATTCAAATTTGAAATCAAATTTGATTTCAAATTTGAAATCAGATAATATTTTTATTTTATTTCTTTTTATTTTCCTCTTGTATTAAATACCCCTTTGGGGATGTAATTGAGAGAACAAGAATATTACAATAAATTGAAACTCGGTTTCATTTGGGCTTGTTCTACCCATTTCTATCTTCTCGTGGATTTGAGAAACCCAACCCACTTGACGGCAATCGACGGCGTTCTCTCTTCCCCCTCAGGCTATGCTTTCAACGGCGATTGAAGGCACCCTTCGGAGTCTCTCATCCTCTCCTCTGTCTGCTAGCAAGAGGTTGAGGTTCGCACAAGCTCGCTGACACTCAAGACTGCCTTGTTTGGCCGTCCGTGTCTAGCTGCCATTACTACTGCTGCAGATGAGCTTCTCTCGTCTCAGTCCCAACCCGCTTTCGAACTGCTACTCGACGCTTAGACGCAGCTCATACTCACTCAGGTACTGTCATTCGCCGCCACCTCTTCACCCCGATTAGAACCGACTAGCCCATCTCCAATCCAATGCCCCACCAAGCCAGTCACACCTGTTCAGAGCTGCCCCTTTCTTCTCCAATCAGCCACCTGCTACTCACCTTCTCCAATCCCTGAATCACACAAATACACCACCGTCCACTACACATCAATCCCCTACCATCGTCCCTGTTGAACCTGCCCAAATACCTCCACCCTTCCTACATCCAAACCCATTCCAACAGCTATCCCTTCTTCTCCACCTCACAACACCAAACCCATACCACCATTCCCCTACAATACCCATATCATCTTATGTTTTAATTAATTTAATGCCATTAAAGCCCATGAACCCTTCCATTAATTCCCCATTACCAACAACACCTACCCAATTCCAAACCCACTATCAATTTTCCACTTCATTTATTTTTTTCCATTCCATCTAATGAAACCCATTAAGATACACCTTATTTCGTTAACTCCATTGAACCATTAATGTCATTTTCCATTTAACCCACCTTTTATTTCCATTTAAACTCATGAACCGCCATTTATTTACCCATTTAAACCGAGTCACTCGTTAATATTTTAACCCGATCCTACCCGTTGCGTCATACAATGACCTGATGCATGTGACTTGTAGGGGGCAGTATGCATCCAGAGTTTATCTACCTTCCTCATACTTGGAGAGAGGTGGGGGCTTGGGGTTCATTATATAAAAAATAAAAATTAAAAACCTATCTTTTGAAGTTTTTGTAACAGCTAGTAAATATCATAGTAGTAAGTGTAAATAATACTTCATAAGAAACTCTAGTTATTAGATAACAGCTTATGCATGTATATATTACATACTTATAATGTTCTTGTAAGCTCAATTATCCAAAATATTTTCGTGTTTTGGATGAATAATGTTGTATTTTATCTTAACAATGACAATAAGGATACATGAATCTACACATGAAGTATCAAAACATGTGTGCCTAGGATAATTAGGCTTGTGTCTCTAGACATGTGCTTTGCACCAAATTTCCTACAATGGACGCAATGCTAATGTTGCATGGACATCAAGAAACCACACACATGCACTGAAAGACAAACAATGTGCAATGAGAGAGAGAGAGAGAGAGAGAGAGAGAGAGAGAGAGAGAGAGAGAGAGAGAGAGCATGGAATTCAAGAAACCACACATGCACTGGAAGACAGATAACGTGCAATGAGAGAGAGAGAGAGAGAGAGAGAGAGAGAGAGAGAGAGACTTGAGCAATAAGACGTGGAGAAACTTCTGAGAATGCTCTCTCTCAAAGGACTTCTTAGCACATTGATTACACCTTATGCCTTGACCATTATACAGCCATTTATATTTGGCTATATAGGAATTGCTAATGGTTGAAGGGCATGGATTTTCCTACTTAAATTTCAAAAGCACATCTATAGGAACAATCTGAACCATAAAAGCAGTGTAATTGAACTGATGACAGACTGGGGGCTTAAGAATGCCATGCACATAACAATGCATCAGGATTCAGTAATTTCTTCCTTCACATAAGCTCATGTACTTTTACTACTTCTTGTACACTACTGACACATACACAGCTCTGGAAGTAGGGGATGGAGAAATGCATAAAAATGAAGAGAAGAAATAAAGCACAGCAAGGCGTCTATCCAAGTCATTTCATGTTCCATGTCATTATTAAATAGTTAGCACTAATCAAATAATGACTATCTCAATATTATTGATTACCTGTATGGTGTTTCTCCTCCAAAATTCTTTTGATCAATTTCACCGCTCAGTAACTTCATATATCCACCACCACAGTCAAGCTTCTGCTCATGCTTCACAGAAAATTGAAAAACCAATGTCTTCTCCTTGTTACTGAGCTCAGGAAATTGGGCAGATATTGCAAAAAATCTGTAGTCTGGAGTAGTCTGGATGCCTGCAAATGCAAAATAAGAGATAATTCAATAAAGAAAATAGAATATCAATTCTATTTTGAAGTGTAGGTGGCAGTACATAACGTCCATTTCCGAATGAGGAACTTCAATTTTGATCAGGCATTTTAGAAAGGTTTTCTGAGTAGCAGGTGGGAGGAACTTCTGTTCCCCTTACAGGGTTGAAGAACTCAAGGAGTCCATAACTTATGCTCCGTCTCACATTCAAATCTATGTTAACCAATCAGTGACTTTCCCAGTTTCTACCAAATATGATGACTGAAAAACCAGAGCCCCCACCTTTCAAATTTCCTAGAGAATCCTCACTCTGAACTTTACCTCACCCATACACAGTCCAGGTCAAAATAGGGTAACAGATCAACTACAACAATTTATTGAAAACAACAATAAGAGCAGTAGAATACACTACCATGAAGACAAATTGTTTTCACCCAAAGCTAGCAAGCCCTGATTGATTCAGGACCAAAATCAGCAAGATACATATAGACAAAAGGAAATGACCCATAAGAGAAGGAAACATGTTTTCCGATGAAGCATGGGTCCAACAGTACATAAACTGACTTTTGGCGGAATTTTTTTTCTTATAGACAGACAATTTTAAGGTATTTTTTTTCAATTTCATTTGACAAGAAAATAAAAACTTTCTACAATAACTTCAACCGTCCATTTTCTAGAACTTCAATCAAAGAACTATGATCATCTATGTTAGGTGATTTTTAGGTCCCACTGCCGCCCTTCTATCCAACTGTTGATCAAGAATGCAGAATTCATGAGTGCTTACTCTGAAACCTTGAAGGTTGTAGGTTTGTGATACATTTCCATATAGATAGATAGATAGATAAATAGAGAGAGAGAGAGAGGGGTAAAAAAAAAAAAAAAAACAAATACCTTTGTCATTGGGGTTGCCACTCCAGTTTCCAGCAGTGTGCACCCAATCACCAGCCATGCTTTCATCTTTCTTCCAATCAGACTTAACCCAACGATCTTCCCATCCATCTTTAATGTCAACCACAATGAAAAATTCATCAAGTTAGAACTGGGGAAGACAGACTGGTTCCAAAGCTACAATATCAACCCTATAATCAAGAATTTCAACAGCTACAGTATTTGGACAACAATACATGGTTTGAGACTTTTTTGGAAACACAAGTAGGGATGCAACTTAGGCAGGATACAGCCAGTGCTAGCCGAAATAAAAAACTAGGCCGGACTTGTGCCAAATATTGGTCCAAAAATCTAAGCTCCATTTAAAGTCAAATTGAGCATGCGCCAAATGCTTTGAAAGCCCGAGCCCAGCCCAGAATCCTAATTCGACAACCTTATATTATGATATTATAAATATATGTATCATATATCAATTACAAGCAAAGTCTTTACTTATATATTTTTGTTTTGATTTTTTGTTTTTGAGGATGTAGAAAACTCACATTTTCTAAAAAAGGTCAGCAGTAGACAAAGGAGAAATAAGAAAAAGGGGAAATAAGTCCAAAAGGCAATTCTAACTCGGGGCTGAGAAAAGGCAGAGCCCAAGTAAGCAGTCTAAGCCTGAAATGAACTTGTGCTCAATCTTATAATTCAAGCTCAAGCTCAGCGTCAAGCCTGGCCAACTAAGGCTAAGTTGGGATTGGCTCTGGGCTCACTTTCAATGAATACAAACCAGGTTTGAGACAAGGATCGTCAAAAGCCCAACTTGGCCTACCAAAGTAGCATCCACATGCAGAAGTACAGCATGCCAATTGCATGAACTTTCTACAAATGTTGGCAGCACAATATGTGTTAAACCTGTAGTAGAGATAGAATTGTATGCAAGAAACACATGCATAATATATGCCCCATGCAATGTCATTCAGGCCATGGATAGGTTCCTTAAATCCTAACAAAAAAGGAAGTAAAGAACGTATTGAATGGACAAAGCGCCCATTAGAAATTACATGGGGTATTTGCAGTTTTGAAAAGAACAATTGGATTTTTTAAAGGGAAATGCTTAACATTGATAAAAGCAACAAAGATACTCATAGAATGAAGGCTAAAAATAGAAAGTTCCATTAGTATATCAAGTTCTGATTAGAGGACAAATGAGTGGTTGGTTTCCATTAAGGAGCCAAAAAGTATTCCATTAGTATATCAAGTTCTGATTAAAGGACAAATGAGTGGTTGGTTTCCATTAAGGAGCCAAAAAGTATTCCATTAGTATATCAAGTTCTGATTAGAGGACAAATGAGTGGTTGGTTTCCATTAAGGAGCCAAAAAGTACAGAAATACCAGATGTAGTTTTCTTTAACTAAGAGAGGAATAGAGAAAAATAAAAAAGCTGAATTCTCATCGAGTTTGGGAAAAAAGAAACTGCAACTTGTTGCAGAATCTTTGCTTGCAACTGACAGAATGTTGCATGTAAATGTTCTCCGTGCAGTATCTATTTGTTGGATACTTATATGCATATATCCTTATTCTAGCACTTTTCTATGTTAATTGGTTATTATATATATACCTTCACATGGTAACAACAACAATGATGGTAAAAGAAATAATGTCTAGACATAGTTCAATAACACATCCATTGATGTATCAATGGAACAATTGGAAATGCCCAAAAAGATACACACTGCTAAAAAAATATAGATTCATGGCATTTGTATCTCTTGAAACCTAGATAGGGTATGTAACAATTTTAGAAGAATTCACATTCAGAGGCCGATTTCAAAAGATAACTCTAGAAATGCATATGGATCAAATGAAGATATGAAGAGCTGAGGCGGCTAAATATTTAGGCAATTGCAAATTCATTAAAATTTACATTTCACTTCCCTTGGGATGAAGTGGAAAAGTGACGTTTTCAAAATTGGAAATAAACAAGGCATGTCGCATTTATAAGATGGAGGCCCCTCGATCAATGCCTTTATGGAGAGGATGAATCATTTGTTTCGACATTTTTCTTTTTTTCTTTTCTAGCTTTCTTCATGACCAATTTTGTTCTCTTTAGTTGAGGGTTTTGTTTGCATTCTAGCTTACCAAATATAGTATTCAAAGGCACACCTTAGCTGCACTAAGGCCCTCACTTAGCTACAAGGCATGCTCACCTTACCTAAGAGTAGTTTTTTCTTTTTTGGGAAACTTTTCTATAACAAGTCTATTCTTAGAAGTTTTTTCTAATAGCTAGTAAATATTATAGTTAACATGAAGTAATTGTAAGTAGCACTTCAATTAAAAACTCTCGACGAGAAAATATACTTGGTGCTTGTATACAATACATACTTATATGATGTGCTTTTAAGTTTTGTTACCATAGATCCAATAAGGACAGAAGTCCATGAACCAACATATACATTTAGACACATTTGATACAAGTATGCTTAACAAAATTAGGCTTGTGTGCCTAGACATGCATCTTTTACCTTAGGCTCCAAGATCCTTTCATACCTTGATTTTGCTCTCAAATATGAAAAGAGAAATAAAAAAGAAACGAAAAGAATAGGAGAAATTTCTTTTCTAAATTTTAGGTGCTCCGCTCGGTAAAATGGGAAAGGAAAACATTTTGTGAACAACCAAACCACAACCAAATCACCAAGTATGTAGAAATTCGCTCATATCGGTCGTTTTCTCTTAGGACAAAAAACAAGGAACACAATCACAATAGAAAAAAAAGGTTCAATATAAACTGAGAAACACATCACAATATTAATTTACTCTGAAACCTAACGTCACAATGTTACCCTACATTGAAGCATCAGCTTCAAAACGTGAAACGTGTGAACTGATGGCCCTCCTTGCCCCACCAGATGGAAGAAGAGGCCCAACTACCTAAAACTCATCACATAAATGAACTTTCCAGCCAAATCTCTAACAAGATTCGGCCACAGCGCAAGAAGAATCTCACAATTTTCAAATAGAAATTACAGAAAAATTTACGCTAAAAGAAAATTCCACAAAAGATCATATATACATCGCAGATCAATTAAATAAAACTAATCAAACTCACTTCAAAATAAAATCAAGAGAATCAAGAGCTAAAGCAATAGAATGTCCAAATAAAATCAGATTATCATATGCTGCAATCAAATCAAACACATCAAGCCTACAACAGATAGAACAAACAGTTAAAATCAGATCAAAACTCAAAAGATCCACGGCATTGGAGTAAATTTCTCCAGCATCAATGAATCGATTAAAGATATTCAAAGGAAATAGAAAAATTATGAAATTAATGAACAGATCTGAAGCGAGATCAGCTCAGGATCGGTTATTTCGGGTAAGATCGTAGAAGAGAGAACAAGAACTCAGCAGGTGAGAGATCAAAGTAGTAGCAGTAGTAGTAGAAGTAGCAGCAGCAGTAAATCTCTTACCTTCGAAGCGCTCCAGGAAGAAAACCTCGGCAGATACCGCAACAGAGAGGAGGAGGAAGAAGGAGGAGAAGAGGAGAGAGCGAGGTCTCGCCATTGCTGGATGCTGCAGCAAATGGAATAGTAGACGCACTGGGTGAAGGAGACCGTCCTTCTATTTATAGGCGAGTGGAAATCGGAAATGTCAATGTTGACCTCCGTGACGTCGAAATTCGTGAAATAGCCAATTGAAGCTTGCCACGTAGATAGTAGGTTGAGGAGTGCAACAACTGCAGGGTAGCCGAGGACGGCCGGATTTGGCTCTTGGAAAACTGGGATGGTTGTGTGAGACCCATTGGCTGAAGGAGGAATTAACTCGTACATACTTTTGTGATAATTTAATTGGCCAAATTTAATTCTAATAATCATGTCATCACTTATTTCTTACCATTTTAAATGGATAGTGATTTTTACACTATCATTTTTTTCTTATAATACACCATATTTTAAAGGAAATTCTAATTTTGTGTAATTTTTTTTTTTTATCTCTTTTCCTCTTTCTCAATAATAAGAACAAAATGAACTTTTCATTAAATTCTTACCATTCATAAATTCAATTAAATTGACTTTAGTGTGCTAGTAAAAGTTTTCAATAAACCTCTCATCATATATAACAATAAGTTTCATCAAAGCAATATTTTTTTCATACCCATTGTCATACGAATATTAAGTAAGAATTTGATATCAAATAAGAGATACTTTTGTAGATTATTATCATTTTTATGATCAAGGTGTTCAAATGTCTCATATTCTCATCTATAAAGAACTTTACCCAACTAATCATTGGAGCATATACAACCCTTCCAATTCTATACGTATCAGGTATACAACTATAGTGAGTGATCCGTTGGGATTGAACACATATTGAACTCAAGACTCCATTTCTTGAGGTGGACGTTTTGAAGGTGAAGCCAACCCCTTCGGATTACCCCTGTAGATTATTTACTTATCAAATTTAACTTGCAACATGCTCTTAATCATCCGACAAAGGGTCATAAATAGATTAGTTGATTTATTCAATTTTATAACTTTAAATTATATGATTAGAAGTTTTAAATGATAAACTAAAATTGAGTAGTGGATTATTCCAGAAGAACTCTATTTCAAATAATACCCTACAAATGTGCTCTAAAATATCAACTCTTTTTTAAAGATGCAAAAAGGAAATTTTTGTGACATTTTCGATAAACTTCTGAGCTGAGTATGGCATGTGCTACAATGTCCTCAACTAAGCTTGTTTATGGGTGTAAACTCATACTAAAGCAAGTCATAATAAATATCTCAACAAATTAATGTGATTGATGGTTGGGCTTGGGCTCAACCACTGATCACATCTAATAAACAAGTGGGCTTGGGCTTAAGGGCAACCAGAATGGGATCCACATACTCGACGGACCATCCTCCCACACCCATGCACTGTTCAAGCCGATGATAACATACCAAAAATATAGAAATAAACTTGACAATGAGTATCATTAGATTCGGCAAAAATTTGATTTGATCTGATTATTTGAACTGAACTTGAACCGAATTAAGGAGGTACGGGTATAAATTTTATGATCCATTTAATAAACAGGTTTGATCTACTAAACCCATTTATAATCAGGTTGGGTCTACCCATCAGATAATCAGGTCTACTCATTTTCCCAATTATCTTACAACATAAAAAGGCAAGATTTGGCGAAAATTGTATTATAATACACCTATTATTAAAGCCAACAATTCAAATCATCCATGACTTATGTCTAGTAACCCCAAACCCATTCTAGACCAAACTTATCTCTCCTATCTTTAAACCCCTTAGGACGAATCATAAATTTAACCTTAGTTAGCCAAAACCTTATCAACCTATTGCCTCAACATCTTTGCTTCTTTAGGTGATGAGCCATGTGAAATTATCGTCTGGTTGGTAGGGTGTAGAAGCTCCTCCAGTTGCTTAACCTCTCCCCCCTTGCTCGAGTGTCACTCCGTGTCCTGTTGCTCCCCATCTCTTCCGTCAACGGCGAGCCTACCTGCTCCAGTCATTGGCATATATAGGGACTAGTGTTTGTTTTAGTCTTCGTGTGGCTCCTTGACGTGTGCAACCTCTGCTCCCTCCATGTGACTGGCGTTCATCTTTAGAGAGTCTTACTCCTCGAGCCATCCTCTGAACCTGCATTTGTCGGGCCTCTTCCTGACCCAACTTATGTTAACTTAGATCATTCAAATATCAGTATTTTTCAACTTTATTTTCTTGATATGAACTATCCTGTCTACGAAATTGTAAAGCTTTCTTGTATTTTTTTCTTGCTTTCTTATTGTTTTTTTTCCTTATACTTGTACCTTTTGTGCTTTATATATATATATATATATTATTAATATGATAATCATATAAAAAACATAAAACTAAGAACACACCTAGAATTCACGCAACCTAATCCATAACTTGAACTAATAAACTTAGCCTCCAATGAACTCAAAGAATCACTTAAATCTCCACCATATACCTCACCCCATCTTATAATTAATCCTAGCATCGATGTCACCCCATTTATCCGCACTCCAACATAGCACTCAGGCCAGTCCTTCAACACTGGGTGACTTCTGAGCTTTTATTCCATTTGCTGCAATCACTAACAATCCTTAAATTAAATTTTGTGGCACATTTCATCTAGTGATGTATGACATAAGCCCAACTATATTCATTATCAAGATCCAACATAAGATACTCAATACAATGTAAGGAGGAATTTAATAGAAAATAATTTAACTGGTAGACCCTTTAGTTCAAGTTAGATTCAAATTTCCTAGTCTTTGGATGTACATGTTTTGGTAGTCATTTAAAAATCGTCCATACTTTCAACTAGTTAGCTTGGCGGAAGGAACCATCCCTCCTCCCCCATGCCCATGGGCAACACGTGCTTCTCGGCCTACGGGATCTCAAAATCACTATTTCCTCTTCTCATACTCTTCTACTATTTTGAATTGCATCCGTATTCAATTTAAATTCAATTTAGGTTTACCTTACAATTTGATTAAAAAATCATTGAAAATTGATTCTATTTTAATCGTTGATCTTACTTTTTAAATTCGTTAGACTTGATTTTTTACCTCGAAATATCATCCTGAAAAAACCTTTTAAACTCACTCCTTATCATCCATCAGACCTCACTCCTATGGGCCTGACCAGCTTTCACGGTCTACAACAGCTTTTACTTGGATTGGATCCCAGTTCAAGTCAATGCATGGAATACTTGAGTTTCGAGTGAGAAGGCCCAAATTCCATCATTTGGGCCCTTATTTTATGGGCCAATAGGCCTGACTTCGATTTCTGGCCATAGCAGCATCTCAAGTTTCTCCTTCATTGATAAGTGGAGTTGGAAAAAAAAAATGTCTTTTAAAAATATTATATGAGAAGAGTGGTGGAGAAGTTCGATTCTTCTTTCTATTCTTCTTTTGTAATTATATTAAAAGAATAGAATTTGTACATGAATGATCTCTTAATTCTTGAAATAGATTTTGGATGTTGTAAAAGAGACTAAAAATTCTACCTTTCCAAGTTTCATTAATTTTTTTTAAAAAATATTATATTCTACCTTTCCAAGTTTCATTAATTTTTTTAAAAAAAATATTATCATTAAGACTTTAAGAATATTGGATAGATTTTTTTTTTTTTTTGAATAATATGGGCGAAACCACTTTTTTTTTTTAATAATATAGAATTTTCAAATTATCACTTTACATTGGAAGAGATAGACAAAACCACCTACAAACCTCATATATCAGGTAAATCCAGAACTTAAACGGGTGCATAGATCAATTTGAATGCATCATTATATAAACTCCACACATAGAGACAAAGAGCAGACTAGAATAAATTAAAATACATAATTTGGATGAGCTGACCATAATAATATTCGTGGAAAATCAATTAACATAATATGGAAGATGGTTAATGGACCAAATTTGGTCGATCTTACAAGTTTTTGTTAAAATAAAAAACTGACCAAATTTGTTCCACTAAGACAAAATTACTTCACCTTGCACTTTTTAGTGCTAATCACTAACTAATTCTTACATCATTAATTAAACTTAAAAATACATTTACCCATCTAAATCACATTTATTACTTGGTTACTTATCTTAAGAACCTCCACCAAAATTAGGAGGCGACCAGACGCTTCCATTGTCATTTGTAACATATGAAGTGCATGAGAGAGGCACAAGACATAGCCCTTTACTTCTTAGATCTCGTTTCGGTTCTTCATTGTTGTCCTCATCTTCTGAACCCTGATTGTTCTTCTAACAAGTAAACAAAACATGCTTTTAGTTCTATTAAAAAAATAAATTAAAAATGACATTTTAAACATGGATACATAAAATTATATTCTTTAAATGATTGTGAAATAATTGAAACATATAAATAGTATTTAATTAGTTGAATATTATTCATTCATTATTTTCAACATTGAATCTATTCTTTTGATGATCGAAAGTGTGCAGGGCTTCTTAGAGTGCTTGACTAGTTTTCGGGGCATATGTAAGCCTCTTTATCCATATACATCGAATAAAACTTCGAAGAGTGACCCTTTAAGGTGAGATGTAATTCAATTCAAGACTCCCACTTTCTTAGATTGAGGTAGATTTCTGACCAATATACTAACCCCTTTAGATTTTCAACCATTGAAACTTAAATATAAATTCATTAATGTTGTTATTAAAGCTTTTGTAAATTGTAACAATTACATAGAGTTATCAGTGACAAAGGTAATTACATGCACTCATCAACCACAACTCCTTTTCTTTAGTTGCATAAGGCAATAGATTGAAAATCAAATTGTTGGAACTATTTATTTTATGACTTTTGATAGAACGATTAGAAATGAATTTCTACGAATCTTTCGACTATTGCGTGAAGTGACAAATTTTTTCTATCGATTAATTTATGAAACTAGATGACTCTATATAACATTTGAGAGTATGTTCTACCTCAAGAATGTTATCATATAATGGTTTTCTAATATGGTATTAGAGCAGGTTCAGCGTACAATTGCACATGAGGACGGGTGTAAAGTGACAAAAAATTCCGCATCGATTAATTTGTGAAACCAATGATTCTATATAATACTTGAGGCACACTTCTCTTAATGACTAGTTTTAGAGAGTGAATTCTATCTCAAAAGTGTTATCATGTCATGATTTTCTAAAAATAAGAAGGAGAATTAGCCTATTAACTTTCTTTTAGAAATTATTTGTTTCTTTTCAATTCATAGAGCTTGATCGAGATCTTTCATTGTTCGTCTATCTACTTAACATTCCATGAAGAATGAACTGTGATTGCTTTTTGATGTAAAAAGAAACACAGTATCACCTTCTGATATTTTTTTAATCTCTTCCAACAGAAATTAATTTTCGTGGTGAATGGAAGAGATTGAGTCCATAATTTAATATATTAACATTTATTTTTAATTACTATGAAAAATGCTTCCATACCCATCGAGACATCGTACATGCACCATTCTTCAGGTAAGGCACACTCAGAGTCTGCATCCACAAACAAAAATATCATGATTAATATTTTCAGAAATTTTTAAAAATGCTTTCAAGTGTAAACTGTAAAATGATTTCTAACCTTTTTAAATATCAGAGATAATTAATTATCATTACTTCTATTTAAACATTATAACTTAGGCATTTATGGAGTTTACGAAATCAAAACTAATTTCTAATTATCATTATAATTATCAGCACCACCATCACATCATTATAATGTTTTGGATTTTTGAGTTTTAGTTGTTCACTCAATCTATTAATAATCAAATTGCATATCAATCTACTGTGTATTATATTATTCTTTTTTAGATATATATATATATATATATATATATATATATATATATATATATTATTTTTCTATTTGTAGCTCTTGAACCCTTTAAATAAAAAAGAAAAAGAAAAACTACAATTGTAACTGTATGTTGAATTAGTAAGACTTTTCCTGAGCTCTTATTTAATTCAACAATAATTCTAGGTTAATAAATATGGGTTTCAGGATTTTTATAATAAGGAGTCTTTTTACATACGTTATCATCAAAGATGAAACATAATCATGTATCCCTTATTATCAAAATTTCCAGTGTATAAAAAGGGTAATTTGCCATTTTCCAACTATTGAAGATGAGTACATTAAGTGAGACTCTTCCCTATTCTTCCACTGAAATAAGATCTATTTGCCAAGAGTAAATAAAATTGACACCCATTGACACCCTTCCTTCTTTTTTCAAAGAATCTATTTCTCGTAGAGATGAAATATAAAATTTAACGAGTAAAAGAAGGAAATAAAAATAAGGGATAAAATTGAAATTTTCTTCTAAAGAAGTGCAAAAATCACTATCCGAAATTAAATAATATAGAAAAAATGGGTCTTTCTGCAGGTCATATGGTCCTGGCCAGGGCCTGACCACCTGGGAAACCAACACTGGGCCAAAAGCAACAAAAATCTGGCCCACAGACAGTCCTTATGATGACATCCACTTCCTCAGAAGCAATAAGATTGGCCTATCAGGGAATGATAACATTTGCTTGTTGGTAGGAGTAAACCTTTAACAATGAGGACTCATTGTTTAAACCTTTGAAAACTTAGGCAAGAAGGATTCCTGGGTTAAGTCACTGTGAAGTTTCCATTGAGTTTTGACCATTATTATTGCTAAAGGCTTCCTTTATTTAATTCAGTGTGAGTCTGCTCTGGATCTAGATGTATGATTTTATCAGTTAGAGCCTGTTGGATTAAAGTGGCCATAATGGCACTTGGGTACTTAATATTAGTGGCCATAATGGCACTTGGGTACTGAATATTTTACCTTTTTAATTCAAAGGGTTGGAGTGATGGTCGGGAGTTCGTCCTCAGGAAGTGAGAATCTTGAGTTCGATTCTGACTTTACCTTAAAGGGTCACTCTTTCTAAAATTATCTAATGTGTGTAGATTAGTCAGGTGATCTAAGAGGACCTAGACACTTTGATCATTAAAATCTGTTGCTTGATGGGAAAAAAGGAAAATTACTAGTAAGATCAAAGGAGTGATAAAGATTGTGTAAATTGGCCTATTGAATGTGAGAGACAATGAGAGAGAGAGAGACTTGAAATATATAGCAAAGACTCTAATTTGACATATTTGAGTCACAATTTATGTGATTTGATTTTTATTTTAATTATATGTATCATGTTATTGAATATATTAATTTTATAAAATAAAATTAGAGATCATTGTGTTTTAGGGGTAGTGGGCTCATCCGTGAGAGTTTTAATGGACTCTGTCTGAGTTTTCCACACGTTAATCCAAAGAAAAAAAAAATTAGAGATTGTTTGATATGTTGATTAGAAGATAGAGACCAATTTATTTTAAGTTCTCATATTAAACAAGCCAAAGGGGTTTGAGTAAAGGCCAGAAATCGATTTTAGGAAATGGGAGTCATGAGTTCGATTCTTACTCCACCCTAAAAGACCACTCCCCTAGAGTTACCCGATATGTGTGTGGGTACACATGTCCTAAGGATTAATCACGTGCTCCAAGAAACCTAGCTTCTTAATCATAAAAAAATTCTCATATTAAAAACATTTTTTTTTTTCATTTTTTGATTTAGTTGAACCATTCAACCTAGTTTCATTGCTAAAATATCATATAATTTACTCATTTGATAACTCAATTTGAATGGGAAGTCATACCTCGACTTGCTCTTGAAGGAATTTGATGTATCCGATTGCCTCAAGCAGCACAGATGCAGTGTCGGTCTACAGTGCACATGCAATATAGAGATTATATTAGCAGGCGAAAAAAAATGGAGCCACTAAACGGTAATTCGTACCTTTGATATAATCTGAATTTTTTTATCAGAAAATATTTCTTTAGAAAAAGAATTTTTTTTATTAAAAATGCTTGTGAAAAATGTTTTCTTTCTGACATTTTATGTATTTATATTTATTTGTGCACATAAACATAGTAATCAGAAATCACAAGTGAAAAAAGAAGCAGCGAAACACATCCACTAATATCAAATTAATCATCAGATTTACAGTAATTGCTAAAAAAAATCATCAGATTTACAGTTGGGTGGGCCTCGTGAGTATCAATGAAAACTCTATTGGCATTATACATTAGATCGAAGTGGATTTGAAATATATTTAATGCACTTGGGATAGCATTGTGAAGTACCAAAATAAGATGTATATATCATGAAATTTATAGTGGGAGGGGCCACCAAGCATTTATGAAATTGACTGTTAAGATCGGATAGCTCAGTTGCTTTAAATTTCTAGGATTAAACTTTTTCCAAATTTATTTGCTACACGAGTCTTGACGGTGCTTTCGTGCATCTGTGTGATTAGTCTCACTTTCAATATGAGGTGAGAATACCCATATTATAAAAAAAAAAAATTGATTGTTTAGATCAAATTTGAGTTGGGTCAGAGTTATTGAAATATTGTCACTTTTTAATCTATTTTAAGAAAGTCTAAATCAAACCAATGCATTAATTAAACCGGTCAAGATAATTGATCTAAACCGAGTCTTTGCAGGCCCAATGTAGGTCAAATCAAGCGTTCTGACAGTTTTTCAGTTCATGGGTTTGGTTTTGAATTGAACCAAGTTCAGTTCAGGTCACAAGTAATCTCATGTTATCTAGAGCGATTGAGCGTAAAGTATTTGTAGGTGGCATTTCAAGTCTACAGTCAAATCTTATGGCGCAATCCTAGATAGGAGGCGGAAACTACCAAGTTAGAAGACGGCCAGGGCAGAAGGGATTTCCGATGGAACGGTGAAATGCATGGTAAATGGCACTTTGAAATTGAGTTAGATTGGAATTGTGCTTTACATTTTAGGGTTTTTTTTTTAGAATATATAATGCAAAATATATTTAAACTAATTTATTTATACATGAAATGTATTTATACAATTTATTGAATATAGTCGTGCATCGGAAACTATAATCTTTTGAGCCAAAAGTAGTTCAGTTGAGTGTTGGAACTTGGGTTTGAACTATGGAGCCAATATTTTGTACAAACTTGGGCCTAGAGTACGGTCTGGGTTTCCTTCGAAATCCAAGCCCTACAGACCCCTTTTTACTCAAAGAGTAAAAAATCAGGTGTCACCAAGGAAAATATTATGCTAAATCAAATGAAAAATGGCTCTCAAGATTGATTAGCACCATTTATTTAAATCAATAATAGATCCATCTGATTGTCTGATTATTGTCTTCAACATCTACATGATGAAGCTTGGATTGCTTATGATTGGGAAAGTGGTTTAACCAAGTGACTCTGAACTCTTAATCAGATTATTCTTAATCTGACTCCTTCCCTTCTAGTGGTTTGACCCTAGTTTATTTTAATTTTTATTGAATGTAGTTCAGTTATCTATAAAATTTCTTTTAAATTCAAACTTATGAAAATCTTTAATCACCTATAGTTTGAAAGAGTCAGGACACTTGACCTCATTAATCCACAAAAGGTTAGAAATTTATTATGTTCAATTGTTGGACTAAAAATAGTAACAGTTGTAACTTGTGTGACAAGATATCTATATAAAAATATGAATATAATTTTTTTATATTGTGCATTTTGTATTTTAAAATTTGTATTTTACATTTCATAGTTATTTATATATTATTTAATTGATTGATTAATTAATTATTATTATTTATAACATCATGTTGATGTCATCTCCGCCGTGAAATTGATGGTCCCTAATATAAATGTTCCTGGTCATTGATGCATGATAATGGGTTTAATTTTTTATATCTAAGCAACTCCTTCAACCAGTAATCAGTAATCAAAACCTTCCAAAAACACTGTCATCTAAAAAATAAAACAACCACCCAATAGTTAGATTTTCTTTAGTTTAGTCTTTCACTATTACATGATTAATTCTAGCGACAAATGGCAATTTAATGGTTCATTCATATGTGGTTAGATCAATTTTTACAGACTTAACAACTTTTTTTTTTCAAAATTTTAACAAATTATAAAATTAGATACTGCATCTTCACCATCTACAATAAAATATTTTTATTTAAAAATTCAAATTTCATCATGGAATATTGAAAATGCAAGACTTAACTTCTTTATGAATAAATTTTGCTTAATCCAACCCATATAATACATAGTTGAGCTCAGCTCATCTTGACTTGACTTTACAATATTAAGATCATGATCATGTTCGCCTCTAGTTGTGCATGATAGCTCGACCTGACTCAACTTTAGACCAAATTCTTAATATGATCCAAAAAGGTTAGATTTAAATATTGTAACCGATACAGTTCTTTTTTTAATACGAGTTCTTAATAATATTGTTTATTTTTAAAAAGAATAATGCTTTTACACTTTTAATATCTTAATTATTGAGAAACAAAAAATTAAGGTTCTACTGTAAACAACATTTTCATAACATTAAAACATAATAGCTTAAAAGAAGTCTTCAGAAAAAAGTTAAAGATATATACATGGTTAGGTTTTATAAGATGAATTCAACTTAGAACCAAATTTAAGACAGGTTTTTTACCCTTTCCTCAACCCAGTTCAACTCTAAGATAAAAAATGCTAACTCAATCCTATTGATTTTCTAACTTATATCATGCAAGTACAGGTTAAAATCCAAGTCAAGTTTCACCTCTCCTATGAACTTACTGGTAAAAAAATATCTGAGTTTAAAACTTAAGTATTTGATCTTAAAAAAACAAAATTGAAGTCCTCTTTGTCTCTTGGTGAAATGATCGCCTGCACACTGCTGTACACTTAAGTAAGGTCACACTAAGTAGTGGGTCATGAGTTAATAGAAAAGTCTTTACTTGAATATATAATTTAAAAAATATATATTAATTGAATCAATCAAATTATATTTTAAATATATATATAAAAAATTATTAACTTTTAAAAAAATTAGAAATATAAGTTGATCAACTCTTAGACAGGTCTTTCCCTTCCTCCGAAGCAGCTTTTGAGCAATGTAACCTTTAAGTGAGCTCAGTTCTTTGGGGTTCAGTTTTTTGTTTTTTGGATTGCCCTGTAAGAAATCCCTTTGATCAAGGGTTGTGATGGTACTCATAAGAGTTAATTTGTTTGATGATCCATCTAAAGTAAGAACCAAAAATGAATGGTCAAGATCTTCATACACGTGCCATATATCTAGAATGATAGAGCTGATGGCAGCAGCAGCTGCAGAAGAAGAAGAAGAAGAAGAAAGGAATAGTACCTTGCCAAATGGTGCCACCAACTGTTGAAGAGCTGCAATTCGATCTCCTAGTTTTTCTTTTCGTACCTGATTGAATAACACCAAGTAACGGAGATAAATTCATTTTTCTCAATAATATTTAAGGATCCATAACTGTTCTCATTTATGTCATTTCTGCACCTTGAACGGTGGGATCGAACGCGATTCGAATCTAGGCCTTTTGGGTAGCGGCTGAGATGCTTCAGTCTCTGAGTGATCAATGCCTCTCTTTGTTTCAATTGTTCCATTCATGAAAGATATCTTTGAAAAGCAGTAAAAAAGAAGAAGTTAGTATGATAGAAACTTAGTTTGACACCCTTAAAAATAATGAAGTAAATTAAAGGATTAATCTAAAAGAAGATGAAATCGATGTATAAAGCTGTAAAGTGGCAATGCTCATGAGTTTCATTAGTTTTAACACCCATGAAAAAGGAAATGAAAAGAACTGACTCGCATTAATCTTAGTTGGGAATGTAAAGAAAAAAAAAAAAAAAAGGGATGCAGAAAAAATAGTGCCCTTGATGGAAAACTCTTCTCATTTTGTAGTGACAAAAATCAATATGTGTTTTTCTTTTTTTCGTTGTTAAAGGGTCCAAGTTTTGCCTATCCTGCCCGAGTTCACTGTTTCTAGTTTTCTAGATTGCTTGTTTAGTGGGTTCTACTGTGGACAACTAAAATCAAATATCTTGAATCTAAAGCCCTTAAATAGAAATGAAAGTAAATAGCAGTAAATGCTCCATGTTCAAAGGGGGAGTGGTCATAAATAGAAGCATTTGATGGTTCAGTCAGAGTTGTTTGTAATATAGGTTACACTTTGATTTTCTATCTGTTTTTTTAAAGAAATATGGATTTTTTTAGACAAGTTTATCAGCAACTCATCAAATTTAATCTTGATTTTCCTCGTACTGTGAAATCATGTAAAGAGACTAACAAATCATGAGTTCGATTCACACTCAAATCCCTTTGGCCCATTTCCCATGAAGTTACTCCTATCAACTTACGAGTGTGTATGGTTTAGAAAGTTTATTCATGCTCGTGGGATTAGTCTCACCTCCAATGTAGGTTGGGATATCCATGTTAAAAAAAATCACTGATTATAATAAAAATAGTAATATTATTTGCATTTATATTGAGATTGACGTTGTTGCTGCTATATAAATATTTTTCAGCTAAAACCACAGCATTGAAGAAGAAGAAGAAGAAGAAGAAATTTGTATGCACCTTTTGGCAGCTATTTGATGGGCACTCGCTTGATTCTTGTAAATGGTGAAGATCAAAAGGGACACCTTCAAACGAAGCCAAATTATTGAGCAAGGGCTGGCTAAAATCCATACCCATTTTATTAGAAGCCAAGAGATTTAGAGCTTGCAAGTTCATTCCCATGGAATTTGAAAATGATGAAAGTGGATTTAGGGTCGAAATGTGAGTAGTTGGAAGACTACGGCTAACCCCTAAACTACAACAACTATAAGGATCTGAAATCAAATCAGCAGATGAAAGATGGATCCCATTAATTTGGCAGCCAGAAGAGAGGCTTTTGAGCAAGTTCTTCTCGTTTACAGCTTGTAGATATTGTTGTTCTTGTTTGATGTTGCTTGTTGAGTGTAAATGGAGTTCTTCAAATGTGGAAGGGTCACCAAATTTGGGAAAGGAATCTGATAACCCAGTCTTGATTTTTGCAATCTGTAGTTCGTTGGTGGAGTGGTTTGAGTTATTCTCTTCACCAGTCCAATGAAAACCTAAATCTTGAGACATGCAAGTATTGATTGAAGGGTGGACTTGAATTTTATTGCTTTGCCTCAAATCTTTTGAGTTTGAGATAACTCCATTGAAATTTGAGTTGAAGTTGCTACAGTTCCTGCACAACCAAGTAAGAAAAAAAACAACGTTTTGAGTCGAAAATATTTATAACAAAAACTAAATTTGTAGCTAAGATGAGTAGGATATGACAACCCTAGCAAAACAGTACCTATCAAAAATAAGAAAACCCAATGAGGAAATTCAAAAGTTCGAAGGGAAACAAGATGAGTGGCAAAGAAGCGGTCACTGCAATGCCGATTGCAGCTCAAGGAAATTCAACAAAACTAGAAGTATGATGGACATGCAGAGCTGATCCAAGTAGTATCATGAAAAAAGCTCATTTAAAAAAAAAATTGAAATACTAGGGTTAGACTGATGGTGCTTTTGATAAATCCCCCTCCCCAAAAAAAAATAAATAAATAAAAAGAAAAAACTAGTAGGTGCCTGAAAATTCTAATGAATCTATGGTTTAAATGGTTCTAACTTATAACACGCACACATAAATAGAATTGAAACCTGTTGGGACGATTTTAGTGTTGGTAACTATTCTCAACTGACCACAATCTAATCTATATGAGTAAAAATAAATAAATAAATATAACTACTTTGTTCCAAATATACGTGTAAATCAGAATGACTGCATATTTTCCCTTGACAGTGTAGTGTTCAAGTTTAGAACTGATCCTTGAATTCATTGTTAGACTAAAAAACATATAAGAATCCTACAACTAGATTCAAGTGCACAAAAAAGTGAGTTAAAAGAGATCATTGTGGAGAATTAAGTAAAGGTTAAACTTACAGTAAGAGACTTTGGTTCCACAAATGGCTGCTTCCAACACCATTAAAAGATGGGACTACTAAAGAAGAAGACCCACCAAGTTGTTCTTGGAGCTGATGCTGGTGACCTAGGTTTGCAGACTCCATGTTTTTTTTTTTCTTTAAAGGTCTTGAAAATCCCTAGATGAGTATTAAACTAGACTTGGGTATCTTTCTTTCTTGCTAATCAAAAGAAACAATTGAGATGATACCCATAACCTTTCTTTTTGAATCTTCTTTCTATGCAGTCTCTCTTTACCCTTTGAATGCACGAGCTGAGCTTAAAGTAACTATGATAAGAAACAAAGGAGAGGAGCGCTCTCTTTCTGTCTAGTTTTTTTTTTCTTTCCAGACAGACTTTCTGAACTCTGAGAGTCTGTGACTAAAGCTAGATGATGATACCTCCGTCTTTATCTCTCCTCTCTGAATCCTTTCCTTTCTCTTTTTCTTTTCAGGTGAACCTCTTCCTCCCTCTGCAATTACAGGGAGATGATTATACTTCAGAAACGCCATGATTAAAATCCATGCCTTCGATCCCAAGACTTTTAGCAGAAGTCTGAGAAGAAGAAATGATAACACCCACCTCTCTCTCTCTCCCACATCCTCAAGAGTGTCATGACCCTTATATCTTTCATTTCTTAAAATATTATTATACAGCAGAATTTAGAATTTTAAAAAATAAGTCACTTGACCTAAATTGACTCAATAAACTAAACGACCGTCGTTCTACCATAAATTAGCATTGTGTATTCTGATACTAGCACAGAGGCGTTTGGATTCAAGGGTGAGATTTAGACTCAATCCAAAGTTACACTGAGGGTCCAACTGGTCTTCAGATCCATGAAAATCCCTTTGCCCGTGCATGCACTAAGAGATGTGTATACTTTAGAATTTCAAAAAAAAAAAAAAAAATTATCCTCTTCAATGTGTTCATTGGGTCGGAGCATGATAATAAATTCTATTCTTCAACTCAATTAAAAATTAAATTGTGTTAATTTTAATTTTTTAACTATGTTATATAAACCATGCTTATATTATACTGTGAATTTAATAAATATTGGTATCTTTTCTTTTCTTAATTTTGTCGTAACCCTAGTTATATGGATGGGTTCCGACCGTGCAGCAACAAAACTTCGGTCTTAATCTTTAATATTAAAAGAAGGTTGTCGAATCGCCAACCCGCTAAACTGATTTGAAATAATTCCACCATTAATTCATCTCTCTCCTTAAAAACTTCTGACGTCATCGTGACATCAGGATCCCATCATGCTGAGTTCAGCAAAAAGGAATTCATCTCTGAAATAATGTGGTTGGAAAAAAGAAATGAATTGTTTGCAATTTTAAATAATTTTGAATTTATAAGGTTTTTTTTTATTTAAAATGTTTTTCATTATTTTCCAAACAAATGATTATTTGAAAATAGATTATAAACTATCATAGGAGAGATTATGGGTGAGTTTAATCCGACAGAATATTTTAGAGGATTTCTAAAATGAAAATGATTCCATGTGAATAGAGCATCTTGCGATATAATTTATTATTATTATTATTTTTTTTTTGAATTTACGTGTGGGTAACCGCGGGATACCCAGCGTAAAACCCTCACGGGTATTATTATTATTATTATTATTAGAGTTTGGGATACTTCTCTATCTATTAAAAAGTAAATAAAAATTGAGTACAATTGATGCATATAGCAGCTTATATCGTAAAAATATTTTTAATTATAACATATTGAGATTTATATATGTTCATTAATGGATGTCTATCAATAATGTAATTTACTGTGAATCAATTTTAGAATGTTGAATATTGGAGAGTTCCCCCAGTAGTTAGTAGATTTAGTTGGCTTGGCTGAACAGTGGCTGCTACAAGGTTTTCACCCTCCATTTAGTTTTGTTCAGTAAACTAAGACGCATTTAACTTTTAATTAGTCTGATTACTGTCACTTAACTGCTTAAGATAATGATGCAATGGGCCTGTCTTCATCTATAAAGCTTTTAGATTGAAGGAGTAGTGGTGACTGGTGACTGGTGACACGAGACTCACGACTGTCATATTTACCATTTTAATTTTGAGTTAATTTAGGAAACCTAATTAAGTTTAAATTAGAGTCTACTTACAATATTACATGAGAAACACTTGAGAAGTTAGATTAAATCTGTATTTGGATGAAAGATAAATTTTGCAGGGTTCTTTATCTTTTTTGATAATTATAGTGAAAAGCATAAGAGAAAAAAAAAATTACTCTAAGAGAGAGGTAAAGTGATTACCGCTTGAATAAAATAGTAGATTTGTACTGTGGAGAGGAAACTTAGAATTTTCTCATCCCTTCCCTTCGGTTTTCAAATTTTCTTGTCCCTTCCCCTTTATCCAAATGCAGCATAAACTCTTACCTAGAGATTTAGGGTTTGAAGGTGTTTTGACCTTTTAGAGTCCAAAAGCGAGGTGGCTATTAGAGTTGACTTTCCCTCATTAACATTGTTAATTGAGGGATTTGCCATGTAATTAACTTGTGATTATTTTTTCTATTATTTTTTTTGAATGAAGGGTTAGAAAAATTTCACACAGTATTTGCTGTCTTCTCTGTCATGAATGAGGAGAGACCAAAAGAATAATTCAATTATAGAGAAATAATACAAAAGATATAAAAAGAAAGAATGAAATAATGGAAAATATAATTATGAGTTAATTACAAGGCAAATCCCTCAATTAACGATGTTAATGAGGGAAGATCAACTCTAATAGTGGTACATAGAGTTATTTTTTTAGTGCGATTTATAAAAAAATTATTTATTATCTCTTCTCTCTCTCTTATAGATTTCATTTTCATTTTTTTTTTTGTGTGAACTTCATCTATTTTTGGCTTCATTTATTTTTCTCTCTAAAGTATTCTCTATATATGTTATCTTTTATTTTCCTTATTTCTTTTGAACAGTCTGCTTCTCATTTTATTTTGAACAGATTTAGGAAATTTATCAATTCCGCATTAGTTTAGTTTTTTTACGATTAAGTATTCAGATATCTTAGAGTACTCGACTAATTCTCAGAGCACATGAAAATCTCTTTATCTGCATACACTGAATAATTTTACAGAGAGTGTTCCTTTAAAGTGGAGTAGGAATCGAACTCAGGAGTCTTGCTTCTTTAAATAGATTCTTAAAAAACATTAGTTTAGTATTTAAATTAGGATCTATTCAAATTTCAAGAGAGAGAGATTCTGCTTGAAAAGCTATGAAATATGACTTTGAAAAGTCTACGATAGAGATTCAGTGAAAAATGAACCGAATAAAACTCGTTAATGGTTTTGACTTTTTTTTTAGCCTCCATGGCCTAACTTTGGTGTGCCCTAGAGGTAATGGGCTCACTCATGGGAGTTTTACACTGGATATCCTACAGTTTCCCACATGTAAATTAAAAAACAAAAAGCAATTGATCAAATTACTAAATATTTATATTCACTAATTAGAGTTCTTACTGAAATTAGCAAGAATTCATCAAGTTGATAGATCAAGCAAGTATGTTCAAACCTTAACTATCTAAGTTGACAAAATTCAATCAAAGATCATGTGGTCAAGTATATAACAGAAGACGGATGATGCTATTTTTATTAAGGTGATTGATTCCATGTTAAGATAAATAACTAAATCCAATATCCCCAGATATTTAATGTCTATTACTGACTTTTATGATCTATAATATTATTGCTTTAAGTAAAGTTATCAAAACCATTCACGATGAGTTTGCATTTATAAGTGAGGAGAATAAAGATATTTTTCAAGGGTTTTATGTTTTTTTATTTATTTTCACGAAACTTTAAATTATTAAATAAATTATTGTAGACTTTTTTATTTCTTTGTGGTATTCTGTGAAAGTTGTGATCCTAGGACATGTAAGTAAATTAAGCTTGAATTAACCCAAAACAAGAATTGCAGCTCTACTTATAGCTCACATTACATGCATGGAGATGGCATGTTTGATGACTTTTGAACTCGAGGCATGACAAGGTGTCACTCCATATCTATTATTCATTCACAGTTTTATTCAATGCTCTCTTATTCGGAGAGAGATCGTAATTTTTTTTCTTGCCTTTCCACAAAATGAAAATATTATCAATTTATGGCGATAACATGAATGGAAAAATAAACGCAATGTTAGATTTTAATAAAAAGTATCAGTGCTCAAATCAATTTTCTTTAGAATGAGTTAGATAAGCTATGCCATAAGTTATCTTTTTAAAGAAATTATTTTAACAATAAAAGAGTTTTCAAAAGAAATTATTAGAATGATTTGCTTAAAATAAAAAATTAATTTAAATCATTTATATCCATTCTCATTCATGAAAATAATCATCAATTTTAGCTAAGGCTTTCCTCACTTCATATGAATGAAAATTTTCATACATAGTAAGATAACCTCACACATGTTTTCTAATATAAAAGATGCATGAAGAATATCCATAAATACATGCAACGAACTATTTTATAAGATTAGTTCAAAAATCCATTGTTCCATTATAGATTTTTAGAGGATTCTACGTGCTTAGGCTGTATTTGCTCCTTGCATTAATATCAATACGACGACTAACTTGCTATGTTATTTGTTTGGAGGCACCGAATAACTCTATGGGGAGTGACCTTTTGAAGTGGAGTGGGAATTGAACTCAGAACTCTCGCTTCTTAAACCAACCCCTTGAGATTGATATATTAATTCTTAAAGGAAGTGTTTTTTTTAAAGAACCAAGTTAGTTTTAGAGATGGATTGATATAGGTCTACATCAACCCTAGTTTTTTCTTATACACTAATGCATATAAAAATGAATTTTGAACATATGCTTTATATGGGTTGTTTGTATCGAAATAGTATGGGAAATAGAATGTACAAAAATATACAGTTAAATTGGATAAATAATTAATATTTAAGAGAAAGTCAAGTTCTATATATTTACTATTCATTTAAAATTTATCAATATTTTAAAATTTAAATTTTCACCAATAAATGAGTTTCTCTCTAAATTTTAATGATATATCTATTCCTCTGCATAGGGCAAGTAGTTAAGAAAGAATGAAAAAGTGAAAACAGAGAGTACACCTTGCAAAATCTGATCTAATCTGATTAACTCACTCAACGAAATTCGACCCATTTAATAAATCGGTAGATCTCACCTGGCTCGTTTAATAAACAAATAAACTCGATCTGAACCCTGTTTATAAATAGATAGATCCGACCTAAACTCGTTTATAAATGAGTAAGATTGGACAAACTCAACTAATTGCCATGTCAACATACGATATAGCCAACCACCCATTTAAAGAGGAGTCTTGATATGAATTTTGTTAAAAAGTCTTCTTAATCATGTAACTATGTAACTGGATAACTCTATCTAAATTCAATTTGATCTAAATTTAAAATAAACCTAATCAACTAAACTCGAACAATAAGAGCTAAAATAGACTCACACCAATAAGGACCGAACCCATTGCACAAGAAGGGAGAGAGAGAGAGAGATTTAAGGCATGTTTTATTTTTTATTTTTTAAAACATGAGTATTCCCACTTCATGTTGAAGGTATGACTAATTCAGCGAATGTGTATAAATTTTTCAATTTATTTATTTACACACTGATTAAATTGATGAAGAGTAACTCTATTCGAAATAACCCACAAGAATTTGAATATGAATCGAAGGAGAGAAGCTTCTTGAAGATAGGGTTTTGTTGATTGTGTTGATGCAAAGGTTCCAGCTAGTAAAGATTAAATAATAGAGGTTAAGGTGGAGTTGTCGAAGGAAAACTTATAATAATCAAATGAAGCCCACAAGTTGTCGTGACTTGTGAGAGGAAAAAGGTGTGGGAAGAGTGTGAAATTACGAAATGGGCCACGCTGTCTTTGCTTTTTCCTTTATTTCTTTGTTCAATCTCTCGTACTCGTGGACCAGAACCCATCTCCATCTTTATTTTAGAAAAAAGCATGATTTCTTTTTGAAACCCCCTTTGCTTCTGCTGCCATCTTTTTTCTTATTTCTTAGTATCACTATCAGCCAAATTTCCTTTACATAGTGCTCTTTTTTAAATTTAGATTTAGAAAGAATATTGACTTTTTAAATTCTCTCCTTGTTAAATACTGTCTTAAATATTCGTATTGATTAATGAAGATTGATGAGAATATTTCTCTTTTGAATGATGTGGGTATCTCCACTCTAAAAAAGGTAAAAATTAAAAATAAAATCTTTTTTTCTTTAATTAAGGGAGGATCATTGCTGTTTTTTTAATATTAAAAAAATATTTCTATGGATCTCTTCGAATAAAATACCTCTTTAAAAATCGACTATGATACCCTTCATTCATTCAAAACATGGAATTTGATTTATTTTATACATGTCATAAAGTAGACATTAGAAACGTGATGCGTCTGAGTTCAAATAAGAGAAGATATCCATAATTCTGACTCCTAATTAGGCATAAAGTTTGTGGTGTCCCAATAGATTGAAATTGACTCTAAAGTAAATAATAAAATGTTAGAGAGAATAATTCACAATTTTGAATAAAGTTAGAGACTCTAATATTTGAGCACGATATGTATTGACCGTACAGATTGGATATCAGTTGATAGAGCCAGTATAGGACCGATATATATCTGTCAAATATTGGCCGATATCATTAATATCGCTCAATATTAAAAAAAAATCAATACTTCATTCCACAGATATATCAGCCGATATTTGAAATATAGGTCGATATCAATCGATATTTTTTTTTTCCCAACTTCAGGTGACGTCCCACACCCACACAGGATAGCCATCGGTTAGGGGACCCTTAAGTCCACATGCTCTGACTTGAAAATCTAGCTCTAATACCACTGTTGGGACTATACTTCCGGTCTAAAACACTAGCTTAATAGGTGGAGTGAGCCAGTCCATTATAAGTCTTTAGATTTCTCCCTCATAACTGATGTGGGATTCTTATTTACATCCCAACATTCAAAAGCTGTTACAATAATTAACTAGTTCTTGAGACGTAACCAAGTCTTTCTACCTATTATCCACACACAAGATAAAACTACAGGAATTGTGATAGAATTCAGAACTCAAAATTCTCCGACTTTCTGAATTGGATTCCTAGTCAATACACATCAATCACTTTGTGAAAAATAATTTTTCAAGATGATAATAGGACACAATCTGATTGGGCCCACAAAAACATGAAGAGAGATTTTTCTCCTCCTGGCCCGGCATATATTTATAATTTATATAAATGAATATTATTATATGGAGAAATAAGGAACCATAAAAAGAAGAAATTCCATCTGCATTCAACATTGAAGATGCCGCTTGCGAGTTTCAAAACATTCCATTCTCTTTAGATTTTTTTATAATTTACATGCTCTTTCTCTCCAAACATTCTCACGCTTTAACTGCATCTCTGCATTAGAAAAAGAATGAGAGCAGAAGTGCACGGTAAGAGATAAAAGAGAGAAGGATAGGATTACTGAATTTTAAAATAAAGATTCATATATTTATTAAATGAATTAAATTTAATGTCAAAATTGAAAGTTGGAACGATAAAATTATAGATAAATAATTCTTTAATTTTGATCTAACGCATTTCATTCATTTCAGAAAAAAATAGAAATATCAGTTACAACACACTTTGGTCATAGTTGTCAATTTTATTACGAAAATTCTTTCAATTTGCTTGTGAAATGAAATAGTTTTCATGTTCCATTTCAGAAAAGACACTCTGACCAATTTGATTTTTTTTTTTTTAAATTATGCATATAAGAAATTATAAAAATTAAATAATAGAGATAAGAAAATGAATAATTATAAATTATTATTTTTAAATAGTACATTATATTAAAACAATAGAATTAGAAAAAATTAACTACCAATGAAGTTATTAAATTAAAAAGAATAAAAAATATATTTGTTTGGTTGAAATGCAATATATATATATATAAATCAAAATTTTATAGGAGTGTATTTCATTTCGGATTTGTGCTGAAACAAAAAGTTTCTATCTACTTCAGCCAAATTGGAACAAAATTGATAAGAAATGATTTGGTTGACATATATATATTGCTTTGTATTATAATATAGAAAAATCCGCATACAATTAATTTAAACTTACCTTCTAACATCAAGTATTAGAGCATTTACCCTACACGGAAGGGCCGGCCCTAATATCTCTTAAAATCTCATGGGCTCTAGGTAGAGTAAGATTTCAAGGGCCCTTTGTGACCGGTATGTTAAGGAGTTTAAGTATATGGGGGTCCTTTCTATCTGGGGACCTTAGGAGACAGCCTACGCTGCTTATGCCCAGGGCCAGCCCTGGAACACGGAGTAACTCAGTTGGTAACATTCCGCCTTAGGAAACGAGATTGTGCGAGTTCGAGTCCCGATGGCTATCCTGTGGAGGTGTAGAATGTCACCTAAAAGAGGGGTTTAGTAAGATTGTGCTCGAGGTTTTCTTTCTCTTCTAAAATGAAGAATTGATGGGGACACCATCATTTTTTATAACAAAGGATGAAAGATTTCTTTTTTTTCTACTTGTCATCGTATAAATGGTGAAAAGGTATATTGATATCCCATATTAAAAAATACAATTCTCCCTAAATCCCTACACTTTCCAAACTAACTTTAAAATCGGCTAAACAACTCTAAGATCACAGCGACAAATACCAGTTTAGAACCACCCAAATATCATTGAGGGGCCATGATTAAAACCCAATTGAGTAGAATTAAGCTACTTTGTAATTAAAAAAAGATAAAATTTAGTCATCATTTGATTAAAAATTTAAAATCAAGTCAACGTATCTGACCATCCAAGTCAATTAAAGACTTAAGAGTTGTATATTACAATTAGCTCTAATTTTATTGGAGTTTTTAGACTATGAATTAAACTAAAACATGTTAAACTTGACTTGGACTTGATGAAATCTTAAATAGAATATAAGTTTTATATTTTTGTAACTATGACTATGCCACATTTCTACTCAACCCAACTCTAACTTGCTCCTTAGTCCTCACTGAACTCATTTACAATTGAACTTTATTTAAAGGCACGATTTTGGTTGGAGAAATATGTTAGAACGTTATTAGTCTACTGAGATACATTATTATCAAGTGAATTATGGAGTTTTTCAATGAAAAAAGCTCCACAGATTTTACTAACCATTCATTATAAGGTCATGAATGCAAATCATCTACCTAAATACCCACTGTCCTAAACCTTTATATTAAATAGCTAATAATGTCTTTACAAATTATTTTCTATTTTTTAAAAGATCCATGACCCTCTTTTTGATTTTTTTTATTACTGTCCCACTAACATATTTTTATGTCATTCTATAAAAAGTATTTTACGACTTTATTTAAAATTCTCTACTAAAATGAAACTCAATTCCATTTATACACAAAACCACCTGCAAATCTCGTGGATTAAATAAGTCTGAAGATTTTTTTATATTTCATATATGAAGTCTTATACTCCCTTTGTCCCATTTTAGTTGTTCCATTTTAAAATTTGAATTTTTTAAGGAAACGCTCTCAAAAGACTTATGAACTTCTCTCCAACATCATGTAACTCTTCCAAAATGCACATGAGACAACTATTTTGATACGGTCCCAAAATACATATGAGACAACTAAATTAGAACAAAGGGAGTATGTGTCTACTTTTGTATTTCGTTAATCTTTCTCATTGTGTTTGATCTTCAATGTAACTGTGTTTACTTTAATATAATATAATACTCTAATATTTGCCACAAAAATGCTGGTTTGAAATATTGACCAACATCACTATATAATTCGAGAGGTAAGTTATAACATTTTGGCTGATACTTTGATCATCTTGACCGATACATAATCATTGTGATGTCTATTAATATGCATAATTATTAAGACGTATTAAGTTTGAATATTTTTTATATTTTGAGAACTAAGACTGTAGATATTTGTCAAAATTACTAATCACTGCTTGTAGAGTTATTCAGTGTATAAGTAGGGAGATTTGTACATATCCAGATGATTAATCTGATGCTCTAAGAGACCTGTAGACATCTTCGTCATAAAAAATACCATCCATATATTAATTTTAAAGTGTCAATAGTTCCAAAAATTCTCAAATTATCTCAAAACTCAATTCACCAAAATATATTTTTGAAAAGGATTTAAGTGCTTCAGTGGCTGCGTCATTTTCATCGACCCACACGTACCAACCAATGAACTTTGGCGTTCTAAGTTGTCCTTAGAATGTTAGTTAAATCTCTCTTTCCATCTAAATTCAAATTTGTCGAGAAATCATTTATTGTGAATCAGTATATAACAAATTGGTGTGGACTTATGAGTCATAATATTTGAATTATTATTCAACTTAAAGATAATAATTAAAAAACCCAAACAGATTGGAGTGATGGTTACGAACCCGCCTCACAAAGTGAGAATCCTAAGTTAGTTTACCACTCTATCCCAAAGGACATTTCCCGTAAAATTACTCTCTATGTAGTAAGGCTGCAACTCACCCGATCCGAGAAATCATGCAGGTTGGGTCGGGTTTAGAAGATAAAAACTTGCATGAACTTCGGGTCGGGTCGGGTTGAAGATTTTACAAATTAATCCGACCTGACCCAACCCGACCGAACCCGGCTAAATTAGGGTTAAAATGGGTTCATAATGCGGGTCGGGTCAGAATTCGAGTAGAGTCGGGTTGTGAAGTTCGGATTGAGAATTTTGGCCGAATCGAGTCAGATTCTATATATATCAACTAGGATCGAGTTGGATTTTAAGAAACCCAACCTGCTCGACCGGCAGAGAAGCTTACACATCCTCAAATATCCGGATAACACGTTTCCTTTTAGTACAGTGTAAATGTCAATTCTACATCATAGTTCACATGGGGAGGAAGGAGGGGACCATTGGGTTCTCCTTGTCCATTTCGCAACTTGCTCATAGTTTGGCCACAACACTAATGATTTGGGATTCCAAGTGGTGCCAGTGCCACAACAAGTAGAGTTTAGATCTTCATCATTGACTTGTTTATTTTTAGTATTTAATTTGAATTTACTTATTTTTTAAATAATTTTGAGTCAAGAGTCAAGACCTCTTCAGTTAAAAAAATAACACTTTATACATCCAAATCACTAAATTGAGTTTGTCTTGAATTTGTTTGATCCACTTTTTCATTTTAAACATCTAATCTGAACTCACTCATTTATTAAACAGGTTTGATTTGAATCATCAAAGATGACCAGATATTGATTGTTGGCCGATACAATACAATTGGAAACGACTAGAAATTATAAAATTATAAATGATTCTTTTTACGTATAGAATACGACCTATATTCTAAGAACTTCAATCATGATGACGATAGATATCAAAATAGCTTTGTTTTGAATTGAATTGATTCAAATCTTGGGTAACAAATTTGGCTAATACTGGTGCGTTTCAGACAATTCATTGTGGAATTCTAAGGGTTAAACTGTATCGACCGCAATACACTTATGTATTGCAGTCATACATAAATTTCGCTATTACGATATACATTCGGCCGTTATAATATAATTCGATATAAATTTAGATGAGAGAGAAATCATATCGATCGATACAATGCATTTTGTCAATACAAGTGTAACGTTGACACGTATCGACATAACACATTTTTTACACCATATTCAAATTGAATGTCGTGTTCAATATTTCAAAACAATGGTTACAGTTGAGTTGGTTCACTGTAGTTTAAAACCAACTGATCAAAGCGATTCTTCGAAGAGATGGCCAAAATTCTTATTCGATAAAGCCATGTTCTCAGTTACAAATTTTGATCAATTTTTTTCAATAAAGAATCAGACTTAAATATGTATTTTTCAAAAAAATCAGCTGATATTTTCAAAATTCGAAGCATGACAGATATTTTTAAATTTGGGCTTAAATTTTCAATATAAATAGAGATAAAAATTATTCCTGGCCTAAATTTGTTACTGAGATCATGCTTTTATAATTGAAACATTTTCTGAAAACAACTCAAATTGTAATATCTCAAACTCCTTCAGCCTTTGGATGGTTATAATCGTAAAAAACAAAGGATTCTTGAGGGACATGAGTAACATGATTGGTTCCACAAATCAATTATTGACCTTTTTTTCTCTATAATTGATATTAACATTCAATAATTACAAACTATCCTTCGACCAAATCATTAACATCACATGCTAATTGTTCCAACATCTGTAATCAGTCATAGTTTTATCACTAATTCAATAATTTGCCTTTTTAATTTTTATAGAACTTGTTTTATAGTTTTATTTTTGTGTATTTTTTTGTTTTTTATTTTTTACTTCTAATTTCTTCGAAACAAAGGTACATAGGAATCACACCGACAGCAGAGAGAGACAGAGAGATGATTTGATTTTATGTTTTTTTTATCGTTTTCCCTTTTTCATTTTGGTAGACTGTAAACCCCTTGTTATAATTGCAATCAAGCCATTCATTAGTGCTTCAATAAAGAACATGATTTTTAGATTTAACATGTTTTGTGTTGTGCTAAAGTCGGATTCAAATCAATTCAACGAAAATAATATGACAACAAAACAATGGAAAAACAACATAATTTTTACGTAGTTCGGTCAAGACCTATGACTATAGAGAGTATAGAAGTAATCACGTAAGTTCCACTAATATCAAAGGAAGATGCAAATTACAATTTCTCAAATTCGTTTCTCTTTCAAATACAAATCTTCTCTCAAAACAAAATCCCCACAATTTTCCTCTATTCTCTCTCAAACCAAGCTTTGTGCCAGGAGAGGGGCCACACAACCAGCCGAATCTGCTGTCTTTGTTTTTCTCCTTTTATAAAGCATCACCAACGAAGAAAGAAAGAAGGAAATAAATAGAAATTTCAAGACAAAATTTCTATTTATGAGATCTTGCTCAAATCGAGCCAACTTTCGCAACAGTATGGATTTGTTTTATATAATTCGAGTTAAATAAGGTTGTGTGAAACATTTTTTTAATAGTGATTATATTAATAGAAAACGAGGCATCAGAAATATAAAAACAGAAACAAAGGAGACAATAAATTAAAAAAAATCCACGACCATTGCAATCATCTCAGTCGAGATGGGTTCAATTATTCAACAGATATTTCTTAAAAATAAAATAAAAGTTATTTTCTTTAAACATTCATTAATCGCAGTAGCTCTAACAATAAACAATTACAAATTAATAAAATTAAATACCTAATAAAATCTATATGTTAATGAATTAATCAACTCATGGAATGGAAAACACGTGTATTACATAATACATACATCTAATTAAAAACATGAAAAGAAAAGAAGAAATAATGTAGGCATATGAGATGGCCTACATAGCCTAGACTAGCCACTAAAATGGCGTCCTTTTTAGGTTAGCTAGTGTACAAAATTTAAGCTGTAAAATACCATAATGAACAACTTATCATAAACAAATCAACGTACTTTTAATTTATTAAGAGTATCTGGTCAACTCTGGGCCCTGATATCAAAAGCCCACCAGATTTAACCAGCTCATCTTTATTAACTCATCCATTGCTTCCACTGTTATTTTTATATTCCCTAATCAATGATAATCAAATGCTGAAATTCCTTTAAGATTAAACTTTAGTACGGCTAGAAAGTACCAATAGCCACAATATGACAAAATGACCAATGTTCATCACTTCATTAAAAAAAAAAAAAATCTTATATGAGATTTGCCAAATTTAACTTTGTCTATTGCTCTCAACGGGCTGGACTGGCCCGGTTTGATGTCTCGCCTTTGCTCCAGCTGTTTTAGGCTGTTGTTGGGTTAACACATATTTTCATTGGGCTGGGCCCAAGTCTTGAGCCATATTTTGAGTTAATATCTCTGCTGAGGCTTGAGGATTTAATGTTAGGCCCATTTTGTGAAAAGTGATGAGCTTACAAAAATAAGATGTTGGTCTCTTATCATCTAAACGATAATGAACTGAGGTCTATTCCAGTAAAATATATTTTTATAGAACGGGGTTCAATTTCTTCTTGATGGACTGTTCCTGGACCTAGCCACACTTCAGGTAAATGATCTGGATGGGGCCATGAACAAGCGAACATGAGCCTTATTACAAAACACGGCTCCACAAACCTAACAGTCGAATCAGACTAATCAGAGTTTGGAGCTCAGTTTGGCTTAGATCCTAAACATTGGTTTCGACGCCCAAGCCGGCCTAGGTCTATTGCACCACTGCCTTTTTTGAAGACCAGGGTATTCTGTCATCTTACTTGACTAATCCTTGGAGTATAAAGGTATAGTACAATGGAGAGTGACTTCTATTGTGTTAAGGGAGATTTGATCCTAAGACTTCCTGCAAATGAGGGAGAATTTTCTTTTTTTTTAAATGTCTACTCAAATGGTAAGTACCAAAATACCAAGTCCAATTTGGTAGGAAAGGAGGACCCACCATCAAAAGTTTGATGGGATCGTAAGGACTCAAAAGCCTATTGTAATTTGGACTTGTAATTATTGCTGGTTTCTGTAGTTTTTTCAACTCTAAGCTGGTGTGCAGTAGAGCAGAGATAAAATATATAATCCACATACTTATTAAATTTCATAAAATAATACAGGCACTGAATGGTGCTGTGTTTTACCCATGATGCAAATATCAAGAAAAAGGATTAAGTAAACAATAACAAAATCATGCCTAGTCCTTAAAAAGAGGATATAAAGTTTAGATTGTTAAAGGTGTTTGGAAGAAGAAGACAAAGCATGAGAAAGAGAATATGCTTTTCTTAGGTTCAGGGCATGTGATCCAACATGAGGGACCTTGTTTGTCTTCCTTATTCTGCCCCACTTAAACCAATATTAAGGAGAATAATGATCCGGTAAAAATTGTTTAGAAGAATGATTTTAAAAAGTTTAAAATAAATCTCTGCTCTCCATTTGCAAAAAATAAAGATATATGGGTGTGGGTTCGAGCCTCCATAGGTCCTAATCTTGATGTGCTTAAAGATTAATGTGCTCATCCGTGAGGGTTTCAGTAAAACTGTGTTTGTTCCCACACGTTAGTCAAAAAAAAAAAAAATGAAGATACATTTAAAATTATGAAGTAATTTACAACAGAAGATATTTTTATTTTAGAATGAAATATTATAAAATTTAGAATGAAAGGAGAAAAAAAAGACCCTTTAAATAGCTTATTAATTTAGAAAATACTTGTGATAAGTTGTGAAGGAGATTATTAACTTGGCATGAATGCTAAAAAGGAAATTCATTCTTATGAATATGTGGAGATTATTTGAGATTACAGTAAAGATCAGTGGTCCAAAATTCGGTATTGACCGATATACCGGCCGATATTTTTCTTTTTAAAAAAAAGGCCGATATTGTGATCAGCTAACACTGTGAATATCGGCTGATATGTATTATATTGCATCGGCCGATATTTGGAAAGATAATAATGGCAATTGAAGAGGTAAAAGGACTTCCCAATTGGAGCTGAGTTACACCAAGAATCTCTAATGAACCCTTATTTATTTGTCTTAGTAACGGGTAATTTGACATAAAATATCTAAGATAAGATCCTATGGTGTATGCTAATAAGTGAAAAGAGAGATTAATTTTGTGGAAGAAATATTTGGAGATGGGTAATTTAAAAATTATTAGAATAAGATAGAATTCACTATATCCAATGTCACTGGAGTCAATTTTCTTTCCATATTATCAACTCCAGTGACTCAAAGAGGTTAGAGTGATGACTAGAAATATGTTTCGGGAAGAAAGAATCCTAAGTTCGATTCCCACTCTACCCTAAATGGTCACTCCCAGTAAAATTACCGGGTGTATAGATAGAATAGAACTCAAGGCTCCCGCTTTTCGAGACGGATTCCTAGTTATCACTCTAACCCCTTTGAGTTAGTGGAATTGAGAATATGGAAAGAAAATTGTAAAACAATCTAATAATCTAATACACATAACACTAAGTTTAGATATTTATGCTCAACCATAAAGATTAGTAGAGTCAACATGAAATAATAATATCTTCTAGACTAGAAGGACAGACAACTATTAAAAGGCTAATGCTTTTAAAGTGTGGAATATTGTATAATAAAGGGAAAAAAAGACAACCGAGATACAATGTTGAGATGGATGAGTAGGATCTTATTAAAATATAGAAGTAAAAATGAAGAAGAATAGACTTTTAAAGCTGGCTAAGAGAATTTAGAGTAATAAAGAATATATTGTTGGATTGGACAAAACGGAAATAAACTGAAATGAGTTAATGGTAGGAGATGATGATTTAATTACTATAATGGCAGAATGTGCAAGGATCATATGGGTAAGGATGGTGAAATTTCGTTCCTATTCAATTATAATATTATTATTTTATGAATGAGGTAAAAATCAATGACTTTTAATAATGAAAATTTTAAAAAGTAAATTATAGGATTAAGTTGAATTAAATGGAATGAAACTACACTTATCGCAATTCAGTGAGGTCTTGATCAGGGTTCCAAATTTAGTACTGTGGGCGAAGAGGTCAAAGAAGCCTGCTTTGGAAATTGATCGCTTGTGATTAGGAGAGCTTAGGTTGTTTGCTTTGGAGATGAATGTATCCTTTACCATCATCAGCCGGACAATGAATGAACTAACGGATTATTTTGCCAAGATTGGAGTCACAAACCTTTTTTTTTTGAAGTTTTTCTACTTTCTATTGTACTCTTTGTATTTCTGTTTTATTTTCCTCTTTTTATTTCATTCTAATTCTGTTAGACTTTTTTCTCATGTTTTTATACTTGTCTTTCTATAATATATTTCTCTTTGTCAGTGCTAAAAAAAAAAAATTAAGATGAAATTGATTTGGCAAATTGCTATATTTTGTAGAAAAATATATATGCATGTTTTATTCTATTGAGCCATCAATGGCTTGAAAAGGCCCAATAAAGAATGGGTATAATCTTGTGAAGTTAAAAGGTCTAAAAAATACCCATATGAGGCCGAGTCGGCCGAAACTGAGTCAATCTTTGAATCCACTCTCGATTTTCCTTAAAACTGAAACTCAGTGGCCAATATGGTACTGAATCAATCCTATAGTGGAACATGAACCGCGAGTCATTGATGAGTGGGTCATCACGAATATCATGGTCCAAACAGATTGAAAAACCCATTTCTAGATTGTGAACCCTCACAACTCGCCAACTAGGGGTGAAACTTGGGTCGGATTTTAACCCGAACTGCATGACCCGAAATCAATGGGTTTGAGTTATGTTTTGTATATTTCGGGTTGGGTCGAGTTGGGAAAAAGTAACCCACATGAAATTCGGATCGAGTCAGGTTGAGAAATTTGAAAGCAACCCTATTTGATCTGACCTAAATGCACCAAATTATAAAACAACGCTCGGATTAAGTCAGGTCAAAAATTCGAGTCGGGTTGGGTTGAGTAACTTGGGTCAGCAATTCATGTCGGGTCGGGTTCAATAATTTTTGACATGAATTGAACTGAGTTAAATGAAATCTGACCTAACATGAGTTTCAGCCCTATCACTAACTAAAGAAGGCCAAAGAAATTAATCAAGCATTCAACTAGGGTTCCAATTCATTTATTGCAGATGTGGGACTTCTAATTTTTTTAATGTTTACTTATTTTCTTATAAAAAATAATGAAAACTTAATATAATTTCAATAATATATTTTAAAGACTTAAAAATCATAACATGTGGCATATGATGGCCTATCAACTCATAAAATGTAAATGTGGGTAGTTGACATTTCAAAATAAAAAAAAATTACTTGTTGTTAGCAAGTTATATAGATTTCATTCACCTGTCCTTTTTATTATCTTGTATTATAATTTATAAGCCTAAAAATGACAGGAGGAGGTAATCTTTTGCAGTATAGAATATCCATGCCCCCTTATTATAGTGGAGTCTCTCCTAATTAGCACAGATACTAGAAATAATTCATTTTAATTTTTTATTTTATGATTTAAAGTATGAAATAAATGATCAAAAACGATTTTGTTTCCTTTCTTATCACTGATTTAATAGTCTTAGTCCTTAGGCCAGAAGACTTACAACTTAAACAAAGACAGGGCATTCCTAATTATAACTTAATCTAACAATGAGTCTGAATTCAAAATTGAAACAGAATCAATTCATGAAATGCTAAAAGATATTAGTGGGCTTGATGGTCAAGAATTCGCCAGAGATACGAGAGATTTTGCACTCAAGTCGCTCTCAATACAAGAAGACCACTACCGACATTTACACATGTCCTAAGGATTAGTCAAGTGCTTTAAGAGGCCTGCACACCTTGGTAAAAAAAAAAAAAATGAAAAAGGCATAAATGTCTTCTTTTACAAAATCAAACCAAAGATCGGATCAGGCCTATCGCCAGAATGTCTTTTTTCCCAGAATATTACTATTATTATTGAGATACACTTACATGTGGGATTACAGATAAGCTACTAAAAAGAATAGCTTTCAGTGTTTTTGACAAGCTACAAAACTCTATGGAATGATCCAAATGTATACAAACTACTAAAAAGAATAGCTTTCAGTGTTTTTGACAAGCTACAAAACTCTATGGATTGATCCAAATGTATACCAGCAGGAATCGATGCTGAGAGATTGCCACATGAATGGGAATAAAAGAAAATTTCATAAAAATAAATTCAATCTCACAATGAAGGATTGTGTTCTCTAAATCTGTTCGACCATTCAAGAATTTATGTGAGGCCCTTTCTGCCCCACCCTCCATTTATCTTTCCCTCAGAGAGAGAAATAAAACAAATCTGAACAACATAATCAGTTCCATATGTCGACGCTACTTCAAAACTCCTACCCACCTTGTTTTCTTCCCCAAAGGCTCTTCTTTTGCCTCAATTCCATTTTCCAACTCTCTTTCAATCCAAGCATCATAATCGTCAATATTGATGACCATAGCAGTTTCTGTCTTTTTTGTAGATCTTTCCCATCTCCTCCTCTTTAATTTTGCTTTGAATCTTTCCTTGTCCATTTCACTTAGGCAGAGGTGAACAGAAATGACTTCATTGCCCAACTTCTGATCAGATTCAGACGGCCTAGATCGACCATTTGTCACCTCGTCAAACCTCTCAACATCTTCAACAACACTATGCATGCTTCCGCAATCACTCGTCTGGCACTGTTCAGAAACCAGAAGACTACTTGGGTTTTGCACCTCTCCTTCCCTGACAGGATGAACAAAGTCGTCAGCCAAAACAGAGCTGCTGGAAATGTCAGGATCGGTTGAAGCAGCAGAAGTAACCACTCCGATTTCTTTGTCATGTGCATAACTAGATTCACACGTCATGGGAGAACCACTTAAAACACATGAATGGGGACTGGTGGATGCAGCTTTTTCGGGTGCCACTGTAGTTTGTGTTGCCTTATCAGATGCACAAGGCACCTCAGCTCTTCTGTTCTGATCCAGCAGTTTAGTCATTTGCTGAATAACCGCTACAGAAAGAAAGAAACAGGAAGCTGTGAGAAAAGACACTACCAAAATGATTGAAAGAGAACAACGTTTACTGAGGAACATGTATCTACAGTTGAGTTTTAGCTCCAATTCACCCAAATGAACTGTAAGTGATCCAAATTATTCAATAAAATCATTATCTTTCAAAAGCAAAAAAAATGATCCAAATTATAGGGCCCTAGGTGGATCTAATTGCCCCAAAAGTCTCAATCAATATATCCTGTATCAACATTGCCCTTGCAAAACGTGAATCTTGATTATATCCATTTTTAGAAAGAGATCTAGAATCATCAATTCTAGGAACAACACTAAGGAACTATTGGGAGTACAACTGAGAACGTGCTGGGGTCCACTAGATCAACAAAAGGTGCATCCCCAACACTCACTACCCATCTCAGACAAATGCCATTAAATACCACTTTCCTTTTTTTCATAGGACAGATGTGGATATATGACAGGCTTGCATTTCAATAGATAGCAAGTAGTGCACTTGTTGGACAAATACCACTTTCCTTTTTTTCATATGACAGATGTGGGATATAGAACAGGCTTGCGTTTCAAAAGATAGCAAGTTATATAACAGGCTTGCGTTTCAAAAGATAGCAAGTAGTGCACTTGTTGGACACTTAGTTTTTGGTTTAACCCTTATAGGCAGTTTTTGTTTGTTTTAGCTGTTTTCCTTTGTACTTTCCTCAATTTTCAATGAAATTTTAATGTTCTCTCTCAAAAAAGAAAAAGAACAAAAGAAGATAGCAAGCCCATGACAATGATAAGGACAAGCTCATCTTGCACACAATGAAATGGCGGGAATAGAACTAAAACCTTCCAACTGTCGAGGAGTAACATCAAACTCTTGCCACCAGACCATTCCCCTCTCTGAAGGAAGCTTAACTTGGTGGAATTTAGCAGCAAGGAACATGGAACCAGCTGCAATGTAATGGGGTTTGTACTGCAAGCACAACGTTGTCTGGAGCCTATTCAAGCAATCAAACATGTATCAGATTCTAAGAACTCATAAAGTAAGAAAATGCAAGCTTACACACTACCGGCCTAAAAAGAGTGAGTGAAGAGGAAAAAAAAAAACGAAAGTTCTCCCCCAAATTTCAAAGAGGCAACATTCATTATGATGGGTGACATACCAATTATTAACATATGTCCATGCCGTTTTCCACATTTTTTGAGCGATCTTCAATTTTTTGCATGCTGCAGTAAGTGGTCTGTAGGGATGCTGAATATTCATATCAAACCCAATTGTACATAATAGCAGTCTTTCCCCAATTAAGATAAGTTCTTTCTGCTTCTCATAGACCTCCTGAAAGAGAGGCTCTGTAAATCAGCTCTGATCTATATTGAGGAACAATTTTCATTTCATTGATATCTATGTAGAAAAAAGTCTGGAATAAGCAAAAGAAATGGCCAAGGCTGCATTTGAAATACCTTTCGTTTAATTTGTTGGGCAGCAACAAGATCCCTTCTATAAATCATCTCATATGCTGCTACAATGACATTGGCCAGTGGACGAGGTGTTTCTTCCACCTTACCTGCTAGAAACATGCTGACTGTCCGCAATAGTCTGCAAAATTTAAACAGTTAAAACTAAAGTACAGAAAGCTCCATAAATATCGACATTAAAATAATGAATCCATATATCTATCATAATAACATGTTGTGACAACATTACCAACGATGAAAAATAAAAGATAGAATATATAACTTCCAGGTCAAAACAAATATTGCCATTAATACTGGATATTACAGTATGGGTTGCACTATATTGGTGATTCATAATAGACTATGATCCGTAGAGGCCTCTAATAGGAACTAATCACACCATTGTCAGAATAAAGGATATACTAGTTCAAGCTTTTATTGAAAGAAAAGAGATTATACTGTAACTAAGTACTTACTCAACATCATGTTCCTAAAATGATGGATATGCCATCATATTTGTCAAATTTCAACAGCATATACAGGTTGCATCAATTTCTCTCATTCAAAGTTTTTTTTTGCAATTGTGTGGGAGTCCATGGCTTCTCTTCCAAACACCAAAACAAACTCTATGTAGCGCAAATATCGAATATAGAATATCAAAGATATTCTCAGATCCAAATACTCTGCCAAACCCTTCCAACAGATAATAGGCATTAGTGGACCATCCAAAACTTGGTACATAGAGTGGGTGAAAATCTGGAAAAAAATTGAAAAGAGAAAAAGTGAAGTCTCATAAAAATGCAAACAATGTGGAATGTCTACAACTCTTTACTGAGTTGCCTGTGGAGTATTACATGACTAAATTGTAATCAGATAGCACTAATTTTCAAGAAAGCACAATCTGCATTATGTCGAAGTAACATTAAATTCTGAAATTCACATGAGGATTCATAGGTAGACAGTATTCAAAAGAGTTCACAAGTAGACAATTCTAGTTAATAATAACATGATGGTTAGAAATGATGGTGTGGTTGTCAAATGCAAAATCTTCCTTTGCATTTTAAGTGCTAAATGGCATCAAATACTACTGTGCATTGATTCATCAAAACTGGAATGGGATTGAAATAGCTAAATTTGAAAATACTACATTTTGCTTTCTATATCCAAGAGTTACGATATTATTGCTTGTGTGCTGCACACGAGACTAACTTTAAGAATGGCAGAAGCCTAACAAAGTAACTAAGGATTTGAAGTATATGTAAAACAAGTGAATCTGATCCCAGTGATGGAGAATGCCTAAGCATATTGAAAGTTAAAACTAGAACAACATATTGTCAAGTTCAGCATAACTAGTTTCAAGAATTTACAGAAATAGAGCTTGATTGCAGATTGAACTAGAACAGTACTGAAGTAGAAAAATGACCTCAGTAAATAAAAATTGGCCAAGCTAAACAACTGATTACAGCTATTAAGGGTCACTGGATTGACTATTATTTCCTATTATTTCCAATTGCCTAACAAAGTCCAGGCTGCACTTATAAAATGTAAGATATGCAGCACTTACCTGCCAATCATTCTTTGCATGAGACTGACGAAGGTAAAACCGATGGCAAAACACCATTGCAGTAGCTATTGTTTCATGAGGTCTGCAGATAATGTATCACACTCATCAAAAAAAATTCAACATCCTATGATATAGATGTTGTACTAGAAACAAGGAACCAAAGTTTTAAAAGGGAGAGATTTGCATAGTAAAAGACAGAATACTACCATTCAAAAAAGAGAAAAAGAAGATGTTCCTTCATCCAGAAAAGGCTGTCAAAAATTCCTTGAACCCACCCAACACTGGGTATCCCAACTGGTTGCCTCCCACTACTTTCAGTGAGAGGTAACAGGCTCAATCCCTCTCCCCCAGGGTTTTAGGAGGGCGAAGCGTAAGCACACCTTGGCAACATGACTACCGACCGCCAAGGTGGGCTCGAGGTTTCCCTGGGTCTCAAAAAAAAAAAAAATTTCCTTGAACCCATTTGAAGTGTTCATAGAAGTCTTCAAGAGCCATTTTTTTTTAAGAAAATAGGAAAGTATGATTAGGCAAAGGAGCCAATTTATAAGATTTTTAAGCATGAAATAAATGCTAAGCAAAACAAAGTAGACGAGAATTTTCAAAAAACAAAGTAGAAGAGAACTTCAAATATCTACCTAGAGTCACAAATACCATCATGTTGCCGGAGATTGAGATAGAATTTTTTTCCTGATTTTTAGAGCATTTTTTCCCAATCATTGGATAACAATATTTATTCTCTTCATAGAAGGAGAGAGGGTTGAATCACTAAAGACTTCTTTCATTTATCTTAGGAGTTAGATGTCTGATTCAAGAATCTTTCAGAAAATCTCATTCAAAAAGAATTGAAACGGAAAATATTCAGCAAGATATCCATGACAGAAGATTTGTGTTCCTGTATCAATCAATAAATGGCAATTATTCTATAGAGATTGGATGCACCAAGACATACCACTCTAAATGGAAACTTTTTATGCATATCATAAAACAAAGTATCTCAAGGACACAGAAAAGATACATGGAGAGTTTTCTGAATATGAAATTATTTAAGTTAGCAAGACACCTATCTTTCTGCATGCTGAAATGGAAAATAAACAAAAAGAAAGGACATACACTCTTAGCTTCAAGCCCAGATCCTGGAGGAATGAACAGTATAACTTCCTTAGTTGTGTCTCTTTTTTCAAATCTATTCCATCCTTTCTAGATGGGGAATGATCTTCAATTTCACCTCTATTGAGGTACCAATTAGATCTGAAGCTCTGTGACCCATCTGGCATGTTCTGAAAAATGCTGAACAGTCCATCTGTTTCCATCCCATTTGGAAATTGATAACCTGGCAGCCTTCCACTCATTGTCAATGAAAATGATAAATGCAACCGTTTGACTAGCTCCAGTTCCTCGCAAGCTGCTGGCAGGGAAGTAAAAAGCTTCCTACAAAAGCAATATAAAAGCCATGAGAGAGAGAGAGAGATTATAAGTTGATGGTGTGCAACATCAAAAACATATCAAAAGAAGAAAATGATACAACATCCACTAGAAGGTGATCTTTTGGATTCAACTTCTCCTAACATGAGAAAAAGGATGATAAATCAAACACACAAGTATAATACACATTTATCATGACTCATGGTGCATTACCTCTAACATGGATTATTAGTCATATCTTTGATTCTTCAAAATTAAAATTACTAAGTAAATATTCACTTATCAAAAAAGGGAGAAAAAGCAGAAACAAGAGCTTAAAATTTAGATAAGTTATTGCAATTTCCAAAATAGATAGAACGATATTTTCCATCCCAGGCATCTAGGAAAATTACAAAAAATCACCTTAGGTGACTTTTGGAAATGATGTCCATGTTTTTTATTTGTAAATCTATCAACAAGGAATGGTTAATAGGATTTGACCACAAATTCACAGATATCCATAACCACAATGTGGATGCAAACATCCAAATGGATTTATTATTATCATTTGATCCTGAAAATATAAAACCAAAAATAAATTGTGCTTTTCATGTTTTTGGGTAATTGTGGATACCGATATCTACCAAGATGTATTTAATATTTGTGATGGACAACTTAAATACAACAACCAGTAACACCTTCCAGGTTTCCGGGAAGGGGGACTGGGGCTGGCACATGCCATTTTCTTATACTCTTCAAAACCTTGACAAGTGATTACCTACATTTATCAAATCAACATGAAAAGACAACGTACTGTTTACAATCTTATATTATGGCGATGAATTGATGATGATGATGATGACGATGAGATGGGATAAATTGACTGATACAGCATCATGCAGAAGGCTCATTGATTGAAGCAAAATACTCAACAAATCACAATTCCGTACATGCACTAATTTGGAATTAATCATAACTTGCATAGATACAAGGCTAATTTAACTCTTTGGAATTAATCATAACTTGCATTTATACAAGGCTAATTTAACTCGCATACCTAAGATTAATTGACTGAGCTAAAACACTCATTGCATGATCAGTAAAATCAGCAGACATATGTAATCCAAACATACAATCATATTTCGCAAGAATGTCTATCCATTTCTGAAAAGAAAACAAAAGGACTCATATTCACTAAGACCATGTTCCAACCCTTCATCCAATGGTAAATGTATAGATTCATCTGGCCATGAGTCCATTAAAAAGGGGACGACAGGAAGAACCAACCCTAAAGTCAAGACCTGTGGAAGCCTTTAGTATAGAATCATAGGCAATGACGCAATGTTCTCCTACATGATACATGGCACGTTGGTAGGGAAATGCCTCTGATCAACATAGAGAGGAGGTTGTGGATGCTCTATTGATAAAAAATCAACTCTGACAAACAATGAGAACCTTCTAATAATATGAGGAAATGATTGTGGACCATCAAGCCAATGGCAAATAATCATTGCCTCATACAAACAACTATCAATATGGTGGAGGTGATTTTTATCAGCTGGAACATCTACAACCATCTATTTATGTAAGTATGACCCACTTCCCAGAAACATGCTACATTTCATGTAGGCAAATCACTCATATGGTGCCTTGGAGACACTCCCTATAGGATCCAGACTGTCACACCCCCAGTAGCAGAATCCTGGCAAATATGACAAGCTAAAATGGAAATGGACCAAGCCCAAACAAGGGGATAAAAGAGAAATCCCCAAAGGAAGAATCTTTAGTCCTGACCTACAAAATTAGTCGCTTCAAAATAGACAGTCATGAAGTGATTAAGTAGAGGAATCCAGATCTGTGATTTGTTTGGTGCACAGGCAAGGGGTAACTAACCCCTGATGCATCCAATCAAAATCTACCACATCATCAAGGCATTTTTGTCCTTTTGGAATTTGACAAATCAATATTCACCATTTGCTTGATGAAAGTGACCAAAACGCATTGATTCTGCTGCATTGTTGTATTTTGATTAAATGAGAAGAGATACATTGCTCTCATGTACCAGAAAATATGGATTTAGGACATTTTTGTCATTTTGGAAAGTTAACAATCAACATCTGGCATTTGCTTTCTTTATAGTAACACGAAATTCCATTAATGTCATGCAAATACACCATGGGCTTCCTGCTGCTAATGCACCAGAAAATCCATATTCTTAAGGGTGCAATAATGGTCCAGGCATTTTCTTGTGAATGTAAATGTATGAACATGTATTCTCTGATTGGTTGGTGAAATTGATCATGCCAGACGAGTTCCTAATCAGCTGTCACCTAACATCAACCATGTCAGCAACCAACTAGAAAAGTACACGTACATACATGCACATGTATTTTAGATTTTCTCATATCTAATATTTGAAATGGTACCATGATATGTTCAATTCATAAATTAAACAAATCTCTCAGAAATTCATCGTTAAGCAGGTGAAAGGGAAATGATGGATGGTTATGATCCTCCATATTTGGACATTTTATTCTCATAAGATCTAAGACATGGAGCCTTAGATCACCAAAGCCATGGAGCATTTGTACATGTTTTGGATCAAGCACCATAAACTTTTAAAACCCACCAATTCAACAAAGAGAAATACAATAAAATCATCCTTCCAAACAAAATCCCCATTCAATAAAATAAACCTTGTGAGAAAATTATGCCAAAAAAAACTAAAGCAAGAAATACAAGAAAACAAAAAAAAATCACAAAATTGGAGAAATCACAGAGAATATTTGCAATTCAGAAATGAAATCAAGAATACTTGCAGATTCTGTGCCTGTAAATTCAAAGGCCGGATCACCAAACCATGGGCGAACTCGTACATCTATGGAATTGTGCACCAAAATCTTTTATAATCCATAAATTATATAGAGAGAAATTTATTCAAAATCAGCCTTCAAAACAAGAACCCATTTAATAAAATCAATATTCTCATAAAAACAAGAAAAGAAATCAAAGCGAGAAATACAAGCAGAGAAAAAAAAAAAAAGGGAAAAAAATCAGAGAATATATGAGCAAGTGAGACATGAAATCAACAATTTTACAAGAACTTGAATAAATTTCAATAGAAGAAGAAGATTTAAGGATGAAAAAAGATGAGAATTCCGGTGTCTCAAGAACAGGCCAGAGAAATCATTCATCGTCTCCTTCGTCAATTTGCGGAGAAATCAAGATCTTTAACTGAAATCGAATTGAAAGCGAGAAACGATAGGAAATGTACCTGAATTGAAAGATCGATATGGAAGAGGATTGAATTGAAGAGAAGAAACCCTAGAAAGCCTCGCAATTCGCAGAGAATAGAAAACCCCCAATTTCTTTCTAACTTTCGTGGGAATAGATATGCCAACGATGGCCGTTGGAACTTGGAAGGAAGGTTTCGTTTATTTCCTAAAGTGACGATACTGCCCCTCAGAACGCGTACAGAATTACATAATGCCCTGACGTTAGGCGCAAGAAAGAGAGTTGTTTAGTTGACTTAAAGTTGACTGGCGTTGAAATAGGCGGTCGTTAAGTTGCTTAAAGCACGTGGTTTGTGGTATCTGTCACTTGAAGTTACAATTGAATTGAATAAATGGGTTGAAATTAAGATCTCAGTTTCAGAGAGACTAAAATTAAAAAAAGTAAATAATATGTTGATTATTTCGATTGATTCTGACTTCTGAGTGTAAATATATTTTATTTTTTAAATAATAAATATAAACGTATAAAACCCATTTTGACTGAAACTTCAGCATATATTTTTTACTATCAATTTTTTGATAAAATCTAAAGATGCTGCTTTTTATTTCAATGGAAATTCAAAATAAAAAATTTTGGTTTTAAATTTCAGTCTGTATTTTCATATGAAGCCATGATTCTGAGTGAAGATCCTATCGTGAAATTATTTGTTAGTGTCCCAATGAGGAACTTCTTTTTTGAGGTACCTCAAAAAGGGATGAAATTTGTTAAATTTTTACTCAATTTGCATTATCATAATTATCTTGAGCCGATATTTACTGATATTTTATCTCTCTGATATCCATGTAAAAAACATTTTTCTCCAAATATTTTTAAGTTAGTTTTCATACGTTCTCTCCAGTGTCCTTATTTTATTTATTTATTTTATTTTAATTATCCTAATACTTTGTTTTTTAGGCATCCTTTATCTCAAGATTAGACTAAGTTAAAAGAAAAAATCTAAAATAATTTTGAATTTTTAAAAATAAATTTAAGATAACTTTCTTAATTTTTTAAAGTCTCAACTCTCCATATACGTAAAAGTACTAATTTTTTTTTAAGAAATGAATTGAACCAATAAATGATGACCCTTGGATGCACAAAGGGATGGAATGGTCCGATTGGATTGGAAGTCATGTCACTTTGCAAGCTTATTAACTTCATATTTACCAATATTATATTTGTTAATTCTTTAAATTTTGTGGATCAAATGAGAGGACTAATCGTCAGAGATTGAGATAAATTATTTAATTTTTAATTGTTTTAAAAATGAAAGCCTATAAATCACGCATTGTAGATCCAATTGAGTCTCCACAATTAAGTGAATCCTATTTTATTTTTTGATTTATTAATTCTTTAAATCTTGTGGATCAAATGAGAGGATTAATCGTCAGAGATAGATTCAATTGAGTCTCCATGTGACACTCTACTTGCCCAAACTGATGTGGGAAGAGTCCCATATCGGTTTGGAAGGGTGAGGGTTGAGGGGTTATATGAAAGCCACCCCTTAGAATTCTTGTGTGAGGCTTTTTGGACATTGGTTATGTGGACCAGGTCCCAAATACAAAACCGTGCAAGTCCGAGTTGTGTGTAAGGTTCAAAGCGGACAATATCACACTGAATCAAGTCCTAAACCCTGTTTTTAAGTCGGGTCGTTACAAATTTGATAGCCGAATTCAACACTCAGACTGTGTAGGCTTTCCTCCTTCCCCTGTAGTTGTTGAACTGAACCGAGTCAAGACGGAGACGGCTTGAGGCTTTAAGGGAGGTGATTGTGATACCCCACCTTGCCCAAATTGATGTTGAAAGAGTCCCACATCACTTTGGAAGGATGAGGGTTGAGGGGTTATATGATAGCCACCCCTTGGAACTCTTTTATGTGACATGGCCAAGATCCAAAGTGGACAATATCACACTGAGTCAAGCTCTAAGCTTTGTTTTCGGGTCGTTACACTCCACAATTAAGTGAATCCTATTTTAATTTTTTGAATTTAATTTGAATTTATGTTTTAGAATTGAATTTAATTTAAACATTTAGATTTTAATTTTTATAAACCTTCCTTCTAATATTTCTTTATTGTTAATGTTGATCATCCACAATTTGCTTCGTGCATTCACCGATTTTATGGGAAACTCATTTTATCCCCGTTTTTATCGAAATTTTCATTTTATTTAAAATTCTCATTTTATCCCCATTTTTATCGGGAACTGATTTTGCCAGTAATGTAAATATAGCACCTAGTTTGATGAATCTTAATACGTCTTTAAAACTTATTTCTACTTATAAAACCCATCTAAGAAATAAGACGTAAGAAAATAGGTTCAATTAAATTTAAAGGATTTCAAATTTTATAATTTTTTCATTAAAAAATGTTGTTTTTATGAGAAGAAAATCTTGACATGGTTTGAGATGAAACGTCTCTTTACTTATTGTTGACAATGTTGAGAACCCTTAAAAATGACAGAAAAAAATAAAAATTAAAGAAATAAAAGAGCAGACTCTGTTTCTATTGGAGATCAGCCAAAGATCCAAAACCAAGAGGAGAGCCTGATTTCTGCTATGATAGATATGCAGAGAAGGTAAACAAACCTAGGTCGGTCCATTGAAATTCTTGGCCCAAGTTCAATTGAATTCAAAATCTCAAGTTTAAGCAAGCGTTAATTGGGCCTGGAATAGGTTCAATTGGGCCCAAGTCAAGTCTGGCCACTTGGGTGAAAACTTGAAAATTGAATAGTAAGGTGGGTGAGTTGATGGGCCAACAATTGAGTTGAATTCAGCTAACGACAAGAATAATTTTCAAGTAGGACTTGATCTTAGATCTGGATTGTATTGGACTGGGCCGCAGTCAAGACTGGCCCTTATCAGTCTAGATACAAATCAAGAGTTCTAATCAAGTTAAGTTGTCCCAAAAAATCCTTTTTTAGTTTAAATAAATCCAAAGTATGTCAATCCATTTGTTAAAAACTGGGAGATAGTAAGGTTTAAACCAATCCTGAAATTTATTTTGTATAAGCTTACATAGGAAATGTCTGATAGAAGAGATTATCCAAAACATTTTTGGAGATCAAACTTGTCCACACTTGTTGACTTTCCATCTAATGCAAACCCAGGACACCTTACAACACACATGCTGGTATTAACACACGTAAAAGCTAATGATTGAGCTAATTGTAACTTAAACAGCTAATTATGCAGCTAATTGTTCTTAGAAACAAGCAACAGGAACACACTCAACCGGCCCAACATCCACAGAGGACAGTCAGTGGTGGTGACCGGGCAGTTTCTCCTTAATTTTTTCCATGAAGCCCTTCTTCTCATGCTCGCGCTCCCCATGGTAACCAGTCTCCGTCGTCTTGTGACTGCCCGGCAGCTTCTCCTTTATCTTCTCTTTCAGCCCCTTCTTCTTTCTCCGCCCCCCATGACCGTCGTCCTCCGACTGCATCCATACAAAAAGATAAAATGACTATTCATATTGTTAAAAAATCTCACAAATCTCATAATTCTTATAATTAATAGAATTATAAAATTATTTAAAATATGAAAGAAACTTTTGATTTTAAAAAATATTTTTAGTTTATTTTTTACTTTTATAATATATTTATATAAACAATAAACTTAAATTATATAAATATACATCTTTACAAAAGAAAAAATAATAATTTTGAACTTTAAAAAACTGCTCATATTATTACTTAACTAATATTTTATATTATTTTATATATTAACTATTTTTAAAAACATCAATTATTTTTTTAATTTTATCATTTGTAATAATTCAAATATATAATTAATAATACGTTACTTCTATAATTTGATTTTCAAAGGATTGCTTCCCCACAAACAAAATAGGAAAGAAGAAGACAGGAGATAAGAGTCACACTTACAGAACTACTGGAGCTGGAGCTACCGGAGCGGTGAAGCATGCCGGAAATACCATGGCGCTCCTTGCCTGTTGCCGGCACCCCTGTACCATAAACGTCTCCAGTGTTGTGACCGGTTGCAGTCATCCCTCCATGCACCGGCGCCGCACTCGGTGCATTCATGTAACTGGTCTGATTTCCATATTCGTCCGTTCGTCGAATTCGATTTCCATACTCATCACGGGAGTCTGGATATCCATATTCATCCGTTCTACGAATTGGATCATCATACTCATCGCGCAAGTCTGGATTTCCATACTCTACATCCGTTCGTCGGATTTGATTTCCGAACTCGTCGTACAACTCGGCATCAGTTCGTCGGATTTGATTTCCAAACTCGTCGTACAACTCGGCATCCGTTCGTCGGATTTGATTTCCATACACATCGCGTCGGTCTGCCATTTTCAAGTGAAAGACAAAGAAATGCAGAAGGTTCTGAGAATTGGATAAGGTTTTCAGTTCTTGGTAAGATGGAAAAAGGTGAAGGTGGGTTGGTGCATATATATACGAGCAGAGCAGAGCCGAGCAGAGCAGAGATGGAAACAGGTGTCAGTGAATTCATGCAGTTGTTCCACGTGTCGGTGTCAGAAACGTGCCATTTGTACTCTTAGGCGCATTGCCACGTCAAAGAAGGCAAGTGACATGTCAACACGTGGGCGTAGTTGAGAGTCTTGAGACTGTCTCAGTAGATGACTAATCCGTTAGCTTTTATTTGGTTTACAAAAAAAATAACGTAGATAAATGATTCCATCTGACAAAAATACGATCTCATCGGACTCGAATCAATCCGTTCTGATGAATGATCGAATTTGATCTGAAATGTTTGAAAATTGATTCTATTTAAGCTTATTTATAAATAATAAATCTGATTTGAATTATAAATAAATACGTTTAACTGATCTGATTGTTACTATATTTAAGGGGTGAAACTTGAGGTGGATTTTAATTTGATTCGCTTTATATTTTGGGTCGGATAGGTTTGTGTAAATAAATAGTTAGTTTGAAATTCGAATTGGATTGGATTTAGAAGTTTAAAATCAACCCGACTTGACCTAACTCAATCCGACTCGATTCGAGTACACCAAGTTATAAAACAGTACTCGGGTTGACGCGGGTCAAAAATTTGGATCAAGTCGGAGTGAGTAATTCAGATCAACAATTCTGGTCGGATCTGACCGGTTTAATGTAATTCAGATCAACAATTCTGGTCGGATCTGACCGGTTCAATAAATTTTGAAATAGGCTAAATTATTAAAACCCGATCTGAGTTTCACCCCTACTATATGTATATAATATATAATTACATAGTTTATAATTATTTAAAGGATAGTTTTGTTATTTATTTCATTAAAAAGTCTTTTAGTAAAATAAATAGTTTTATTTTGATTCAAATCTGAAATAATTATCTAACTTTTATGATGAAATTTGGATCGATTGAGTGAATCTCAATTTTTTTTCAAAATTATTTAAAAAGAATAGCTCTTTCAAATTATTTTCAATCAAAATACACATTAAAGTAATATTCTTAAATATACACAAGAAATTTATAATAATAATAATATATTAACAGATTGTTGAAAATATATTTTAGTTTGATTGGAATCCTTTACTAATGGTGAAACACTTATATTGAAATGTTTTATATTAAATCCTGTGGATATTGCTTGCTTCAGTATTGTTAAGGGACTAATTTTGATAAACAGCTTATATAATGTTAACTCATTGAAATCATTGAATAATGGACCATTCTTCAGTATTGTTAATACAGTTACTTTCTCTTTCTATTTTTTTTTAGAAAAATAAGAAAAAATTAACACCGTCAGGTTAACTGATGCATAAATGTTAGGATTTATTTTTGAAGATTAAGGTTTATTATTGTGTTATATTAGAGTCATGAATTGGATTAAATTAGAGTCGTGATTAAAATGAATGTGGGTCGTTTGTGAAATTAAAATTCCAATTAAAGTAGAAATTTTAATTACATAACCAAATCATAATGGATGTGTGCTAAGGCATCATATATATATATATATATACATATATTTACTGTTTGTCATAATTTAATTCTTGTTAAGGCCATATTTTATCAATGCATTTATTGATTCATTATCTCAAAATCCAACTTTATAATCAATTAAATCCTTATTTGATTTAGTCATTGAATTAGATCGATTTTAAATGGAATTGTTGGTTTAGATCGCATTAAAAAAGTTTAGCCAACCTAACATGTATCCAACCGGCTGCCATGATGTGATCAACCTTCATTTGGTGGATCAACCTTAGATTATAATCTAAGGATGGGGTTCACTCAGTTTGACCATCTACTTGGTGGTTCAATCACATCATCTAACATTGGTTCCTACTTTTAACATGCTACAAATCTTTGACAATTTTATTATTATTATTATTGTAAGTATTCTCATCGTACATTAAAGGTGAGACAAATCATCATGTGTATATAAAATCTCTTGTAGACCTCAAATACTAAGGTAAATTAAGAAAGAGTCGAATTGAAAACCTTTTGTCAAATCTTAAAAACTCAAGTCAACTAAATCAATTGATACGGGCGTATCAACTAATGGCTCGATATGAGACATATTCCGACTAATCCTCTTAAAGTCTATCCAGGGCCTTTTAGAGCAGCTGACGTGTCATTGAAACGTGTGCAAGTCTCCCTATCCACGCACATGGAGTAAAACTACGAGGAGTGACCCTTTAAGGTTGGATGAGATTCGTAATCAAAACTTCCACCTCTTGCAACAATTTCTAACAAGCACATCAACCCCTTAAAGTATATTAATTAGTATATATCGACAACATATCTCCGATTTTATGACTCTCGAACAAACATAATATCATGCTGCCCAAACTTTAAATCCTTAGATGGAACATGCCCACTTAGTTAATCATATATGCTCATATTCCATAAATTGAAATAAACTTACATAGTGGCAAACTTATGTAAATAAACCATATATGCGTTATATATATAAATATATCAAATACGTTACATCTTCATATCAACCCCATGCTAAGTATAAAGATAAAAGTATAGAGTATTTTCTACCATCTATCTATGCACATAGATATTTATTGTTCTCTAAGTTATTATTATTGATAAGAGGAAAGTAGCATAGCTGAAGTATGCGGGTATCCATCAATTTGGAATGAGCTTGAAAGGAGGCTTGTGAAGAGCTGGAGTAGGACTGTAGGAGCCATAGTCTTTTGTGTTGACTTTAAGAATTCTCTCATGAATGCCGATGTAGTTTCCCTCATGCATGGATTCCCTTGCTTGTTCCTTTCAAGGACAACAAGAACAAAATAATGATGAACATGGTCTATAACATAAAATATGGTAAGAAATTCTTTAGTAATTATGAAGTTTGGGTACTTTTATTTTTGTTTTGTATTGGATAACATGGCTATCTTTACTCTAAAATGAAGGTAAGACTAATCTCACGGGTATGTGTAAATCTCTTAATTCACACGGACCGATTAAGTTTACAAAAATGGTTGATTGGAGTTGAGTATGAATTGAATTCAAGACCCCACTTTATGAGGCAGGCGTCTTAATGGTCAGCCTAGTACTTTATATTTTGCTGTAAATGAGAGAGTGTGTGTCTTCGACTTGCTTCTGCATCTATGATAGTATGATAGCAAACATAACATATATGCATGTAAACCAACTTGGTTCAAATTCGATTGAAACAATATATAATAAATAATATTGTAGAATATTAAATATGGAATGCAAATTCAGATGCATACAAACCCTGTGGGGTTAGTTGATGATCATATTCCCATCTTTTTATATAGGAGGTCTTGGGTTTAAGCCCCCCTCAACGGAAAAGGGCCACTCCCCATAGCTTATACCCGGTGCATACAGATAGGGAGATTTACACATGCCTAAAGGATTAGTCAAGTAGAACATCTAACTAAATCAGGTGGGATGCCTGAATACCTTAGTTTAAAAAAAAAAATACAGAAGCAGAGAAAGCTATTTATTTTACTAATATATCTACCTTTAAGTTCGTACTTGAATCCATATTCGGCCAGTCCCTACCTGCAAAAGAGGATTTTTTAGCATGACTCACATAAGAAATTTCCAAATTAGAATATTGAGATTTAGGCAATAACTATTCGAAAACAATACTCAAACAACAAAGTAGGATAATGATTTTCATTCATTAATATCGTTGTAATTACAAATAGCATCTGATAGTGAAATTGCAGAACAAGAACAAAAAAATATTTGGATATTATTGGTAGCATCCGATGGTTTATTTTAAGTTTAACTCGTTGCTAAGGAGGAACAACAAGGTCAGGCTTATTGGTTTCACTCTTTGAATTACTAGAAAACTAATTACAGTATCACAAAATCAAATGGGTCGTGGCCAGTATCATCTTCTAACATTCTTTTGCGCCAGTGACAATCTCTTGCATGAAATCACTAGTAAAAATGATTGAAGATAGTTTCTCAAAGATGAAGTAACGTAATTCTTAGGAAAAAAGAAAGAAAGAAGAAGATATTATTGAGCAAGTCTGGGTTATCTTCTGCTGTTTTTTATTGTGGAAACCTGAAATGATTTAACTCTAACACACCTGCTACTGCAATTGAGAAGAATGATGCAGAGATGAGGATGAGAGTGAGAGTGATTGTTTTGAGAAATAGGAAACCCATGACGAGAAACTCCCTCAGCTCTCCTTGTTTCTACTTCAAGAGAATGGTGATGAAGATGATCCCTTTGTACATTACAAGTTTCAGAAAGAGTGACAAACTTTAGAAAGACAAACGATCACTTCATATATTATATTGGAGACAGTGAAATCCTCATAGCATGCTTGACCGTTTTAAATTCGAATTGACAAAAGGTGTGGATGACCACTCATTTCTTCATGTTGGGCACTAAGTCTACCACGATGCTGGATCTTTTATCTTTATTGTTTATTTATTTATTTATTTATTAAATAAGAGGAGGAACTTTATTTGAACCAACAAAAGCCAAACACCTCATCTGACCTGTTCTAATCTGAACACATAGTTAAAAAATGGGGTTCCATTCTAAAAGACTAATCTATTAAGTAGATTGAGTCAAATCCTTTATAAGCAAGTTCATATGAGATAATTTCTCAAACCTTGTTGGACTGTAATTTTTTTTCTATTACAAACTTAGTTTAGGCCTTAGACTAAAGGGCTAATGTTTTACCCTTAATACTTATGGTGAAACTACTTAGATACTCTTTTTCTAATCATTGAAATCTTAGTTTTTCCAATTTTTTGTCTCATTGATGTATTGAGTATTGACCCAATGTGGAGCTTATTTTCTAATAAATTTAAATCATTTAAAGATCAGATTTTTCATTTGGATTCATATTAAAATTGATAATTTATATCCAATTGATGTATCTTTTCAGTTGAATTAATCATTATAGTCCGAAATACTTATCCAACAATTTTATTTTGAAACATATATTGAACAGTTTAATAGACTTTGTGATAATCTTTTCATTCATCTAACACTATTTTATATCACAGGGTCTAACATGGCCCTTCAGAGAATCCAAGCTTTTAAACCTGAGTCTTCTTGATTTCAAATGTAGAAGAAAGACACATGTGCATGGTTCCATAGGATTACTAGCATTAGTTGTAATAGACTTATATTAGTTAAAATTAGCTCCCACATATTTGGATAATTAGTGTAACATGATTATAACATTTAAGAAAATAGATGACATGAGACATCTGATGAGTTTCAATGATCCCATGAATATAAGAATAGAAGATGACTTAAAATTTAAAAATAAAACCATTAGTCAAAACTATCCACTAATTTTAAGCAGCAGCTGTAGATAATTCTCTTTATTTTCCTTTTGTGTGAAGACTTTGAAAATAAGATATTATGTTATATGAAAATCTCCAAATAAGGTAAAGTGGTGCTTAAAATTCTAATATCATTGTTAGAAAATCAAGATATGTAAATATTTTTGAGGTTGTTGAGAGAAAAATAACTAAGTGCTAGAAGGAGTTATTGGTTTTTCGAATTAACCAATGTGGAACTTTTATGAACTTTATGACTGCACGTGGAACCTGCTCTGATAGCATGTTAGAAAACCAAGACATGAAAACATTTTTGAGGTAAAACTCACTTTCAAAAGCTAGCTGTTCAGAGAAGGATGCCTCAAGTAGTATATAAAGTGGTTGATTTCTCGGATCAATCAATGTGAAACTTTTGTTTCTTCACAATCATCTCATAAAGCAAAGACCCAAATGATAACTTAGGTGATTCTGCTGCTAGATTTAGGAATTAGGATGCTCAGGACTTGTACTTTTTGTACATAGGCTCTAAGGCTCAGCATTGCAAGTGAGATTGCCTTCATCTCAGGTGTAAGCAAAGTAAGTGGTACAAAAGCATGAACAATAAAATATATGAAATTGAAAATGATACTTGTATGAATAGAATCTAATGCCATTGATAATGTCATCATCAAATGGAGAGTAAAATAGGTTTTCAGTTGCTAGTGGTTTCAATTATCCAAAACGATAAGGACATGGCACCAAATACCTTTTGAAAGGACAGTGGTGGATGATAAAGTCGATCCACTCAAAGGTTTAAACAATGTATAATCATGCTATCCTTCTTTATCAAGTATTCATAGTGGAGGTTTAAGACAAATTTCTATTCGTAAGTGGCCTATTCATCTACAATGCAATCCTCGTTAAGTCGGTAAACTTCATTTATATTTCTACTCAGGGGTGCAAAATTCGGTATCAAGCGATATTTTTCTCTCTCCTCTTTTTTTTTTTTTTTTTAAAAAAAAAACGGCTGATATGATACGGCTAAGATCTCGGCATATCGGTTGAATATCGGCCGATATTTGGACCCCTCTTTCTACCAAAAGTTTTTGCACTTGGCAATTCGTGATGGCATTAAGACTTGGCCCCTTCTTGAGTCCAATAATCATCCAATCCAACATTTTGAGGGATAAGAGGCTATGCACCAACTATATTGAGCTAACATTCAAGAAATAATAAAAAGCTAGCATTTGAATTGAAAGAAAGATTTTTAATGTAAAAGCTTCTATCATTGACAGGAAATAAGTTCCTTTTATGTTAGAAACTTGTTAGGAGTGGGTATTTAAATAAAAAAAATTAGTCTATTAGGTACAGTGACTCAAGTTTAATATAAATCTCTAGATCTCTCACTTTGCAATTGTGGGACTCTTTCGATTGTCCAACAATCTCCTTTTAAACGAGGCTTTCTGGCAAATAGAACGTCCTTGGCCATTCCTTCCAGTTAGATGATACTCTGAGTCCACATACAGTAACTTGGAACATGGCTTTGATATCACTTGTTTAGACTAGATATCTAATCCAAAAGATTAGCTTGATAAAATGAGTGACCCAAGTCAAATATAAGCATCTAAATCTCCTTTTTCAGAACCATTGTGAGACTCATTCTGCTGCCTAACAAAACTATCTTTCTTTCAAATAGAATAAGAACAAATAGTGATGTAGAATGGTGTTGACTGTGTTGAGATTCATCCGAGACATAGTATCTAATATGATATCAATTATTAAGAGCCAAACAAATAAACTCTATATTATTTTCAATCTTTATATCATTTTTTTGCATAAATTCCAATTTGCAAACCATGCACTATCGAGGTTGGTCGGACATTTTCTTGAATAGATTGCTTCCAACAAAGTGTAGCAATGGCTACATCACTGGCTCGCTGGGCCATATTCGCCCGCGTATTTTTATTGGATTTTTTAAAATTTCATGGGGATGTACTCCAGGAACATTTACCGATATTTTGTGACAGGGAACCTTTCCATATATTTTGTAAAAATAAAGTGTTTAATGCATTGCTTCACGATAATATGTTTTGTATATGAAGAAAACATATTAAAATTGATTTTTATTTTGTTCGATATTCTCTTTAAAATGAAAATTTTGTTTCTTTAAAAGAAAATGATTATTTTTTAAACCTAACTTGTTTTGTGAATTTGTGATGTAACAAACCACTAATTATTAGTGCATTTTTATTTTTTTTAATGTTTTTTTTTGTGGAATGGATTGGGGGAAAGTGGGCATAGGACACTTAATATTTGCACCACTAATGGAAAGGGGATCCTCCTCTTTATCACATGAATTTATTATTCAAAGGATGATCTTGTGAGCCTCAATAATAGAGAGAGGATCTAGACACTCTCTTTCATAAAAAAATCAAATTAATTAAATAATCAAGTTTCAATATAAAAAGAATTCAAATCCTACAAAGTATCTACTTAGTCAATATTAGAAAAAAAACCCTAAAAATAATCTCAAAAACTACTCTAGAAAGGTAAATAGTGCAAAAAGAACCAACAAAAATATCAAAATAGATAATAAAAAATCTATATTTAAAATTAGAATCTAACTATGTCTTACTTGGTTATACTATTTCCTAATTTCAAATATGAGAGCAAGAGCTAAGAATATATGAGGCAAATATTGGAGTTTCTTACTCATATATCTGAATGCAAAATATATCCTATTAACACTAAATATGTTGTTTACTTTACTTGTCATCTGGAATAGCATAGTATTGGATATAAATATGATTCGATCAAAATCTGTGTAAAAAAAAAAAATTATATTTAGATTAGATTTAGATCAAAATTTAAATAAATTTAAAATTTGTATAAAAAATCTATCTACAGTAAACTCTCTATAATATAGTACTTCTATAAAGTTATAACATGTCTAAAATAATATCCGCAGTTGGTCACATTCCATGAAACTAAATCATCTAAACTCCAGAAAAGTAATGTGAGATAGACTTCTGGATAAACTTCTTTATTCTTTGAGACGGTGAGAGTTTTAAGGAGATTTTTAGAAAGGAATATTGCTGCACCTTTTAATTTAATGACCTCTCTCATGTATTATATGTAATATAGTCCCAACCATATGGAATGTGATCTCATCTATTTTCAACACACTTTATACTACTCTAATATAAATGAGACAACTATTTTAGGACAATTTTAAAATCATATAGGACAACTAATTTAGGACAGAGTGAGTAGAAATTTTACATTTCTCGGTCTCCTGGAGATTTGTTTTACACGGCATGAATTGGGATTGGAAAAAAATTATCATAACTTAATCAATCTAACTTTGTGATTTTGATAATTGAAATTTTGATTGACACAAGTTTTTATTGTTTACTGTCCATGCTAAATTAATTAGAATGAGGCCCTAAGTCGAACATCCCTTATCCATGTCTTCAATAGTTTTTCAAGATCAAAACAAATCCAAAGAAATATCTAATAATCTATGTATTATTTGTTCAAACTCTTGACCATAATTTGTGTTAGATGGTGTTTGAAGACTTATTTAGGCTCGAGTTTAGTAGGGCTTAAAATATTTTTTTATATTATTCTAATAAAATATATATTATATGGAATTTATATATTTTATTTTATAAATTATTAATTAAAAATTAGATTTTACAGACTATAGTTTAAATCGGGGCTTTTGGTCTTTTCAGCTTTCATGTACTAGATTCGACCATATTAAGATTTTAATTCGTGTCTAATATTTACGCCTAACCATGAGTTTGAAGTGAGCCCTCTTGAGCATGAACAATAATATAAAATTATTTTTAATAGAAAATGAAAGATAAAAGGGCTTGTATTTTTTAACTTGATGGTATACATGGAGTAAAAATAAATAAAATATTTAAACCTTAATTTTAATTTAATTCGGGTTGGGTCCAGTAAGTTCAAGTCAATTTAATTTTTTTTTTTTTTGAAAAGCATGATCTAAACCTGATTTTTTTGGAGTTGGGTCACACACTCACACGGGTTCACAGGTCATGTCAAAAATTGCCACTCCTATATGAAAGGGTATAACCGTATAAGAAAATAAAATTAGCTTATTTCATAAATGGATAGTTAATTCACATCTAAGAAATAAATGTAAAGAACATGTATAAATAAATAAACACATAAAAATGCAACTTATGGTATTACAATTTAGACGTGTATGCACCAAAATAAATTTTTGGTGTAAAGGACATTGGTTCTAATACTTTAATCTATGTGAAGTAGATGATTTCCTTTGAAGTTTGAACTGAGCTTTACATTGCTGCATGGTATATGCACTGATGAAAGAAATCACATGGATAAGTGTTGGGTAAAGTCTTACATCTATCTAATTATTCAAATCATGCAATTAGAACTTTTGAAATTTTAATTATTATCAGCCATTGACTTATAATAAGAAAAAGCACATTGACTATAATGTATTATATGAAGTTAAATTTTTGCTACCCCTACTTTTATGGTCCCAAAACATTTTCTTTCCAATCATGTGGGGCATCAAATACAATGGGAGTGGTTGTATGAAGAACAGATTTAAGCAGTTGAGAGTTGACGACCTTTACCCCAATTACAAATTTTAATTGATTCTTCTGAAACATACACATTTTGGTCTAGGTCCAGACCTAAAATTTTGGTACCAAACCTTTAGATTTTTTAATTTGTAACAGTATTTTAGGGTACATTGGCCAAAATTTGCACCTGCTTAATGAGAAAGTTGGGTGCTCAACTGGTTGCCTCCTGCCTGAAGAAGTGGGAGGTTGCAGGGTTCGAGACCCCATGGCCTAACTTTGTGTGCTTTAGGGGTAGTGGGCTCATCCATGGGGCTTTTAGTAGGACTGTGTCTTAGTTTCTCACACGTTAATCAAAAATAAAAAAAAATTAGGCCTTAAATTCTATTTCAAAATGACACAACCCATCACGCTAGCATGATATTGTCCGCTCTAGGCCTCAGACAAGGCCCGCACGACTTTCAATTGACGAGTCAACCTACTATTGCTCCCAAAATGTCTCATGCTAGAAAGAGGAAGGCTACCACTTATATACGATGGAATTTCCAAAGCAAATAGTAATGTAGGACTTTTTTCTCTATAGGTATGCTCCACACTAAAATCCCCTCTAGAGAAGGGTATTACAAGCCCAGTAAGAAACAGGCTGAATTGATTATCTTTGTTCCTTGGGGGTTGGGCCCTTATAGAAAAGGTTTAGAAAATGAAAGAAAAGCAAACCAACTTGTAAATATTAAAATTGGCTAAAATGCCAAGCCAGAACCAGGGCCGAGGCCCTTAATACTTTTGGCAGTTCAGTCTAACATTGAAGGTCGTACGTTCGGGCTGGATTAGGTCTTCAACTTCTGGCCCAAATATTATCATAATCAGGGACTTTTAAGATTGGTACATTGACTTGACATAGTTTTGTAGAACTTCGATTTGTGTTGGGCCAGTGAAGGTCAGGTCAGGCCCTTCTCTACTTCGACAAACTTAAAAAGGTAGGGGTGCTTATTTGTATGCTCTTGAACAATCAATACAATCAAAAGTCCGAGAAATATATGATTATGATCTAATGAAATCGCCCATTTTAATATGGTCACTTACCCGCTTTTCAATAATTCCGAGGTCACATTTTGAGTGGGGATGCTCCAGAAATCACTTAAAATGGAGTTAGACGATCCGTACCTGGTCCAGGTAAAAGCACCTACTGTATCGGTCCAGGCCTTTGTCCATCACAGACATTGCCTGAAAAACTGGTAAGTAATCCAAAATTCAGCCGATACGAACGATATTTTTGAAGGCTGGAACCGTTATCTCTAACGGCCCATATGTAAGTATTGACCGGTGTAAAACGTTTGTGCGGCTGAAACACCGAAACACCATTGAAATTTCATATTTCATCTGTAATCTTCATTGATACAAAATTGGTTTAACAACATTAGCACATGTTCTAAGATAATGCAATTAGGAAGTTTCAAGTCCTAAGCCCACTTAATGTCAGATTCAAGTTAAAACTATTCAGTAAATAAGTAAGCCCATTTGGTCTATGTGAGTACCGTCTAGCCACAATGAGGCCATGTATCTGGGCTTTCACGCAAAAATGTGCCACTAGGCCCTGTCCACTTAGTCACATGTTAAGGAACGGCCTGACTGAACTAGGGTCGAAAATTTGGCTGAACCGAGATTTAGACCTAGATTTTTTCTCTCTCTTCAAATTTTTTTGTTAGAAATCTCGGTGGCTTTTTTTTAAAAAAAAATATTTTCAAAAAAAATATTTTAAAAAAAAATAAAAAGGCTGTTTTTTAAAAATAATAATAAAAATAAATATAAATATCAGCGAGATATCGGCCGGGCCCAAAACCAATATTCTTTTTTTTTAAAAAAAAAGGAAATCAGCCGAATTATTTTATCTCTGGCTGATTATTGTATCGGCCGAAATATCTCGGTCCTTCAAAACCTAAGATTTATATCCCTTGATTGAACTTGCACGTCCAAACGCTCAGTTCAATTTCTTGATGAGTTATCAATATTTATTCTTGATTTTTATTGTATGAATTGATATTATATCATAAAAAGGCATAATTCATGACAATTAATTTTATATTTAATGTTAAATAATTCATAATTAAGATAAATAAATATAAATTTACAGTTAATAACTGATTAAGCCTAACACTAGTGGACAACTCCACTCTCTCACCATCTGCAATCTCTATGCTAGTTATCACCCCTTTCTGCATATTCTATATAACCTCCAAATACTATTGATGAATTTATTTAGTATTTGTCAGTTCAATTGTTTGACACTATAAAATAAAATAAGCATTTTTAAGTTGATAAAAAACATTTATAATCTTTTTCTTTTTCTCTTTAAATTTTTATGTGAATCCACTCAACACAAAAGTAGTTTTTCTTTTTGAACTACCCAAAATAAATTAGAATTAGTTCTTCAAAATTAAAGTCTTACTATATTTTCTTCACTTGTCTTTTGAATTAAATTAAAAACTCAAAATAGAGTTTGCTTTTGATTATAAATGCTAAAAATAAAGTTAGTCTTATTTTAAATTCGACTAGGACACTTTTCTTAAATAAAAAATTATTTCTTATGATGTATTCTCGTCCTTATAAAAGAGTATATGTATAATAATGAACTTATCAATAGAAGTTTTTGAGTAATTTATTTCTTTTTAGTTCTCTCTCTTTCTTTTTTAGTTTTAGGAAAAACATATATTTTCTCTTACTATTTTAATTGACTGACAACATTTGAGGTATTTCCCCTAGTTCTTGGCATATGGGTTTTCTCCCTCACGGGATCAAATTCTGGTGCTACCACCTAACTTATCTAGGTAATGACAATGCGGGCTCCAAGGGATTAGTCTAATTAATATCTTTGGAATACTCTCATTATCTAAAAAAAAAAACATTTGAAGTATTTCAGTAACAAACTAAGTATTTAATTTGAGAAATTCAACGAGCCACCTCACTTAATACAAATAATCTCCGTAACCATAGAAATCACTTAAAGATATAATATATAGACGATACTAGGTACAAAATTATAAAAAATACCTTTCATGCTTTAAAAAATCCTTTAACCCGCCTGCTTAGGGGAGGGCCCCTTAGAACCCCTAATTAGGGCCTGCTATCAAGTATGGCCTAATACAAAAGGTCAAACACAACAGAAACGTCAATCTCTAAATTGGCTTAGGCCTTTTCACCTTACCATTCAAGATAAGATTTTGTTGGGCTGAAACTCGGGTCGGTTCGGGTCGGGTTTCAATAAACTCAATGCAACTCATATAAAAAATATTGAACCCGACTCGACCCGACTTTCTGACCCGGCTCAACTTAAATGTTGTTTTGTAACTTGGTGCACTTGGGTCCGGTTGAGTTGCTTTTAAATTTCTCAACTTGATCCGAATTTCATGTGGTTTATTTTTTCCTAACCCAACCCGATCCGAAATGTACAAAACATAAACCAAACCCATTGATTTCTCAGGTCAGATCATGCGGATCAGATTAAAACCCGACCCAAGTTTCACCCTAATATTTTGCAAACAATTTGGACTCCAATGAGGCCATCAAATTAGTGAGTCGAATAGAAAAAACAGCTAGAGATTCAAGTGCATGCAATCAATGCACAACTAGATTTTACAATTCTGATAAACTTTTGTTCAAAAATTTCCCTATATGAAGCTAAAGATACCCTAGGGAACAATATTAAACCATTTAACAAGGTCAATCATATGGTTGTCAATTTCTATGCTAAAAAGAAGGACGAAGATCGAGTGATTTAATATAATTCTTTTGAAGATGATCCAAAATTAGATGTATTATGAAAAAGGTATTTGACAATACATTGATGATATGGAAAAATCCAATGGTTGATAATCATGTAGAAAACAATGTTAATTCACATCTTTTGCCTACAAATGAAGGTCGTCGACATCTAAATTATAGTAAATTAAGAAGATTTAGCTCAATTATACTAAACTAAGTTGACTTTTCAGAATAAGATGATTTTGATCAACTCTACGCAGATGTAGGCCCCACGATATAAAATACCTCCTAAAAATCTCCAACCTAATCTTTCATTGATTATTCATTTACCCAAAAGTTCTTCTATTTCTACAATTCCATCAACTGTTGTGCATGCCACAAGTGACGATTTAGCAAGTGATAAATGATAATGATTTCTAGCATTGGACTCCAATTAAACTCTCAAGTGAAAAAGAAAAACCCATCACCATCTTTCTTTGAATGATGATCACAACCTTTCTCAACTAAGATTCTTCTTAATATTATCAACTTTGCCCATACAAGAACTCAATAAATTAAAAAATAAAAAGTTTTTTTTTCATCCAACTCTTCTCATAAATGTCTGGCCACTTGCGTCTGTCATCTCCTATTTACCATAATGATTTCCTTAATCCTTTTCCCCAAATGCAATCGAATCCAAGTTAGAGGGTATGTCAAGTGATTTCATCATCTCTTCTCTCTTTATAGATGGTGGGTGTATTAGAAAATTACCAACCCACCTAAAGTAAATCCACCCGTGACATGTTTGATACTTCACTTTCTTGTTTTTTCTTTCTCAGTAAAAAAGAAATTATTAAATAACAAGGAAAAGCAACATTTTCACCCAAAGCATGGAAAGATATATATAATAATAATAATAACAAAAACAGCTAATTTTAGAAAGGATATTCGTAAAGCAATAATTTACGTTTAAGATAGTCTCCATACTCGGTGGAGGTGTAAAAGTAGAGTCACTTAGGAAAGCAAAATATGTAATTTTTTTTCTTTTGAATGATTCGGTAAATTTCATTCAAAATAAGAGAAAAAATATTCCCAGATAAATTACAAGATAGGCACCACAAAAAGGCGCAAAGAAATCAAAAAAGAGCCCACAGCCCCATAAATATGCAGTCTTTAATCCCTCAAATTTATTGTCTTTTCATATATTTTTTAAATTATTGAACTGAACTCAATAAAGTTCTAGTTTTAATGAATAAATCAACAATAGGCTTGAGTGAGAGTCTTTATACGTGAACTGTTAGTAGAAAAAAAAAAAAAGACTTTAATGAGTCTAAAGCTGACTCGGGCCTGGCTTAATCTATCATAAATGAACAAGTTTGAAACTTTGAATTATGCAATACCCTAAGGAGTAGGGCTTAGGTTCATCTTTTGAGCCCATTTAGCTAAACATGCAAGTTTAGGGCGTTAGCCTCATGAAATATGCTCACGAAGGTCATTGTACTTTTTGGCCTATATGCAAATACACACTTAAATACATAGATCTTTGCTTGTGTATGGTGTATATAAAATTTCTTTATGATTAGACAAGTAAATAATATTTTTAAGATCTTTAAAAAAATAACTTTTTTTAGTGGTGGAAATTCATTAACTTTGATAATCATACAATAAAGGTGATATAAGAATGAAATTAGGTACATATGTAATTCACGAATGATACGTGGGCTTACAATTTATAAGAGACATATAAGCAAGTGAGAGAATGGATCTATTAGGTCTACAGTGGGTATTAAAAACCAAAGTTTGCATAAAAACCTCATGAAAATTGGTCTTAAGAGAAATTTATTATATAAAAAATTTATTCGAGTTTCATAATGCCATCTTGCAAAGCTACGTGTAAGTATTTTATTTTTCCAAAATCTAAACTCTATGCTATTCCTTTTTTTTTCAAATAGTAATAATAAACTTATGTAGTTATTTTCACTTTTCACATGTCGCACGCAGAACCTTCTCTCCTATCATGTTAGAAAATCACAACTTAATAAGATTTTTGAGATAGAATTCACTCTCAAAGTTAATCTCTACGAGAAAGTGTCTCAAGTATTATATAAAGTAATTAGTTTCACAAATTAATCGATGTTAGACGTTTTGTCATCTCACAACTTATATAGCATTTTTCGTCCCATTATTTTTCTATATATTGTTTATAAAAGTTAAAAAGAAAAAATGTGTTGTTTATAAAAATTTAAGAAAAAAACAGATCAAGTGAGACTCGTGGGTGGATGATGGAGTGATGGTCACTCAATCGGTTGAATGAGAAGGATTGATTTTGTGTAAAAAAATTCAAAATTATATTGGTATTTAAAAATTACTAAAATAGTTTCCGATCTAAACATGATAAAGTAATTTTTTATCTGTTGTTTCCAATTTTCCATGTTACAGAAATAGAAGTGAGGCACGAGGAACAGTATCGAAAGGAGTGTTGAGACTTGAGAATACGAACGAATCTTCACTTATTTTACTCTTGTTTGTTTAATGAATGAAGTACAGATGCTTAAAACTTCAAGGAAAACATGCCTTTATTTAAGTACTTGGCCCTAATTGTTAAACATGAATTCATGAAAAGTGATGAAATTCCTTGATATTTACTATTTAGTTTCCAGTTGCCTTTTTATTACTGCCATTTAAAAGTTTCTTGTCTGCAAATTAGTTCATTCATTTATTGTATGAGATCTGTTGAAATGTTCATGAAAGTAGCAGGAGAGTAGCACATACATCGATGGAACTCTATTTCCATGTGAATTTAAAAAAAAAAAACTTTCCTGCAAAATGTGAGAGTTCTTGATGCAAATATCGAGCTTGAATCGGACTTAATCGAAGATGAGCCTACTCAATTGGATCGAATTGATGAAATAGCCCTCCAAATTTACGTTTGGATTGACACAGAGAAGAGAGGGCTCCTCTTTGAACTACCAAGTTAGCTAATGAGTCACCACGTTGTGGACTCCACCTGGATTGTCAACTCAGGATAGGCATACCGTGGCTGAAAATAGAAATTCAGCATCAGGGAGAATATTTATCACGAATTATAATAAAAGATACAAGTCATTATGAAACACTAAAGAACATTAATTTCATACAAGGCTTTTGTAAATATTGATTTTTCATTTTTTTAGAATTTATAGACATATTTTTCAAATTTTTGACATATTTATTTATATCAAAATTTTTGCTTTCAAGGGTCCAACACTTTATGAAAAAATGTTATTTTTTAACTAAAATTTGATCATAATATTTCTTATTTTTCCTATTTTATTATTTTTTTAAAAATAATATATTAAACATTTCATAGCATGTGTTAACTACAGACAAATAATTTTTTTTCAAAGAAATTATAAAAAGTTTGAGACATTTTTCATCATATATAAGAAATAAGACTTTTTTGGTTAATTAAATTATTGGACCTTCATTCAAAATGTTACTTCTTAAATTTTTCTCATTTTAATGGAGGCTCAAACTGAAAAATATTGGTCACACTCCTTCAATGGGAAAAGTTTAAGCCCTGTGCAACATTTATTTATGATTATATGACTTTATCAAAAACATTGAACTTACATTTCTATAGTGTCACTAATCACTACATCATAACATGCGAACAAAATCATGAATGAATTTGTTATTACAAAAAAAAATTAGTAACTAATATAAAATTAGAATGATCAAATTATTCTTGTATTTGTCCATGTAATATTTGCTGATGGATGACATTACAAAATCCAAATTTAGAGCAGGACAGACACTAGAAATAATAACACTTCCAACAACAATAAACAGGGATAGGTCATCATGGCCTAACTTCGGTATGTTTTAGAGGTAGTGACTCACTCATGAAGGTTTTACGCTGGATATCCTACGATTTTCCACACGTAAATTAAAAAAAAAACAGAGATGGGTCACCCGCTAAAGCTCCTATGAAGATCTGTCTCCTCACTTTTTTATTTATTTTATTTTCTCCTATCAAGCAGAAAGCTTTATAAAACTTAGTACTGCAACAACATTAATCATGTGGTCCACCACATAAATTGTAGCACAAAAAGCATATCAAAAGAAGACCCAAGTTGTAGCAGTAATTTAAAGTGATATATAATACAGAACAAGGTCCTAATTACAACTACTATAGCTCATGAATGCATAAGTATTAATTATTATGCTGCCCATATAAACAAACCAAGTAACCAACCATTCACCAAATCTCTCAACTCCCCTCTAAACCCTTACTCAGAAGGAGAAAATAAAAATAAAAATAAAAGGACCATAAAAGCTTCTAGTACATGAAAATGTCTGCAGAGGTCATGATGGGTTGATTCAGAAACAGGAAATCCCATGGCTTGAGAAGGAGACTGTCAGTGATCTCAGGTCCAGTGTTGTTGCAATGAATGTACTCAAGGATCTCGTTGAGGGACTGCAATCTGTTGTTCAATTCCATCATCTGTGTCCTTAGAACAGAATTCTCATTCTCAACATTCAAGTAGTGCTGTGTGGTGATGCTCAAGCTGGCAAGGATCTGATTGTTTTCCTTCCTGAGTGGAGAAACCTGGGCCATCAGATCATCCATATGCTTCTGTTTCCTCATCCTCGACCTCCTTGCTGATTCACGGTTGGATTGCATTCTCTTGAGCTTCCTTTGGTCCATCAAAAGCTGCAGATTTTCCTCAGATCCTGAGTTCTGCAGCAATGTGGACCCAGAAGAAGTCCCACTTGGAGAGGCCATGAGGATAATAATATGTATGTCTATTATTTTCACAGATGGGTATGGAATTACTAGATCTTTGAGGGCAGATTTTGATTGGGAAATAGATATAGAAACTAAAGAAACAAGACCCAGATACCAACCAGAATTTCAAGCTAATATATATGTAGTAGTAAATTTGATGGGTGTTGATTACAATAAGACTATATATATAGCAGAAGGGAAGCAGCAGGCCCCAGATGATCAGTTACTCAAAGGATTGTTTATGAGAAAACATAGAACCAGTACAGGAAGACAACAGAGAATGACTGAACTAAATGGGTCCTGCGCCTGAGTGTGGAATTGATCATAAACCCTGAGAGAAGGATTTCACTGAGAATTGGAGACATCAATCAGGAAACATTAACAAGGGAAGGGTATGCATGTGTAATGTGAGGAATGGCTTAGGAGTTTCAGACACAGAAATTGGTGATTCCGCAAGCAGAGGAGAAGAAATGCAAAACCCACCAAGAAAATGAGAAACCCTTGGAATATCAAGTGTCGGAGGCACAGTACTGGATCTGAAAAACAAAAGAGCCCAGCTTCAAATGAAAAACCTGCAGAGAAACCAGGAAAATTGATATCCTTGAAGTAATAAACAGCATTAACAAAAAGAAAAAAAAAAGGAATCAACAGAAGAACATCGACTTAGCATTTGAAAACCAAACCTGCAGAGGAGAAATCACAACATCACACCCCAGAAGGGCCACCACCCATGTCAATTAAAAGCCTCAAGAGCAGATCTTGCGCTCCCAAACAGAGTACTAGAACCAAACAGCAATGTGAAAAACAGAGGAGGAAAAGAAAAGATCTGAAAGAGAAAGATGATAGCGTTAAGTTTTGGGCATAGAAAAAGGAAGGAGAGAGTGAGAGAGAAGACAGTAAGAAAAGAGAAAAGTGAGGGATGGAGGGCAGAGAGAGAGAGAAGAGAGGCCTGAGAGAATCTTGGAATCACCTCTAAAAAGTTGTTGGGAGGGGTGGCGAGGCATGTGGGGGTGGAAAACAAAATTTTCACAAGAATCTAACCACAGCCCGTATGGGTGTTCTGGGTCGGGCTCGGGCCGGGCTTTACTAAAAAAGCCTGAGCCCGGATATTTTAGTGAAGTCTGAGCATCGTCTGATTAAGCTGGTGAATACTTGAAAATCAGTTCCTATAATTTAAAAAAATCAGTAATTTTCACCATCTAATGCAATTTTTTCTGAAAAACAATAATTTTATTTCAACAAATAAAATTAAACCTAAGATTTACTCATACAAAAATAGAAAAGAAATTAAGATCTACTCACACAAAAATAGTATTTCTCTTAATAGGTTATGATGGCCAGACAAGTTTTTAAAAATAAAAAATAAATAAAATAAAAATTGTCCTACCAGCACCAGCCACCAAACGGCGAGGGCAGCACCGCACATTTGCACGAGAGATAGAGAGAGCATCTAGAGAAGTGGAGAAGTTGAGATGGAGCAGTGGTCAAGTGGAGAAGCAGCGAACAGAATAGAGAACATGAAAGTGGAGAACAAAGATTGGAGAATGGAAAACCCATACTTATAATATTCGAAGTGGTTAGAGACACTTCAGTCTATACTCAAGGTTTTGCCCTTAATATTTTTAGTGACTTATCCGATACATGGCGTTTGTAGGTAGTGTCACGTACCTAAATTAAAACCCAAGCTCAACTCATCCAACAAAATTCTTTAATCACACCTATTTATTTAGGTCAAATTCAAGCAGGAATGAATGCATGCGAACATATGAGCACCCTTAGTGGGTAAGCAGCACAAATATTAATTTCATGAAAACTAGCACAAATATTAATTTCATGAAAACTATTTGAGATCTTTCTTCTCCTTCCCAACTGCAACTATGCCACTTGGCACGACTCTAAGGCATCAGCTGAAAGAAAAAGTGATGGGTAGTTGTCAAATGTGGTGTACTGGTCTATTCGATTTATTGGATTCGAATGAAGTAATTGGAGTGAGGGTAATGCCGTTTGAAGTATATGAGTTAAAATTAATATGAAATAAATAAATAAATAAATTAAATATTAATTCTAGTTTAATTCAAGTTGGATTCGGGTTTGAGACCCCACTATTCAACTTGATCGGGATTTTATTTGAAATTGTGTTAGATCAGATTAATTTAAATTTTTTTCTAAGAAATACATGACTTAAATCCAATTTTTTTGGACTCAAGTTGACAAGTCAAGTCCATAATTGGCACCCCTAGTCATTGCACAAATTACTGTCTATTGCTTTCAACTCTAATCGAATAATATTTAGGTTTTTACTCAAACTAACTCAACCAAAAACTAATCCAAAATTGAATTTAATCTAGCTCAATGTAACTCAATTAATCTGGTATGAATTACTCTCAACTTTCTGTCTTTATTAATCATACTTCAACTGTAATCCTATTTGCCCAAAGTTTAAATTAACATTAATTCATTAAAAACTAACATAAGAACATCTCATTGAATCTATCTCAATCCAACCGACGGAATTTCGGATTTCATTGGTTAAGTAGGTTAGGTTCCAAATAAATCAATAAGTTTAATTAGGGTTGTTAAGGATATGTTTTATTTCAAAAATAGACACCCTACGAGCTGATTCATTTAACGTTCACCATTCTTAAAACCAAAAATAATCTACATATACAATACTAGATTTTTCTTACTTATAATTCTAAATTATACTTCAAGGCTTTGCTTTCATCATCAAAGAAACTTGGATGTAAATTTATTAAGAAATAAAAAATTAAATATTTCAAAGACCAAGCTCATAAAAAATACATTGTTAGGCATGCATGCATAGATCAACTGAAATCTAAAATTTTATATTGCATTTCATAACATTTTGTACCATTGGTATTTGAGAATCGAATTAAGAAACCTAAATTTAGATTTGGTGGAGTCCAATGTGGTGACCGAATCATAGATACCATCATTTATCAATTGAAACTAGATGGATTGATTTCAAACACTTTGAGCTTGTGATACTTTTTCAAAGAAGTGCCACAAAGCAGTGTTTTAAATCTTTTTGAAGTTCAAAACCCCAAAAAATTTAACTTACATATCGTTCGAAAGAGTTGGAGGTAGTTGACCCTCAATAATCATCAAAAAGTTAGAAACTTACTTTGTTGGATGGTAACACTATTTTATTATTTATAATTGTAAATAGTGTGAATAAGACACCTTCTTTCGTGGTAGTTGACCCTCAATAATCATCAAAAAGTTAGAAACTTACTTTGTTGGATGGTAACACTATTTTATTATTTATAATTGTAAATAGTGTGAATAAGACACCTTTTATGAAAACACGTGAACGTCGTTTGATTCTTTACCCATCAAACTTTAGCTTAAAACGATTTGATTGACAAATTGATATCCCATTAATGAGTCATCCCATCTCTGCTACTTTCATTGTTAACCAATAGAAGTAACATGTCCTTTAGAGAGGAAAGGATCCAGTAAGCTTCTAGATAATTCTTTTAAGTGTAGAAAGTTGTAACAGTTTCTAGATTTTTTTTTAACCGTTGGACGATTGCCAAGTGGCACAATCTAAACTACTCATTGCCAAGCCTTGTACTATACATAGGGGTGATGTCCTCATTTACAAGCCACTACTCAAAGTTGTAAATTCTCTCAAGAGCCCTTCCTAATAACTGTGTTTGTGTCTTGTAGTTGCTTGAGTGAGAGTTTGAGTGTGAGTGAGCAAATCTGACTTATTCAATAATCTGAAGTGTTGTTCGGCATATCTTAAGTGCAACTCTAAGACCGTGACAAACAAGTGAACAGTCCCAAAACATAGTATGAATTGTATTTGATTTAAATTCATCCATGAAAAAGTCCATATCACTGTTCATTAGATTAGCATAAGGTGGCAAAGCGAGGGAGAGAGATTGGGTGAATATCATGTAGTTTTATCAGTGACATGCTGAGGTGACATGGTGGACTAAAGTATGTACCTTAGTTCCCATATTTTTTTATGGTCCTAAATGAAATTCATTGGTTGGTTCTCATCCCACTTTTGTTTTACAGATTTGCTACTTTGATATGCTTAGATTTTAGGTTGTACCTTGGCCATCCTCTCTCATTCTTTTAGGGTTTTTTTAATCCCATCTGCCAAAGATCTTTCATAGCAAGATTGATGGAGGAAGGAAAAGAAGAGAGAAGAGAAAGATTCTCAATCATATGTGATTCATCATGCATACATGGGTGCACCAGAGTCCCATCAACTTTAAACCCAAGAGCCACATTTATTCAAGGTTTCACTTTGCCAGTCATCAGTGATTGGTCCCTGCACTACCAACCTTCACTGCTTCAAAGCTATTGTCTACCTAAAAAGATACATCTCAAGCCTCTCTCTCTCTCTTATTTTAGATTTAATATGAAAGTAAATGGAAGCATATTCATCTCTGATAGTAGAGCTTTTAATCAATATGATATAAGTTATTGTATTAAATACCTCCTGTGTTTTTACTTCTCTCATATTTTTAAGAATAATGAATCCGTGCACTATAAGTTTTCACCATAGTACAACACCTTTAATTCAACCACTTAATATTAATATTAGGGTTCTTAAGTTTAACAATCAATAAAGAAAAGAATATAATTAATCAGTAAATATTAATAGAATATGACAAAATGAGATTCTTAAGCCTCCATTACAGAAAAGTTCCATCTAGAATTTTTTTTTAAAAAAAAAGCCCATGTATAAAAGAACGTTGCTAGATTGTCATATTCCTGACCATGTTCTCAGAATAATTCTTTTAAAAAAAATAATAATAATAAGAGTATCGGATATTTTAAAAGCACTTGTCAACCACCACAAACAAAACCCCTCACCACCAAACTTGCCACAATTAAGCATACATGCATAAATGGGTACCAATGCATATCTTGCATTTGTCATATATGGATAATTTTTTTAATTAATTACTCACATGATTGACTATCTAGAACGCATGAATACACTACAATGGACTTATAGAAATCTTAATTTTTTTAAGAAAAAAAAGAGATTTGATTGATAAAAGGCCAAAATTAATTTTGTTTTTTAACTTTTTCAATTGCTAAAATAATCAATTTATCCATAAATTAGTCTATTTAGATAGTAAATAATAGGTGACAGTATAAATTCTCTACTGCTAAAGGAGTAGAGGATCCAGATTTTTTTTAGGTTAAAATTTTACTTATTACTCTCTGTCCCAAAATACTTATCCTATATGTATTTTGGAATTACTTGTCCGATTCATTTATTTTCAACTCTAAATCGCATTCTAATGTGATAAAAAGACGACATTCTTTTATAAACAAATAATAAAATATCAATATCGGGAAAGGGTAGAGTGTATTAGAGCTCTAAAGAAGAATAAAACTAGGAAAGAAATAGAGACAAGGAAATAATCCTTACCAAGCATCTTGAAAGCTAAATGCCCTAGCAAATTGATGGAATGAGGGAATAACCTCTGAATTTTTACTTTGATTTTGCTCGTAGTAACAGAATTGAGCAATTTGGTCCTTAAAGGTTGGATGATTGGATCAAGTAACCCTAGAGAAGGAGAAGGACCACATCCACAAGAAAGTGAAGCAAGTGGATCCAGTGGGAGATTGCCAAATGTGTCAAAAGCTTAAAGGTGCACGACAGGAACCGGTGCAAGTTGTTTTCAAGTGTTGAATGCAATAGATGATGAAACTGGGGAACCCTTCAAGGAATATCTGGGGCATCGGTGTTTACGATAATATGAGAAATTTGTCATTTATCTATTTTTCATTGTGAAAATGTACATTGATGTTATTTGTTATAAAAATACTAATATTTTTATTATTTTTCTAACTCATTTTATGCCTTTGGGACATCCCCTCATGGACAAATTGAATAAGCAGTTCTTTATTAACTTGCATGGGTTAATTGGCATCTTTGAATATTAAGATATTGAAATTAGAGGACAAAATCTCAGCCGATACATATCGTATCGGCCATACACTATTTATATCGGCTGATATCGTCGATATGAATAAATATAAAAAAAAATTAAAAAAAAAATTGATTATCGGTATGGGCTCAGGTGATATCTTTGCCGATATCGGATGAATATCGACCTATATTTAGGTTTTCAGATGTTTTTTAAAAAAAGGACTATTTTTTATTTTTTTAATTAAAAATAAATAAAAATTTGGTATTTCTAAAAAAAAAGAGGAGAGAGAATGACATTTTTACCCCTCGTATTTTTACCCCTGATTGAAATCTATTTTTTTGAATTTTTTTAGAAAAGAATAGACTATAATCCAACATGAAATTCTATGTAGGAAAAGACACTATATGAAGAGATCTTCTCATACTAGGTCAGTCTCTTCACGTTCAATTCTTTCGAGTCACTCTTCATAAATTACTCTTCATAGACTAAATCAATATGAATTAAGAGGTTTACACACACTCGTGAAGTAAGAATGCCCATCTTAAAAAAGATGTTCAGTCCTCCTCTTTCAATAATAATCAAACAGCAATATCATCTTAATATATTTGCTCTTAATCTTCCAAAAGAATTTCATTTCCAGAATCTCTTCATTGTCAAATGTACTATCGATTTTCTTATTAAAAATAATAGAGAGAGAGAGAGAGAAAAGGATGTAGCTCAAGACTGCCAAATGGCAAAATATTTGGAGTTTCTGAGCTGCAGTATGCAAAATTCAGGTGTTAGGCCGAGTTATGTCCCAATATATCTTAAGAATAAGGAAGAACAATTTTGAAGAACGTAATTATACTAAAATTCTTGAGTAAAAAAAATAAGACTTGAGAGTAACAGGGGTTTAAAATTCGGTATCGATCGATATTTTTCTCTCTCCTCTTTCTTTTTTACAAAAACAACCGATATCGGCTGATATGATACGGTCGAGATATCAGCATATCGGCTAAATATGGGTCGATACGAATCGTATCGACCGATATTTAGGGGCTACTTTGGCATCTGTCAAATTTATTATTAATGTCCAGTGGCCCATAGGCAGCAATGGAAATAATTTTCTATTCTAAAAACGAAACTTATCAAAGTTAAGTCCAAAAATATGCATATGTGATCATTAAATTTATAATTGGATGAGAAATATTTTATAAAAAACAAATTTCAATCTCTCTCAAAGAAAAACAAAATGAAGAATATTTTCAATTTGATCAGCAGTTGATTATATTTAATCCCCTTATTATTTTACCACGTCAAAGATAAACAATCATTTCACTTCTTAAAAACACAAGTGGGAAAGAAGGTGTTATTATTTGGCATAAGCAAAAAAGTATTTATAAACAATAAAATGCTCAGCTATACTTATGACACTGGTGTCAGAATATGCACGGCTATGTAGAGCCACTTTTGTATACAGTGATAAGTTCATTAATTAGATCAATCAAACAATATTTTTTAAACTCGTGAGGACCTGATTCCTAAAATAATATTATTCACTTCGGATTTATATTAGAGCTCGTACGATTTTGCTTTGGCTCTGACTTATCACGCCAAATCCAAAAGGTCTCATGTTAGTTGAGAGGTTACCCCTTCTTAATAACACCATCCCAACTCACCTTATAGGCGATGTGAGATTTTTCCTACACTCCCATGTAGGTGAGGTGTTACAATTCACCTCCTTAAAACTAGAGTCGTCTCTGGCTCTATCACATCACACCGACAGAGAATCCACATAAGCAAGCAAAGTCACACAAGTAGAGAGCCCACGCAGTCTAAGTGTTGAACCGTACTTTGATACCACTTGTGACGATCCGACCCCCAACATAATATTGTCCGCTTTGGGTCCATATATGAACCCGCACGGTTTTACTTTAGGCCCAGTCCACCAGACCAAGTCCAAAATGTCTCGTGTTGGTTGACGGGTTGTCCCCTCTTAATAACACCACCGCCCCACCTCATGGGTTATGCGGGACTTTTTCCCACACCTCCATGTATGTGAGGTGTTACAAAACTCTTCAAAATTTAAACATTTTAAATTATTATTTATATCTAAACTTATAAGCTTCATCTAATAGAACTTGGTTAACCCACCAATATAATTTCTTTAAGTCTTGACAAATCCTTTATTATCATAATACAAGAGAGAAAGAGACATGGAAATGATTCAGACACTGGATTTGATATAGATTTTGAAGCTTCTAGTTAATATGATCTTATTGAGGCTTTATATTCTCTTACCATAAGCCACGGATAACAACGCCACTGATACATTAAGTATCGATTGCAATATTGTGGAAAGATCTCAGCCCCACTGCATTTGTCGTACGAGTGTGTATCAGCGTCCTATATCAATGCAATGCAATTTTTTACCCAACTATCAGCACACAAGAAAGAGATTAAATTTACCCAAATTGTTCGATTTTTTAAAGTTTGGAATGAAAATTCCTTTGATGTGGTGTGTTATTTCATATGTATTCATGAAGAGATCTAAATCATTATATACATAATATGAGAGTATTTAAATAATATATGAAATAAGAGTTTGTGAAAGATTCTTATTGATGAAGATTGCAAATCTGACAAGAAGTTCTCTCTGTTTATTTTTCATATTTGTTCTTCTTTCACCTATAAAGATTTTTCTCTTAAAAACTTATATTCCTAGATTTTCAGTCATTTCCCCATGCAAGTCTCTTGCACGTCTGATTGTTATATCCAGTCCTCCATGTAAGCCATCTCTCTTATTTGAACCCTATAAAGTATAAACACATCGGATACCAAGAGCCTTAGAGTGGAAAGGTCTCTTATCTTTAGTTTTTCCTTGTCAATCTCTAAGTACCTTCCCTAATTCCTCCCAAATCCCTGATTGTATCTTGATTCCCAAACCATCAGTGGAAAACTAAAACAGTAAATCCGATCAACAAATCAGATTTGGGTTTCTTCTCTGCAACAAATCAGAACCCAAATTGGGTCTCTGTTTTTTTTTTTTCTTGTTTCATCAATGATCCAACCTGTATCGAAACTCAAGCTATTAATACCAATTGTCATGCGAAAAAAATCCAATTTTAAACAAATTCAGCGAAAGCAATTAAACCATACAAACAATCATCCCACAAAGATCAATACGATTTTAACGTTGTTTTGCCAAAACTTACATCCACGAGCATCAAAGGTACAAATTTCTCTCTCAAATACCCAAATTTTCTCTTCTAAATTTTTCTCTCAAAAAACACCCAGACAGCCTACTCACAAGAGAGACCTCTTCTTTTTCACCAGTTCCCTCACACGGGAAAAGAGGAAACTTCCTGAATAAACTTCGAAAATCAAGGGATGATTTCCGCTATTCCTAAATCGAGCTTAACTCTAGCAAGATAAAACTAATAGGATATCAAAATGCAGACAAAATGTATACAAGCTATTGAGTATTGTGCGATAAAAAAATTCAACATTATCTAAAAGAATGATTTTATAAAGTAATTATTAAATCTATAATACTCTATAAAACAAAGTGTTGACAACGAAGAAAAGTCGAATAGATAAAGTCAAGACGAGAGAGATGCATATGCAACATTGGATAACTGGATTAACCTAAAGATAGATTTAGAAATGAGCGCATTGGAGATAATTTAATAATAGAAGACCATATATAACTCATATAGTAGAGTTGAGGGACCACAGATCGAAGACACTAAAAGAGAGACTGACCATTAAAACCTTAGAGATAGGGCTAAAATCGGGCTAGGTTGAGTCGGGTTTTTTAAAACCCAACCCGACCTGAGTTACTAATATATAGAACCTGATCCGACACAATCCGAACTTTTGACCCAGATGTCTTGACCCGACTTGAACCTAATTTTAACCCGACTCAACTCGAACCCGACTCGACCCGACCCTCATTTTAAACCTACTTTAGCCAACTTTTTACAGGGTCGGGTCGGGTTAACTTAAAAATCTCTCAACCCAATCCGATCCGACCCGAATTCAATACTGGCTTCTAACTTCTCAACCCGACCCGACTTGCTGACCCAACCTGCATGATTTTCTATTCGGGTCATGCGGGTTCGGACCAAAACCTGATCCAAGTTTCACCCCTACTTAGAGAGAAGGGATATAGGAAATATTAAATTGTAGAGTGACTAATAATATAGTTTGTAGGTATGATCAATTGGAGAAGAATAACTCTTTAATCCAACTCCAGATAAATGAGACTAGACTACGGTTGATGATGATTTAACATTTCTGCGATATTAAGGTATAATATGAAATAAAATCATTTGAATACTGAGTCTTTAATTTGATTTTTCTCGAGTCCACCAAACCGAATCAGTTAGAAAAACTTATCCGCTTGATGGATGGCAGCAAATGATCAATTGTATGTTTGGGAAAGAAGATTGAGAATGGGAAATGGTATTGAGATTTGAAAAGATATATACAATGAAATGCTTTTATTTTTCTTTTTTTCTTTAGACCCGAGTCATGTCATCTAAAGAGAAGAGTGAGTGCAAAAGGGGGTTTGGTCGGTCAGTGCGTGCAGCCAAGAAAACGAAGTCCATTTCACTTTTTTATTTTTTTTTCATTTCATTTGGCCAACTCCAAATGCGACAGTTGGTAGTAATGAGTCTCATACGCTTTAAGTGAAGGTTGGGAGTGTTTCCTTTTGTTGGTAAAAGTTGCAATATGCTCCCATAAAAGCAGCAAGTTAGTGGCGTCCACCTTTCCTTTTCCAACTTTGAGGAGCTCTCTCAAAAGCCAGAGTATTTAAGTTTGCTTGAATAATTCCATGGACAACGGTTCAAAGAGAATTATCTGTATAAAAATAGGTGGTCCATTTTAACACGAAAATACTCTTTTAATAGACACAAGTTTTTAAAATTTTTCATTTTGCCCTCCATCTACAGAAATCAGCTCACTTTTTCAAGTGAACCAATTCACTAAACAGTGAATCGCTTTATGTGTAAAATAACTCGGTCGGTGCACTATGGACTCTCAAGACATTGGGTTCTGATTTCTAAGTGATCCGATCGGTGCACCAATAAGTGAACCGGTCACTGGAAAGTAAACTGATTTATGCTGATGGATGAGGGACAAAATGAGAAGTTCACTAAAATACGTGCCTCCTTAAAAGATAACGCCCGTGTTAGGATGTCCACCCTAAAATAATTATTGGACATATAATTAGATGAGATTAGTAAAAGAACACATGAATAGGGTATAAAAATTTAAGTATTTATACTTATTTTATAAATAAAAGATATTTTATAGGACGTGCCGTCTGAATACTTCCGAACCTCAAAAATAAAAGATATTTTACAAATTATATTTTAAGGCATTTAACAATGTTATATTTTATGTCTCCATAAAAAATAGGCTGCAATATTTTAATCTGGTGTTCAAGGGTCTCACTTGTATTTGGACAGAGGACATTTTAATTTGACTAGTCATTGGGGCATGTGCAAGCCTCCCAATCCCACATAGACCCGTAAATAACTACGGAGAGTGGCCCAAAAGGGTGTTGAGCGTGAATCAAACTCAAGACCTCACTTCATGAGGAGAACTTTTTAAAACCAACCCCCTCTTGGATTAAATTTAATCATCTATTTCTATGAGCTATGGTAAATGATCATTTTTATCATTAAATTTAGTACTTAAATAGATGAAATGTATTTTATTTCACTTAGTTAGTGGGTTTCAAATACTATAGATGCATCGCTTTATATTCTCTTTAAGACAATTTTTTTGAAAAAAGAAATTATCTTACGACAATTGATTCTTCATTAATTGGATATCCAATTTTTTTTTTTTTTTAAGAATTAACATTTAAACTCTTACCCTCTCAAACTTTGACATCGGTTATCACTTTGTAAGTTGAATTCCACTCCAATAAACATTTGCCATTAGATTAAACTCAAAATTTATGCACCAGTAAATGTTTGTAGCTTCTAAAAGTTACCCATTGGTTTATTCAAATTGATTTTATGTGTATTTATAATTAGGTTCACATTGCTCCATCTTGATGGTCCATTTATATTTTTTATTTTTATATTTTATTACAAAATTAACATTTTTTTTTTTGAATTTACGTGTAGAAAACCGCGGGATACCCAGCATAAAACCCCCACGGATGAGCCCACTAACCCCTAAGGCACACCAAGGTTAGGCAATGATTTGACAACAATCAAGCTAGTATGTTTGTTATTAAATTTGTTGAATTTGAAATATTTAATTTATATTATTTATATTAATATCTACTAATAAAAAAAATTGTGCAAAATTGATGGAAAGAAAGTATTATTTGATATTAATTTTTCACTTACGTGAATGTGTTCTTCTTGCTAGTTTATAGATACATATATATAGCATAAAGTCAAGTTGTACAATTTTCTAATTTAATAAGAACAATAATATAAAATCCTAACAAATAACAAATATCGCAACAAAAAGTATTTAGTTGATATTGATAAAAGGGGAGAAATAAGTGAAGTGACTGCATATTCTAAGGATTGGACCATGTTAGGAACCAAAGTCCAACCAAATCGAATCATATACTTTACTTCAAGTTTTAAAATTCTGATAGGAGTATTGCATAGGATTGTATAAACAATATGTATGTGGAATTTTTCCTCCAATTAATTAGTTTAATAATATAATTATGATCCTTAACAATTTAATTACTAGAAACTATTAATTTAAAAAATATTTTCTTTGTAACGTCCTGACTCTCTAATATTGTCCATTTTGGGCCACCTGACCCGTATAGCTTTGCATTTGAGCCCAATTCGCCTCTAGGCCCATAAGGCCTCTTCCTGGAGGAGGATGCTCTCCCTCGATATATCTCCTCCCCACATACCAAGGGTTAAATATGGGCCAATTTCTCTTTTTTTTTTAAAAAAAAAAAAATTGGTTGTGGGCCCAGGGTCAATATCTCGGCCGATATTTGCCTATATCGGACGAATATCAGCCCATTTTTATATATTTTATATTTTTTATAAAACAGCCATTCTATGTTTTTTTAAATGATTTTTTTTTAAAAAAAAGCCACCGAGATTTCCAATTTTCTTTTTGAAGAGAGAGAAAGAATTCGTCTGAGATCTCAGTCGATATGAAAATTCAGTCAAAATCTTAGTCCGACTGAATTTTCGACCCCCACCACGTACCCTCGAGTCCCACATCGCCCAAGTGGGCTATGAGCAGGAGTGTCACAATCAACCCCCCTAAGGCTCAAAGCCGTCATCGACTCAGCTACAACACAAGGACCCGCACAGGCAGACGAGTGAACCTGCTCTGATACCATTTATAATGACCCGACTCCCCAACAAGATATTGTTCACTTTAAGCCCACCTTACCTACACGATTTTTCATTTGGGCCTAACTCATCTCTAAGCCCAAAAACCTCTTGCTGGAAGAGGAACTCTCCCCTTATATATCTCATCTACGTATCCCTAGAGTCCCACATCGGCCAAATAGACTGTGGGCACAATTTTACATAGTTAAAATAATAATAATTTTTTTAAGTGCATATCCATACAATCTTCTTCTTGTCCATTAAACTTATAGTCCTTCTTTTCATAGTAAATGGACATTCTTAAAGGGAGTCCGCAGGGAGAGTTTCTCATAGTCGCGGTTTAAAAATGGTTCGCAATTGAAAAAGAAAGAAGAGGGAGAAGTTTAAATTTTTTGACCATCACATTATTATTAAAAATAAGGCCATTGGCAATAATGCTCCTTAGCTACCAACTTTTCAATAGTATTTTTATTAAAAAATTAATTTAAACCACTTAAAACTTATATAGCTTACAAAATATAAAACTATAGAAGCAATTCAACTTTCAAATTTTATATATAATGATGATATTTAAGTTAAAATGGACTCCATTGTCGTCATTATTTAAAATTTATACATTTTATTTTAATTAGTAAGAATTTTTAATATAATTAGTAAAGACTCATAGATAGTTGCAATCTAGAGATAGTGAATTTAAGTTCTAGAGGCGTTAGATAGGGAGTTGATCTATACAAATAATTTGTTAATTCTAAATATGAAAGACAACTTTAGATTGATAAAATTGATAAAATTAAATACTTTCGACGACGATGATAATAAGTTTTTATTTTAGTTGATTGAAATTTGTATTCTTCTAAATCAATTAAATGATTGAAATTATCTGATTAATTTTTCAAAAGTCTAATTATCTATTTTAATTGATTGATTATATTCATCTAATTAATATATGAAATTTCTAATAAGCTATTTTGATTGAATAATTAGAATCATCTCATTAATTCTAAAATTTGAATGATACATAAACATTAAAAAAACTTATTATTAATTAATACTTTACTACTGTAATTATTATTTTAAATTTCTAGTTTAATAAATTCATTTTTTTGTAACATGGATATGTTCATCTTCCTTTAAGGTAAGACTAATTCCTATCGAGTACATGTAAACCTCCTAATCTACCTATACAATTGACTCAATAACGAGTCAACGGAGAACCATCCATTTCATATTATTTAAATTAAAAAAAACCAAAGAAATGTGCCGGGTTCGCTTAAAAAAAAGAAAAAGAAAGACAAAGAAATGTGCCAGGTGTAGCTCTGAAAATCTTCCGTCGCAGTCGTTTTAGATAATCTCCCGTCCTTCCATGACACCACTCAATTGTCCCCAACCGAAAGCAGAGCGAGAGACGGACTGTCACGGACAGTGGAAAGGGGAGACGAGGATATTCTCTTACATCTCAGTGCAGGGGTAAAATCACAGGAACTAGGGTTTCCGTAATTTCTAGGGTTAGCGTTTTTCAAATCCTACCTTCAAATTGTATCACCAGATCGGATCTATACGCCATCCACCTCCCGTTCAAGAACCCTTCAGATTCCGCCTTTGAATCTTCTTCCTTTATTAATTTTTTTTTTTTTTTTTGGACTCGAATCTACTACGTTTATACAGTTGCACAAATGACCGTTTACTGATGCTCCTCGAGCTGAAATTACTTCGGATTTTTTGATTTTAGAGCTCTATCTTTCAAATGGATTTTGATTGGGAGTAGAACCGCAAAAACTTTGAGATTTATTTGATCCGACAATGCGGGGCTTCAGAGCGAAATGCAGAGTACTGTCTCTGGTTTTAATTTCGATATGTATAGGTCTTGCTGCTCTATATGATTTACTAAAACCAGCTCCCAGCGGTTGCATCATGACGTACATGTATCCCACGTATGTGCCGATTTCAACTCCGCCAAATGTTTCGACGGATAAATATGGTCTGTTCTTGTATCATGAGGGGTGGAAAAAGATTGATTTCAAGGATCATCTTAAGAAGCTGAGTGGTGTTCCCGTGCTTTTTATTCCGGGCAATGGTGGCAGCTACAAACAGGCAAGGATCTGTATATCAATTACCTTCCTTGGTATTTATTTTACTTGGCTCTTCTTTGTTGAATGTCATTGTGTACCTGTTGTGGGTCTGCATGTTTACAAGTTACATTTGCCAATCTGAGAATTTTGAACAGGAGGTAAAGGGTACATGCATAGTCTAGTCTAATATTTCATATTGATCCCAGATAAAGTGATTTATAAGTAGGGTCGTTGTGTTACATCTGGTTTATGGCGTTTGCATGTTGTGGAACTGTCAAACTTATGCAGAGCATTTCTATTCTGCTTCAAACCAAGAGTTTCACATGCATTTCAACTTCACCCAATGCCATGGTTGAGTGAAGAAAAGAAATCCTTTTTCTGTGGGACCTGTTTTGCGACTGGAACTGGGTCATGTTTGCTGAATCAGACCAAGTCCAGTTACTTCATGTAAGTAAGCAGTAAAGATGGACAAGCGCATTTGATAAAAAACAATTTGAAGATCAGGAAGTTTTTACTGTTTATTTGTAATTGATGCACTTGAAAGTGATTGCAAGCAACAATCAACTGCAATATTTCAATTTTCAATTGTTAGTTTAGTATCTGGATTTGTTGGTAATGTGTAAACTGGAATTTGAAGGTTTCATAACTTCAGACATTTGGTCAAATGGGAAAGAGATGATGAAGGATCCTTGTTGAAGAAAGGAAAATGAGTAGCATGGTGGCTGGGCTATGTTCCAAAGGGCATAAAGGAACTCTGTAGTCCAATTAGGAATATCTTTTTCTCACTGTTCAAAGGATTTTGAATGAAATGGAGATCTTATGGCAAAGAAAGGGGTGGATTGACAACATATGATTAAGGCTCTTTTATTGGTTTATTTCTTTTTATTTATTTAGTTATTGTTCGCTGGGGAAGGGATCTGGTGAAATAGCAGGCTAATTGACAACATATGATTAAGGCTCTTTTATTGGTTTATTTCTTTTTATTTATTTAGTTATTGTTCGCTGGGGAAGGGATCTGGTGAAATAGCAGGCTAAACTTCTACATGCTTTTGGATCTTACATGTAGGAGAATACCAACTGAACCTTCGTACAAGAAAATAAAGATAAATCACCAAACTGCACATGAGAATAGCACATAACAGATTTTCAGAATAGATCATTTGTGGAGGAACCACATAACAAAGCCTGTACTTTGTCTTCGAGCTGCCGAGGGTGTTAATCGCCTCCTTAGGTGCTGCCGATTTGCTGTACAACTTTGGATTTTTTTTCCCTTTACATAAGCTTGGTATACCGGTCTCGTGGAATTTCAGGTTTTGTGGTTCAGTTGTGGGGTCTTTTCTCAGTGTGTCACCATATGGAGACTTGTTCTCTTTGCTATGTTTGGTCTGTGGGAGAAAGGAAAAATGAAGCTTCAAACACTCCTCTAGAGTTGCAGATCAGGGTGTAGACCTAGCCAACATCTGAATTGAGTGATGGGCTGTTAACTCTATGGAATTCCAAGGGATCTCCATGGATGATTTATCTCCATGTTGGAGATAGGTGGCTGGGATGAATTACAACCTAGGGTACTCTCATCTCTGGATGCTTGTTTCTCCTTGTATCTTCCTTTGCTTTGTAGACCTTAGAGGGCCTCGTTTGGTTTTGTTGTCTAGGATAGGATTCTCAACAATGGCTCTGTCATATTGTTAGTTTGCATTTCCTTTCTTTGATTTGAAGAAATGCTATGGTTGGATATTGTTGTCTGTCTGATTCATATCACTTGTGTACATGCGCGTGTGCGCATGCTTATGTGTACGTATGTAGATTTCCCTTAAGAATAGGGATGCTTGTTGCTCACATGCAGCCATAGCCAAAAGGTCTCACTTGGCCCTTATTGTGCATCCCTTCCAAATGGGCTCACCGTGGCCCCAATCACACCCCTTCTCCCCTCAAACCGATTTCCATCTTGTGAATTAGATTTTTACCCAATTTTATCCCAATTGAAGGAGAAGCAAATATAGGACTCGTAAACAAAATATCAGAAACAAAAGTAAAATTGGCTTTGAATAAGATGAAGAAAATAGAGCTCTAGGATTGGCTGATATCCCTATAGAAGTTGGGTGTCATTGCATGAAAATGGGATTAGATGGTTAACTAGATTGTTTAACGAAATAATGGATTCGAAAAGAACACTCGAAGAATGGTGTAAAAGTACAATGGTCCCATTTTACTTCAAAATTGTGACAACTATAGATCTATTAAACTTATGAGCCATACAATGAAATTATGGGAGAGAATAATAGAACAAAGGCTAAGACAAGAATCTAGTGTTGCTCATAATCAATTAGTGTTTATGCGAAGTAGGTTAATAACGAAAGCAATTTTCATTTTAAGATAACTTATGGGAAGTTTAGGGAGAAAAGGAAAACAATATACATGACTTTCATAGACTTAGGAGAGGCCTATGATAGGATGCCAATGACATTTAATTTGGCAAGCTTTGAAGAAGAATTGCACTCCTAATAAGTATGTTGATCTTATACAAGATATGTATAAACATGCGACAACTGGTGTTGAGATGATATGTGGTAAGACTGGGAAATTCCTAGTCGGAGTTGGATTTCATCCAGGATCAACTTTAAGTCCATATTTATTTATATTAGTTATAGATTACCTAACAATAGATATACAAGATGTGGTGTTGTTTGTAGATGGTGTAGTTTTAATCAACGAAACAAAAAATTAAATGAATGAGAATTTTGAATTATGCAGGAAAGCTTTGGAGATGAATGGATAACAATTAGTAGAACAAAGACAATACATGGAGTGTAACTTTAGTTGTTTAGGGGAGCATAGAAGAACCTATAAAAATTGGACACTTGGTATCTTATTGTGATAAATTTTGATACTTATGTGCAGCTCTCGAACCAAATGGAGGAATAAATCTGGATATAACTAATAGGATGGGTGTAGAATGGGCCAAGAGTAGCCAAGCTAGTGATAAAAGAGTACCTGCAGATTAAAAGGGATCTTTTGTAAAACAACAATTAGGTAGGCTATGCTGTATGGAGCTGAGTGTTGGGTATTTAGAAAAAAAAAAACAGGTAGACGTAATAGTGACGTAGCGTTGTAGCCCTGTAGCACAACCTGTAAAGGCTCATGGTTGTGGCCTAGAGGTTGTGGATTCAAGCTCCATGGGCGTCAAATAAACAGTGGGCCCATGAAAATAATTTGCCAAACCCAAATATGAATGCCAACCCCAGATTGATAGGATAATGGCTTAAATGATGATGATGATAAGGTAATGGTGCCATAAATGCTTATGTTAGGATGGATGAATATAGTGAAATTCAAGATAGAATTAGAAATGAATACCTTATAGATACCTTTAGAGTAATCCCAATAAATGAGAAAATGAGGGAAAATTGCTGAAAGTGGTTTGGACATGTGCATAGGAGACTAGAAGTGACCCTTGTTAGGAAAGCTGAAATGATACAAATAGAAGGAACAAGAAGAAGAGGTAGACCTTTAAAGGCTTGGTTGTTGGGTAAAGAAAGATAGGTTATATTGTAGCGTAATGGAGGGGATGGCTTTTTATAGAATAGAATGGAAGTGAAGAACTCAAAAAGCTGATCCTAGATAGATGGTATAAGTGGCTTTGATGATGATGATGATGATGATCCCATTTTAGCTCAATTTGAGTTGCGCCCACTATTGGATTAACGTGGTGTCCATTGACCCTTGGGACCTTAAAATGCATGGCTTCACTTACCTGATTAAGGTATTTTTGATAGGCACCATATTCAAGCAAGGAACCTTTTTAACCAACCCCACATGACCTTGGCGGGCCTCACATTGGGTGCACAAATAAGGGTGCATAAGGGAAATACCAATGGCCGAGATGGCTTGGCAAAATGGGGCCCTACATGGTTTTGTTTACACCCTTTCCCTTCTCACATCCACCTTCCTCCTTTTGAATTGGATCCTTAGCCAATTTGACCCCATTTTGAGTTACACTCACCATTGGATTGAACTCATCCACATGACACCATTAATCTTTGGGGATTTTCCAAAAACGTGGCTTTGTCAGTCCAACCAAGCTAATTTTTGACATGTCTGATGTGCAAGCATAGATCTATCCAATGAATCCATCCTTATGATCCCATGAGGGCCCCACATGGGGGTGTATATTAGTGGCTGCACGTAAGTGGACATAGGGGATTTATATTATGTGGATTAATTCGTATATTCACTACTTTATAGTAGTTGTTCATAATCTTTAATTTATTTGAGAAAAAATGGGGTAATTTGCAAATACCATGTTATAATTTGCCTCAATAGCAAAAGCTACCTCTACACTTTCAAATGTACTCCATATTTTGTCCTTGCAAACACCCTGCTTCTCAAAATGTTAATATCCAAAATACCCTTTATCAATCAAAGAGTTGCATAGCGAAGTACTTTAAGTGAGATATACTTTCATAACACTTTATCTGTGAGACCATGTGGGTAGGAGGTGGGTGGTGATGTTTCACATGCATCCAATCATTTTAATTATGTGATTTGGTTGTTGAAAACTTTGGTTGTTGAAAAATTGATTTTAGTAAGCCTTGCATTTTTTCATGGCCATCACATGGGGATAGAATGATTTAATAGGAGTAAAATGTTCCCCACATTCAATCCATGCGGTTTTTGTGCATTTAATGCAATTGTATCAACTTATATATATGTACATATACATACAATAAATTGTTTTGGTAGGTTATCTTGCTATTTTAATAGTTTAGTTTTTAAATATTGAAGGTCACTTTGGACACTTGAGATGGTAAGAGCGTGGAGTTTGCTATTAATGCAAAAGATAGGGCGTACTGTTTGCAATTGTTGAAACCATAGGGGTAGCTTTTGCAATTGAGGCAAAAAACAAGGGGTTTGTAAATTACGAAAAAAATGTGATAAAGTGTTGCCTGATTATTTCATAGTTCTCCATTCTCGTGTGTCATAATAATTTTTCTTTTATTGTGTTATAATTTCATGTTGCTTATGGGTGGTTTCATGAGTTATCATAACTGACGTTCTCCCTTTGCTTATATTTTATATTTACATATACACCTCCAAGTCTTGTACTTTTATAGCTTGTATTTTGTAAGTGATAACTAATTGTTTTTATTTAGTCATCAGATCAAAGAAAAAAAGGCTTTTCTAAATCTTTTTTCCCTTTTTCCAGGTGCGCTCCTTGGCAGCAGAATCTGATAGGGCTTATCAAGGAGGTCCACTTGAGCAGACCTTTTATCGGGATGCTTCACTTACATATGAAGAGAGAGGGTTGAATATGGAGGATGTCGATCGTTTTATACCACCTAACCAATACACTAGCATGCTGGATTGGTTTGCTGTGAACCTTGAAGGGGAACATTCTGCCATGGATGGTAGGATACTGGAAGAACATACTGAATATGTTGTATATGCCATCCACAGGGTATGTCTATCAAAATTCAAAATATTTCCTCAGAGAAGGTAGATGTTGGTTGTCCCCTAAAGTATTGTGGATGTGGAATCATTTGCTTTTTTTTTTTTTCCTCTTTTTCTTTTGAAGTGGAGATGAGAAATCATTTATTTAGAGAATGGAATTCTCTATATTCTACCATTCAAAGGAAAAAAGATGAAATTCTTTAAATTCTATTAAATGTCACATCAGGTGCCATAGCTTGAAATATTTGCTTGGAGTTTAATTTTTTTTCTTTCTAAAATGTGATCGAATGTATATCAAATAGTTCCAGTCTGTTTTGGTTACCTATGTTGCATGGACACTTACACTTTAGTAGACATACCCATGTTGGATACTTCATTTTTATGTGTGAAATCTGTGTCCTTGGTGTATCAGTGGCATGTTCTTGCCGTACCCATGCCGTGGGATCATACCTGATGACATACATGAGGCTTTGTTTTTAATGCTGTAAAATTTACATGGGCTTACGTAATTCTATTCTGTTGCTATAGGTGAAAACCTGATTTGCTGATTACTATTTTATATAAGGATTGTTAATACATCATTAAATACTGACCCTTTCAATATACATTCCTCTACTGTACTGGCTTTCTTCCAGTTGAGGCAAACAAGGGACTTTAGATCTAGTGCTCCAACCAGATTTACATTAGTTACAATTAATACATTGTATAAGTTTCCAGTAACATCAATTCATGCTTCATTTTTGTTGACAGTTGAGATTAGTTGGTGCATTTTTTTTTTCAAAATATACAAATAACCCTCTGGTATTTGCCAAAAGAGCCTAGTTCCCATACTTTTTCCCCATTTCATGTTTTACGTTCATGCTTTAATTTTGTTTCTGATATTTGTAAAGGCTTTTTTTTTGGACAAAAGACTTAATACCATTGCCGTTATCACTACTAGTTAATTTTGAGTATTTGAAAGGCATTTGATCCTTGTAAAAGTTTGCCAAAACTATATATTCTACTTATACAATCAAAACGGCTAAGACACTCAAACCAGTATTTTTTTTTTTGTCGAAATGGCATTCAAACCCAGTATTAGGGCATCTCATTTAGTGAGAAATGGCAAGGGAATGCTTGGATGCTGCCCCTTAAAGTGGTGTGATGTGTCGCAACAAAACCTAGTGGTATTAATAAATTGAAAGTGAGGTAGCAATTCAGCCTGTGGACACTTTAATGTGGAAAAGTATGGAGTTTGTAGATGCTATGGAAAGGAGGAAAATGATCGTCTGTTTGTAGGATGCTAATTGGGAGGTGACAATGCTAGGATTTAGGAGATGGGTTTGAACTTTTCAACATAGGAAATAGTAACTCCAAGGATGGGGTTCGCATCATAGTCAATAGAAAATTAGAAAGAACAATAGGCATATATGCTTAAAATTATATTAGACTGAAAAATCTTAATTTTTTTTTTTTTTGGAAAGATAACTTCATTAATCATAAAAAAAGATACAAAGAAAGTAGGCAATCAAAACCTACCAAAAGCACAAACAACAATATCCCCAAGGTACATCAATCTATTAACAATTTCCATAGCTAAAGTCAACCCCTGCCTAGCCAAAGAATCGGTAGCTGAGTTTGTTGATCGAGGAACCCAAACAACCTTAAAATCAAAAGTAGCTATAGAATGACGGATCCTCTTAAAGAGCCAAGGACAAAGAGAGCCCAACGCCCAACCTACCACTACCTTATAATCACCTTCCACCAAATTCCCTTGAACCCCTAGCTCTTCCATCTCGAGTAATTCTCTCCATAATGCAAATAATTCCACCTCAATTGCCGACTCATTAGGGAGAGGGCCAGTAAAGGAAATCATTGTATTCCCTAAATCAAAAACCTACAAGGCCAGTCTCCTGCACACAACTCCTGTCAAAATTGAGTTTGAAAACCCCAACAGAAGGAGGGGACCAAGGAACAGTGAGGCTGTGAATCCAAATGTAGACTAGATGAATCCATCGAAGCCCAATCCCTACACACCTCTGAAACATATGCCAGATGGAACTTCATTGAACCAACCACCCACTAAGCAACCTGGAGCTTAATTTTATCCAGAAGATATTCAAAAGAGCCCACCTTCCCTTGAAAGACCATCTGATTTCTTTTTAACCAAATGGACCACACATTACTCAGAGCTGTCGCTTTCCAAAGATTTTGACGAAAAGAGCTACAAAAAATGACGACTTCATTAAACAGTTCACACCATGCTTTATGAAGACAAAAAGCAATACCAATAGCTAAAAGAAATGCTTCCAAATATGATTAGAGAAGCAACGATGAAGAAGTAGATGTCTCACTAACTCCGCAACAGATAAGCACAAAGGGCACGCATTAACAATAAACATCTTCTTCTAACGTAAATTATCAATAGTCAAATTTTTTCCCCAAACCTGCTAGCCAACCAAACACTTTCACCTAAATGGAGATACCCCCTTCCAGACCTTAGGGAGAACAACATGATCTTCACCTACCATCAATAATTTTTTACAAAAAGACTTCACAGAAAAAATACCAAAAGGATCTGGCTCCCAAATTCTCCGATCATTTCCATGACCCACCACAAAAACACTTTCCAATAACTTCATGAGAGACTCCCAAGCTTCCACCATCCAATCCTCTAACTCTTTGCGAAATTGGGGGCACAAAACAACCTTACTCTAGATGATATTGTAGCAGTCCTTAACCATAACTTCTTTGTTTGCAACAAGGGAATATAGTACCTGGAATCAATGGAGCATCACCCAACCATTTGTCCAACCAAAATAGAATGTCTTCACCTGAGTAGGTCCGATAGTTGATATGACTTAAAGAAACTGGCACTATTGAACAAACACCCTTCCAAAACCAGAAACCCTCTTATTTGCATTTACAATACGTCAACCACAAACCTGCAACCTATACTTCCTACAGATAATGTCCTTCCATAAGCCTGCCGAAGTATCCCCCAACCGCTAAAGCCACTTACCCAGCAAAGCAACATTAACCTGACGAGTCGGACGGATTCCCAAACCCCCTTCCTCTTTAGGCTTATAGACCTGAGACCACCTGGCCAAATGGAATCTTCAGCTTTTCTCTTTCATCATTCCACAAGAATTGTATCTGAATCCTTTCTAACTTATCAGCCACCGCCGCAGGACATTTAAAAACACTAAGGAAGTATATCAGAAGGCTTGCTAGAATCGAATTTAGCAATATGATACGGCCATCAATCGACAAATATCTACCTTTCCAAATGGACAATCTCCTCTCTATTTTGTCAATTACCTTATCCCAACACGCCTTCCTAGGTTTGTCCCTTACAGAGAGGAACCCCAAGGTACATAGAGGGGAAAGAAGCAACCTTACAACCTAACATGGAAACCAAATCCACACATTGCCGATACTCAACATTCACGCCCATCAACTCACTTTTGTCAAAATTAATCTTTAACCCGGAACAAATCTGAAACCACAAAAGCACTGCACGGGTCGTCTTGATAACCTCCCCTCCACCTTAAGGAAAAAAACAGTATCATCCGCATATTGCAAATGAGAAATCTCAATATCAGAGTGCGCAATATGGAAGCCATGGATCCAACTCTGAGAACAAGCAGACTGAAACATAAGATGTAGAGCCTCTGCAACAATGACATATAGGTAAGGAGATAACGGTTTACCCCGGCGGACACTTTTCTCCATCTTGAAAAATCTCTTAGGACTCCCATTCACCAGCACAGACAAATGAGCCGACAATAAACATGATCGCATCCAATTCTGCCGACAATCTGCAAATCCCATTCTTCGCAACACATAATCAAGGAAGGACCAATCCACATAATCATAAGCTTTCTGAAAATCCAATTTACACACAACACCTGATTCCCCTGATAAGAATTTAGAGTCCAGACATTCATGTGCAACTACAACCGAATCCACAATCTGTCTACCTTCTAGGAAAGCACTCTGAGAAGAAGAAATAACATGAGGAAGAGCAACCTTCAACCGATTAGCCATAATTTTAGTCAATATCTTATAAGGACGAACATCAGTTAAATCAAATGCTCTAGGTTTTTTCGGAACCAAAGTAATGAAGCCAGCCCTTAAGTCTTTAGAAATAATGCCTTTGTCAAAGAACTCCGAGACAAAAGCAAGAACATCCAGTTTGACCAGCTCCCAAAAAAACTTAAAGAAAATGATGGGAAAACCATCCGGACCAGGAGCTTTATTTTCCCCTAGCTGCCAAACTTCATCCTTCACCTCTGCTTCTTCAAATGGAACCTCCAAAAATAAACGATGCTCCTCACCTAACTCTTTGAAGGGAAACAGGGTTGGATAGGGAAATCCCTTTTTGGAGCCTCATACAGACGCTTGTAAAAATGAACAATCTCCGCACAACGTCAGATCTTAAATCAACTCTTTCCTCGTCAACTTGGAGAGAGTGAATATCAAAATCTTAATATGTTATAAGTTCATAAAATGTCTTAACAATAGTATTAATAATGTCATGTAAAATATATTAAGAATAGTAAAAGAAGTACATAAAAATGGTATAAGAGACATATACCAATACAAAGAGAACCAACCTATAAACGCAAAACCACTCCCCAAGAGACCCAAAAGATCAATAAACATGAAGAACATCATGATCCCTTTCCACCCCAAGTTTGGCTAGGAAGTTTGCCACCCCATTCGCCGAACGTCGGATATGCTTAAAGGACACATCCAAGGATGTACACATCTCCCGAATCCTTCTTCGGTATCTTGTTATTACTCTACATGTACAGTTGTATTGGGATTCTACAGTTTCTCATGCATTCTAATAATACCTTTTTGGTTTTCTTTCCGATTATTGTAGGTATTCCTTGGTTGGATATGGATGATGATTAGATTCTATAGCAATTTTTGTTCTTTAGATAGAAATTATTTGAGCACCATGTACACTGTTATCCATGATACTTGCTATATATTTGGTATCTATAATTCTGGGAGCACTTGATATTCATTGCCATGGAACTGTTTTTTTGTTTCCGGAACTTTCTGCTTGCAAGAAATTTGATATTATGATCTGATTAATCGGCTTAGGAATGCTTTGGAGCAAGTATCATGGTTATCCTTTAAGTACGTATTTCAGAGATGTCTTGAACATCTTCTGGATCAGAGAATGGTTCCAGATTGTGTTGGGTCCAATACTTCATTTTGTGTCCATGCAGTATTCATGCTGTGACTAGGCAAGAGACATCAACAATGTGTACATGCTCACATGACAGACCTCTCAAATATACATAACCAAAATTACTAGATTTCTCATTTCACCAGTCGATTATTCTATTTCCTATTATTTCTTTATCTACATGATGCAAGTGGTCTGTATATTGTTTTATCTTGCTACCATATTTGCAGATTTTGGATCAATATAAAGAGTCTCGTGATGCTAGATCTAAGGAAGGTGCTGAAACATCTGGAGGTTTGCCACAAAGTGTTTTATTGGTTGGCCATTCTATGGGTGGGTTTGTTGCGAGAGCTGCAATTGTCCACCCACATCTAAGGAAGGGAGCTGTTGAAACTGTTCTCACGCTTTCAAGCCCACACCAGTAAGCACTATGGCTTCATTGATATCTTCTCTATAGTTCTGAATTTTATGTTGTGGATTGCAAAGAAAAGGAAAATTCTCTATTCTTATGAAGTCACTAAGTGTTTGACAACTGAATTACTTTTACAGGTTGCCCCCTGTGGCACTGCAACCATCTCTGGGTCACTTCTTCTCAAGAGTAAATAGTGAATGGAAAAAGGGTTATGAGGTACAGACCACTCGTGCTGGCCGTTGGGTTTCAGATCCCATGCTATCTCAAACTGTCATCGTCTCTGTTTCTGGTGGTATTCATGATTACCAGGTTTATTCTTTACCTCTGCCTATGAAAATTCTATGTAAGCTTTTCTTTCAAAAAAATAAAAAATCTACATAAGTATTAGTTGGTCAATATTATGATCTTATTGCTTTTGTGTCACGAAGTTTGGTATGTGTTCTACGTTAAAGCCCTTCACTTGGTTGAAACTTGAAGCTAGATGTTTTCTTTTTATAGAATTTATGCTCAATCATATTACTTTGCACGAAAAAAAGAAAACAAAACACTATTGTACTAATCACAATTGATTGGTATTTTTTTTGATGACCGGAAGGTGTCCAGGTGTCTCACCCGACTAGTCCTTCGGGACATGTGCACGCCTCCCTACACACAGATGTCGGGTTCAAGCGGTGGGACCTTACTCTATACATATCCCATGTAGAGTGACCCTTCATTGGAGTCACCTAGGGATTGAACTCAAGACCACACAATTGATTGGTATTCAGAATGTTGAATGCCACCCAGCATCCCCCCTCTCTCTGTAACTTTGTGGGCTTTCATGTGATCAAATTGGATGTCGCTAATTTATGGATGGCAAGTGTTCTATGCATGGAGGGTTTAGATTTATCATAGGGTAGGGTTTGTGTATATGCCGAAACTCTACTTGTTGAGGCTTTTCCAAGTGTTGAGGGATGTCTCAGAACTCTTGCATGTTGAGTCTTTTCCCTGTGGCGAAACTTTTCAGCCTTGAAGCTTGCAGGTGCATGCATGGTTCTTCAGCTAGGACTAGGAATAGGACTCAGCCAATTAATAGGTTGGGTCAACTAGGTGATTCACTGAGTTGACTAGGTGACTTGGTTCATAATTTTGTATATATAAATACAACAAAAATATCAAAAAAAAAAACAAGAAAAATAGTATCGTTCTACATTTAATACCATATATCTATAACTGCCTGTAATTTTTTGCACCTTATCTTTAACATTAGTTTTAACGAAACCTTGTCTTAAAATTATAAATGCGACCCTGGTTTTTATATTATTCATCTCATTTTCTTGGTCATATTTTGAAGTTCTAGTTTCAAACATTGACAGTGGACCCTCTGACAGGAACATATAGAAATGCAAATGAATAAGCATGTATAAAATGGCAAGATTTTCGTTTTTTGTACGAAGGACATAAATGCAAATGTGGATTCCACCAAATTTTGACCTTGGTTGAGAGGAACTTGGCATGGTCAAGTTTGACATGCTGAGCCAACAAGTCAACCAGTGAGTCAAATGAGTCAACCCAAACTAGGGTCAAAATATAAACCTCCTATTTTGAACCAACCCAGGGACTAGGTAGGACGGTTGGATTCGGCTGAGTTCTTGGTGGACCTGCCTGCTCCAATAACTATGAGGGCTCATGTCCATGCACGTGTGTGGTGTGCATGTCTATGCACATCTTTGTATGCCATGTCAAAGCTCTCTACATGTTGAGGCTTTTCCCTATGGCAAAACTCTCAAGCCTTGGAGCATATTCTCATATTGTTGAAGAGATGTTTGGGGCATTGGCAGTGATTATCTCCCTTTTTATTTTAAAAGTCCCCTCTCTCTTTTTGGGCAGTATTCTTATTACCTCTCTCCTTAATTCATTTTGATACATTGTATTGTTTCTTATATTTTTCTGTGTATGTAAAGTTGAATCACTTCTAGTTTCAAGAGAAGGCCCCATTATGTAGGATAAAAATCAGATGTTGCATTTCAAGTTTTGATAGCTTTTCGGTGCTTTCCAATTGGCCTTGAAAATGAAAAAGCAATGAAGCATTACTTCTGTATGAGTTTATTTAAGTGTTGGTTTTGTGCAAATATGGATTTCTTAAACTGTATTATAACTTAAATTTCGTTTGTGTTTTCTAACTTCTTTGAGGCCAATATGGCTTACTTTTGCTATGTTAATGAACATCTTAATATAGCGTCTGTTTGGGACTATATCACGTACTTTGTTGTCAAAGTTCCAATCTGCTCTAGAATTCTAGATTACACCCTGATTTCCTTTTAGGTGACTCTGATTCTCCATTGCGTTGTACACACAGCACGTGACTTTGTTCCTGCATAAATAAGGATATTGAAATGCTGTCAATCAATTCACTCCTTTCCCATTGTTCGTATAATGGTGAAGGATAGCACAATGAATACAATTTAAAGGCCAGTCTATTCTAAAAATTTCTGCAAAGGGGGTTATAAGACAAATCTCTCAAAAAAGGGTGCTTCAACATTGAATATGCTATGGATTCTAAGGATGAGACTTATGTTGGCTACTTCGCAATTACTCATTTCTTGGATGCTTTTCATTTTAGTTTTCAATTTTGATGCATATCTAAGTTTGGTGTATCCTTTCCTTCCACAGGTTCGAACAAAATTGGCATCACTTGATGGAATTGTACCCCCCAGTCATGGTTTTATGATTGGTAGTACAGGCATGAAGAATGTGTGGCTTTCAATGGATCACCAGTCTATTTTGTGGTGTAATCAATTAGTTGTGCAGGTACATCTATCCTTCTTCCCCGAAACTGTGTTTATTTTATTTTGGATCATGCTTTTGTGTGTTTCTTCCCATTACTACTTATTTCCCTGTTTATTTCAGATCTCACATACACTTTTGAGCATCATAGATTCTGAAACTGGTCAGCCATTTCTAAGCACGCAAAAACGGCTTGCCGTTTTTACTAAAATGCTTCGCAGTGGAATACCACAGAGTTTTGATTGGATTAGGGAGGCTCAACCATCCCCAGTTGCAGGTCATAGTTCTGTTGAAGATACAAATAGCATTGGAAGTATGTTGCCTGCCCTTTCTATTGTGGCATTGCATGGATCATCTCTGTTTTTACTTTTTTGAGCCAGTTGAATGCCATTCTCATTTGTTTGTTCTGATGATTTGGATCCTACCGATATTGAGTACGAAATTGACCTTATTTTGAATGATTACTATATTATTCACAAGTAAAGGAGAGAGATACAGAGAGAAACCACAAATCCAGGCGACAAAAGCCTGCCGCCCCAAAAAGAAAGATTACATAGCACTGAACACAAAATCAGAAGACTCACTAAGGCCATGTCTAGCCAATTTCTCATGTGAAGAGTTCGCCTCTCTAGGAACCCCTTGAAACTGAGAAACCTATAGAGGAGATTGAATGACGAATCCTGTCCACTTTGTTGTAGAAATTTCCATGGACATATAGAAGCCTGAAGCCCAACTAAAAATCACCTTCGAGTCCCTTTCCAAATTACCTCCGTCGGCTCCAAGACTCTCCATTTCCAAAGCACCTCTCAAAAGAGCATGCAATTCTACTTCAATGGCCGAACAGTTTGGGAGCGGGCTCCCAAAGGAGAGACAAATCGAACCCAGATAATCTCTGACCGCACACCAAAACGAGCCATATCACGGTCCTGAATACAACTACCATCAAAATTGAGCTTCAGCAGCCCCGACTCACGAGGAGACCAAGAAACCTCTAGGAAGAAGATGATGGCAGCTTTCTCACATCCACAACACCCCAATCCCTACAGATATTTGAGATGATTACGCCCTCCTGCGGTCTAGATCTCAACATCCACCAAGCTGCTTTGAACTCGACCAAGCTTAATGACTTGGGCAACTGAATGACGACTTCGGTTGGGAACCCTTTTATTTCTCTCTAGCCAAATAGACCATACTGTAGAAAATAACTACTCCTTCTGTCCCAAAATACTTGTCCTATTTCAGAATTTTTTATTTCTTGAGGATCGTTTTTGTGCGGAGCGTGTTAAAAGCCTATTAATAGATTCTCTGAGTCAATACAAACCTAATGAAAAAAAGAGGTCTGAGAGGTGTCTCGTTGTGTAGTTACTGCTTAATAATGTTTTCCTAACTATATAGCAATGCATGATTGAGATGATGAGAGTCGAAGGTGGAAATAATTATAAAATGCTGCATATGGGCAAGTCAAAGCTTATAAAAAAGGTCGTCTTACCATCTGGAAAAAAGGTCGTCTTACCATGTAAGAAGGTGATTTGGAACTCATCATTAAAGCTTTGATTTAATGTGAAAATAAAGGAATATGACAAATAATTTGGAACAATTTCTAGATGCATATAGGACAAGTATTTTGGGACGGAGAGAGTAATAGGAAAAAGGAGAAAAGAAAGAGAAAATATTAGAGAAGAATTTTTTCTCTTTGTATTGTATTGAATGTAATGAAGAAAAAGAGTACACATGTATATATAGATTACAAGGAGCCAATCAAGGTGACACAAAAGGAAAGAATTATCAATTACAAATCAATTACACAAAATATAACAAACTCCCTCTCAAGCTAGGTGCGAAGATATCAATCAAGCCCCGTTTGCTGAAAGCATCATCTAACTGAGAGTGAGAAATGGCTTGCGTCATCATTCATCCTAATTGATCCTTGGACTTCAAATATGGAGTGGCAATATTAACAAAGGATACATGACATTGAAGAAAATGACAATCAATATCTATATGCTTTGTACGCTCATGGAAAACTGGATTGGAAGCAATATTAATTGCAACTTGATAGGGTGAGTATTACATTGTGTAAAGGGATTTAACACTAGGGAGTGATCAACATCTCTGAAAGTGGAGGATCAAGGTTTGACAGGAATGATCACACCAAAATTTGGGATACAGAGGATCAAGGTTTGATAGGAACAATCTCACCAAAACTTGGATACCACTGATATAGAACACCCCGATCGCGCTTGGACCCCAAGTCCTTGTCTTAATTTTCTACTAATAATTTCGCTCGGACTTTTATTTTATTTTGCTTTATTTTATTTATTTTGTTTAATTCCGCTTTCCCTAATGTAATTAGTTCCTTAATTGCCTTTTTCGTTTTTAGTGTAAAAGCCTCATAAAGGCTTAGATGTAATCAATCAAAATTATTATTTTTGGAATACATAGACAAGGGTTCTCTTGAAATCCCTTTCTCGATTTTCCTCTTTCTTTCATCTTTCTCTCCCTCGTCTAAGTGAAGACGAGCCTCTGGTGGTCTCACTGTCTCCTGCAAGAAAGGCATTGGTCCACCTGGATTTTTTCCCTTCCGTCGCCGGTGCTACATCGGCGGAAAGCCTCCGTCGCTTCTTCGCTTGACACCAGATCGTTGGGTTTTCTTCTCTTCAACACCGCACGTCCATCGCTCCCACGCCCTTCATCCGTTGCTCAGACACCCTGTTTCAACGCCAATCCGCCACTCAATTACACAGGTGAATGGACCGGAACTCCATGGCATTGCATAAACCATCTTGTCTTTCTCTCAGATGAGACCAACCACTCCCTCTCCTTTCCCTTCATCTGTTTGAGAGGAGACCATCAGAGGTCTTATGGACCTTGCTTGACTATCACCTCCACACCAGCGCGCCGAGTTTCAGTCGTCATTGCCTCCACCATCGTGTTGCTAGGCCCGACGAGACTGACAGATCTCGTTGTCTACTCAAATCGCTTCCCCCTCGTCAAGTGGTATCAGAGTTGGATGATGTTCCTGGACTCGATGGCACCTAGTGTTGGTAATGAACGCTCGAAGGACAACAACCCTTGAGATTTTGTTACCAAATCTGAGTTGAAAGAAATCCTTACTGATTTTCGATTGTCCCTACTCGGATCCACGAAAGAAATTGTGCCCGGAGAAAGGGACAGAGGCAAGAAGAAGGTGGGAGATACATTTGATTTTAGGGGAGAAGAGCGGTCCATCATCACCAACCACGACTCTGTTATTTAGTGTCATCATAGTTCTGAGTACTCTAATAAGGTCGACCCAACCCTTAAAGCTCAAACCTCACCACCACCACCACGACCACTACCACCACCACCACCACCACCACCACCACTCATTCCTCGACCTCTTCCCATTAACTGTACATAAGGCGATGAGGATGGAGAACCTATCTATGGTGGTTTGTAAACTGTTATTCACTCTTCATGTCGAGAGCCCACCTCAACACCATAATTTCTTTCGCACCACATGCATGGTTAAGGGAAAATTTTGTGCTTTAATCATTGACATGGGTAGTAGTGAGATTTTGGTCTCGCAACGTTGGTTGATAAGTTACAACTTCCTATTCAGCCGCACCCTTAGCCATACTCTGTTGGATGGATTACTGACAATTGTCGTCAGCATGTTACTTCTTAGTGCATGGTTCCTTTTTCTATTGGAAAATATTAGGATACTGTTCTATGTGATGTTCTCAATATGACTGCTTGTCATATGTTACTTGGTCGCCTTTGGCAGTTTGATGTTGAGGCCATCCATTGAGGCAAAGCAAGCACTTATGCTGTTGTGAATGATTTTCTCAAGGTTGTTCTTGCACCTTCTATTAGTAAGCCGCAATCACCTTTATGTGAAAATCACACTTGTTCGATCTCCAATGACATTGTGGAAGACTCAAAAGAAACGGGCCGCCTTGACGCACTTATAGTTCAGGAAACGCCCCCATGATACTCATGATATTCCTCTTCAGGTGCAACCTTTGTTGGATGAATTCTCCTGCCTTTACCTTTGGCTTTTCCTATTTCATTGCCTCCCATGAGAGCCATACAACACAACGTTGACTTGGTGCTTGATGCTAGCCTTCCATACTATCGGTTAAGTGTCACAACACATGCCCTTCTTCAGGAGCAAGTTGAAGACCTCTTAGCGAAATGATTGATTCACCCTAGCTTGAGCCCATGTGCGGTCGCGACTTTCTTAGTGCCACAGAAAGATGGCTATTATCGTATGTGCATTGACAAGCACTACCCATTAGGCTATTCAGGATTGGCCTACACCTTAGTCTGGTACCTTTGGACATCTTCTAGTACCTCTGGACATTTTCACTTACTATGGCGACGTTGCAGTTGTTTTGCCTGATTTCAACTCGAGGACGAGTTCTTTAGCATGACTGTGGGGCTGATGTAGAACACCCCGATCGCACGTGGATCTCACGTCTTGTCTTAATTTTTTGCTAATAATTTCACTTGGACTTTTATTTTGGTTTATTTTATTTTATTTTGTTTAATTTCGCTTTCCCTAATGTGATTAGTTCTTTATTTGCATTTTCCATTTTTAGTATAAAAGCCTCCAAAGGCTCGGATGTAATTAATCAAAATTACTATTTTTGGAATACAAAGACTCGGGTTCTCTTGAAACCCTTGGTGAAGACGACCCTCTGGTGGTCTCACCGTCGCATGCACGAAAGGCATCCGCCCACCAGGATTTTTTTCCCTTCATCGCTAGCGCTGCACAACGGAACGCCTCCATCCTTCGTCGCTTCTTTGTTTGGCATGAAACCATTGGGTTTTGTTCTCTTTAGCGTCGCACGTCCATCGCTCTCACGCCCTTACCCGAACACCTTGTTTCAGTGCCAATCCGCCACTCGATTACACATGTGAACAGACCGGAACTCCTTGGTGTTGCAGAAACCATCTCATCTTTCTCTTAGATGAGACTAGCCACTCCCTCTCTCCTTTCCCTTCATCTGTTCCTATCACCTCCACACCAGCGTGCTGAGTATCAGTTGTCTGCGCCTCCACCGTCGTATTGCTAGGCCCGTCGAGACCGATAAACCTCCTCATCGTCTACTCAAACTGCTTCTGCCGTGTCAACCACAACTTGCAAAACTCTCTTTTTGTGTTTTTTTTTTACTTTTGTGAAATAGAGCATATGGGACATTGGACCATTGTTACTCAAACAGCTTTCGCCTCGTCAACCACAAATTGCAAAACTCTCTTTTTGTGCTTTTTATTTTTATGAAATAGAGCATATGGTACATTGGACAATTGTAATTAAACACCTTATAATAATCTCAACGTTGAAAATTAAATCTATGATGTAAACACACCCAACATGATTCGCACATTAAATTGTTCCAATGTATCGACAGACAGACATACAGACAGATTAAGTTTTGAGAACCATCAGGATAATGGCATATGAACATCTCTCATTTGATCTTGTAGAGTGCCACACCTAGCCAAATATATAATTAAGAAGAAAACTTGTGATTGTGGCATGGTTTCTATTCTTATTTAAGGTAGTGTGTCTCATAAGGAATATGTGGATGAAGGATTTATGGCATGCCTCGAGGCCTTTCTTTTGCAATTTGAAGCTGTAGATACTGCCTTTTCATTATGATCATCTTTATTCAAAATTAATGACATTTCCACACTTTAATTTGATATAGATCTTTAACTAGGGTCATGCTGCTGATAGGTTAAAGAATCATAGAATACTTCAAATCTTGTATTACAATTTTGAATATCTCAATATTTTTCTTACTTATGAGTTTCCTATTTTGTTTATTTCTTGCTTGCAATATTACTTTTATCAAGATGTTTCTTGGTTAACCTTCTTTGAAATGGTGGCATAACTTGAATCTGTGACCTTCATAGTTATGACAGTGAGTGCTTGCCAACTGTCAACCTAGGATACCTTTATGTGATGAAATGTTATAAATATGCATTCTCAACACTGTATTTTTTGGGATTGCAGGATCCAATTTGCAGACTATCTTCCCTTGTCCAAAATCTGTTCATTGGGCCGAGGATGGGCTTGAAAGGGATCTTTTTATTGATGGGACGACAGTCACTGTTTTAGCAATGGATGGGAGGAGAAGATGGTTGGACATAAAGAAACTGGTTAGCTTGGCTAAAACAATATTTATTCATGACTTGTTTGGGCTATTGAAATTGAGAAGGGTTCTATCAAACTCATGTTTTGATCTTCAACTCTCTCTTCTTGTTGATCCTTCTCAAATCTATTTCTTATCTTAATATGGTCAACATTTACTTTTTGTAAAATGTTCTCACTACCATGAAGAAATGAGTGACTAGTGCTTGTTGTTTCATAGCTCTGGAGCGTAAAATGAAAGAAAAGTCATTCAGAAAAAAGTTCAATGTGAAAGAAAGAGTGCTTTCTAAGTTCATGTTGTGAATAAATCAAACAATCATCGTCATTATTGTGTCTCATTTCATGTATGTATGGTACTACTTTTTTCCTATTCTTGTTTAGTGTTAAGATCTCCGTCACTGCACAAACTAGCTTACCTCTTTTAGATAGATAAAAAGACACTGAGAGAGAGAGAGAGAGAGAGAGAGAGAGAGAGAGAGAGAGATTTCTTCAGTCCAATAGGAACCTCGAATCATTGTGAGTGAGTAATTCTAACTACTATGTTTTAAAATGAATGGCTACTGTTTTGCTGTTTTGTAGTTCCTAGTCCAATACGAAATAATAGTCAATGCGCTTTTTAAGTTCATGTTGTGACTAAATTAAACAATCATCATCGTCAACATTGTGTCTTATTCCATTTTTATATACTTCTGCTTTGTGTAGTACTTTCCTCCTATCCCTGTTTAGTGCTTAGTTCTGTGTTATTTCATGAACTAGCTTACCACTTTGAATTGCATTTTGTAGAGAGAGCCTTTGCCGCACATGCTTAATCATTTTCGATGTCATTTTTTTTTTTTTTTTGAAAGATAACTTCATTAATTCAAAAGGTAGAGACAAGAAAGACAAAAAAGCAGGCCAAAAGAAGTCCACCAAGATAAAACACAATCCCTCCCCAAAATTACGAGAATTTATTTACAACTTTCGTAGCTGAAGTCAACCCCTGACAAGCCACATCATTAGCAGCCGAGTTAGCCACGCGAGGAGCCCAAGCAACCTTGAAATCAAAGGAAGCAATAATATGCCTGAATCCTTTCAATTTTGTCCAAGAAGACCCACGGGCATTGAGAACCCAACGCCCACCCTACAACTACCTGATAATCACCTTCTATAATACTCCCAGAAACTCCCAACTCCCCCAACTCCAAAATGCCTCACCATAATGCAAACAATTCCACCGTCAATTATTGAACCGTTAGAAATTGGACTAGCAAAGGAAAGCACAATAGACTTTGAAGCATTACGGATGATCCCACCATACCCTACCAAACCAATATCTCACATACAACTTCCATCAAAGTTAAGCTTAAGAAGCTCGCTAAGAGGAGTCGTCCAAGAAACTTGATGACTAGACTCCAAGTGATGCATAAACTTGATAGGGATAGGGAACTTGTCCACATGTACTTATAAAATATGTACCTTTAATCAAAAGGGAATTGATAAGGATACCAGTGTTTTTGATAACAAGGGACGTTGAGCTTGTTTTTTTGTCCACTTGTCATCATTTAAGTCGTGGAAATATACACTAGTGCCCTTTGTTATAAAAACACCATTGTCTCTATCCATTCCTTAATGAAATTGGTACTTGACAACTACATTGATCATCATCAATGAAGCCACTAGTTCCATCTATCAAGTGTTGGCTTTTTAAATTCTTCTCTTCTTTTTATTCCATAAAAAACCATGCCTTTATGCAATTCATCATATCATTTTCAATGCCTACAATCCATATTTTTAAGGGTCTTCCTATCCTTCTATTTCCTTCCATTTGTGTCCTTTCAATTTTTTGTGTGGGGGCCATCTGGTCTCCTATGTACATGCCCAAACTACCTTAAAACAACTTTCCACCATTTTCTTATCTATTGGGGCTACCTTATAGGTTTTCTCTAATGTGTCAATTCTTGATTCTATCTTTTAATGGTGCTGAAGTCATCCATCTTTGGACACATGTTTGTTACCATACCTTGTCCACTTGTATTTTCTTAATTGCGCGATATTCAACTCCATAAAGCATTGTTAGCATCTTTAATTTTCACAACACTCTTGTATCATATAGCATGCTGCTAATGTGATTTTATGGTGGCAGCTAAGTATTTGAATTTATCATAGTGCAATATGAATTCTTTCCCAATTTAATTGATTCCTCTTCATGATCTTTCCATAAAAGGGATTCCTTCTCAATATTCTTCAAACCACAAAAGTGACACTCCATGTATTCTGTCGTCACTCTGCCAATTGTCAACCCATTCAGCCTCAAGTCTTTTCTCCAAAATTCTAATTTCTCATTTAATCGACTTAAAACCTATTTTTTTGTCTCCCACTTTCTCTACCTTTCTAGTCATGCATCTTCATCAACATCTCCATTTTTTCCCCTATGGTTGCACCTAGATAACAGAATCTGTCCTGTTATTGCATTATGCCACTTTTGATTTTGGGCGCCTCCTCTCTACTGTCAGATCTAAATTTGCAATTGATGCACTATACCTGTTTTTGTGGCGATTCTGACTATTTGACTCAAAAGGTTAATGGCAAGGTTCTAACCATTTGACTAAAAATACAGTTCTCTTGTACTGGTTTCATATACCTCTTCTATTTTATTTTTTAATAAAATGTTCTTGTTACTGTTTCAAAAAGAAAAAGAAAGAAAGAAAAGGCCCCGATCAAACCTAGAATCTTTAATTTTTTGATTGGTGACGTGAGCCGATCAAACCTAGAACCTTTTTGTTGTGGTACCGAGCATAGGAAAGTGCTTCTGATTGTCCCTAAATGACCAACACAATATACCAGCAAACAGTTTTTACACTCTTTAATGTCCTTTCATGCATCTCTTGTATGATATCATTAATATCATATACATATGAAATTTATTCTTTAATGTTCATAAAATTAGCTTTACAAACAACATTGTTGTACTCATACATATGTACATTCTTCCATCTATCTATAAACTTTTCCATTGTCTTAATAGGAAAGTAGCTTTTGTTGATGATCTAAATGGCATAAATTCCAAATTGGTTTCAGTAATACTAGATTTTTGCCTCATGCATTGCTTTCTTAGGGTTGGTTTTGTTCATGGATGTACTTTCAATGAAAAATTGGATCTGTCTACTACTTTTCCTTGACTAAAGCAACATGTAGTATTTTGCATATTGAGATTCATTATCTCCAAAGTAGCTGTTTTGCTGTTTGGTTATCGTAAAGTTTCAAATGCATGCTTAGTCTCAAGATGCAACTAAAGAAAAATCAGGAAACTTCACTTACATTGATTCTGCAAACTAGGGGACCTGGTCTGCAGAGCCAAGGAATTGCACGTGCTGAGAAAGTCATAAACCTTTTTTCAATTGCATTTTGATGAAATCATGAAACAACTTTTTGGAAAATCCATTTTCTGGGTGCATTTCCTTGTCAATGAATGAGAACCACTCTTTCGTAGTTTCACTATATTTCTCAAAGTTCGACGGCGGTAAGTTTTTGATGATGCAAGTGAAATTCCATTACTAGAAGTATGCAAGACCTAGAGGGGGGTGAATAGGACTGATCCGATTTTATTTCCCTTTTAATAATTTATCAATTTAACAATATATGCAACGGAATAAACGTGTGTGCATGTGATAAACAAATGAATCAAATCACACATGCACAACTGATATATAGTGGTTCGGTTCACCTGAACCTACATCCACTGTTGGACTCACCCTCTCTAGGGCTATCCATAAATCCACTAAGTATGGGAGTCACACCCAAACATTACAACCTAGTTTTGAAATGCTTCGGCCGCCCTGGTCTAATCCTTGACACCTATTTTTTAAGGTGGTTCAATCATACTGATCTAATCCACCGTACAATGATAAACAAAGTAAACAAAGAACATTTGCCTTAGGCCTTAACAATTCTTCAAAATGTATGTTCTTCTTGTAGATTGTCTCTGCGCCTTCTTCCTCTAGATCAAGTCCATCTTTTGATGAGTATTGGCACAACAGAATATGGATTCTAGGACAAGGGTTTTACTGTTTTTGGATCCTAGAAGAATGCCCTCATCTTCACAATTAAACAAGCATTGAATGCTTAAACTCTTCCTTTAAAGGATGATGAAGGTGAGGAGATTAGGGAAGGAGAAGTCTCTGGAGAATGCCTATGTTTTTCCTATTTATCAGCTGTCTCTTAAACTAAGGCTTAAGCATATATTTATAGAGTTTTTGCCCAACAGTTCAGTCTCGAGGCCTACAGGATTTGTTCGAGGCCTCGAGCCTATATATGGAAATACAACACACTTCAATTTCAAATTTCAAACTCTAATCTTACTGATATTTAGGCAGAGACCAGCTCATTCATTCCGCCACATGTCCATGATTGCCAATCAGATTATTCAATTAACTAATCATGTGATGACAAAGCGGTTTCCACAATTTTTTTTTTTAAATCAAGAGGAGCCTTTTGAAATTTTCCACATTTGTAAGATTGTCAATCACTTGAGTAGACTTCTGGAATTTCCAGATTTTCATGTGATTGCAAATCACAGAGAGACTTTTATCCCTTATTAGATTGAGGAGCCTTATCAAGGTTTCCAATTATAACCATGATTGCCAATTACGATGAAGGCATAAGATATTTCGAAATCATGAGGAGCCTTTCCCCTTTTTTCAGATTTTTCTTACCATATTTTGTAAGATAATTGGTCAAAGGACAGATGGCCCTGAGATCACACGCTGAAGTCCAATTGTCATAATTTTCACTCAGTTATGGACAGTCTTTGAAGCCTCGACAAAATGCTCGAGGCTGAGACTAAACATTTTTCTGATTTCCAATTTATTTACCATTGATTTCTAGGATGTTTAGGCTTGACCTAAGGTCCACTAAGGTCTACTTACCTGTGTACCAATCATGTGTAGGCTGTAGAACCTTCAATGTGTAGTAGATCTTCATGCGGTCTTCAGACTTTGACATATTCTTAAATCTTCCAAGGCAAGGTCCAACACACACGGTCACTCTCGGTTACGAAATTGACAATACATAGAATCGATCAAACCGAAGGCACTAACAACAAGATCCCCTGTTCATCCTTATGTGGATCCTACCAAAAATCTCCTTGATTGGATCAATCAAGACATGTTTTTTTACTCCCTAAGATTTGGATCACTTTAAATTATTTTAATTCCTAAATGATATGGCCTTTCAAATCATCAATTTTTTATGGGTCTCTTATCTGTGTGGAAATTTCCAATTGACCCATTTCCTTTGGCCAAAGTGGGCCCTGCATAGGGGTTTCCAGGTGATCATCTCTCAGTTCTGAGTGCTGCCTTTATTCTTAAAAGGGGAGACTAGATTATAAAGTGCATGTCTTTTATTATAATAGGCATGTGTCCAGTTTCAATATGAAGTGTCTGATATCAAAACCCATGAAAAATCTTGCCATGCTAATACATCTTTTTTCCCTTATTTAAAAGATGGCAACTGAAATACTAATACATCATTGTTAATTTAAAGATCTGTTGTTTTAAAAACTTTTTTGAACATGGAAAATGCATATAAAATATATCTCATAGACAGATCAGTTAAACGTCTATTTTTGCATAAAGTAACACAAAAATCTAAATAAATGCCTATTGGTTGGATAAAACTGATAGCTAATTTGTGCTGAAATATTGCTTCTTGATATGTTATTGGTTACTGTTCCCATGCATTGTTTGCATAAGTGATTGCAGCATTTTGGTTATACTGCTCATAATTTGTGAGAAGTGCCATGTGACTTGGAAGTGTACAGGCATGATGGTTTAGGCAGACATGCACTGAAGCCTCTATCATGTCTTTCTAAATTTGTTAAAATGGTTTCTATTGACTGGGAAGAATCCCATGATAGGGTTACTATGGAAATTGATTTGGCATATGTTGAAAATGCAAGGAATCCCAAGCTTCCTAAAAAGCTTTGGGTGGCCACAGCTTTAGCATTGTTTGGGCCATTTGGCTGGAGAGGAATGCTAGAGTCTTCAATGGAGTTTAGAAGGATCAAGCCGCTGTCCTTGAGGTGATTAAGATCAGGTTGACTGGCTGGCTTTGGGTCCTGGGAAAAACTAAAGGCTGCAGTGCTTCAGACATAATTAGAGGCTACTTTGAGGCCATGCTGAGATCTGAAAAGAAAAAAAGAGAAGCAGCATGCAATCTTGTTTCCTCCTCAGGGCCTCCTAAAGCTTAATGTTGATGGGAGTGTTTCGAGAGAATCTGGGAAAGCTGGTTTTTGTGGTGTGCTTCAGTCCCACCTTTGCCGTGTTCTGGCTTCTTTTGCTGGTCCGATTTCTGTTTGCTCTTCAAATGAGGCAGAGGTCATGGAATCATGGAGGGGAGTCAAGGAGCTAGAAAAGTTAGAAGCTATGAAGCACAGATATTCCGAAACCATTCGAGTATCCGACACGGATACCGCCGGATACGGCTCAGATACGTATCCAATTAAATGGAACATTTTTTAAATACGGATACATCAAGGATACGGCAACAGACACGGAGGGATATGGCGGGACACGGAGGGGCACGGGATACGGGAGAAAAGGGGAAAATATATATATATATATATCTTTTCATAATACTAAATTGTTAATAGTCTAATCTTTATAATATATATCTTTTTTAATCTTTACTAATATATATCTTTTGTAATGTATTATATATATATATATATATATCAACAAAATAAATTCATTTACAAAAAATATCATAAATTCATTTATATTTATAATGAATACAATATATATATATATATATATAATAATAATAATAATAATAATAATAATAATAATAATAATTTTTTTTTAATTCGGTGTATCCCGCTTCACCCGTATTCTAGTTTTTCAAAATATGTTGTCTCCCCGTTTCGGATACGTGTCGTATCCGATATGCGTACCCGTATCGGTGCTTCTTAGGTTAGAAGCAAAGGGGAGTATAGTAGAGGGGACTCCTTGGTGGTCACCCAATGGGCAAAAGTTATTAGCTGCCCTTGGAGATTTCTGGATAAAATCGATGAAATCAGGATGATAATTAAAGGGCTAGAGCTGTCTGTTTCGCATGTTCCTAGATCAGGCCAAGGAGCGGGCGGATGAAATGGCAAAGCTAGGCTCTTTGCTCTCAGAGGAAGTCTTGATCAGCCTAGGGGATGTTTATGAAAGGGAGGGATGGGTTTCATACTGTATCAGGTTTTGTGGTTTGTTTTTCTGGGAGTTTCCCCAGTTTTAATGGGGCCTTTGGAGTCTTTTTTTTTTTGCAAAAAAAAGAAAGAAAGGCATCCAAAACATTTGTTTGGATTTGATATGTATAGAAGGGTGACAAGAAGTGTAAGAATGTTGGTGGAGAGACTGAGGATATATTAGTTGTAGCTGGAATTCACCAAGAAACTGCTTTGAGCCCTTATTTCTTTCGGACAGTTGAACTTCAAACATCCAAAATGAGGTCTGATTGTTGCTTGCAGTCAGTATACAACTAATTAGCGAGATAAATCAATTCAGTAATAACCTCGGGGATTGTGCACAATAGTTTTTTAAGATGAATGATTTGGGGATTAGATGATTTAGATATCTGGGCACAACCATGTAATTAATCTGATCTGATTTGGATAAAGCCAATAGGATGCGCATAGCAGCACTAAATGTCGTCAAGCTGTGGTCTTTTCTGTCCTGGGAGAGTGCTGTGTCGACTATGGTGATTCTATGAGAAGACAATTGAACCTATGACACTTTGTGGAACTGGAAAAGACAGATAGATAAAGTAATGGTAGTAAGATATGAATGCTAAGATGGGTATGAAGAGTAATGTTAGAAGATAGAATTAATTTCTTTTAAGAACTTAAATGTAGCCTCAATAGATGAGAGGTTGGGGGATGCATTAAGATGGTTTGGGCGTCTTTGTAGACAGATTGAATCAGCCCCACTTTAGAGACTGGAAAGATTTCATTTGAAGGTACTAGGAGAAGGGGGGGTGGGTGGGGGTTGGTTGGGGGTTTAAAGACTTGGATTGAGGGGTAGTGAAGGTAATGGCAGATTGGCTAATTTTTGACATGGTACAATGTAGAATTCAAAAAGCCGATTTAAGATGAGAAGATGGTCAATGTTGGTTAAGATGGTTTGGCCTTGTAGGTAATGTATTGAATCAGCCCAGGTTAGAGAATTGAAAGATATGACTTTTTTTTTTGAAATGGTTCATATATTAATAATAAGATAAAAAGCACTAGGAGTGCCAAGTACAACAAACCAAGAAAAAGCCCAACGGGCTCCAAAACAGGAAAAATAAAAATAAAATTAAAACAAAGCTGTCCAACAGGAAAATAAAGAGAAAAAAAAACCAACTGGAAGCCTTACAGGCAGGTAAACAGGAGAAAGAAAAAGAAACAGGAAAAAACAGGCATGTGCAGGGATATAACACGGAGCTCGAACAACATATGTCGAATCCACACGAACATCGATGCTAGCACGGGACCCAAAATATCCATCTAAGATGGGCTGGCCGGAGATGAATAAACGGGAAGCAACAGAACCAGCAGCACAACGCGATAGCCAAGGGACAGATCCCACTGCAAACATTGGCCAGCTACTGGAGGTTCTGGAGCCAGGAGCAGAGGTGGACACGTCGTGAGAGCAGGTGAACAGATTAGGCGGTGACGGCTTGCAGAAACGATCATCTGCAACAGGTGCAGAAGAGAAAAACATGAACCAGGTGAGTGCGATGCACGAGATCTGGTAAGGAAGATGAGGAGCGAATGGTCCTTCCTTGCGAGGTGACATGGAAAGCAGAGAGCTACCGGGGCCGACGACCTTACTGCACAGGCACAGAAAGAAACACAGACGGTCAAGCGGGAGGCTAAGAAGCCAGGAGGTCTCGTTAGGTGGAACCCGAAAAATGCTTCCCGGCGGTCGAGCGGTGGGGCCGTCTGGTCCTCCTGATCGAGCAGGCAGAGGAAGAAAAGAAAAGAAAAGAAATGAAAAGGAGATCGGGAGATCTCTGCACGGGAACGGCACGACAGAGAGAGGTGAGAGGACAAGCAGCAGTGCGCCGGGAACGGACGAAGGCTCCCCTCCCATGAGATGGGTGATGTCAAGCGATGGCACGAGTAGGGACAAAATGTGAGAGGAAGAAAGGGAGAGAGTGGAAGGGAGCAGGTGAGCGGGGACAGAGGCAAGCTAAGGAACTACGGTCCTCTCTCTGCCAGAGCAAACTCCGGCAGAGGGAGAGGCAGAGGACTTGGAAATGTTTTCTTTCTTGGTGTGAGAGCGCTAGAATTTAAAGATGTGATTGAAAGGTAATTGGAGAAGGAGAGACCTTTAGAGGCTTGGATCTAGGGGGTAATGAAGGTTATGATAGATTGGGCAAATGATAGGAGTACGATTTTTGACAGGGTACAATAGAAATGTAGAAGTCAAAAAGCTAGCCTCAAATAGATGAAACATGGTTACAATAGTGATAATGGTGTTGGTGAATATTTATGTTTACAACCAACAAGATAGAGGATAACTTTGACGTCTATTGGAAAATCCTGCATGTAAAAGACATTGTACGTAGGTCGTTTTCTATTTGTATTTGACTGCCTAATTACGGGCAAAAGCCCCAAAGCACATTTAAATGATAATTTGGAAGTTTCTTAGGACGTGCTCCATTCATAGTGGGGTTCATCATACACTCTGTGTCCTGGCCATGGAACTGTTGGCCTCACATGCTTAATTATTCATTGAGGTGCAGACAGTACTGAACAAGTAATGCATTAAACTTCAAATAATTCTCTTATCTTGACACCTGCTCTATTCTCCATTTCTTTAGAGAGTAAACCTCTTATTTCTGTGGACGATCGTAAAATGTATATTTTGTATAATTTCTTTTCTGTATTGAATGAAAATGGTTTGTTCTTTTATATAAGGGCTTCATAGGCATTCATCAAAAATGATATCCTCATTTTAGTTCATATTTCAGTGAATATTCAGTTCAAGATTTTTCCTTAATGTCCAGGGATCAAATGGCAAAGATCACTTTGTATTTGTTACAAACCTTGCTCCATGTTCTGGGGTTAGACTTCATCTTTGGCCTGAAAAGCAGAAATCATCATCAGAAGTAGTGCCTCCTAGTAGAAGAGTTCTTGAGGTAACATCAAAGATGGTCAACATCCCAGCTGGGCCTGCACCAAGGCAGGTACTGAAAGAGTTCTGATGTTATTGCTTCTGCACATTACCATTTGCTTAGAAGTTGATATCTTTTTATTTTAGGTTTTTTTTAGGTACAACTTTTGCATTCCGGGTTTATATTTTAATCGGCAGATTGTTGTACACTATACTAATAAGTGGCTTCTAGTCGTTTTGGACCTGTTAAATCACGATGTAAAACTTTTTGAAGTAAATGACTGTGCTTATTGAAAATGTTTCCCTGCCAGATTGAACCAGGCAGTCAGACCGAACAAGCTCCTCCAACTGCTGTGCTTAGGTTGGGACCTGAGGATATGCACGATTTCCGATTCTTGACTATTTCAGTTGCACCTCGTCCGGTATATCTGTCTTTTACTGCTCACTCTCATTCAATCACTGCTGCATCTGCTTCATTTGATAAAATCTATTTATACAAGATACGTTGTTTGCATTCCTATCAAACTTCTGCCTGCTCCTTGGTAATAAATATTCTTGTTGCTCTTGCCCAGTTTCCCAGATACTTACAACTTGGTATCTGTATCAGTTCTTCTCCATTACGAACACAAACTTTTTGTGGAGCTTACATGGATGGATGTTTTAAAAAATATATTTATGGACAAGGTATTTGCTTGAATATGGTGCCTGCCAAATCATTTTGACTTGATGAGTGAAGCATGCATACACACATACATGATTTTTTTGTGGAGACGCGTAGATGGTTGGATTAAAAGATGATCTAAATGTTGAAACTAAGCCCACTCAAATTGGATTAAATAAAGTGATCCAAATTTTGCCCATAAAAGAATGACTTCACTCATCCAATGAAGGTCATTTTTGGTAGGTAGACTTTGGTCAGAGACCTTGCCAACCAATCATCCATGTGGGCCTAGGTGGGTCCATAAAAAGTTTCATAGTTTTATCATGCAGCTTTGTTTGGTGTAGATCATTTTTCTATTTATTTTGTGTCTTTTGATAGAAGTATAACAAAGTCTTAAAAGCATATTTTTCACAAAGTATGTTATTAACTATCTCGTCCCCGCCCCCCTGCCCCCAAAAAAAAAAAAGAAAGAAAGAGGACAACTAGTTCTCTTGAGACCTTCATGCAAACAGTCTGGTAGGCCAACTTGGACCTACATGAATGGGTGGGTTTGAAAGGTCTTGGCTTATATATGTTGCTTATAAAATATCATTTTGATCAGATACTGTGAAGCCGTGTTTTTTAAGGCTCTCAAAGTTTGCGACCTATTACTGGATTGCGGAAATTCATTGGGATAGATCAACAAACTTTAGAAGTTGGATTGTTGTCAACTTGGGTATGGGTGCAATTCATGGGGGACTAGGTGGGTTGGAGGGGGGACTAGGCGGGGAAAAATTGGTCCTTTGGGTCCATTGTAGGTCTCGTGAGCCAAAGTTTGTGTGCAAGTCTAATGAGTTTGCACCAAAGTCTACTGCAAACGGCCCGATGGCTCCACTTGGGCTCATATGGATGGGTGAGTTTGAAAGGCTTTGCCTTCTATATAGTGTCTATAAAAAATTATCTCGACTGAAAGGAGAAGCTATGTTTTTAACCGTGGAAATTTATTGGGTTAGAGCAATGAGCTTTAAAAGTTAAATTGGGTTTGGGTGCAATTGATGGGGGATAGGTGGGTGTACTGAGGGGGAATGAATCCATTAGATCTACTATGGGCCCCACAATGTTTGAGGGTGAATTGGATCCAATAGGTCCTATTGTTACATAGACATTTCAACATGTGTCTGTGGACACTAGTAAACACTCACAGCTCATGTTGGACATTGTAGTCACTCGTTTGAACTATTTTAGTGCTTTTTAACATTGTTTTCTAAGATAACTAAAATACTATAACATATTTCCCCTCTTAAAACCTGTCACCTAAATGGTTAGAGTAAAATAAGTATATTATTTTTCTATTGGCTATGATGCACGGACACGTGCAAGGACCCACATCCACGTGCGATAAGGTATGGGGACCGATACACTGCCTGGGAATGTGGGGGACACGCTTCCGTTACAATTGTAAATCAAAACCCTAAAAAAAATTAAAACCCAAAGAGCGTGAGCATACTAAGAGCTCACAAGGGAGAAAGAAGAGAGACACCCATAGCCATCAAGAGCTAGAGAGAAGGGAAGGAGCTTGCTGCAAGAGAGATACAAGCGTAACCAACATTGCAATTTTTTTCTCTCTCCTTTCCACTTTCCCATCTCTCCTTTTCCCTTTTCTGTTTTGCACATGGCTAGCCTAGTGGCTTCCCTTTCACTTTCCCTCTTTCTTTTTCTCTGTTTCCCTTCTTTATTTCGTATACTTCCCTCCCTTTTTTCGTAAATGTGGATATCATTTTATTTCGTAACATGTTTTTTATTTTTTATAGTTCAAATTTAAAATTTGGAATCACAAAATAGTTTTGGCCTAATTAAATGATCTTGCTTAAATATAAGCAATTACATTTTGGTGAGTTCAATATAAAAAATGGTAGATTCATGGTTTTAGTCCACCATGTGTGCCCACTTAGTTCGTGCATGTTTAGTGGGTTCATGATGGTTCTAGACTAATTGTTCCTATACTAATATAAAGATATTGACATTGATGCATTGCTTAAAGTAAATTTTTATTAAATGACGAAATTATCTTTCTTATCAAAATTTTAAACATAATGTAAAATTAATTTAGATGATTTGATATAAATTGCATATATACATATAAATAAAATATGTCGTTTCCGTGCCGTCCCAGTGTCCTAAATTTTTGAAAATGGCATGTTTCTTACACTCACCAGTGTCCCATATCTGTATCTGGGCAACATAATCTCTTGTTGTTAATGTTGTCGAACTCGAATCGTATCGTGAATCGGTCGAGGAGTGTGAATCGTGAAACATAAAATCATAAAATTCGTAATGTTTTTTTTTTTTTTAAATTGTTCTATAAACTATAAATGTATTAAACATCTATCATTAAATTATTTTAAATTTATTCTATAAACTATAAAATATCGGTCAAGCAATTTTCATCCCTAGTTTGACACTTATCATCCATCGTAAATAACCATAAAAAAACACAAAAATATATTAATATGAGATTTAAATATAAATATAGAATGTATGGATAAATTTAAGAAATCAACAAATAAGTTAAAGGCATATAAATAAATATAAATAGCATTCATCAAATAAAAAAAATAAAAAATCATTTTTTAGATATTTTTATTTTTTAAATAGATAAAAAATTGGAAAAAAAATAAAATAGAGTTTTTTTTAATAAGAATAGAAAAAAAATGGCAAATGAAATAAAATAAGAAAAATAAACATATGAAAAACAAGAGAGAGAAATTAATTAAAAAGAGAATATTAAAGAAAGTTGGAAAGAGCACCACTCAAAAAAGAAGAAGAATATGAAAATTATAGACTAAAGTCATCTCAGATAAGTTGCCGCATGTGATGATATAAGAAGATGAAAATTACAAACTAAAGTCACCTCAAATAAGTTGCTGCACATGATATAAGAGGAAAACGAAAACCCTAAGTGCAACAACGGCTATTAAACACTGAAGAAATAAGGGAAAGCCACGAAAACCAGTTGCGGCACTTAAACAGGAAGAAAAAGGGGGGAAAAGGGCTGCGGCGATGAAAAGGGTATATCTTCTTCGCTTCTTCCTTCTCTTTTTCGCTTTCTCTTCTTCATTTTTTTCCTCTTCTTTCACCTCTTTCTCCCTTCAAATGAATCGCACAAGTTTCTGATTCATGGGTGTGACTCGTACTATTTTCGAGTGATTATCAAAATCGCACGATTTCTTCTTCTTCCGATTTCCATTGCGATTTGACTTGTTAGAGCACCTGATTCGATTCAAATCGCACGATTCGAACCGTGAATCGTGCGATTTTAACAACACTGGTTGTTGTTATTTTTACACCTTATTTTCATTTAAAACTTAGGTTTAATTTTATTTAAATATGGTGTTGTGTCCTTGTGTTCTATTTTTTTGGGGTCACTGTGTTAGACTACTTGTACCCCTGTCAGGCACTGACACTCGTATTCATGTAACTTAGATTAGGTATATTGTGGGCTCCACTTACCCCTCGTGAATTGCACCAATACCCAATTTGAATCAAATTTGACTTTTAAAGCTCATTGGTGGAACCCGATAAATTCCCATAGTTGGGTAAATGTGAAATTTTGAGGGCTTTAAAAATCATGGCTTCTCTTATCCAATCAAGATTTAATTTTATAGGCACTATATACAAGTTAGACCTTTTAAACCCTCCCATCCATGTGGTCCCAAGTGGTGCCTATTGTTGAGCTACCTTATAGTTCTTTGATATTCATTGCAGTAATGTTGATGATTTAGTGAGAGCATGGTGCGGGGCGACGTTGAAGGAATGGACCAAACTTTCCTACTTAAAAATTGGATGTGTGCATCTTGTTATTGTTTGTATCTGTTATCTGCAATATAAAATTTGCTTGTTAACCAATTATTACGAGCTGTTGAGGGACCTTAGCTATCATGATGGGAAATTTGGACCCTCAAGATACCATAAGCAATAAATTTTACCAATTGGTGAGTTTTGTACTGTGATCCTACACAATTCCCCTACTTTTGGTAACAAATGATCAATTAATCTTTCTTTGTGCAGCAAACCTATTCGTTAATTAGCAAACATCTTGAATATTTGGATCGAAGAGCCATGTGGGTGTGGGAGATTGTTATTGGAGAGGTAGACGGGTGCTGACGTAGAGATGGAAGTGAGCCAAATGAAGAAAAAAATGGAGGTCTTGAGCTCTTCTTAGAGGGCAGAGGAAGTTGTTCCATTGATAGAGGGGGGGAAAACTAAAGGAATTGGAATGGGGCATCTAGGTCCGTCACACGTACCAATGTCATGTGTGTGTGATCAAATCTTAGTCGTTGGGGATGATGAGGTAGGCAATCTTCCATCAGATTTGAGGAAGAGGGCAGTGAAATTTTTGAATTAGGGATGATGATGTTGCTATTGATGCCATTTGTGCTTTTGTGGTCAGTTTGGAAGGAGAGAAACTTGACAATTTTAAGGATTGAAGATTTCTATGGAGGAGACGAAACTTACCCTTTTGATGATTTTGTCATTTGTTTGGGATGTAGCATGGAAGGTCATGTTAATGAGAAAAACTTACATTGAGAAACAAAAGGAAGGTCGGGAATGGAAAGCATAGGGGGTGTGTTACATAATCATTTTTTTCTCAATACAATTGGGATTAATGATTCCAATGAAGCTGAGCTTTGGGCTATTAACAAGCTAGTTACAACTTTGAGTATGGGGGGGGGGGAGGGGGGGGATGTACTTAATAATTGTTGGGTGGTCAATTGGGAAATAGTAATCTCCTTGGTAGTTGATACCGATGATGAGGGACATGAAGGACCTTACGGCACAGATGGAATTGCAGTTAGACATGGCAAATGGGCTGATAGATTTTTGGGATGGAAAGGTTTGATTCCTTTGTAGTTTTTCTTTTTTCCTTTTTAGTAATATGCTATAGTTGTACATTTCTTTAGTATACTATCCTCTATTATTGTTTTCTTGTAACATTTTTTTATTTATATAATCTTTTCTTACTATCTAAAAAAAGGATGCATGGATTTTGAAGGGTGCTCAATATTGGATTTACATTCATTTTTGTTTGGGAAGGGTGTTTGAGAGGTGAGAGGAGTCAAAAGGTTGTTAAGGAGTCACGGACCAAACCGCACCTTAATTATCATGAGTTTTTTGTGGATGGGGCTGCTGCAAGAGGGTGAGGAGAGGGGAGGGGGGTGCTCCTAAAATGCTTTAACTTGGGCTGGTGGCAGGAAAAGGCCAGCTCAAAGATTGACTCGTTTATTCAGGACATCAGCGTGATATGCAGGGTTGATCCCAGACATGTTAGGCTCTCAGCTAATCACATTGCAAATTTTTTAGTGCCGATTGGTGTTGATGAGCAAGAGACTACTGTTGAGGTCTTGTAGTTGGGTGTATAGGGTTTGGGGTTTTGTTCCTTACTGTTTTATTGTTTTCCTTGTAGCTGGATATATTGGGATGGGGTCTTTCCTTGTTTTCATTGTTTTTCCATGTTTTCTAATTTTTGCTTCACTCCGGTCTCTGTCTCTTATATGGAGCTTTCTGACTGTATTCTTGTTTTTCCTATTAATTTTGATGACTGTATTGTTTTTTTTTTCTTTCTTTTTTTTTTTAAATAAAAACAACCACCTCCTTTTGAAAACTGATCAATATGTGAAACATTAAATAAATAAGGGCCCGCTGATGTTCTGCTTTATGGTTGCTTTCTCCTATATTGTGGACATATTGATGCCACTTCTACATAGATGTGTGTACATAGTGTTTATAGTTACTGCTCATCTTGGCTGCATTTTGCCTAGCTAAAATGAACTGACATATCAAAAGAAAAGGAGCAATGAACTTATGATTCGGGATTTTTCTTGTTCAGACTGTCTCGGGTAGGCCTCCTCCAGCAGCTTCCATGGCAGTAGGGCAATTCTTTAATCCTAAGGAGGGGAAAAAAGAGTTCTCTCCTAGTTCGATGCTGATTTCTAGCTATGTTCAAGAGGTTAATACTTTCAAGAAGTCATCAATTTGTGTTCGGATTTTTACAATTTTGTAAGCATAAATTATCGTTGTAGCACCACTTTGTACAGTTTGCATCCCCAGGGAAGCAACAATTGTATTTGACTGGTGAATGCTTTTTTATATTTCATACAGGAAGTCTTTTTGAGGGAGAATCATCCATTGGCTTTGAATCTGTCATTCTCTATAAGCTTAGGCCTCTTGCCTGTTACTTTATCAGTGAGGACAGCAGGTTGTGGAATAAAAAATTCTGGGCTTCCTATTGAACAGGCTGGAGATGTGGAACATGGTAAGAATTTTCAACCCAGTTGATCCAGTTTGATGGTTCATTTTATACATTGAGCTTGTATGCCACTGTTCATTCCATGCTTTGATCTGTAAAGTTAGAGGTCTGCTTTTGTCCGTATTGTGGTATTTCAGGGGAGGTGTTGTCTCAACCTTTTGTTTATTCAACGTAGTTGCCAGACTTTTGTTGCCTTGTCGATGTTTAATTTCAAGTTTTTGTTGTATGAATCTTATTCATGAGATGATATTTAGGCACTCTAGAATGAAATTGCACAGAGAACTGACATAAGATGTGACAGGACAATTCAACTTGTAGAGTTTTTCCCCCCTCTAATTCCTCGATACGTTTATATGCCTAGTGCAAAGTTATGGAATACGATTTTGCTGTGTATCACTAATGAGGGATATTTTATGATTGTCCGTTATTTCTTTTGTAACTTAGATCAGTAATTAAAAATAGTGGTTGACTTGCTGTAGTATTACCATTGGAATGCTCCTTATATATACATTCTTTAAAACGTTTCTTCTTCATATATTGATTTTTTCGATGTACATATATCGCCTTGCAGCATAAATTTTGTTCCTCAAAAAATTGTGTAATATTTGATTTCAGTATTTGACTTGTGGTTTTTTTCTTTTGTTCTCTCTCTCTCTCTCTCTCTCTCAATGTTAGCTTGAACTTGTTTTAGATTCTGATGGAAGCTCTATGTTAGTACTGCAGGCCTTTGTAAATTGCGTTGCTTCCCACCTGTAGCACTTGCTTGGGATTCCACATCTGGTTTGCATGTCACTCCAAACCTATACTCAGAGACAATCATTGTGGATTCATCACCTGCATTCTGGGGTCCAGTTCAAGGGTCTGACAAGACAACTGTTTTGCTTATGGTATGAACTTAATTTTATTATATGTTGACACTTTTTGTAAAAAAGTTGTTTTCCTTTATTTTGATTACTTATAATTGCATGAACCGCTTATCAATATCTTACACTTAGATGTTATTAAAGATTACCATTTCTTAAGCTTACTTAGCAATGAGATATTCTTTTCCTTTCAACATGACATTATGTCCTACATATTTGCAGGTCGATCCACATTGCTCATATAAAATCAGCGCTTCAGTTTCTCTCACTGCTGCTGCAGGCAGATTTTTGCTTTTGTATTGTTCACAGGTGATTTTCTTAACAGCCATGGCTTTGAGTTAGTTACTAGAGAATAACTAAAAAAAGAATGCTTTTCCCAAAAGTGAAATTTGTAACTTTCATTCAGGGTGTGTATGGATTAGGATTAGTTGGGCACCCTGCTTGGATCTTAGAATTGTGGAATTCCAGGGGAAACAAGTCAGCCCAAAACATGGTCAATTGTATTCCCCTCTTAAGGGTGGGGAAATCACATCACCTCATATCTTCTTTCACTCCACACTTTCCCACTCATTCCACCACATGACTAACCATTTTACTTTATCAATATGTGTTCCATATGAGTGAATGGATATTTTGTTTATTATTATTGGTGAATAGATTGTATGGATGAGAAATGATATATATGATAATTCCATTCTCTCTCTTTGTATTTATTTGATTTAATTTTGTTATATAGGGTCACCATGGATTGTTATGGGTGAGTAGTGGGTCCTATGTGCACTTCTTTCATTATATGGGCCTTTCATGGATTAAAAAAATAAATGGATAGACATGAAGTTTATGTTGGCTTTTCGTAATTCATTGTTTGTTTTCATCAATATAGATCTAATGTGTTAACCAAGGTTGTCGAAATCGTGCGATTCACGGTTCGAATCGCACGATTCGTATCGAATCGGAGGTTCTTACGGTACGAATCGGTATAATATCGAAATTAATTAAAAAAATTGCGTTTTTTTCAGAATCGTGAATCGTGCGATTCGAATCGCACGAATCGCAGTATCGTGCGATTCGAACTGCGAAGAAGTGGAAGAGGTACGGATTTAGGGAAAGAAGAAAAAGAAGAAGGAAACGAAGAGAGGAAGATGTGCTAAGAGAGGAAGAAATAGTGTACCTGAGCAGCTTTGCGTCTCTTCCATCTCCCGTTCTCTCCTCTTCTGCTTCCCTCTCCCGTTCTCTCCTCTTCTGCTTCCGTCTCTTCCATCGCCCATTCTCTCCTCTTCTGCTTCCGTCTCTTCCTTAACCTTGCTTCCGTCTCTTCCTTACCGATACCCTACCTTTCCCTTTTCAGTTGCAACTTTAACCTTTACCTTTTTACTCGTGCGATCCTTCCTTTCAATTTTTCACAAGGTCATTTTTGACACTTTCGACCCATGCCATCCTCCCTTTTAATTTTGCACAAGCCTAACACTATATTTTCATATTTCTTAATTTATTGCTATCGTTATTAATTAAAAATATCTTTTATTTTTTTAAACTTTTTGTATAGTTATATTTATTTTAAAAAATAAATAAATCTAATTATTTAAAAAAATTATTTGATAGATGTTATTTAGAGTTATTTACAATTTTAAATGCTATTGAATTATTATCTACTACACTAATCAGATTTCAATTAACAGTTATTATTTAAAATAGTAAACTTACTGTTTTAATATAATTATTATTAAAATAGTACACATCTCAATTAAATAGTTATTATTTAAAATAGTACACTAATTATTTTAACATAATTATTATTTAAAATATACACATCTCAATTAAACAATTATTATTTAAAATAATACACTAACTATTTTAATATAATTATTATTTCAAATAGTTCACATCTCAATTAGACAATTATTATTTAAAATAGTAAACTTACTATTTTAATATAATTATTATTAAAATAATACACATCTCAATTAAATAGTTATTATTTAAAATAGTACACTAATTATTTTAACATAATTATTATTTAAAATATACACATCTCAATTAAACAATTATTATTTAAAATAATACACTAACTATTTTAATATAATTATTATTTCAAATAGTACACATCTCAATTAGACAGTTATTATTTGAAATAGTACACTAACTATAATAATATATTTTCCATTATCTAGTCAGATATTTTAAGATGTCTGGTGTCCCTCTTTCCATAACTCTATGTAACCAATCATTATTAATTTTCATAATTTTCATTATCTAGTCAAATATTTTAATTTGTGTCTACCTGTATAATAAGAAGTGTTTGAAATTGTACTAGATACTTTTAAAAAAAATGTCTGCTATAATAAATTGAACTTTTTTAAAAGCTATATAATATCAAATTTTCATGCCAACTAAACCCATATATTATGTGGAATTGAATTATGTATCTCATTATTCTATGTCATTTATATGTAATTATAGTATAAATAATAATTAAAAAAACATTGTGAATCTTACGATTCAACGATTTACGATTCACGATTCACGGTTCACTCCCCTAGACCGATTCACGATACGATCCGATTTTGACAACCTTGGTGTTAACTATTGTTGTATATCATTATTCTCTTGGTTTTTGTATTGGTTTCATGTTCTCCTTTATTCAATGAAATTTTAGTCACCGTTAAAAAAATCTTCAAGAGAAATAGTTAGTATAATGTAAAAAGAAATTTAAAAGTTCTCCACAATTTCCAACATGCCATCCAAATGCCAAGTTTCTACCTGAATTTACCAAACTAGGTGACCAGGGTGTTCCCACTTGTAGGGTAGCTTATGTATGTATGTATGTATATACGATACCATTCATCTGCACAACCCAGAGAAAGGGTTCAGTCCTTCCCTCATCGTATGAACCTCGGTGCAACGAGGGCATTTTTTTTTAAATCTTGACATATTCATGTTCTTTGATGGGTCATGCAAACCATATCTTTGAATCTTTTTTTTTTTGTTTTGACAACGAAGAACCCCAAGATCCCTACCTCTCCTCGAGTACGAGGGCATTGAGTAAAACTCCAGATGCACGCAACCCCCCATAAGCCAAGAGCATTGGGTTACTATAAGACTTGAACCTGGGACTTCTAGTTCCTGAGCTGAAGTGTCTACTAGCTGAGCTACCTCTTGCATGCTATCTTTTGAATCATTTTAATTAGAACTATGTAACTGTAAGAATATATTTTAAAAATACATTTTTTTTTATATAAAGCCACAAAAACAGCTGGTTGAGTATGGAGCATAATATTTTAATGTAGAAGTGATCTTGAAATTTGTGTCTAGACTCAAACCATCAATGTTTGTGGCTTTATATCATAAAAATAAATATCTTTTTAAAAATAAATTTTAACATTTAAATAGATTTGAGGAAAATGATTCAAGTGATATAGTTTATGGGGCTCACTAAGAAGATATGTGTTAAAAAAATGCTGGTTATGTCAAGGTGCATACGGCTAGGGCAAGACTGAATTCGTTCTCCACACCCCATGACGTGCTCCCACATTGAGAGTTCCATGTGGAGTGCACTGTGTGATAATGGGGTTGGGTGGGTTTAAAAATGTTTGTCTACATATAATGCCTATAAAAAAACAAGCTTGATTGAATGATTCTATCCATGGTTTTAAAAGATCCTAAAACCAATGGCGCTTTTTTTTTAATGGTTTTGAAATGATATTTTTTAATTAAGATGGAATGATCCTTTGAATCTGATGCAGGGTTGGATAGAAATCTTAAATTAATATCTATGCAAATCTACGATGACTTGACCTAGGCTAATCTAAAATGATGATATGAACACATGTATACAATAAAACTGAGATTATTAACTAGACCACAGTAAGCAATTAAAGGCAAGTCAACATGTCCAAACACATCCACCATTATAAACATTCATTTGAAATTCTAAATCATAGTTAATACTCTTGAAGTCCTAATTCTGACCCTAACGATGCTCAACGGATCAGTCTCATGAAGATGTAACAGTTCGTTCAGGTCAATATTGATAAACCATGCAGATTTTGAATTAATATGGGGCTGAATTAATGTCATTCAGATGTTATACTGCTGTTTGAAGTGCTATAGGCCAGAGGAAGACTAAATAGATAGATTTGGGACTCAACTGAACAATGGGACAGCGCTGCCCCAAGTATTTTATGGCTGTTTAGATTTAAAATGGGGTTGATTGGGGCTGTTTTGGGAGAATTATGAGTGTAGGGACTATGGGACTGATTGGAAGGTTGTTGTTATGGGAATAGATGATGGGTATGGGCCAAGATAGCTTTGAGAATCAAGGAGAAGGATTGTAGTAACTGTTTAGATCCAAGGAAAAGGGGCAGCAAGGCTGGGAAAACTTTTTAGAGGTGGTGGCAAGGGTGAAGTGAGGCTAAGATGATGATGGCAGCTAGGGGATGGCTTTTAGGTGGTTATGATAGAAAACAAAGAGAGCAAGAGAAGAAAAGAGAAGAAGGAAAGAGGAGAAGAGAAGAGAAGAGAGAAGATTAGATTGTTCTTACTATAGAGTGTCGAGAGGAGGAAGAAGAAGATAGAGAAGTGCTCCAATGTTGCCTTCACATCAAACTCTCAAGGGGAATTCACACACCATGTGCATAGGCTAAGCTTCGAAAATTTTCTTTTCTTCATTTTCTATTTCCATCGTGTATTTCAACTCCCTCTTTACAAGACCCTTTTAACTGAAAATACAGCAAGGGGTTGGCGGCTCCTTCTTGTTTCCTAACGCTCAAGGGCAACTAATGAGATTAAAAGACAGAATTGCCCCCCATTACAATAAATTCATAAAAACAACTTTGCCCTCATATTAAAAAAGAAAAAACACAAACTAAAAAAGACAATGCTAAGTAAAAAAATAATGTCAACGTCCAATAACATCAAATCCAAATAAAAAAATGCTCCCGCATCAGAATCAAAGAATGATGAATAATGTCAAGGTATATTGTTTCCTACTTAGAGTTATAAATCCAAGGGAAATTGCTATATCCTTATTCAAGGAGGAGAAATGCACCTGGATGCAATGTTCAGTCCAGAATGATCTGACACTTACAAATTGATAAAAAGGGGAATATTGATTAACGTATTGGTCCTGTCTGTCTATAAAATGGGATGGGCAATTTATTATGTATCAAACCATAGGTGTTTCATTGGTCCATAAGAATAAGCACCAAATTAATCGAAGATACTAAGACAAAAGATACGTTGATGAGACAGGCGGACAAATAGATTGACAAGGCGCACACACGCACACCAAACATACACATACGTACTATAAAGAATATGAATTAAATGTAAAAGCACAATTGCATAACACTTTTATATGAAAAAATTCACCTAGGTGATTGTTGCCCATAAGTGATAGTCTAGCATGGGCCCCGTGTGTTGCCCATTGGCGTTTGAATTCACTCTTCTTTTTTTCCACACCATCTATACCCTGTGAATAATATCCATACTTAATTTGAACACATTTTATCTAACCGTTGGGGTTAAAAAACCATCCAATACTGACCCCATTTTGACATTTGATCTTTGGATACTTGAAAATCATGGCTTTCAAATCCAATGGACCTGATTTTTTACGAGAAGCATCATCCTGAAATTATCTTTCAATCCCACCCATCTCCATGCATTGAACCCCACTCCTATGGGCTCCATAGGGCCTAGGCGCGACTATTGCTCATGGGTGATGTTGCTTAGGGAAAGTGATTCCTCTAAGATGGAAGCTTTGTTTTACCTATTTATATTTTAACATCTAATAGGGAAAGAAAATGAGAAGATGCACTTTCTATTTATATTTTAACATGTTGGAGGGAAGTTATGTTTTACTATCTACATTTTATCACTTAATAGGAGAAAAAATGAAAATATGTGCATTTATATAAGGTGCAATGCATGCCTAGGTGCACCTTAGGTGCAAACCCCCCTTTTGTGCTCAGGTGCACCTAGGCACACCTTTTATTGCTGTGCTCTAGAGTATGCCTGAGATTTTATATATGCCTATTTTGGATTTTTGAGAAGTTTATTGCAAAAATGTAGCAAAAAATGTTATAAACCTGAGATTTTATATATGCCTATTTTGGATTTTTGAGAAGTTTATTGCAAAAATGTAGCAAAAAATGTTATAAACCTGCATATTGCAATGTTTCTATTTAGGTAGAACAAAAGGTCTGTACATGAAATTTCCACCCAAAAATATATAACATAGGACTACTCTGATCCAACAGGCCAATCTTCTATATCAGCCCTAGGTTTGGGTGAGAAAGTCATCAAGTTCACAATTGTTATGAACATGCCTTTCCATTCTTTGATAAATGTCAATCCATAGTTGTCAAATACTCCTCCAGTTTCAGTACCCCTTCTGTTTGTAGTTAAAATGAAACATCCAATGTTTTAGCCGTTCCAACATTTGTTTTGGAAAAGACATCATGAAAACGAATTAAAAAGATAAAAGAATATGAAAAATAGTGAAATTTTAAAGTAATGTATAAATTAATTACTTTCATCCTTAACACTAATCTACACAAAAATACTAGAATGGTTAATAATTAAGCTAAAAGAGGAATTTTAAAAAAGTTGAGAATGAGGTAGAACTTGTAAATAAGAAGATTGTATCCATAAGAGAGTGCACCTCCAAACAGAATTGTTGCTTTCTCTCTAATCCCTCCCTTTCATTTGTAACTACCCGTCCCGCTAGTATGATATTGTCCACTCTGGGCCTCACACACGACCCGCACGACTTTTAATTGGCGAGCCAACCTACTGTTGCTCCCAAAAGGCCTCATACTAGAAGGAGGAAGGCTGCCTACTTATACACTAAAGAATTTCTAACTCAACTAGCAATGTGAGACTTTTTCTTGGGTGGGGTATTACAATCTACCCCCTTAAAGCTAAAGCCGTCCCCGGCTCTGCACACACAACAACCAAGCCCACACTCTTAGGTAAAGAGTTGAATTTGGCTCTGATACCATTTGTAACGACTCCATCCCGCTAGCATGATATTGTCCGCTCTGAGCCTCACACACGGCCTGCACGGCTTTCAATTAGGGAGCCAACCCACTGTTGCTCTCCAAAAGGCCTCATACTAGAAGGAGGAAGGCTACCACTTATGTACCAGGGAATTTCTAACTCAACTAGCAATGTGAGACTTTTTTTTGGGCGGGGTATTACAATTAAAAAACCTCTTACATACGGTCAAAGGTTGGAGGAGTTGTAGGGGCTAGAGTTGAATGACTACTTTGCCCTTAATTGTTTTAAAGATAAAAGTATATGATATAAGGGCGTTTTGGATAAAATTGGGCAAAATTCGTTAAGTAGTAGAGCATCAAAAGTGGCTAGTTTTGGTTATATTGGATGAAATGACCCAGATCTTTTTTTTAAACGGTTACCAAAAATTTGTTGAAATAAAAAGAAATGAGTACATGGATATAGACAAAGAACCCTCCCCTTAGCAAACTACCACAATATTCAAAAGGAAGTACATTATCTCAAGCCCCCCAAAACCATCCAATCCGAATTTTGGTCTCCTATTTGCCATGCTTTTTCCTTTTCTTGTTTCTTTTTACAACCAAAAGCTTTCTTAATCCAATGAAGGGCTTCTTCAAATCCAAATATAATGATCCAAAATGGCATGGAGAAAAATGGCAGGTAGAAAATAGTAAGAATCGATCCATTCCGTTTATCTTATTGTGTTTTAAATTTATACTCGCAAGCACACGAATCATTTATAATATAACTTAGGAGTGCGAGGTTGAACTCATCGGAGCTTAGGAAAATACATCCGTGAAAAACATACCACTGAATTATATATGTTAAGAAATTTAGAAAATCATAGAATTAAATCTTAAACATGGGATTAATTTTCTAATCTATGAAATCTAATTTTAATTTAGAAACATTCTAAAAATAGACAATAAGTCCAAAAATATGAGCAATATCTAAAATTAGAAATTAATCATTTAAGAGATCTAATTTTCATGGAAAAGACAAAATTCATCTAATTTCAATTAAGATGGTGGAATTAATCTAAAAATTATAAATAATCTCAATCTAACTTAGAATACAAAATTAAGATGTAATTAATTAATTACCAACCTAGTTCCCAATTTTCAAGAGTTTGAATTTATAGACAAAACATAAATAAAAATTGAAAACAACTAAAATGACCTCTATACGTATTTACAGTGGAACTGGATCAAAGAATTAAGGAGGCATTATTATCCATATCTCAAAAATAAAATCAAGGCCTAGAATATAGAAGCTCACTTAAATTATCAATCATGCATTCCAATTTTTCATTTATTAAAATTCTCATTATAATAATTATGATATTCATTGTACTCAGAAAATCCAATTCAAGCCTTAGTTTAGATAAATTTCTACTTTTAATTCCAAATCCAAATATTTCATCCACTCTTAAAAAGATCCTTGGATCAGAAAAATCAAGTTCTACCTATCCTAAATATTTCATCCACTCTCCTTCGAATATCTTAGAATAACTTCAATCATAACATAATAAAAAAATCAAAATAAAATCAAATTCTCATCACACATAAATTAAATAATTGGACTACCATAATTCTAAATAAAACCACCCTTAATTTATTTATAAAATATGAAATTAAAAATACAACATAATGGAATTTTAGAATTAAAGAAATAAGAAAAATACAATGTAAATTAAAATCCACCAATCTTAGAACCCAACGTGGATCAAGAATCCCACAGTCTTTCTCTTTCTCTTCTTCCTCTCCTCTCCTTTGCACAACCTTTTCTTCAATGCCGAAGTTCAATTTTCTCAATGGGAGAGGGATAGTATTTATAGATGAAAGGAGATGGAGTGAATGGCTTGGATTTAAAGATTTAAATAAAGCGAGGGACACTTAGAGGGCTAATATGGTTTGTGCTAAACATGAAATGGCTTAAAGGAGGTAAAGAGGTAAAAAAACCCAGCAAAATTTGTGCAAGGTGTGAACACAATGGGGTTGAGTCGGCTATGATGTGAACACACATTGGAAAGTGGGTACAAAATCCCGTTTTTTACACATGTACCACATTGCAGCTCAATTTTGATCTAGTTAACGTCTGAATCACAAAATTTTGTAAAATACAAAGTTGTAGCCCTTGAAGTCTTCTTTCAAACCGAAAAGAATTAATGCAATCAGATATCGGAGTAGAAAGTTATTGGCAAAATACTGAAGCTGTGTCAAAATATTCCTTCTAAGTTCTTCCATATTTATTAATTATTCTCTGTCTCCTCCACATGGTCTTGTGTGAATTTTGCAGTGGTTGAGCTCCTTGAATTTCACGTGCTTGAATTTGAATGCTCCATTTCTAAATATCTTCAATTTATAAAATTTAATAATTTATCTCACCACTTAAGAAAAAAAATCTAAAAAATTACTGAATTAATTCAAACTTTCATAAATGGATTTGAATTAATTAGTTTACAATGAAATCCTAAATTGTGGTGAAATAAATATTAAAAATTCATTCATTCAAGAATATCTCTTTCCAAGAATAGATTTCTTCTCAATTTCTCTATTTTTCTTCCATTTAATCCTTATATCGTGTATTTTCCAAACATACCTGTAAAATTCCAAAAATCCCATTAATGATATTAAAAACACAGAAAACAAGGGCTAACTTATCTAATATTCAGGGGTAAAATAGTCAATTTCCAGTGTTCATCATATCTTATTATTATAGGTCCAGAATGTTCCCTATGGAACAGCCATAATGGAATGGAATTTACATCTTAGTTGTCAATACACCCGCTTTTCAGCATTTCTTTTAGTGTGCATGCCAGGGTACCTTAATTTTACTTAAGTTTCTTTTATTAACATGTTTTTTTTCCTGGATAATTATCAATATCACCAAAAAATTTAGACATTTCTTTTATGTGTATGCCATGCTATAGTTTTACTTCAGTTTCTTACCAACTTCTGTTCTTTTGTACATAGAGACATGTACATGTTTCTAGTTCATACATCCAGCCATGCTTGAGTGATTATGCCATGCTAGTAAATGCATATAGAACAAATAAAGTAGCTGTGAAAGTGTTACAGTTATTGGAATTATTTCCATATCTTTTGATTCTTGCTACTCCAACAAGTGTCTGCATGCAATTTACTATGATGTTTCTCTCTCTCTCTCTGTTTTTTCATATTGGGGAATTGCCCTTTTTGCAGATAATTGGTTTCACAGTAGCAGTGATTTTTTTTGCCCTTATGCGGCAAGCACGTGCGTGGGAGCTTGATTTGCCTCTGCCATCCATTCTAACAGCTCTTGAATCCAATTTGAGAATGCCACAAGCCTTTCTGCTCCTAGCTATTGTGCCCCTTTTTCTCTCACTGATCATTTCTTTGCTGATCATTCAACCATTTCCCCCCTTAGCAAGCTTCATTGTCGTGTCCACAATTTGCTATTCATTTGCCAATGGGTTTGTGATCATCCTAATCATGGGCTCCCAATTGGTCTTTTATGTGGCTGCTAGTGTTCATGTTTTTATCAAATTACGGTTAGTAAGAGTTTTCTTTATTCCACTGATTTTATTAATTAAATTTCATTTAATAGGTTATTAATCTCCATTTATACATCAGGAAATTGAAAATATACCTTATTTGTTTCTTTGGACACTATTTGACGGTCTAATTGATCTAATACAAGTTGGTTTTTGTGATTATTTGGCCTGGTTCTTGTTATGCATTGTTTTATTGATTTTCCCCTTTTCTTGAGGTCGTAAGAACGAACTTAAATTAAAGAATAGAGATTGGGTGTAGAATAATTGCATAGTGAACAGAAATGTCTTTAATATGTCTAAATCACTCGAACAAGATGAACAGTAAAATGTCTTTAATATGTCTAAATCACTTGAACAGAAATGTCTTTAATATCTCTAAATCACTTGAATTCTTCATTATGATTGAGGGGAGACGCATCCCTTTTGTGTTAACATAAGTGCATGATCACAAAATCACAAATGTATTTCTTGTTTGCTAGATTTAATTTTTTTTTGTTGGATCTCTTTAGGTTAATACTTGGAAAGATCATCTAAACTAGTATTAAAAAAAAAAAATGAAAATTTAGGGAAAAATGAAAAAAAGGTAATACTAGATTTTACTGGAATGCAGAAAGATTTAATATTGGTTGATTATATTTTTCTGAAAATATTATGGAATTTTTATTTGTTGAAAATAATGAGATAAATACTGACACTTTCATAATTTGCAGCTATATTTCTAAAAATGATTGTATGCCTTATAGAGTTTAGGTTCATTTCATTAAATTTTTCCTGTGGAATTTGAGTTAACCATGAGGATGGAAAGAGTGGATCTAGGTGCCAGTATACCTTCTGTCAAAAATATTGAACTACTGTATTATTTTTGCAGGTGGCAAGCGTGGGAAGAAAAAATCCCATTTCTACATTACTTCTTAAATCTTTTTGCCATCTTCTCATCAGTTAAGGTAAGCATTAATAATATTGTCTTGAATATTATAGTTATTGGATCAGTTATGTTACAAATATCTAGTATATACTGTAGTATCATATTTATCATTGAGCCTAGAAAACAAGAATACATTGGCCAATAAACATGAGGCTAATAGGCAATAGATTGAAACTGGCATGGTCCATTGAACATCAAAGAGGCTATGGGTGGAATTCCAAACCCTTGAGGAGAAAGGGCAGTGAAGAAGGAGGTGTTTAACATCTTTTAAAGCTCGCAGGCAGAAAAGGTAGGCACTGCTATAATTTTTTGTCTCTTGCAAAGGTTTCTTGAGTGAGAATATTCCTGTGACCAGTTGTCTAGAAGAAATCAATGGCTTGTGGAGGGGCTTTGGATGACCAAATAGGGTCAACCAAATGGGCGGAAGTGCCATTGGTTGCTCCCAACAAAAAAATGACTTCACTGAAAGGAGCCTGAAGAATCTGGCCACCAAATTCGGTCATCCTCAAAAAGAGACATCCAAACAAAACTGAAGACTTGAAGAAGGGAGGTGAATTATGTTATACTGAAAAGAAGGAAAAAAAAAAAAAGAAGAAAGAAAGTAAGGGAAGAAGAGAGAGATAATTCTCTGTGTATTCTATTGCTTGATCATAAAAGAGAAGAGAATACTATATATAGAATACAAGGAGCTAATCAAGGTGATGAAAAAGGAAAGAAATGTTTGTTACAATAATTTATTGATATCTAAAAGTCAAGCACACATGTAAAATATGAAATTAGACCATATTCTACAACACTCCCCCTCAAGCTGGTGGAAGATATCAAGTAAACCCAGCTTGTTTAAGACGTCATCAAGTTGTAACCGAGAGGTGGTCTTGGTGAGCATACCTGCAAGTTGATCATTGGATTGCAAATAAGGAGAGAGAATATGACCTGCAGTAATGTGTTGGTGAAGAAAGTGGCAATCAACTTCAATATGCTTTTTGCGCTCATGAAATACGTAATTAAATTTTTTTGTCGTTCTCTCTCTCTCTCTCTCTCTCTCTCTCTCTCTTTAATTCTTTTACCGTTTTCCGTCTTTCTCTCTTTAATTCTTTTGCCTCTCTCTCTCTCTCTCTCTCTCTCTCTCTCTCTCTCTCTCGTAAATTCTTTTGGCCGTTTTTATTATTGATGTATAAATACCCCCTTTGGGGATTGTAGTGGAAACCAACAATTTTCAATAGAAAGTTAAGAACTGAGAATTTTCTCAAACCCCTTCTCGGGTGGATTCCCGTCCTTATCTCCTCTTCTTCTTCTCGTGGATTCAAGACCCAATCCGTCGACGGCGTCCGACCGTTCTTCTCTTCGAGTATCAAATCTACCAGGGAACACCTCACTTGATTGGGCTTCACCCGACGCTCGCCCAAGCCTCTCTGTCACTTGCCTGCCACTACTCTCTCTCCATTTTTCAACTGCTGCTAAGCCAACAAACTACCCATCGTCCACTGCGTAAGATTCATCCACTTCCCAGATCAGATCCCTTCCTTCTGCCGTTCACCACCCCTTGTCTGCCTTCCCAGTGTTGCTCATGTACAACACCACTTCCATCATCCTTGCTGCACTGTGGTATGCCCAACGAATCCATACCCACTTCCCTTTGCTTCCCGTTTCTTTGTTTTCTTTTCTTTATCAAACTCACCAATTCTATCCCACCTTCTTTATTTACCCTTTTAATTCCCATTCATTATCCAGCACGGGCTATAAGTGTTTTTTAGGCTATTCCCCTCTCCATAAAGGCTACAAGTGTTTTGATCCCCTCACGGGCAAATCATTTGTCCATGGATGTTACATTCTTTGAGACAGTCACCTATTTGTGTGCACCATCGTTTTCTTCCTCCTATCTTTTTTTCCCTCTCCTTGCAAATACTACTACACCTAGCCCCACTCCACCTAGCACTGCCCGACCTACTCTTGTGTATCAACGCAGGCAGCCAAGACCTCCACCTTCAGCAGACGCCACTCTCCCACCTGCCCCTGGTCGAGATCCATCCACCACTGCTGAGTCTGTCTTCCCCATCGCCATTCGGAAAGGTAAATGTACTTGTACCCTTCATCTGCTTACTCATTTTGTGTCGTATCACGTTGTTTCTCCTACCTATCACAGTTTCCTCACAGCTCTGGACAACATTAAGATTCCTAAGCAGATTGACACTTCCCTGCGCAATCTCTCTTGGAAAGTTGCCATGGATGAGGAATTAGCTGCTCTCGAAGCAAATCATACTTGGGGTAGTGGTTCCTCTCCCTCCAGGAAAGACTCCAGTTGGGTGCAAATGGGTATTCGCCTTGAAGCATAATCCAGATGGGTCCATTGCTGGATATACGGCTCTTTTGGTTGCAAAAGGCTTCACGCAAACTTATGGAGTGGTTATAAGGAAACCTTCTTCCCTGTGGCCAAGATTACTTCTGTTCGGATTCTGATTGCATTGCCACCACCCATGACTGGCCGCTTCATCAGTTATATGTGAAGAATGCCTTCTTCCATAGTGATCTACAGGATGAAGTTTATATGCTCCCACCTCCAGGGTTTGTTAAGCACGGGGAGTCTCAGGGAGTCTCATTCTGTCTGTCAACTCAGGAAGGCTCTCTATGGCCTCAAGCAATTTCCCCGAGTATCTTTTGAGAAGTTCAGCAGTGCCTTGTTGCCTTATGGTTTCTCCAGATGTCAGATGGATCACTCAGTCTTTATCTTCTCTTTTCTCTCTCTTTCTTATGGGAAGAACTTCTTCCCATTTTCTCTTTCTCTTTTTTTTTTTTTTATTATTAATTTCAACAATGGGGGCCTGGCGACAAGGCTAGAGGGGCTTAGAAGGGACTGGCGACACATGTGGAAGGGAATAAGGAATGGCGGCACTAGATGGTTCTCTTGAGGAACTGCAAAGGGTTATGGAAAAGAAAGAAGAAGAAAATAGGGAAAGGGAGAAAGATAGGTAAATACCTGATTGGAAGAGGCTTCTCACCAAGGTTCCTGTGGCTTCTCGCCGTCACTGGATGCACAGGAGACAAACTTCCACTGCAACATTTCGTTTTATTCTTCTTTTCTGCCTCTGAAGGAGGGCTACTAAAATCCTATATAAATTTAGTTATGGCTTGGCTGGGCCTGGCTCGAGACTAGGCCAAGGCCTAGTTGGGCTGCTCTGCACATGGGTTTAAATCTCGGCCGATACAAAGGCCGAGATATATCGGCCAAAGCGAAAAAAAATCGGCTGATTTCTTTTTTTGTGTATTTTTTTTCTTTTAAAAAAAACAAATATAGGTTGTGGGCCTGAGCCGATATTAGCCCATATCGGACGAATATCGCCCTAAATGAATTTTTTCAAAAAAAAAAAAAGGCCAGCGAGATTTCAAAACTAAAAACAAAAAAAAAATTGAAGAGAGAAAGATCTCGGCTGAGATCTCGGTCGAAATCTCGGCTCAACTGATTTTTCAACCCCTGGCTCTACATCAAACTTGATCCCAACTAAGTGGTCTTGTTTTGGTATGGAGAGTCTCCCTTAGAAGTCCCTCTCAATTCTTTCCATCGCATCAATAACGTTTTTTGGGCACTTAAAAGCTCACAAATAATAATCAGAGTTGGTTGATAACACCGATTTGAGGAGGGATTCTCCCATTAAAAATAAAAGTTATTACCCTTTTCCAAGAAGCAAGTCTTTTGCTAAACTTAGCAGTAACAGGTTTCCAAAGTGAACTGCAGGGGTTTTAATGCAAAGGGGAAGGCCCAGATAAGTGGAAGGGAGGGATACAGGCTGACACCCAAAAATCTAAGGAAAAAACCCGAAACTCCTCTTGATCCAAGTTGATGCCAAAAACTTCGCTCTTTTGGTAGTTGATCTGAAGAGATGACTGGAGCTCAAGCCATCTCGAAAGGGATCCAAGGTTCCTAAGTGCCTCTTCAATAGCTTCATAGAAAATTATTGTTTCATCTACAAACTGTTGGTGATGAAATTCCGAAGAAGAATGCTCAATGCTAAAGCAACTGAAGCAACTGATAAGGGAATGTTTTGCAGATTCGGCAATAAGGAGACTAAGAGCCTCAACAACCATAGTGAAAGGATGGGCTAAAGAGGGTCGCCTTGTCCTAAACCTCTAGAGCTATAGAAAAAACCCTTTAGGGAACCATTAATGAGATTAGAGAAATGAGCAAAGGATACACATTTGAGCATCCAAGAGAACCACTTATTTCCAAAACCCATGCTGTAAAGGACCAAACCCATCCTTTCAATTAACTACTTCTTCTAGATTTATGTTGGGAATCAAGCATTCATGGGCCGTGAATATAGCATCCATAATGTGTCTTCCTTCCACTCCAACTGCTTCGAAAAGGGAAATGACTGAAAGGATGACCACTTTCAACCTGTTGGCTAGGATTTGAAAAGAATCTTTTATGAGCTACCTAACAAATTGATAGGCTGGAAGTCCTTTAGGAGGCAGCACCATCTTCTTTGGGGACAAGGACTATGAAAGTTGCACCAAGCTCCTTAGAGAGTTTGCGACGATCATGGAATTCCTCAACAAAAGCCATAGTCTTCCTTAACCACTTCCAAGAAGATATTGAAAGGATAAAGAAAAACTGTCCAGACTAGGATATTTATCTTCACTAAGATCTCAAACTCTACTTTTTTAACTTCTTTGATGGAGAAATGCCTTTCAAGAATGGAACCTTGTTGGGATGAGATAGACATGAAAGGAAGTCCTGCAATAGGTAATCAATCCCTAGTATATAGATCTTGAAAGAAATGGAGAATGGATGAAGTAATGATATGCTTATCTACAAAAGTTGCATCATTAATAATCATGGACTTGATACGATTGACTCTTCTGTTGGCCGAGGCAAAAACATGGAAAAAAATTGCATTCTTATTCCCCTCTTTAATCACCTTTCCTTGACTTTTGTCTCCATTTCTCCTCTTCTTGAATACATTTAGATCTAGTGTTTGTCTTGGAGATCTCATTTGTAGATACTGTTGGCTTTAGTCAAATTGCTAGATTGGTCACTGATGTCAAATTGGTTGATACCATTGAAGAGAGTTGCCAAGGATTCTTAAAGAGACACGAAACAGGTATGCCCCCAGCTTGAGAAAGCCTTTAACATTTCCTGTTTTTGAGCAAGAATAAACTCTATTTCTCCTTTGGGGATTGAAATCAACCCACCGATTTGCAACCAACTCAAATAAAATATCGTTCAGCGACATCCAGTTCAAACTCATAAAAGCAAGGATCCCATGGTTCCTCAAAGATGTTGATAAGTATAGGCCAATGGTCCAAGATAGTCACGGAAACACTGTAATATAAGAGTTCATAAACAATTCCAATCACTCCGTGAAGACAATAAAACGATCTAGCTTGAATCTATTGCTTTCAATTCTATATGGATCTTGCATACAACAAGCATTAAAGATGAGATGGCCTTCTATCTTTCTTCTCCCTTGGGTTTTCTCAGAAACCACAAAAAAATTTACAAACAAAAGAGTCACAAAAAAAGAAAAAAAAAAGTTATCCAAAAACTCCTTAGTGATAGGCTTTTATTGATATTTATATTGTTTCAATACAAGAAGAATCTTTGTTGAATTTTTTTGTCATTAAGTATCAACTACACAATATAAGCCTAACCTTCTAAAAACAATATACATCAAATCTATCCAAAATACCCTAACTGATTACCCTAGTATATTCTATTTGTAATGGGCCATTACTTTTCATTATCCTTTTTTTTTTTTTGAATGGTTAATATATTAAGATAAAAGAAAGCACCAGACGTGCAAGTACAAAAAATAAAAGATGCAAACAAAGAAACACTACTGCCTGCAATCCCATTACTTCTCATTATCAAAACGAACTTGGGCTCGTCAGGAAAATTGAGTAACCTATCCATTGGATAAATCTCATGTCATTCAGACATCATGTTATATCCAAAGTCTGGTCATTATTAAGAAAAACATGAAAGTAAACTCAATATGCTCTAAAACTAAAAAAATTAACAAAATGCATTAAAGGAATTTTCTGATCAATGTTGAACTTCAGAGCTTCATCCACATATATACCAAAGTGCGCTTCAGTAGAGAAATAGTTTCGATCTGCTTGTATTCCTCTTCTTCCTCTCTATCTACTACACAAGGTCAGTGTTAGAGACCAACAAGATCACTATGATGGAGCTAGATTCATCAGCCATGGAATCAAACTGCCTCTCCCTTCCGTTTTTCCTTCTAAAAGCCCATCTCGCTCAATCTTCAACTGTCATATCTTTTCTAGGTTCTTTTTGTTTCTTCTCTCCAGCGCCTGAATTTCAGAAAACAGTTTTTCTATAACAAATTCCTTTTGAAGGGTGTCCTTTTTCGCAAGAGTTGCTTTGGTAGGACGACTCCAATTGCTTCTTGGTTGAGAGATTATTGGAAACTTTAGTGTTAAAGCTTCTCTCAAGCTCCCTTTTCTCAGTTTGGAGACATTGGATCTCTTCTTGGTATTCTTGGGTCTTCTTCTCCAGGTGGAAGAAATTAGATGCTTCTTTTTGTCTGCCAGCTCTTAATGACATGTTTCTTTATATGAATAAAAACATTCTCTTATACATGCAAAGTAATGAAAGAAGTCATGTATTTATTAAGGTATGATGGATATTTACGGAAAAATCCTTGCCATAGTGCATTCCTTGTCATTTATTACTGTTTAGGTATGATGTACATTAATTAAGTCATGTATTTATCAACGTGTGATGGATATTAATAGATTTTGGGCCAATGCTCCACTTGTAGAATAATAATAAGAGAAGAAGAAGATGAAGAAAGAACACAGAGTGTTTGGAGAAGAATCCTTCTCTTAATTGTATTGTATTGGGTTGTGTTTTTCCTCTTAAAGGATACATCAATAAATAGGAAAAAGAGAGCCAATTCAAGTGGCAAAAAAGGAAATACAATAAAAGAATACTTATCTACATTAATTCATACAACGACACAGTTAACTTTCCAAATTAGGATTAGTCGAGGTCAATTCTCCTGTATCGGGTCCTACAACACCACGTCCTGCCATTTGTGCCTCATTGAAGACCCATGTGACTTCTCCATGGGATTCACGATCTTGATTGTATCAAATATCCAATGGGTCTGGTGATGGAGTATGTTTGTAATGCAGTCCAAGTTAGAATGGGACATACAATAGGTAATGTAGAATCAAATGAACTTTCCGTTTGAAGTGGTTATGTTCCAGAGACGTGCTACAGGCAGCTCTGATACCAACTGATGTAGGCTAAGGTGGTGTCGGAGAATCAACCTTAGACCACGATGGGATGATGAAAACCAACCTAGTGACACCCGAGATCACCTGAGGCCAAAGTGTATGCTAACCCACAGCCCTTTGGTAAATAAGTCTTAAGTATACTAGTTGGCTGCTTGGATCAATGGAAACTCAACCTAAAATTGCAGTGATATCTTCGGCTGAATGACTGAGTTAAAATTGAATGTTTGCTGTCCCTTTATGGTCGAAACTAAGATGATAACTTAGCCCTTTCTGGATAACCAAACAGCTGTTCAAACCTGGGCCCCCTTTGCTGGCCGAAATCTGCTGGGTTTACAGTAGAATTTGGCCGAAAATCTGTTTGGTTTTTTTAAAGCAATTGCAGTGGCCAAAAACTGTATGGATTTAACCCCTTGTTGCTGGCCAAAAATCAACACAATTGCTGACTGGAAAAACAGTCAGTTTGCAGCCTTTAAACTGGGTTTAAAATCAGATAGTTACAGTGCCAAACAGAAAGTAGATTCGATCAGATTGCTAGGCTGAATTGGAGGTCCAATTCAGTCCCCAAACAGGCGGAAAAACAACAAGTACGGGATTGAGAGTTTACTTTGACAATGCACTTGTTCAAGGCCCAACTATATCAATCCAAGTATGTAATTGAATCCAATCAAATAAAAGCCAATCAAACCATCTAAGCAGAGAACGAACTTGAGAAATTGAAGTCTATACCCTAGGCTCCAATATGCATACTCGAACAAAGCTTCAATTAGCTTTCATTAGTCTTCAACTTGAAGTACAAAATCCAAACTAAAAACTGCCTCCCAAATTCAGCCATCGGTACATGTATTTATAGACTTGCTTAGACTCAAAACCCTAGCCTTAACTCAAGCTTAACCCTAATTCTAACCTTACCCACGCCCAACTACACCTAATTGGCATGGGAACAAGGACTTAAACTTCCATTTAGACTTGATTACAATGGACCTGTAAGAAAAGAGGAAGATAACCAAATATACTAAACATTTCCATTTATGCGGTCACAAGAGATCCATGTGGTGGACGTCTTCATCAACCAATGAGAATTCACAATGTGCAGTCAGCCATATTCCTAATCCAACTCTTGAATTAGGAAGTCTACTTATCCAACGAGAGAAAGATAAGGAGAGAAGTTGGCCATTGACAGGTTCAGGTATCACCTGCACCTACTGATTGAAACTGTCACAACTGTTGGAATAATTAGAGTTATTATCTAATTAGGATTCCTAGTTTGGGTTTACCTCTAATTAAGAGGTGTATTTGATTTATGATTAGCATAGAGTTTGAATTTGAGAGTGATAGCCCCCTAGGGTCGGCTAGACGCTATAGATACATGTAATAAGTTAGGTATTCATAATAATACACGGTTTTATAATTTCTACATGGTATCATCCAAAATTCGTTCCTGAGTGAGCCTTTCAGTACGCACGTTTTTTCTTCTCTCCCTCTGCCAGAGGAGATAATCGGCAGAGGGAGGAAGGGAGGGACATCTTGATCTTTTTTTCGTGCGTGGGTTCTGCTAAGGTTAATCGATCTTGCATCTAAATTATTTTCGTGACTCTTGAGTGTTTCTCACATCGTCACGCATCAAAGGTAGAAAAGAGACGGCAAACAATTTTCCACTCAGTCTGTGTCGTCTCTCACTGCTCTGTGCTGAAGGAGAAGATCAAACACTGCGTCCGGCGAACTATCTGATCTTTGCACTCTCATATTTATCTGGGTGATTGTCTTGCTGTTGTTTCTCAAACTCAACCTCTAATCCACATCTGCGGCGTTCCCTGCAATCAGATCTCTGATCCATATTTGTTTCTCCTTCTCAGAACTGTTTGGAGATCTGAGATCTGCTGTGCTTTCTCGCTGCCAATCGCCTTGCAATCTCTGCTAATGCGTTCACTCAGATATGCCAATCTCACCACCTGAACGCCTCTGTGACAGCAAAGGAAATCAGATCTGAAAGCCAGATCTGACGTTATAGATTGGTTTATCTTCCAACACTTGAACGGATTTGCAGCAACACTTGCAGAGAATGATGTTATACCAGTTTGCATATCCTCAGATCTGTAGCAAAATTGGAAAGAAGGAAGAAGGGAATCGGTTGAAACGGCGTTTCATCCTAGCAGATTCGCCTCCTGCTCGTTCTCCTTTCTCTAAAAGCCAGATCCGATTTTCCCTCATCTTTGTTGCTGCCAATCTGAGAACAGTTCTTTGGGGCTGGATTTCAGTTTTATTGAAACTAGATCTGCCTGCTCAACCATATCAAGGGCCTTTTGCCCTTTGCTGCTGCTGTCCTATCTTGTTCTGCCACATAGAAGGGCCTCTTCTGCCCTGGCTCCCACATTTCTGCATCATTTTATGCCAATCCTATTGTTTTTGGCATTTGTCATAGGCATCTAGGGGCTTTGTTTTTGTCATATATTGGCAATTGCAATACAGAGCCACACCATGAATATATTGGCCTGTGTCCAAGGGGCTTCAAGTTCAGGAAGAGGTATTTTTGACAACATTGACCGGCTCGTCTCATATTTCCACAGACATATTAATGATTTGCAACATGATTCTGGTCAGTCACTCCGTTCTGTTGCTGCAATGGTGCCCATGACCAGTCCTGCCCCTGGGGGTTCTGTTGGAGATTATTACACAGTATATGGCTTATGGGGCACTTCCACTATTTGTTTATGAGTTCAATTATACCATGATCAAAAGGGTTTTGGTGCTAAAGTGGGGCAGCCCACCTAAGAAGTTTGATTGCTTGAAGTGCTGGAGTTATTTTGTACATTTTATCAAATGGTGTTTCACCGTTTTGGGCAGAAATTGAAGTAGGCATTGTCATAGAGAGTTTTCACGTCATTGCCTAGTTTGTGCCTCTCTCGCCTTTGTTGCCTCCAGGGACACAACCTTTGTTGTAGCTGTCGCCATTGACGGTGGCTGCCATATCTACAACAACGTCTTACATGATATTATTTTGATGTTTCTTCTCGCCACAATCTACAATGTGTGCCAAGAATAAAGGGGGAGAATTGAAGAAAGGGACACAAATTGCCCTTCTCCTCCTAATTTGTTGAAGCCGAAGAAAGGAACGCAACTTGTCCTTCGTTCGAGCACGCCTTGTTTTGTCGTTTCTTGAAAATGACACATGTCCATTTGTTGTGGAATTCATCAACTCCTTTTATTTGGAGAACTCTGATTCGTCCCCAATTTTTGTTGGCCTTCATGGCTTCAACCTCTTTGCTGGCCTTTATGACTTGAGCCCTTTTTGGCATTTATTATGCCTTGTTTTTCAAGTTATTCGTCGCCTGCATTTATCGCATATTGCGATTATTGTTTGCCGGACAATTGTCTTACGGTCACTGTCGTCGTCCGAGCCTCTTTCTCTATTTTCAGGCCGCCATCTGTGTTTTCCGTCTGTCATTTTGCAGCCAATCAATGCTGCTACGTAAACACATATTTGCAGTCAGTCAACGCTGCCTCTTCAACTAAGTTTTGCAGTCAATCAGTGTGCTACTTTTCCATCAAATCTTCGTGGCTAGTCAGTTGCCACTTTTGCAGTTCACCTTCTTTTTCTTCATGTTCCAAGCTTCACATTCATCTACGCTTCAGCTTGCGGGGGCAGTGTTGGAATAATTAGAGTTATTATCTAATTAGGATTCCTAGTTTGGGTTTATCTCTAATTAAGAGGTGTATTTGATTTATGATTAGCATAGAGTTTGAGTTTGAATGTGATAGCCCTAGGATCGGCTAGATGCTATAAATACATGTAATAAGTTAGATATTCATAATAATACACAGTTTTATAATTTCTACAATAACAAGGCTCCGTAATTTAGAATTTTGTAAACTTGTCTTTGAACAAGCTTTCCAACGAATTTAAATTAGTTAAAATCCAATGTCGTTTGATGCCCCAAATTGATCTACAAAGTGGCTGCATTGTTTTTGCCAACGAGATAGTGGCTAACTTAGCATAACTAGATTTTAGCTAAATGGCGCCTCCACAAGCTTCACACGACTTTTCTCTCTTTCCTTAGGTTTTTGGACGTGTGACACACACCAAGTGGAGTCCATTAAGGCTTCGATTGGGCCCCAGGTCCATGTTTGGCGTCCACATGCAAGTAACCTACCGACGGATAGTTCTCATTAGCTGGTTTCTTCCTATAGTTGCCACGGTCAAAGATTAAGTTCTCTTCACTCCCATTTCCTCCTTTGATGGCCTCATCAGTCGAGATCTCAGTCATTATGGAAGAGCTTTAAATTTGGGAAAAAAAATTCATTTCACTGGTCTTGTTATTATATAAGTAGATCTTTCAAATCATTAATGTGAGCTGATAGAAAATTTCAATCCCATGGAATTTTACTTGCTTTCACTCACATTTAGAGGGAAGCTATCAGAGGCGACTATCTTCACATATGGGAGTCCAGTGGAATCATTTGGCTATCAGTATCCTACTAGTTTACTTTGATGTGGTTATTTTATCATCTTGATGTGTTCAGCCATTAACTTTTTGTTGCATTTGTTTTCTCCATCATTTTCCTATGGTTTAGTTCACACCATCCTATCTGTTAGTGAAAAATCTCTGCGATCTATAGTTTGGTTAACTTCCTGCTATTACTCAACAATGTTGTTCAGAACTGAAGTGCTATTCTAATTTGCTCTGTTATTTAATAGGTGGTTCAGATTCTCAGAGGAAATCCAACTGTTGTTGTAGCACTTCTTACAACATCTTTGGTCTGCTTTGTTCATCCAGCTCTGGGTTTGGGTTTACTTCTCCTATATCATGCTTCATACTGCCATTCTGCTCTCTGCAGGTCTGTCTTAACACAAGAATCTTACAAATTCCTTGCGTTCGCTAATGAGATATGTCATGTGGAAGCCTGTTGCCTGCAATTGTTTTCATTATAGCTTAATAGTTCTGTATTATTAGAAAGATCATGCAATTCAATTATATTTTCCAGCAATTCAGTTTAATGCCCATTAGCTGCTCTTCCTTTTCTTCCTAGCTGTGATTAGTGATTTACAATTCTTATGTCATGAACACACCATGTAGTTAGTTTGACATATCAATGTTTTAGTTATTACTACGGCCCTAAGAGTTCATCCACATTTCTTGTAACAGTTTTTTGGCGGCTTCCTTTCGCAGCCACATACAAACAAGGGAATCATATGAATCGAAAGTCAAGGGTGATCCACTAGCACGATCAAGACCCAAGTCAACAGACATGTTTGACCAACCTCTGCCTACTGATGAGAACCATTCTTATAGCCCAAACTCAACAAGAAGTTTTGGTGACACTCAATTGGAGATATTCAATTACCGGCATGGAATGTTGTTGTTGTATCTTGTTGCGATGCTCATGTTTGTCCCATCTCTCGTGGCTTGGCTACAGGTATCCATGTTTTGCTCCTTGTCAAAGTAGATTTTTTTGAACTATAGTATTGGCTATTCTTTGACATGCACTAAAACCAAGATCCAGATTTCCAGAAGGGCTCTACTATGTATATCATTTGACCAAGCCCAGGGGGACTGTTCATTAGGTCTGCCATGGTCTATGGAACAAATTGCACTATTGACATGAACTTGCACAATGCTCAAGTAATGTACGCATGAAGGACCTGTATGCTTGGGAGTTTATTCTATTTAGGCCAGGCAAACTGCATGAGAAGTACTGTCTATGCATGCATGCAACAATGCTGTGGCCAAAGGCCATATGCATGCTACTGTCTTACATCCATGGATGTGTGGAAATTGGAATGGAAATATAATATTGAAAAACGTCCTCCTCCTTTTCTTGAAGTCCAAGGTATCCAGGCCTCTTAGAGCACCTGACTAAGTCCTTGGGGCATGTACAAACCTCCTTGAACTGGTATCCTCCAATATTTAGGAGTATTATATGCTACTAGCGCTCAGGAGCCTGTCTATTTATAGCAATGGTGTCTGGTTTTGCATGTAGTTATATTTTGATATATTTATCAATATGACCAGTGCATCATACAAAGCGAACAAACACTAGGGACCAAATTAAAGAGAATGACTGAGATTATGCCAGAACTGGTTGGGGTGACTGATACATATTCACTCAATTAATACCTTTTTCTTTCCAAATATTTTGACATAGTAGTAAAAGGCACAAGTTGCAATGAGATAATGACCTAGTTGCAAGGTGAATGGCAGCGTACTGGTCCAATTTTGTAGGCAAGACTTCTCTACATTCTTGTAATTTAGTGTACTCTCTTGGGAGGTGAAAGCGTAAATGTGAGGTGCTTCTGGGGAGCAAATCCAATTTTGCAGGCATACGTCTGTGAATTTCTGTGTGTTCTCTTTTCCTTTGTTGTTAATTGTTATGATGCAACAGTAACAAAATACTAAGTTGCATAGGTTATTCATTTGTTCACTGTCTACTGATGCATAGCCTAAGGCATAAGCAGAAGTTCATAAGAATATACAAGATAAGAAAAGATTACTCCCTGTACACTACTATGTGATGCCCCTTTTGGCTTCATGGATATGGATTGCTTGGAGAGATCTATGCTAAAACATCAAATCAAACTCTTGTTTTCTAAGCCCACTAGTTTTTATCACTATATATTATTTTCTGTGGGTGCAAGACTGATTTTGCTACCATGTTTTCCTGCAGAGAATTGGGTTAGGCCAGAGGTTTCCCTGGTTTGTGGATTCAGTTCTCTGTGTTGGTGTCATTCTCCAGAGTCTCTGTGGTTGGAAGCCAGGTGTGAATGCCCTCTCATTCACCCTTCCAGATTTCCGTGGTCAGGAAGTCGGACTGAGCTTTGTCTACTTGCTTGCTGGATATTACTGTTATCTCTCCGCACTTGCGTTGGCTCCCTATAAAGCATTCTATGCAATGGCTATTGTTGGTATCATTTCCTTTGTATCCAGAATCATTGAGAGCAGGAGCAGAATAAAGGGGGAGGTTTATTTTAGTAGTAGTCGGAAGCATTCTCATAGACACTAGCAGACATATCTTTGAGCAATTTCTATGAAGGAAGGCGGCATTTTTCCTTTAGGGTTTGGTGTGTTATAATAGACACATACAGTTGCCGTAGGATGTTCCATTCGGCAGCAATCGTCACAGCCCATGCATGTTACCGGTTGAGGTTTGTAATTTTGTAACCATGTTTTTATTCAAGAAAAAGAAAAAGAAATATTGTATTTTGTTTATTCCTATTGCAATGCCTGCAATTCCTCTTTTTGCGGCTTAGGCTACTATAGATGTCCTAAACTTTCTCCCAAATCCCAATCATTCAATTCCTTGGCCATCATTCCGAAATGTAGTAGGAATCTTGTGTGCTCTTTGATACAGAAAACACAATATGCAGGGCAAGATGAGAAACATGCAAAATGCATAGTGAAGTAATGAATACTTAAAAGGATAAGAGTTTTCTTTTTCTTTTTTCAAGAAAAAGTGGAGTAAAATATAAATGTTGTCATGGTGTGATTTGTTTAATCATGCATAGATATCAAAGTGATTGAAGCATGTTCATTATACTGGTCTTTCTGGAATGCTGTTTTTCCATGACTGAAGAACAACTTTTTATCTTCTGACAAACATGGGAAAAGTACTGAGTGGATTTGAAAACCACTTTGATTTTTTGTAAAAATTATCTCAATTTTTATGGAAGCTTAATTTTCATGAAATTGTTTACTTTCAATGAAAAACACATACCCATAGCTGTCATGAAGTTGAAACGTGAACGTTCTGGTTCCTATTCTATCCTCAGTACAAAAACAATTGGGTTAGAAGTCGAATCAGAAGACCACTAAATCTAAATAAGCTTCGTTGAGACCATTTATCAACTGTGGTCCCTTACCTTTGAAGTTGATCCATACCGAACTCTTTAACTATGACATCTCTATTCTCAGAACTGAGTGATTTACGTTATTTGTCAACCCTTTTCTTTTTTCTAAATTTTTTGCCGACGCTTTGGAAGACATTTTATATACATATTAAGAGTGTGTAATAAACCCTAACCCCTTAGGTAGGATTAGAAACCCACGTAAAAGTATATTTGTCTAAAATCAAAGAACATCTTTTAGAACTTTTGGGAAAGGAGGCAAAATGACAAAAGGAATGAGAGAGGTGTAGTAGATTGGATAAGGAAGTGGAGAAGACCGTGTTCCCCATTTTGGGTGGAGAATTCAATCTTGTCCTGTTGAGGTTCATTCTCTCGGAGACCTTAACTTCTACTAAACTTTGCTCAACCAAAAAGGGCATTCTCCAATATTTCAGAGGTTGTTTGTCTTTTTCTTTGTTGAAAGCAATTCTGCAGAAAAAAAAACATTTTAGGGTTCTATTCTTCTAACAGGTCATATGAAAGCCAGTCTCATATTGGACTTTGAAAACTAGACATTTTTGTTATTTATAGCAAAATCTATTTTCATTGAAAATGAAGGAAGCATTGTCTTAATGAGAGAGAAAAACCTCTTACTTTTTCTTATTTAATTTACCTATATGTTGTCTTGTTGATAAAGAAAAATTATTCCATAGAAGAAGAGAGAGAGGTCACATTTTTTATGCTCTTTATTTTTCATAGCAGGAAAGTGTGATTGAGTTGAGGACTTCCCATCCTGTCTTTTTCCATGCTAGCTCACTTGTTTGTCTGTAATATGTATATGAACATGTGGAAAGGAGGTGAGTGAAGTTCCAAAGTTATGCAATCATTTTATCTTCAACTATGGTTTAATTTTTCAACTTTTTAAATAATAAGTGGAAATTTTGATATTCAGATATTTATAAGGCCGTTGGAATTTAATTCAAATTCAATAGTACATTCTATAATTGCTGAAAAGATAGAGACTTTGAAATTTGACAAAACATTTTCAATTATAATTTTTTTAGCCATGAACTTGCACTAACTACTAATGAGCTCAATTATGATCTCGGGTTTAGATTCCTATTACTTTGAAAGGTCTAATGGAAAGTGGTGGATTAGATCTCAAACTTAATCGAACAATGAGTTCAACTCTCTCGAATGCTATCAAATTGCATTCATAACCAGTTAACCACCATTGGTTGAAGTTTATTCTTGATAAATGTCAAAGAATTTTTGTGATGCTTTAGAATAAGACGTTTGATAGTCTCGTACATCAAGTAAATCAAAAGTCGGTATGCAAATTTTGTTCAAAGTTTACTTGGTTAAATTTTATTGATTCAAATTGTACAAAAACTCGAACTTCCACGTCAAACAATAGACAAACTCTTTCATATCAACCAAAATACAAAATACTTGAAAGTTACCTTAAAAAAAGTAATTACTCTATTGAATTTAGTACATGAAGAAGGCCATGGTTCTCAACTAATAAACAACTCAAGAACTAGAGGTCTGATTCGAGTCTTATAATGACCTATGCCCGTAGTTTGTTGGACCGCGAGTCTTATAATGAGCTATGCCCGTAGTTTGTCGGAGGTTCGGTGCATTCGAAATTTTACCTACTGCCTTGTACTTAGAGAGTTAGAGGCGTAGGGGTTTCTTCATCATAAAAAGTTGAAAGAAGTCCACTCCATTTGTCATGTACAATCAATCCTCGCTGAGTTTGATTGATTTGTGTCAACACGTGTCCACAAGAAAGATTGCTGATGTACTCTAGAGTGAACAGAGAATAAAAGTTGATCCTATCCTTGAAGAGCGATCCTCGCACACGTATTTTATATATACAGACACAGATTTTAGTGTATGCCAAATTTGTCTTCCACCTGTCGTACTGGAAAGAAGAATGTATGAACAGTGCAATTCGGCTCTCCGAAATTACAAGTCGGCTCACCGAAATTTATGAACAGTGCAATGTTCCTGATATCGGTTCTTCAAAATTCCGAAGTTCATGAACAGTGCAATGTTCCTGAAATCGGCTCTCCGAAATTACAAGTCGGCTCGCCGAAATTCATAAACAGTGCAATGTTTCCTGAAATCGGCTCTCCAAAATTGTAAGTCAGCAGGAAATCGGCTCTCCGAAATTGCAAGTCGGCTCGCTGAAAGTCATGAACAGTGCAATGTTTCCTGAAGCCAGCTCTCCGAAATTGCAAATCGACTCTCCGAAATTCATGGACAGTACAATGTTCCTAAAATCGGCTCTCTGAAATTGCAAGTCGGCTCACCGAAATTCATGAACAGTGCAATGTTCCTAAAATCGGCTCTCCGAAATTTTAAATCGGCTCGCCGATGAACATGAACATTAAAAATCAGCATGAACAGTAAAAATCAACTCATTGAAATTTTACTGTTTATGCGAAGGATAAAATCGAAAATGCTCTAAAACCCGTGTGGTTAAACACGAAATGTCCGTGGGAGGATCGCTCTCCCCTGGGCTTTCAATTCATATATATCCATTTATTTGAATAATTAAATTAAACTTACTTATTTTAGACAATATATTTGTTAAATAGGTTAAGTAGTCAATCTATATCTTATTTTTGAGATGAAAAATTCTACCGAGATACGGGTGTCTCAGTTATTAGCGAGACACTCAGTAAAAGTAGACTTTTAGAGCCCACTTTTTTGGCTCTGATGTAAAGAAGAACATATTAATAGTTGTTATATGAAGTTTCATTTCCATTCGATGATCTTAACCCTTGATTTTGAACTTTTAAAAATCAATGTTTCATGTTCATCAAAATTTAAAGGCTAAGATTACGATGTAGGCATCGGATGCGAATCAAGACCCGATCAGACAAGATTGAGAAATTGACTATTCAAATCCATGATCGGACAGGTGGTGGTGGAAAGAGAGGACCCACTTTGAATCCCACATCAACATTGACTCATCACCAAATGGATCCCACCTCAATGGCCAAAATGTCATTCTCGCCTAAGCACTTGTCAGTTACTCAAGTTACCTTAAAGTTGAAAGATTTAATTAAAACAAAGTAGATGTAGTGTTGCTGGCCGAATGAAGGAAGCAATGGAAAGAATCAAATGAAGAAAGAAAGAAATGAGAATGGAATGAAGGATTAGAAAGATAGAAACAAATTAAGGAAGAGAAAGTAAAAGGGCAGCACACTGCTTGATCCATACGACAGAGAATAATAAAGAAAGATAGGAAGAAGAATAAGAATAGAAGGAGAAAAAATCAGCAAAATCAGATACAAGATTGGGTGCTGGAGTTGATTTTGCCCGAGTGATTTGGTATTCTTTTATTTTTAGTTTTTATTTCCTTTTATTTTTATTTCAATAAAGGCTAATAAATATGTGGCCAAGCTTTGTAATTAGACAGACTATGAATTTGTTATTGAAATTAAGGTAAAGCAGGACACTTTTCTTTTTATCCATCTCTCGAGATCGGTGAGTTGATGCCTTTTTAAATTTAATTTGTGTTGAATTACTTTTAATTAGCTTAATTGAGTTATTGTATTTGCATTTGAAATCAAATTTCAATCGTTGCATTTATTTTCCATTATCTAATTAAAGTGGATTCTACAATCCAAATTATTTCATTAGAAGGTTCTCCGAGTTATACCGTAGCAGTTCTTTGAGTTCAGACCGTACTTGAGCCCGAGAACACCGGGTTTCTTCATTGAAATCTTTGATTCGGCGTAAAATTCTGAGTCTAAAAATTCATATGCACTTTGGCCTGAATCATCAATTAATAATGAAACTTTATGTACTTCATATTCATGTAATCACTTATCAAATGAATCTAAATTTATAAAACCTAACATTGATCTAATGGTATGTCTCGTTAGTGTTGCAATGTTAGCATGGCCCTTTTGATTTTAACCAGCTAAATAGTCAACCCATATCGTATCTACCCATTTAGTATTCAAAATCTAATAATATCTTCAATTTTTTAGTTAATGAGTCCAACATACCACTACCACAGTATTTTCTTAGACTAGTGAGACTATCTAATAAGACTTTCTATCAAATAAAGCAAGGGTCCAAATATAGGCCGATACGTATCGTATTGGCCAATACACCGATATCTTAGCCGTATCATATCGGCCCATATCGGCCATTTAAAAAAAAAAAAAAAAAGAGGTGAGAAAAAAATATCGACTTATATATCGGCCGATACCGATTTTTGAACCTCTGAAATAGAGTATAGCCATGTATAGCCAAGTGTGTTGGGTAGGTGATTATATTAGATATAAGGTGTATAATGTTTCACCACCAATTGATCATTTAAGTAATGTAATCTTAACCTTTTAAGTTTTAATTAATATAAGTTATTGATTTTTAAAATTTTAAAATTACGGAGGAAAATGATCAATAGAAATAAGACTTCATACCATCTACTCATATGATCATCATTACATTACATCCAACTATCTAAGATTGAAACCCATTTAAATAACAATCCTAGTCTCACTCTCATGTTTGAGAGGAAAATCTTTCTGATTTTTTTAAATTGACTTTAAGTCAAGTTGGTGGGTAATTCTAGGAATTACCACTAAACAAGTCAAAAACACTCAATTTAATCTTGTTTTGACTTTTTCAACCATATTTAAATAAAATTACTAGGTGTGATAAGAAATTGTTACAATAACTGTTTTAAAAAATCATGACACTAGTTAAAAAATAATTTTATAAGATAGTTATTAGACGTGCTTTATAAAATGAAGTGTTAAACAATAAAGAAAAGATAAATGGATAATATCAGAACTATAGAGGTGCATATGGTAAGTTGGATGAGTAGATTAGCCTAAAAATATAGAATGATAAACGAACACATTAGGGATACTTTAAAAATAGCCCGAACAAATGACATTATTAGTGGTTTGATCATGTTAGTGGAAGACCACAGCTATAATGCATAGAGTTAAGAGGCTACATATTGGAGACACTAGGAAAAGAGGTTGACCCTTAAAATTTAGAGGATAAATGGGAAAAATGTTAGATTGTAGAATGACTAATAGTAAAGTTTATGATATGATCATTTAAAGAAAAAGAACTAATAAACCAACTCTATTTAGGTAATAGATGAGATTTTAGCTTATAATAATGATGATGATGATGAAGTAAAAGTATAATAAGCATATGAATAACTCACCCAAGTGCAAATGCTTTATGTGGGGTTTATTTAATATTTCCTCTCTTCCAATTTAATTGTCTTATATGCATTTTGAAATTATCCTAAAATAGTTGTCCGATATGCAATTTTAATTCTCTCACTCTCTCTCTCTCTCTCTATATATATATATATATATATTTACTTTGACTATCTATCTCTTATTTAAGTTCATAAGCCTTTTGAGTGTCCTTACTTAAAAAATTTAAAATTTTAAAATAAAATAATTAAAATAGGACGGAGGGAGTAATAAATTGAAACTCACATAGATACTTCAGTTGGTTAGAATTTTTAAAATTAGACAAAAGGTATTAGGTTCAAATCCTTTTAAGCTAACCTGACACACATAACTTGTAGTTGATTTCACGTATCTATGAGAATAATCTCACTTTCAACATGGGGTATAGATACCCATGTTTAAAAAACAAATGTAAAATGATATTATTACCTTTGATTTAAATTCAATATTGGTCATGTTTTCATGTGATATGGAAAAACATGAATCTAATTTTTTTTTTATATTTATCTTAAAAAGAATAAAAAGTTAAGATGATTATAAACTACAATCAATCTTTTAAGTTTTAACAGTCTGGGCTTTTAAAACCAGATGTTGGACAGGTGAAGATTAAGGAGAGCAGAGCGCACGAAGGAAAGGGGAGGGAAGGGAAGAGAAAGGGAAGGATAAGGAAGGTGATTTGAATCCGATATCTCGGACGTGATTGCGAAAAAAGAATATGACCGTACCATCCGATATCTACAATATCTGATATGATTCAGACCCTTGAAATGCTCTAACTACAAAATCTCCTTCTCTCCCTCTTTCGTACATCCATCACTAATCACTAGTCACTGGTCACCAGTCACTACCACCACCACCTCTACTCTATCTTCACTTCTGCCTCTTCTTGTTGGGTCTCTATCATCTACTTTTTCCCTCTCTCTCTCTCTCTCTCTCTCTCTCTTCTTCCCATTTTCTCCCATCAGTGGCCATTGCACTGTTCTACGTACATATATCTCTCTGTTTCCCTCCTTTTCTTTCCATCTCCTCCCTTTTCCCATTTTAAGAGAGAAAGAAGAAAGAAGCATGCTCCAAAACTCAGAACTCCCAGATTGTTTCTACCTAAATCAGCCAACCTACATATGCCCAAAAAGCCCCACACCAAAGCACTCTCTCTATCTATCCAACCTTGATGACCAGAAATTCCTCAGGTTCTCCATCAAATATCTCTATCTCTACAGGAAATATGTCTGCTCAGAGACCCTCAAATCCTCCCTCTCTAGAGCACTTGTGGACTACTACCCATTGGCTGGCAGGCTAAGAGCTGGTGCAGAGGGTGGTGAGAAGCTTGAGGTTGATTGCAATGGAGAAGGTGCTCTCTTTGCTGAGGCTTTCATGGACTTCACTGCCGAGGAGTTTCTGCAGCTCTCCAGAAGGCCCAACAGGTCGTGGAGGAAGCTCCTTTATAGGGTGGAGGGACAGAGCTTCTTGGCTATTCCTCCTCTGGTTATTCAGGTACCTTTCTTCTTCATATCTTCTTTATTTCTTGCCTTCCTTTCATGAAACTGTGAAATTTCCAATTCCTTCCTTCCTCTCTCTATCTTTCTCCGTTCTATTTATATGAATTACTCTTGTTTTTGTTCAAATTCTGTTGTTGTATCCTTGTTAGAGCATGTGGGTTTTGCTAGTAAAATTTCTTTGGTTTTGGGTTTTACTATGTTTTCGTTTTCCTCTTATGGGTCTCCTTTTGTTCCCGTCCTCTTTGTCTGCAATGAAAGGAAAGAACACAATTCAAGAAATTGAAAGAATTATTCTTTTTGTTCGACTGCTTTGTCTGTGGCTTGTGTCATTTTCATGCTCTGCTTCTACTTGTTTCTTCCATCTGATCAAATGGTTCTGCTTTTCTTCCTTTCTTTGTTTTTGCTCTTATAATAACTGATGGGTAGGAAATTGTAGATTTCAGTTATATTTTCATGGTTTTGTTCTGTTCATTCACCTTACTTTTTCTTCCCTTCTTTGTTCTGCTTTTGGTTCTTCATCTAGACCAACCCAATGAAAAATCAGAAATCTTTCCTACTTGTAATGAATGCTCATCAAATGTTCTGAAAATTTTCATTTCGTGAAGGTCTCCATCGTATTCTATGGTTCTTTATTTTTATTATTTCCCTCTGGTTTTGCTCAACTGCTTCTTCTTCCTCTGCAACTGCATTAACAAGGAGTGACGAACCCTATCTAGCTATAAATCTATAATAATACTATATTTTATTTCTGAGACAACCAGTGGAGTTCATTTCCATTTACAAAACCCTGGTTGCTCATGCTCTTGGGTTTTAGCAGTTGCATCATTTAAGGTCAGGAGGGCTCCTGCTATTCTGCATGTGGGTCCCATTGTTTCTTGATGAAGACCATTAATCTGGTGGGCCCCACCATTGCTGTTGGTTATCCAGAGCCCTGATGAGATTCATCGTCATCTTCCACATTATTAACAACATTGTCTTCCGACTCTTTTGAATATATGATTGTCGTCATCATCCTCATCATGAAATCTCATCTAATTGGGAGTTAGAAACATAAATTATAAAAGTTGGCAAGTGTTTTCAGCACATTAACAATTAAAGTAAAGCTTGTCATTCACTCATGCTTGAGATCAGCACATAATAGAAGATCTACTCGTCTTCTTTTCATTATTCTAATGAACATTTAAATAAAACAGTGGCATAAATATGCATCTTTTTTTTTTTATCATAATTTTTTTCTAAAAATGGATAAATTCCATCTAATTTATTACTTGCAAGTAAAATCACCTATTGGGTTTGGGACGGGCTTTGTAAAAAAAAAAAAAAAGAGACTGAGCCCATTTATATCTACAAAAGTTTGAATCTTAACGAAATGGACTTTTAAATCCAAAGCCCGTCTAATTTGCATCTGTCACTGTTTTTAACTTTTTAATTTTTATTTTGTAACTTAGAAATCTAATAGTATAGATTGAAAAATATTTAAAGACATGTCACAGGTTAAAATTTCAGTCAAACTTAATTTCTATTCACTTTATCTTAATAGTCAAAGTCTTCAAACGCTCTTGAAAAGATGCAATGGCCGGTGTTGAAACTTTCAACGTCAAGCTCAAGTGGTTAAAATTTGATTTTTGAGATGTAATTTTAATTTATGATAGTCTTTAATTCTGCTTTCAATCTGTGTGGTATAATTTCAATTTATAAAATAAAAAGTAAAAAGTAAATATAATATTAAGTACAACATTTTCGATGGGCTTTGACAGGCTTTAAGTAAAAGCCACTCGATGAATAAAATCTTATTTAGGCCTATTTATTCAAATCGAGTTCGAATAAATTGCATAATAGATTCGAACAAATTAATACCACTGTCAATACTTTTGGCATATTTGGAGATGTCACGGCCTCCTTATATTTATAACAGCATTGAAGAGACAGATCTTAGGCATTCATTGTTGAGAATTGAGATTCTATTTAGCTGGTTTATCTTTTAAGGTGCTTTGGCTTTAATTTTTAGTTTACTTCTATACTTTTGAACTTGGAGATGCCCTTACATCGTCAAAAGTGATAAACCACCTTCTATGTTCTATGTATGGTGTGCTTATTATGTTCTCCACCTGTAAAAGGGTTTACTTTTAATTTTAAGAAATTAAAAAAAAAATTAAATGATTTGAACTATCAATCTAAATCTAAAAAAAAATGAAAAACTACTTCAATTTGAAGATGAAATCGAAAACTCGATACTTAATTATAATTAAGTTGTTCTAAAGATTGAAAATTTTAGTACGAATTATGCATTTCTTGGAACTATAATTCTAGAATGAGAATTATGAAATTCTATATAATTTAAACTCCAAATAATTTATTAATTAGACTGAAAAAATCCAAATTCCGAAGCACAATTCACTTAGAATATGGAATTTATATAGAAAATTCATTGAATTGACCTAAGAACTATTAAAAATAAGAATGATAAATAGGTGAAAATTCTAGAAATTATGAATTAAACAAAATTGTCCACCAAAGAGACCATAATCCACCACTCATTTTGGAAAAATTCTAATATTTTTTAACAAAATACTAAATAACAAATTTAATAATTCTAAAGCCTCTTAAGTTGATTTTTGATTAAGGCCTAATTAAAAGGACTTGAATTGGATGCCACTCAAATGGAGTGCACATTCTAAAGGCTAAAGAATGGGATGGGCACTTATAAATAATTGTTAGTGCTGCAAATAATGTTATATTATAATATTAAATAACATTTTTGGTCTAATACATCTGTATTAGATGAATAAGGTCTAACTCTGTCATGGCTGTGCTAAATTAATTATTTAATTAATATAAACAGTCATCATGTGACTTTTATCCTATGTTTTTACAGTTTCAGTTTTCTCTTTAAAGATAGAAAAAAAGAGTTGAATCACTGAAATGACTTGTATTATTTTCTTAATCTTAATTTGCTTTTCAGGTGACGAGACTCCGGTGCGGTGGAATGATTCTCTGCACGGGGATTAACCATTGTCTCGCAGATGGAATCGGGACCGTCCAATTCCTCCGAGACTGGGCCCACTTCGCAACCAAGCCCAACACCGATCTTCCCATCGCACCGTTCCATTCACGCCACGTGTTGCGCCCTCGCGTCCCTCCAAAAATAACCTTCACCCATCCCGAATTTACCAAGTCCGTCATTGACGGCGACGGTCCTTTCGACCTCAACCAATTCCTTCTCTCCCAACCCCTCGTGCCCACCTCCTTAACCTTTACCTCCTCCCTTATCCTGCGCCTCAAGAAGCGCTGCGTCCCCTCGCTAAAATGCACGTCCTTCGAAGCGCTGGCCTCCCACGTGTGGCGCACTTGGGTGAGGGCCCTCAACCCACCACCCTCCCTCAAGGTGAAGCTTCTCTTCTCGGTCAACGTGCGGAAAAGGCTGAAGCCGGAGCTGCCGGAGGGCTACTACGGCAACGGGTTTGTTCTGGGGTGCACGGAGTCGACGGTGAAGGAGCTGGTGGGCGCTAACTTGCGCCACGGGGTGAAACTGGTGCAGGAGGCAAAAGGGTGCCTGGAGGACGAGTACGTGAGTTCGATGATCGATTTGTTGGAGGAGAAGAGATGTAAACCTGACCTGACGGCGAGCCTTGTAATCTCACAATGGTCGAGATTGGGACTGGAGGGCCTGGATTTTGGTGAGGGCGGGCCATTGCATATGGGCCCATTGGCCAGTGAGATATACTGCCTCTTCTTGCCCGTCGTAGGGGAGCCTGAGGCAACCACGGTGTTGATGTCGGTGCCGGAGGGTGTTGCCGACACGTTTGAGTATTACATGAGGGACTTTTGTGAGAGAGATGGGAAAGACGAGAAGGAAGAAGGAATGGAAGAGGGAGAGAGGTTGATTTAATCCACAATCGTGTTTATTTAAAAATATTCAAATTAGGGAGACTTTTAATATGAGGCTCTTTCATATATTTTTAACTTATTATGGGAGAAATGTCTAGCGTGTCAATTTTTTATCTGATTCATGAATTTTTTTTTTTTTTTACTCTGGCTTAAAAAATATTGAGTTTGGATCATGTAATTATTTTCACTTTTAAATTGAGCTAACCCAAAATAAATTTAAGTGGAGTTGGGTAGAGGGGTCTTAAATTCAAATTTGATATGAATTGAATTAAATTTTATAATAAATTATTTTATTAATTTTAGCTATGTATTCCACCCAAGTTATAAAAATATTAGTCTATTATCTTAATTTACCATAGTTCAATGGCTCATATGAAAGAGAAGTACTTTTATCTTTATTTTTCTATTAGCAATTATTTTTTTCATAATTTTATAATTTTTATAAAAAATTGGGTCAGCTTAAATTTACCCATAGCAAATCCCGTCCAACTCATTGCCAAGTCTCATATTATTTAATATGTCTCGAAACTTACTTTCTCCCTTTTGTCGATAAAAGTCATTTTATAAAGATAAATAAAATCATATTTTTTAAGTTTTAAAATTTTAATTTTATATCTCTCCATTTAACATTTGAGTAAGATTCGAATTTCCAGGATAGGTGGATTCGATATGAGGAGGGATGTTACTTGAGTCAAGGTGGATCTTACAAGGCCATCACTCTATAAAACTTTCATGAGGTAAGCCCCTCATAAAAATTATTATATAAATACAAAAATAATTTTATTAGAAATTCTAATCACTGAATTTATGTAAAAATTGAATTAATGACCAAACAATCGTAAACCTTTCTACTCTCATGTCATAAGTCAAATGGCAACCCTTCTTAGTTCAGATTAATCTCATCTTGAGACATATTTTAGGGGCCTACAAATCATATAAAAATAAAATATATTTTTATTTCTACTTATACACACATATATATATTAAAAAAATTAGAAAATTTATATAGATTTGATATAAACCATACAAATGGATAGGTCAAACTTGAAGGTTTTATTTTAATTTAAAAACTTTTACTTTTATGTTCAACTATCCATCTTTATGTCCATAAATTAGATGGTATTTTCTAGTAATAAAATTTTATTTTAAATAGATCTAGTGATTTTTTTTATTTTATGTAGTTATATAGGAGTGATAATGGTCAGGTTTGCTACAAATAATAACAAATTTTCTATCTGATTCAATTTAACCTAATTTAAATTTTAATTATTTATTCAACCAGAATTTCTTTTTATTGAATCTAATCCTCTCCAACTCGAATTTATATAAAACTAAAAGATGACCTGTAAATTTATTTTTAATAAAAAATAAGAGGACTACCTCACATATAAGGCCATTGAGTTGTTAATAAAGACCATAAGCTAGCTAGCAGGAAAACAAAGATAGAAAAACAAGGGGAAAACATAGTTTGTAAAATCCTCTAATAAAATCTTGACATTTGAGTAGAATTCTTAGAAAATTATATTCTACTATAACAACATCCAAGCAAGTATATCAACACGAAGCTTACTCACATGATGTAGCTCAGTTGATTGTCTCCTGCTTTAGGAAATGAGAGGTTGTAGGTTCGAGCCCCTATAGCCTAACTTTGGTGTATCCTAGAGACAGTAGATTCACCTATTGGGATTTTATCTTGAATATCTCACAGTTTCTCATACATAAATTAAAAAAAAAATTATATAAATCACCTCAAAATTCATATTCTTGAAATGTGACTTCTAAACTTGACCCATTGTGATCAAACCTAGTTCAAAACCTAGCTTCTAGGTCCAGTAAAATTTGAGCCTACCCAACTCGACCTAGATGTTATTTGGGTTAAGATAAAATTAAATATTTTCAAGATATTTTTTACCCAAATTCAATCTTTGTGTCGGGTTGGATAGGGTTGGAGATTGACAACTAGGTTAGTAATACTTCATAGAATAAGATATTGGTAAATGTAGATGGTCAATGTTACGATTATGAAAAACAAGTTTATTTAAAACTTGTTATCTATTGATACAAGTAAATAAAATTGACCCTTGATAAAGAGCTTTAATTTTAGACATTTATTATACATTTTTTAAATTTGGTAATTTTACATATTTAAGGAGACCATTTTCTTTTTAAATTTTTATATAATTAACTATTAATTTGATCCCATAGATTCGATGATTCAACTTCATTACTAAATACCATATAATTTAAATTGATTCACACAGTATCTTTTTTTTTTTATGATCAAAGTGTACAAGTGTCTTACCTGTTTTGCACAAGGGAGATATTTTAACTTGACTAATTCTTGAGGCATGTATATTCCTTCTAATACCATATGCAAAAAATGGGATTCCGCGTAATAAGCTTTTGATATTCAACAACTCCCGTTAAAAAATAATCGCAGAAATCTAAACATTTATCTATCCAGCCATGAGGTAGATCAGCAGCTACTCCTCCGATACGGAAATAATTATGCATCATTCGCATACCTGTGGCAGCTTCAAATAGATCATATAGCAATTCCCTTTCTCTGAAAATATAGAAGAAAGGAGTATATGCCGTAACTATAGAAGAGTGGTCTCTTAGAATTGATACTGTATCAAACTTAGAACTTTCATTTTGAGCCTATCATCTTAAAAATGAGACCAAAACCCTTGAAGATTATTCTCCGAGAATCCTTTTAAGATAAAATATTAACAATCAAAGGATAAGACAGAAAGTAATAACTCTTTTACAGTTTTAAAAGTTCCTTTTTATCTTCTTGACAAGTAAACTTGGATTCTATTTTGTTCCAAAGAAAGGAAAAATAATGGCATTGTGGATTTGTTGAAGCATTTACTAGAAATATATTCCATTGATTTCGTAATGATGGTAAGGTGATTGAGATCTTGCTTTTAAGATTTTGTAAAGGTACCCAAGTGGCTTTTCATATCCCATTAATAACGACAAAATAGAATGGGGGGCAGACTATACATATTCCTATCAAAGAAATGAAAACTCTTTGAATTTATGAGTCTTGTTGCCCATGTAGAAGATAAAATGGCCACCAAGACATAGGGTAACACCTTTAAATAAGGGCAATCGATTGAACATTTGAACCTTTGATGACTTGTCTTGTGCCCTAGTTTACAATTGAGTCCACGCAATGTTGGTTTTGCTTTCCATGTGGATAGATAGAGAAATTATCAATCCTTGAAAATGAGTTTGATACGAAAGGATTCAAGATGAAAAGTGTGAAAATAGGATCTAAAATATAGGTTTTGTTGACATAAATCATCTAGTATTTGTCGTAAATTTGAATGCTTTAGTGAACCATTTGATATGAGGTTGAAAGTGATCAAATTATAGCAAAAAAGATTTGAGAGGAATATGAGTTTTCTCCTTACATAAGTCAATCATTTATTATAAAAACTAAGGACAAGAGAATGAAGAGTTCAACGAATTAGAACAGTAAATTCAATATTTAAAATGAAAGAAGCTAGATTCGAATGAATGTTATTGCAATGAACTTTTTCATTATCACAAATCATTGAGTCAATGTTACACATTATAGGAACACAAAATTCTAAAGCAAAATTTGGATTTAAAGTGTTCTTTTCTTAACTAATACATGACCCTAATTGTGATTTAAATCCATACACATTCATATCGTGTTATTTTCGAATATGTTAAGAAGAAAGAAAAAATTTCAAAGTTTCTACTAATCAATATTCAAAACTTCATTATAATACCATCCACATTTAATGATGCTATCAATCATCAATCCACTAACAACAAATGACGTATTAAATCATTGGAGTGGACAGGAGTTTCTTCTTTTACCATCCATAACTATGGATTCTTCACTACTAAATGATACGTTGTGTTGACAAAAGAAGTAAAATATTATTAGTTAAATTATATCCATTTGACCACTTGGATGATTAACATTTAAGATGCCCAATAAGGAAATTTAATGCAGAACACATGCCATGGCCAAATCAATCTTTTAATTGTCAACACAATTCCTTTGGAATATGAAGGAAACAAATAGAATCTCAGCAAATTGAATCTCTAAATTAGATGGTTGATTAACTAAAATTAGCCAAACAATTTAATTATCAATATAGAATTATTGATTATTTCCTTTCTTTTGGTGTGGACTGGAAAGAGGGATGAAAGCTTTACTCGATTCTGCATTTCTGCTACTTTTTCTGTGGTATCCATGTTACTTGTCAAGCGCCACCTGAGGGATGGGGTCAGCTCCACACGTGTTCATAAGTGGTGCACACGTGTGAGCCAACCCACCCACTTTGAGAATCTTAACTCTCAATTGAATTGAGTCCACACACAGTAATCAGTTCCAATGCTTTGAAATTGCTCTTCAATTTTATTTTATTTTTATTTTTTTCATTTTCCGTCAGATAAAAAATGCCAAACAACCTATTATGGCTTAATAGAGTATATTGCAACTAAATTAGGTGAAAACCAATCAACCATGAGTAGTAACTCTGAGGGGTTTTGGGGTTGGCTTGGTGGTCAAAGATTATGCCGAATCTTCTGATGTTGTTTGTATTAGAATTTTTGTCAAATGTGCATTGTGGGCCTCTTCACTCGAGGAACTCAAGAATATCTCTATAAATGACATTGTGCGTGCTTGGAAAGAATGCATTAATTTAATTTAGGTGCTTCTGTCGGTTGGACTTATACTTGGGCTATCGGTATATTTGCATCATTGTAATGCTTTTTTTCTTCTAATATATTAAAGAACTGTTATTCAGCCTGTTGCTTCCTCCACTACCCTATAATTTATTCTCATCTCAAAGTACAAGGTTGTGTTCCTTTCTTCAATTCTATGATTTGAATAGGACACAAGCTTAGTTGTAGATAAACTTTTTTTTGTCAATTGGTTGTCCTTACTTTGGGCTTTATTTAAGTAATTGATTGAGTTTAGTTGATCTTGAGTAATGGCAACCAGCCATTGGTTCTGCTACTTATTTAATGAAATGCCAAGACTTACTAAAAATAGAAAGAGGGGATGCAAAATGGAAATATTTTTCTATGATTTTAATCTTAATTAATATTTTTATATGCATTTCAATTTTAGAAAAAAAAAGAAGCTATAATTTAAATTTAAAATCAATTTCCTACCTACTGACACTGCTATCATAACTAGGCCTTATATCTTGGAGCAACTTGAATGCCTCTATTTTAAAATATGGATAAATGTTTCCACTTGCAAATAGTGTATTGTGGGGTCCAGTGTACATGAAATCTGTCCCTTGGATGGGATCTGTATATATTGTACAAAAAGATTGTTGAAACACTTCATACCAATGAACTAAGACACTTACTTTCCACATCATCATTTCATGTGAGGACACGTCATTGATTACAATTAATTATGATATGGTGTCAATTCATCAGTGAGTTGGTTGGTGTTTGATAGGATATTTAAGATTGAGTTAAAGTTAGATATCTTATTGAATTGTACTTTTTAATTTCTATTTCTTCACTTAATTTTATTATAAATAATAAGGTCGAACACTTCATTATTTATCGTGTCTTTTTTTTATCCATCTTTTCTATATAGACTTAACAAAGACACAACATATTTAACGGATGATCCAAATCCCATCTGAACCCGTAAATAAATGGGTAGATAGATCCAACTAATCCAACCAACCTAACATCACCATCATCAATCCACACTCACTACTCACCACTGAGATCCTGTTTTGCTCCACAATCTAATCCCAGTGATCCATCTCAAAATCAACAGTATAAGCTTCTCATCTTACCTACCTTTGTGGGAGTCTGAGTCACAAAGTTACCCTTATCTTCTTACCTTAGTGAAGGTCATATAAAAAGAAATATGTTGTCTTTTAGCATCTCAAAACCTCATAAAAAGTGTTTGATTTCCTCTAATGGTGATGAGACTCTTAAATTGTGTGATGCAAACTTTACACAGAGATAATGATATTATATGGTAGACTGGGCTCAATCATTGATGACTAGTCTCTTCAATAGTAAAAAAGAAATTCCCCTTTTATTATTATTGGTGTCATCGTATCTTCCTCCACACCAACTTGAGAGAATATGTTTGGCTGAGTGTTGACGTAGAAATTCACGTACGTAATAATTTTTTAGAATGATGAGGGTATCTCTGAGGTATTAATCTAATAACACTAATCTTCTGGAGTTCGCACTGTCATTATCTACACAGTCGATCTGGATAAGTCAGGTTGTAGTACTAAGGTTTGATCCCAAAATATGAGGGAGCAAACCCTATGCCAAGGACCACTTGAGCTACTCATGTGATGGGTAAACATACCATGTGGGAATGTTAAGTCAGATCTGTTTGGGTTTTAAAAACAAAACCCTAATCTCTTTTCTCAATAAAGATGAATGTATTGGGAAAGGATTTTGATGCCAAATGCTCATGTGGGATGATACCTATGGTATGGATTCCTTCTGCTTGTTCCCAAATTAAGTGAGGAAAATGGATGAGAATACACCTTTCGGCAGTAAATTATTTTTTAGTTTTAAATTATATTCTCTCTTCCTGTCAACTAATCTTTTTAACCTTTATTGACATATAATATCATTGACTAGGGAGTGGGGATGTCTAGTTATGTGTTACTGCTGGGCTTATCATGTGAGGATATCATTTTAACTAGGGTATATTCTAAAAACGCATCGTAGGATACAATTGCTGAAAAATTTAATACAAAGGTGGAACAGCCAAAGTTCTGAAAGACAGCTTTGGACCCTATAAAAAAATGTGGCAGCAACCATTGCATGACCGCCGATATAGAGGTCAAAACCATTACAACTTTGTCCATTTTCTTTATAAAATTTCAAAAATGATAAAATAATAAGAAGTGATGACCCTCATTAGTAAAGCAACAGGAAAAGAAGGGGAAAGAAATAGCTTTTCCATAAAATCTTTTTTTTTTTTACACAAATGGGCTTCTCTAATACAAATTTGTCCAAGTCCATCCCATTTATATCTTAAGCTTAAACCTTTGGTCTTTATCTAGGCATCAACTGCCATGGAATGGAATTTCAACTCTTCAGCTATAAACATCGAATGTTTCTGTTGGATATGTTGGTAAAGACTGGGCCCATCCAATTGGACTCTTTAGCAGGAATCGGCCCAATTGTCACAAATTCATTTGATCCTTATTAAAGGTGGAAGATATTGACCAGCTGAGAGTCTGCAGAGTATGGCCAACGATGTAACTTTAAAGAGAAAAGAGAAGATGGATTGGGCAAAAGGCAAAGACCCCCTAATTGCGGTGCATTGCTCTCCTTCTTCCTATATTCAAACTTCACGTTTGATTCTCTTTGATTTTTATTTGCTAAGAATTCATTGCACCTGTTAATCACAGAGGTTCATTGTATAAGAAGAGAGAGAAAGTTCATTTGACTGGAAATTTAAGACCCATCATTTTTTTTCGTCCATGTCAACATCAGAGATGAAGATCAGATTCAAAGATGCCAGCAACATGTATGGCATAGAGAAGTTGGGCATTTTGGCCTTCATATTCTTTATTCACAGTAAAAAAAAAAAAAACACGCACTCCAAATAATATGAAAGAATCTTTTTCTTATCTTTTAAAATCACCAAATCCAATGTTATTAAAAAACCACTAAAATTCCTAATTGCAAATCCCACCTAAAACACAGGCAAATTATTTCCTAAGAAGCCTCCGTTATATTACACATAAAGAGTTAATGATATATCAGTTTTTTTTATCCAAAGGGTGTCCAGGCCTCTTAGAACACTCAACCAATTCTCGTAAATGTGATGAGAAAGTGCAAAGTTATGATCTCCTGGAGGTGGATTCCCCGGTAGTGATTCATCACTTCCATGTATGTTACTGTTTTTATACAGAAGAAAAGTCACAGAGAAGAAGATATAATTTTAACTTATTAGGAGAAACTATTGATTTCTCTAACCTTATTAGGTTTGAATATCCATTTCTTTTCTTTTTTTAATTTACGTGTGAGAAACCGCGGGATACCCAGCGTAAAACCCCTACAAGTGAGCTCACTACCCCTAAGGCACACCAAGATTAGACCATGGGGACTTAAACCCACAACCTCTCACTTCTTGAGGTGGAAGACAACCAGTTGAGCTACACCTATGAATATCCATTTATGTGAGAAAGGAAATTATGTAAAAAACTATATTTGGGTTCTGTTCATATCATCCAATATTGTACTATAAAAATTGACCTCATGTCAAAATGTAGAAATCTGCATTTTTGTTGTTTATGTCAAAATCTTTATATTAATTGAAAATGAATGAGGTGTTCTCTTAGCGAGTAAGGAAAATCTCTCCTTTTTATTTTTAAACTTTCATATCCTACTATGAGAAATGAATTCTTTGAAAAAATAGAGAAATGCCTTATCATTGTATTCTTAAGAAGAAAGAAATGTCTCATTTTTCATCACTCTTTCCGCTTGTATCTCTTCACATTATATAACAATATAACATAGAATGCATGGGACCAGAGGCCCAGAACTAGCTGTCTATTTCGGGCTTAAGTTTTAGGCCTGTGCTGGCCCATCGGACCAAGATCACTGCTGGAGAATGGTCCTCATGAAACTATGAAAGTGTTAAGTCTAGTCGAGGCCCAGCAATTTAATTCCAACATTATCATCAAAACAACAGATAGGGACTGCCATAATAGACCAGAAATGACTTGGACCTTCTCTGTGTGGTACATGAGAAGATAAGAATATCAAGAATTTCAAACAAGAAAATTAATGAATTAATATGAAGAAAATGAATTTATGGCACCTTACCAATCTAGCCAGAGGCACTCAATGGGCCCAATTTTAATGGCATGGTCCTGTGTGACTACAAAAAGATGCTTGATTCAGTAGACTAGCCCTTTTACTGAACATAACTGATTTTTGGGTCTGTCCAAGACCAATGGGCATAAATATTAAAGGATGATCAGACATTCACTGGTGCGTGGGATATGATCCCCACAGACCTAAGCATGGGGCCCTTTAAATGGGGTAGTGATGAGTTTATTAAAAAGTCCTCTACGTAGGTACGAGGCTCACTAAAAATCACTTTGATTGAATCAATCAAGTCATTTTTTTTAAATCAAACAAAGTTTAAAGATTAAAATATAAAATAGTATTGTCCATGTTCAACATGTAGTTGTGGCGTCACCGATAAGAGAACGTTGATTTGTGGGCCCAGTGCGCCTTCACCTTCACAATGGCTTGCCCCAGAATCCGATCTCCCGTCCCACCAATGGACTCCATATTGCCTTTTTTACTCGACTCTATTCCAGAATCCTAAGTTGGGCATCACATACAAATAGGGTTGGCATGGTTAGGTCCGTTGCTACTGGGCCTGGTCCCCCTTCTTCCATGGTGAGTTTTGGCCTTCTTATTTTATTTTATAATTAGCATGTTGGATTTGGGTTAAAAATAAGCCCAAGTTTGTAGTTGGACCGGTTCTGCCTTCTTCTAAATGGTTGAAATGACATGTCTTATAACAGATCGGTTGATGGATACATCTCTTATATGGTTTTTATATCATATACTTATCGAATGCAGCCTAAATTACAAATATCAGGTCAAATGTCAGACTCTCAGGCCTCTGAAACCGACTTCACAGGCATAATGGCCTGCCTGATATTAGAAATACACAGGAAATGGGCTGGGCCGAAATCAATTTTGGGCCAATTTCACGTGAAATTTCATCCATCCGAACTCAATAAAGAATAAAATATAAAATATAAAAGGTGGAGAAATTGTCTACCGTAAACGGGTTCACAACAATGTATTGTAAACTTTCAATAATAGCCTTTTGATGAGAATATTGACTTCACTTAAATTTTGAAAGTTACCAGTTTTATATTCATCCAAGGACTTTGATTGAAAGTTTACACTTTACACTAATTTTTGTTAAGCAATTCACAATATATGATTTTTCTTTAAGGTTCCCCTCTTCAAAAATCAACCTCTTCCAAAGTTTTAGGTAACTCTTGTAACATTAGGGGTAATGGGCTCACCCGTCTAAGTTTTAGGATAGGTATCCTGCGATTTTCCACAGGTAAATTCAAAAAGAAAACAGCTAGAATTTTTTTTGTTGTGAAATGATCATATGCCGAGCGAATCCACCATCTATCTAGCTCTTGAGTATTTTTCATCAATGGTTGAATTTGTTTGGTTCAAAATGGACGATAGATTCACTCGTCTCCATGAGGATGAGAGGACACCGTTACCTATTCACAGTTTAATTAATTTGCATTCAAATTTAAATTTTGCAATTCGATGTATGTCATAATTTGCTAATTCGTCAAAGTAGATTTATTTAATTCTCTTTTTAGCTTGTAAAATTTCATTGATAAATTATAAGTATTTCTCACCACCATTATGTGTATATTATCAAATATTAAATAATTTTTGTTAAAGTCTATATGTTGAAGTTCAATCTATTATTTATTAGTGTTTGTTGATAACCTTTCTCAATATAAAATATATTTCTTTTAACAAAAGAAATATGAACACTTTATAAATATAATATAAAAATAATTCATCTTATTAATAAAATAAAACTAGAGTTAAAAAGATATAAATAAGGTTGAAGTAGATTGATTTAAATCACCAACTAAGTCAAATTGATATCAAACTATTCGACAAATTGAAGCACGAATTAGTTGGTAGTTCAAGACAAAATAAAAATAATATTAAATTATTGTGATAAATTGAAGAATCAAATAGTCTTAATACTCTTTTTTAAGAAAAAATTATCAGTTAAATAGATTACTCTCCAAAATAAAGTCAGCGTCATTAAATTTAGTTGAGTGAGTCCAACTAGATTTCGTCCCTCGTTTAACTTTTGAGTGACTTTTGTTGTTGATAAGAATGATGGAGACATGAATTGAGAAGGAATATACGCAAGAGACTATTGTCTACATCAAAGTGTAAGCCCCACCATTCAATTTATGTTTGATGATTTTTTTTTTCAATTAAGGTGTAGGAAATTGCGGGATACCACACCATTCATGCATCATCGTTAATATTTATTAATAGACACAATATTTGTTATGATAAGAATACTCTTTCTTTTGAATTTTTTTTTTAAATTAAAGCGTACAAATTTTTTAGACAGTGTCGGATCTGAAATACTCTAAAATCTCAGGGGCCCTACGTAAAATTGTTAAGATGAAATCCTACTGCAGAGGTCCTAAAATCCCAGAGGCCCTACTGTTGGTTATTTTTTAGACCTATTTTGGAGTCTGCCTATAACGAGGGTCGGTCCTACTCTTAGAGTACTTCTTATAGTACTTCACTAATTTTTAAAACATGTGCAAACTTTCCTATCTACACACTCGATGACACTACAGATAGTGGCTATTTTATATTGAGCGTGACTTAAACTCAACATTTGTTAGACAAACTCTTGACCACCAAACACTATTTAAAACTAACACTATTTAAATCTTACTATAAAAAATAATATTTACATATTAAAAGTATTTTTCAAACTCATATTCATTTTAAGACTGTGCAAGAAAATAAGAGACACAAATGGTGAGAGTCAGGGTTCACATGGGAAGGCGGAGAGGCATTTCTTTACAGAGGGGTTTGAGCTTGTGAACGGTTGGATTACACAAGTTGTTAATTTAGGGGTGTTTTTGGCTCAAATTTGATTTAAATAAATGAGTTTTAAATTTTAACAAGTATTTTTATTCGATGGGTTGGATTCAAGCTTTTACTCAAAGTGATATTTGTACTATTTTTATTTTATAAATTAAAAATTTAATTGTAATAGATTGAAAGAAGATTTAAAAATCTACTGTTTATTAAAACCTCAATCTCAAAAGTCATTTTCTAACTACTTGATCTAAACAGTTAAAATCACCATGTGTTAAATCTTTTTAAGAATATTACTCAACTTTGACGGAAAAGATCAAGTGATTATAAATTGGCTTTCGGACTGAAATTTTAATTGATAGTAAATCTTTAAGTATACTTTCAATCTGTATAATTATATTTCAAATTATAAAATAAAAAAAATTAAAAATAATGTTTAGTCTGACCTTATAATTAAGTGACTCTCACTTTTTTTCTTTTTTTGAAGTTGAACAAGTCTATATTAGATGCCATTTTAAAATTTTTGAATCATTCAAAGGTGATAAATAATGTATGTTTAAAGATTTTTTGGCTTTTTAAGCATCTTATTCAATTAATTCTCAAAATATGTGTAAAACTCTCAATTTATATACCAAATGAACTCAATGAAAATAACTTTTAGAGTTAAGACATGGATTGTATGTCACGATTTCTCACACTTAAATTTAAAAAAATTAAATAAAAAACCCACTTTGCCCATCAGGTCCATGCCACGCCAATCATTCAAAAGGTGTCAGACAATATAAGCCAAAAGATTTCGGCCTTTTGAGAAAGTAAAAGTAGTCAAAAGGTTGGCATTTCAGTGAGTGTCACTTTACAAAAAAAAATAAGAAAATAAAAGAACAAATTCATAATATTTGTACAATTATATGAATGACTCTCATTTTGCATCGGTCACAAAAAATGTAATATGGGTATCTTTATCATATGTTACTAATATCACTTAGTGGATAAGTCGATGGGAAGTAACTTTACGTGGAGTTGGCAGGAAGGGGTTGAGCATGAATTAAATTCAAAATATCAGTTCATAAAGCGAGTGTCTTGACCGTCAAACTAATTTTTGAGTGATAGTGAGATATTTTCTAAAATAATATATTATATTACTCTAGTGAAATCAGGGGTTCAAAAATCGGCTCTGCCGATATATCGGTCGATATGTAAATATCGGCCGATATGCGATACGGACGATATTTCGACCGATAATTTTATCTCTCATACCGATATCGGCATTTTCTCTCTCCTCCGATATCGGAACCGTGAAAAAATTGCAAAAAACCGTGATGAACCGTGACAAAACCGTAAAAAACCGCAAAAAATCGTGAACACCCCTAGAACCGTAAACCCTGAACCGTGGAAAACCGCGGAAAACTGCAAAAACCGTAAAAAACCGTGAACACCCCTGAGAACCGTAAACCCTGGAAAACCGCGAAAAACCTTGTAAAAATCGCGAAAAACCGTATCGGTGTTTAAAAAAAAAAAAATTTAAATACCGATATTTATGAATATCGGCCGATATTGTGACCGATATTTCGGACTGAATATCGGCCAATCGGTATATTCGGCCGATACGTTATGTATCGGCCGATATTTGGACCTTTGAGTGAAGTAATAGAAATTTCTTACAAAATATAATATTTTATTAGTTATTGAGCCTTATTATATTAACTTCAGAATTCTCGACTATTCTAAAACAAAAATTTAGAATCAAAAGTTATTTTTAATCATCAAATTTAAATCAATTAAAATAAATGATAAGATGATAATTAATTTTAAAACATTTAAGTCAAATGACTAATAATTACTTTTAATTATTCATCTACTCTACCTATATATAGAGAGAAACCGTTCAAAAAAATATATAAAGAGACAGTTTATATATGTTATATATCTCTCATAGAGATCTTGATAATTTGTTCATTGAATGGTTGTGATTTACTTCTATATTAAAAAGAAGTCTAAATTCATCCAAAAAACAACTAAAAGTGTGGAAACTCATATAGGTGTAGTTCAACTGGTTGTCTCATGAAGTGGATGATTGTGGATTCGAGCCCCCATGGCCTAATTTTGGTGTCCCCTAGGGGTAGTGGGCTCACCGTAGGGGTTTTATGCAGTATCTGTAGTTTTCTACATGTAAATTCAAAAAGAAATTCTACGAGATTTGGTGACTTGAAATGATTTGATTCAACTTTATCGTATCACTATCTAAAAATGGAGAACAACTGTGCAAAAATTGGCTAAAATTAGAACATGGAATTTTACAACTAAATTTAGTAATTTGAAGGATATATCCAAGATTCTTTTATTTTAATATCTAAAAATAAAATATTTCATATAAAAATTATGAATTAAAGAAAATTATTTTTTTATAAAATTTTAACCAATATTTTTTTGAATGATTAATATATTAGAAAAAAGAGATACCAGATGTGCAAAAGTAGAAAATAGAACAAGAAAAATAAAGATACGTTACAACCCACAACCTCGAGAAAGCTAAGAAGAAACAAAAATGCAGGGAGCAATCTAAAAAATAATTTATGCTAAGTCAACACTTTCTTTCCAAACATGCAAGATATCATGGAGATATTAATGAACTCCCAGAAATTATAATTGTTAGATCCGTTTCGATATCCATTCCATTTTTCACACTTAAAGCAGAACATTTCAACGCTTCAGCTATTCCAGCATTTCGTTTTAGAAAAGACAACATAAATTGTGAAAATCAAAAGTATTATATAAATTAACTATTTTTATCAAATCAATTGTCTAGCAGTGGAATAAGATGAAGAGCGCAGAAGGCACACCAGAGGAAGAAGAACGCCCAGCACTGAGGAACGCCCGCATCGGACTGGAAACTAGGAAGAATGGAAAAGTGGAGGGAATTTGGTGGTGGAGTGTTAATTTAGGGTAAAGAGGTTTAATTATATCTATGTTTGAGGAATACAAAAAGAATCTTAAAGGTATTTTGAAAAATATAGATTAAAATATATTAAAAAAATACGAAAAGGCAGAATATGGATTTCTGGACAAAGTCATCTTAAGTGTGAACTATATACCGATTTGTTCCGTTTAATGTCAAGATCCAAACTCTTCCGAATCAAAATAGAATGACCCTGATATTTTTGCTTTATATTGAATGTGAGACTAATCTTAAGAACATGTATAAACCTTTCAATCCATATACCAGTAAATCAATGAGGAATAACTCTATGGAGAGTAATTCAGAGAGAGCTTAACATAAATCGAATCCAAAACATTTCTTTATGAAAGAACTTCTTGACCGTTAAACTAACTTCCTCTAGATTAAAAATATAAATCAAATACTTTCTATTAGTAATTTTTTTGTTTTAAAATACTTGGCAACATAAAAGATGTTGGAGTAAATTAAAAATGCAAATCAAACACAATCAAGAAATCAAATCACATGAGAGAAGACACATGATTTTACGTGGTTCACCCGAATGCCACGTCGACGGAGCAATCTGCTCAATTCACTATGAAGAAGAACAATGGTGATAAAAGGTTCTCCATAGATTCTCCTCTCTTCTCTCACACTCAGCCTCAGCTAATCTCACACAAGCTTGCCCTAAAACAGAGAAAGAGATGACATCTATGTCAGAGAGTTCTCCTCCTCATGGGGTTGGAGGAGGAGATTATTGTGAGGCTCAGGCCCACTGGGTCCAGTCTGTTGCAAGCCAACCGTATAAATATTCTCTTTCTTCCTACGGTTTCTTAGACTGTGTAGTTTCTCTTGAAGAGAAACAGAGAGGAGAAAGAGAGACTGAGAAGAAGGGTATGTAGGATTATAATCCTTGTAACATGTAAGTAGAATTGGTGAAATCCTTTTAACTTGGCCGGTAACTTCTTCTCAGTAGAATCTTTGCACGCCCCGTGAACATAGACAATGTTGCCGAACCACGTAAAATCTGTATTCTTCTTACTTGTTTGTAGAAGTATTTTTATTTTAAAATACTTGACAACATAAAAGATTCAACACAATGAGATCCGTTAACTCGCAGCATGCCATCTATTATAATTTTATGGTAAAGTAACACATAAGTATATAACAGATTTTATTACGCAGGTGTATCAATTATATTATGGTACATGCAACTATGCAAATGAAAAATATTCCAATGTTAAAAGTTTCAAACAAAACATATATTCACGGATTCACATCTTACAAAATCAGGGCTGGATGTTGTGCTTTTTGCTTGCACCATCAGTGTTCCTACTACCTTTTACAAAATAATGCTAGAATCCTTTTCTTTGTGGCCGGCATCACGTATTTCATTCTGTCACGCTCAAGGAAGGCTGATAGAATATGGATGGTGGAGACGCCATGGGCCCCTTAATCCAATGGTGGCAGAGCTGGTTCTAAACATAGGCGGCATAGGCCCTTTAATATACCAATTACAAAGGGCCTCTGAAATCTGACTCTGCACAGGGCTCACGAGATTTTAGGGGATCTTAGGGCCGACCCTGAATAGTGGAGGTGTTTGTTTTTTTAAGGCAACTGATGTATAATATTTATGATTGTACAAATAAATACATATGAACATAACACTTTGTCTTGATATTTTTCAAGTCGAGTTCCTCTCCAGCAAGTAACAGAGGTCATATTTAAATCATCATTTACAAATCACATCCTTCCTTGGAGAGTTTAATATAAAGGAAATGCAAGGAGAAGTAGAGAATCATTTTCATTCATGGTTAGTATTACTTTTTAGCACTTGTTTTTGGGAAGGGGAAAGGTTGCATGTTAGAAGCCTTCAAATTTTCAAATAAGTAGGTTCTGAAAAAAAAAAAAAAAATTGTTAACTCATTAGACTTCAAATTCTATTGAGTCGAGTTGAGTCAACTTATACTTACGCACCCGAGTCATTTGAGCTTTTAAAGAATGATTTTAAACTTAAAAAAGAGCTGGATGTTCACTTTCATTTCATTATGGTTTTGACGGTTGTGTTCATCAATATGTAGGAAAGAATCTGCAACAGAGAAGCAGCCCAACTTGAAGGACTTGTATCGAGTTGATTTTGGGTGTTTAAGATGAAGAAGAACATACAAGGTTAGGCCTTTTAACTCTACACCACAAACGATTGATGCATTATGTTTGACGTACTGGTTTTCAATCACAATACAATTTAACAAGTTTTCTTGGCCTATGAATATGTACTGTAATTTTTAGTTTTTTTTTTATTCTGATTTTATATCTAATGAGTTATCAAGAAGCAAATTTTGTGACTGTATATATTGACTTTGTATCATATAAAAGATCATGCATCTTTCTTGTTGGGGCTGCTAAGAGTCCTGTCATTGGAAGTGTAAAGAGAGATCTAGGGGTTTATAAAAAACTTGAGTCACTTCACTTAACAGACTAGTCTTTTGAGCTGGAAACTCAAGTCTTAACAAATGGTATTAAAGTCAGTTCTTAGGCTACGCCATATGGGCTCAGGAGATTCCCCAGGCAAAGGGATAGTCGGCGTCGCTCTCTCTGCCGAAGGGCCTTGTTCAAGGGGGGATTGTTGAAGCTGCTGCGAACGAGTCCCACATTGAAAGTGTAGAAGGAAATCTAAGAGTTTATAAAGGACTTAAATCACTCCACCTAACAGGCTAGATATGCAGGTACATGTTTTTTTTCAATCAAAATGATTCAATTTTTTAAACTAAATTACCCACTTCATAGAACTTATAAAGATTATTTTCAAATGTATATAATCGATTTCGAAAGTATTCTAAAGTTAAAGAGAGAATGCATGTCTTCTAGTCAAAATTACCAACAATTTACAAGCATTAAGAGTTCGGAGCAAAGAATATTAGCATTATCTGAAAGAAGATTTTGTAGGGACTGGAACTTTTTAATATAATTTCTATATGATAATCTTTGATGAATATTAATCGTTAATTAAATAAATAATTGAGTCTATTATGATGGGTCTTTTATAAAGATCTCCATAATATTAAATCTAATAAAATAACCTTGGCACCACTTAGTTCCATGTGATGAGCCCTCCATATAGATATTGTCATCCATGAATTTGATACTCAAAGAAATTTATATAGAACAATCATAAAATCAATATTTTTTGGACTCCATAAATATTAATCACTTCGAATTATTTTTAAATCATAACAACTTACAACAATTACAGTCATTGTGCCCATCCAATTATCACGAGCAACCAACATAGTAGATCTTTTGATATATATATATATATATATATATATATATATATATATATATATATATATATATATATATATATATATATATTTGCAATGAAAAATTGACACATGATCTTCAACAAAGACATGACCTTGTGGCTACAAGACCATTATAAGTGAGCCAAGCTTGTATCTTTTAAACCGCACGCTCGATTGTTGATCTACAAGTTGAAATGGAAAACTAACATGAGGATTTTCATTACAGACTTAGTAACATAGCTTATATCTTTAAATCCTCATTCCTAATCATCCATTTTGTATGTTGTGTTGGAAAGTTATAAGCTGATCTCCAAAATGGAATACGGACAACAGACATTTGATCAGGTCACATATTGCATTTCTTGGTCCACATATTCGAATGATGAATTATAATGATATGTCAACCTGTGATGGTTGTTTTAATAGTCAAGAACAGGTCTGAGACATGGAAAGTTTTGGACTCAAGTCACTCTCAATACAAAAGAGTCATTTTCCATAGTATTACCCGGTGTGTATGAATAGAGAGATTTGCACATGTCTCAAGTGCCAACATGACCCAATCTACCCCCTCCTAACCCACCAAGCTATATTTTAAAAAAAAAAAAATCTTAACATTTACAATCTCATCATTTCTCCTCTCCGTCGATCACTTCCATTTTTTAATGGAAATCTTGCCTTCTAACATGCCATGGCAAATGCCCTTCTAGGGCTTCTGACCACAAGTTTAACCTTTACCAAGTTACCCATCATTTTATGAATTAGGAGATAAGTTCACATGTGAGAGTGTGTAGTTGGAGTAAGCATTTGAATTGAAAAGTTTCTTCATTCTCTTATGCCATTTTGGATATTTATGGTGATTCCTTTTGCACTCTCTTTAATGCAGTACTCTATAAAGTTATAACCTATCTAAAATCATATCGGCAACTGGTTTCGATCCCGGGCCCAAACAAAATGTAATAAATCTCTCAAACTCAGTACTCAATACATTCAGATAAAAATTGTACTGTTCTAACAATTTTGTAAAGTAATATTCCATATATTCAGAATACAAAATTAATACAAAAGTGACTAAGGACCTCGCAAACTATATCATCTAAACTCTAGAAAAGTAATATGAGATAGACTTCTGGATAAACTTCCTCGTTCTTTAGGATGGTGCAAACACTCTGTTCTCAATGAACGAGAATGGTATAGGAATGGATGAAGTGGTTTGTTTTCACAAAACGAAGTTAAAAGGACATTTTAATGATATGTGAAAGTTTTAAGGAGGATTTTAGAAAGGAATACCGCTAGACTCTCTAATTTAATAACATTTATAATGTAATATATGTGCTATGGTCCCAAGCACATTACATTATAGAGGTTTTACTGTACGTGAATTAGAGTATATTTTTTTCAATTATTTTTCTATTTTTTACTAGTTGTGAGATTTTTATTTCTTTTATATACAAAGTTGATAGTTCGGTTAATTTGATTTTTCTTTGGTGAGAGTTATGGTTATTAGTGAATTTTAAGAGATTTTATCTTATAAAGTTTCACGTGGGTTTTAAAAAGCAAAATGATGATAAGAAAGTCATTTCTCTCTCTAACAATGATGCATATGTAGTTTATATATCTAAGAATTTGATAGAATCCAAATCAATATAATCTATGTCCCTTTCTCCACATCCTACCCAAATATGTATGACTCATTTAATAAAATAATACTCTCTCCGTCCCATTTTAGTTTTCTTATTTGAAATATTTATATTTTTTAAGGAGCTCTCTATATAAAGCTAGCACTGCAACTGATCTCCATCAATTTTCAACACATTTTATACTATTTCAATATAAATCAGACATCTATTTTGGGATAATTTCAAAATTCATATAGGACAATTAATTTGGGACAGAGAGAGTATAAAATATCCATGATAAGAGGTTTAGTAACCATCCAAGATCAGCTCGTGTTCACATTTATATTCAATAAATGTAAAAATACTAAAAAATTCTTAAAATTAGTTGGGTAATTTGTAAAGGTTTCTATCTTTTACCTCAATTTCAAAAGTTGTTTTTATAGTTTCAACAATTGCAAAAGGATATCCATGCCTTTTGCATCAATTTCAAACCCCACCCTTTTACCATCTTGAAAGTCTAAATTACCCTTCAGAGCTACACTGCTAAAATCCTTTTAGTAAATTTACCAAAAACGCTTTATAAACAGTACAGAAGCCCATAAAATTACACTAAATGGGTAAAAAACACATGAATTGATGGTGGATAACATTTTACTCCTCTTATATCACTCCATCCCCTTTAAGATGGGCATTAAAAAATATAAAACTTATTGAAATCCCTTTTTCAATGTTCAAAACCACACCTTTTTTGTTTAATTTACTTATGAAAAACCACAAGAAACCCAACGTAAAATCCTCACGGATACTATTCACTGCCCTTAGAGCACACCAAATGAAGTTATGGGGGCTCGAACTTGACACCTCCCACTTCTTACAACAGTAGATATCACATTATTTTCTACATATATTCACAAAAGCATGGTGACCCTTTATTTTGTATAAAATATTTTGGAAGTATGTCCGGCTGAAGGTATTTCTCTATTCACACTTTTTAATTACTAAAAGGTACTTTAAATATTTAATATCTTGAGGTGAGGTGCTTGCAATTGAGTCAAAACTCAAAACTCAAAAAATAAAATTATATTTCAGAATTATTAAATTTTATATAAATAATTTTTACAATTCAGAAAGAATAAAAATATTTAAAATTACCTATATGGGTGTCGCTCAATTGGTTGCCTCCCGCCTCAGAAAACGAGAGCTTGCGGGTTCGAACCCCCATGATCTAAACTTGGTATGCCTTAGAGGTAATAGACTCACCCGTGGCGCAGGATACCCACACTTAAATTAAAAAAAAAATTAAAATTAATATCCAAATTATCCAAACTTAGATCCAATTGGACACACATTTATTATTGGCGCGGGATACCCACACTTAAATTAAAAAAAAAATTAAAATTAAAATCCAAATTATCCAAACTTAGATCCAATTGGACTCACATTTATTATTGCCAGTGACAAAGACCAACTCCAAGCGCGATGGTTGGTCTCGGTCTCACTCCAACAAAAAATCTATAGAAAATACTAACCAAGATATGCATGTCACCAAAGTTGGACCTCAGCATCATGCATTGGGAAACCCATATTGCTGCGTAATTACACATTAGAATGATTTAAGAAGTAATTCTATATTGAATGATTATAGAACAATGACGTACGGAGAATGACTTTAAAAATAATTATGAAAATATATAATTAAGTTAAATTAGTAAAACAACATATGGATAGTGTGTGGGTGTTCATGCTTATTAAATCATCTAAACTCATTAAATGGATTATATAAAATCAATGGCTTATAGTAACGTAAATTTTAAGTATCAAGGTCATGACGCTAAAATATCAGTTAGAATATATTACGTTCTAGTCATGTGGTCTCTCATGCATTTCAACTAATTAAGTGATCTTTTAAGTATTGTTTAAGGTTGTTCTGTCCTCTTTTTATTATTATTAAAGTGTCTAAGCTTCTTAAATTTATTAGGAGTGACCATTTGAAATAGAGTGAGACTCGAACTCACGACTGATGCTTCCAAGCCATTACTTCAACCCGTTCAAGTTATTCAAGGTCATTCTCCTTAAACCATTCTTTGGAGTTATTAATGGGTCTGCATCTATTTTAATAGGCTAAATATTATCACATTGGACTGATTATCACAATCCTGAATGCCAACAATTAGTTTTGATGATGATTCTATATTTCTGTTGATTAAATTTAAAATCAAGTTATTTAATTAGATTTGTAGGCTGACAAATGTCTAAAAAAGTTGACAAATTTTGTATCTCGTTTATGGGAGAAGCCCTCTTTTGAATTTTCATTGATGCAAATACGCATCAATCTTATAAACAATTCTACATTTTGTTTGCATTGGCGTTTTTTTTTTTTATCAGATTGTCTCTGAGATGACGAGGGGTTGGAACTCAGAAATGCAGACTTAATTTATCAAACTACAGGTTTTCCTTCTGAAAAAAAAAAAAATTTCCACTTCAAGGTGGAATTGTGGATGATGGCGCCAAGCAGTGATTGAATACTGACTTTAATGCAATAATTTGTACTTTTGAAGTTCCAACGTCTTCGTCATCTGCATATAGATGATGATAAGGGAGCAGCCCTCTATTCTGTATGGAGAAGCATTACTGAAAGAGGAAGCTGGTACTGGTGGGTGGTCTTAGCTTGTCGAAGTATTGCTGAAACTATCATGGCAAAGAGAAGTCTGAGGGGTTTTTAAGATAGGGCCTTTATATATTCACAAAAAATAAAATTATATAATTTTTCTTACAATTTGTAAAACTAAATAAAATATCATAATCAAATTTATAAAAAAGTATTATTTAAAATTTATTCTTATTTTGAGATGTAAAATTACTAATTAAATTATTATATTCAAGTTTCTTTAACATTTATTTTTCAATTAGATAAGATAGGTAATTTATTCAATCTTTCTTGTGACATTGTAGACCGAAGATAAGATTTTATCAGTTTTAACTTTGAAAAACATATTTCTGCATAGGTAACTTTAACTCGTATAATCATCATTATTTTATAAGCAATTCATGCATTTGGAAAACCACAATTCATTCTTTTTATATAATTTGACAATTCATTCTTTTGGTACTGCATCTTTTATCATATTCAAGTGCTGATACTAATGCAAATTCTCATTTGAAATGAAGATATTATTATTATTTTAATTTTTCAATTTTTTTGTATTTTTAAAAAAATAAAAAATGCTCTTAATTATAATGATTTATACTTGTATATTACTTCTAATAAAATCTACATTGATCAAATGAATAAAACTATGTTTTTTCATCTCTTCAAATTTTAAAAGCTTTAAATTGTTTTTAATTCAAAATTATCAACTCAATATAGATTTTTCTTTCTCTTTATTTAGATGATAGATATATTTTAAAAGACTCTTTATTAATTAAAATTATTTATTATTTTTATTATTATTAAACTCAATAAAATGAGGATTATAATAATAATTATTATGATGGTTACTATCATTATTTTAATTTTTTAAGAAACTTATGCTTTAAATTGAGTAAAAAAATTATCAATATATAAATTTTCAATTTTGAGTGTTCTAAATTTGAAATAATTAAAAATAGTCAAATGATTTCAAGTAATATTAATTCAAATTATTGTTATTTTCATTATTATTATTAAATAACTCGATAAAAATAAAAATAGTTATTTTTATTATACGCAGCCAGAATTAAACTCAGATCCTGTATTTATAAAACAATCATTCTAACCAAACTAGACAACAATGAATTTGTATTTTAATATGCATTATTAACTATTTAACATATAATAAAGGACCTTATGGACTTGGAGGCCTATTTATTTGGGGGCCCGGCGACCGCCTACTTCGCCTATAGCCAAGGTAGGCCTAGGACGTTCCTCCTTTGGTAGGGAAGGGATTGGTGCCTTGGGCTGTGCCTGCAACTGAAGCGATGAGGAGGCGAATGGACCAAAATATCGTCAATGGTGACTGGAGCTATGTGATGGATGCTTACAAGGATTCACCTGTAGCTAGAGAGATCACAATAAACAACTTGAATGAAACGGCTCTGCATATCGCTGTCCACCAACGTAGACTTGATGTTGTAAAGAACTTGCTGCAATATGTCAATGGCAATGCCTTGAAGATATTCGACGTCGACGGGAACACGGGGCTCCACTTGGCCGCAGTAACAAAGACTGTAGATGCATATGTCGAGATGGTCCGCATCTGTCCTGAACTGGAGGTAAGTCCAAAATTACAGCAGACAGACCCCCTTAACCATTCTAAGAAATCTGATAAGCCAAGATATCGACATTGAGGACTGGGGCTTTCCAATGTATGCTTACCAAAGAATATCCTCTGCTAGGATGGCAATGACCGCATACAATCAGACTGTACTGCATCTTGCAGTCTTAAATCGCAACCATGCCGTCGCAATGGAATTGTTGAAACATGTCAATAACTACAACTTGAAGATACAGGATATGGGAGGAGACACGGTGCTCCACCAGGTTCGGTCCTGAGATTTCAGAGGGCCTAGACAAGTTTTTATGATGGGGCCTTTATATAATCACAAAAAATAAAATCATACAATTTTCAAATTTTTTTACAATGTGTGAAACTAAATAAAATATCATAATCAAATTTATAAAAAAGTATTATTTAAAATTTATTCTTATTTTGAGATGCAAAATTACTAATTAAATTATTATATTCAAGTTTTTTTTAACATTTATATTTTAATAGATAAGATAGTTAATCTATTCAATCTTTCTTGTAATATTATAGACCGAAGATAAGATTTTATCAGTCTAACTTTGAAAACTTATTTCTGCATAGGTAACTATAACTCGTATAATCATCATTATTTTATAAGCAATTCATGCATTTGGAAAACAATAATTCATTCTTTTTATATAATTTGATAATTCATTCTTTTGGTAATGCATATTTTATCATATTCAAGTGCGACATTAATGCAAATTCTCATTTAAAATGAAGATATTATTATTATTTTAATTTTTCAATTTTTCTGTATTTTTTAAAAAATTAAAAATGATCTTAATTATAATGATTTATACTTGTATATTACTTCTAATAAAATCTACATTGATCAAATAAATAAAGCTATACTTTTTCATCTCTTCAAATTTTAAAAGCTTTAAATTATTGTTAATTCAAAATTATCAACTCAATATAGATTTCTCTTTCTCTTTATTTAGATAATAGATATATTTTAAAAGACTCTTTATTAATTAAAATTATTTTTTATTATTTTATTAAACTCAATAAAATGAGGATTATAATAATAATTATTATGATGGTTACTATCATTATTTTAATTTTTTAAGAAACTTATGTTTTAAATTGAGTAGAAAAATTATCAATATATAAATTTTCAATTTTGAGTGTTCTAAATTCGAAATAATTAAAAATAGTCAAATGATTTCAAGTAATATTAATTCAAATTATTGTTAAAAATATTTACTTTTATTATACGCAGCTGGAATTTGAACCTGGGTCCTGTCGTTATAAAGCAATCATTCTAACCAAACTGGACAACAATGAATTTATATTTTAATATGTATTATTAACTATTTAACATATAATAAAAGACCATATGGACTTAGGGCCCTATATGTTTGGGTCCCAGGCGACCGCCTAATTCTCCTATAGCCGGCCCTGTGCTCCACGTAGCTGCAACCGTAGGCATGGCAGAAATGTATGGAAAGATGTTGGAAGTTTGTCCTGAACTGGAGACAGTCCCAAATTACAGTGGACAAACACCTTCCACCATTCTAACAAAGTCATTTATAGAAGCAGTTATGTACGGCGATTGGCAGCTTGTGGAGTCTGCATGCGAGAAGATACCGTCGATGAGAAGGATGACAATGAACAGTTACAATCAAACGGCAATGCAAATAGCAGTCTCCGGGCACAGGGCTGATGTAGCATTGAAGATGTTGGCTCATGTTGCTGAGGAGACCCCACTGATGAAGGATGGGAAGGGTGACACTGCACTGCACACAGCTGCAGCCATGGGCTTGGTGGATGTCTACAAAGATATGGTAAGTAAATCATCTAAACTCTTGACTGTATCAAATCATGATGGGCAAACCCCTCTCGACCATATACCTATTTTGTCGGGCCAATGTGTTAAACAGAACAAACGGGAGTTTGTGACATATGCATATGAGAAGATACCCAATGCCAAAAAGGCCACAGTTAACGAATTTAGGCAAACTGCGTTGCATGCATCAGTCTACCACAACAGGTTAGATGTTGTAGAGTCGCTACTGAAGTGTATCGACGACAATGTTCTGAAGATAAAGGACGAGAGAGGGGACACAGCACTCCACTTAGTTACTACGATGGGCATGTTAGATGTCTACCGAGCAATGGTAGACATTTCCCATGAACTAGCTGAAATTGAGAATTGCAGCGGACAGACCCCTCTTTTTGTCATTACGAGTCATGTTGAACAATGGGTTTTAGCAGACAATTGAAAGTTAGTAGCAGATGCATTTGAGAAAATACCAAATGTTAATGAGGCCAGTTCACTTCAAGCTACGTTACTTGGTGCAGTCTACCAAGGCAGAGCTTCTATTGCAACTAGAATGTCTCAGCATGTTAAAGAAGAAACATTAAATCTGCAGCTTGATGATGGGAATACTGTTCTTCACATTGGTGCAACTGCTGGCATGTTAGGCATGTACGAAGCAATAGTTCGTAGATGCTCTCAACTAGAAATGGTAGAAAATGACGCTCGAGAAACACCCGTCTCAATCATACTGAACTTGATGAAAAAGTCTGTCGCATGTCACAATTGGGAATTTGTGGTGGAAGCTTATGAGAAGATACCTTATGTCAGAAAGGCAATTGCTGGCAATTGCAGTTGCACAGCGTTGCACATTGCACTCTACAATAGCGACACTGATGTTGTAATGAGAATGTTGAGTTCTGTCGATGAAGAATCCCTGAAGATGGAGGATGAGAAAGGGAAGACCGCACTCCACATAACTGCGGGCAAAGGAATGCTAGGTGCACTGAAAGCTATGGTCGATATTTCATCTGAGCTAATCAACTACTGCAATTCCAACAATGAGACCCCTCTCTCCCTTGTAACGAGTTCCCTATAGGGAAGTGTAATGAATTTCGATTGGGAATTTGTAGTGCAAACTTATGAGAAGATGCCGGTTGTGAGAAAGCTCAAGATAGCCGATTCCCATCAAACTGCACTACATGATGCAGTCAATAAATTCCACAGTAGTGATGAGAATGATGTTGTGATGAGACTGTTGAGACATGTTGACAGAGAATCACTAAATATAAGAGATGAAAGAGGGGATAATGTGCTTCACATAGCAGTTGCCAAGGAGAAGATAGGTTGGCTCAAAGTAATGATCGATATTTCTCCAGAACTAATCAGTGAATGCAATCATGATGGAAAGACCCTTCTCACCCTTTTGGGCGAGCTCATTCACCAAAAGGCCCGAACAGAGGATTGGGACTTTGTCGTGGATGCTTTTCAAAATATACCTTGTGCAAGAATTGCAGCAATAACCGATTTGGGTCAAACCGCCTTGCATGTGGCAGTTGAACACAGGATCGATGATGAGGATGATGTTATCATGAGAATGTTGAAACATGCTGACAAAGAATCCCTACATGTAAAAGATGAGGGAGGGGATACTGTGGAGCAGCAGCAAAGGAAAAGACAGGTTGGTTCAAAGCAATGATCGATATTTCTCCAGAACTAATCCGTGTTCCTAAAGAAAAGGGAGAGACCCCTCTCACCCTTTTGGGGATGCTCTTACGCCAAAAAGTCCTTACAGGTGATTGGGACTTTGTGGTGGATGCTTACCAAAACATACCTTGTGCAAGAATTGCTGAAATAACCAGTTTGGGTCACACTGCCTTGCATGTGGCAGTCTCCGAGCCCAGGTCCAGTGTTTTAGGGAGACTTTTGGAAAATGCTGATCAGGCTAGCCTATTCAAAGAAAAAAGGAACAGAGACAGCACTACATGTAGCTGCAGCTATGGGCATGACAGATGTGTGTGCACTCATTCTCGATAAGTATCGGCAACTAATCAGTGACTGCCATGAAACTGAAGATTGGTGTCCTGAACAAACAAGTGAGAAGTTTTTTGAACTGATCAATGCACGCAATGTAAATGGAGAGACTGCTCTCTTCCTTGCTTCTCTTCATGGCATGGAGCAAACTTTTCACCTCCTCACAAACAGGTCAATTCCACAAATAATGTCGACCTTTGGAAAAGAAACGATGACAACAATATTCTTCATTGTGCCATCTCAAATGAACACTTTGGTAATTGTCATCATCTCCCTTGGCCTGCATGCTTGGATTAGGGAAACGAAATCTTCTTGTTAAGGGTGGATATCTAGAAACAGGACATCAAAATTTCATCCCTCAAACATTAAATTATCAGTTCAGGTTAAACTATAACTGGTCGTTCTTCTCAGACAGTGTACCTATCTCAAATGACAAGAAATTTGATGCTCATTTCTAAATCTCCACCCCCAAGGATTCAATCTCCATCCAATTGTTAAAGGTGTCACACAGATAGGGCATTGTTCAATGAATTAGTATAAGAAATTATCAAATTCCCTTATATTCAATGTGATCTGTCACATTTTTATTTAAGTATGCATAGAGTTTGCATGTATTGACTGACAAACAATCAACAATCTGTACTGAAATAAGCATTCTATTGATACGTGAATTCACTATGGAAGTGCACGACTATTCGGATTGATGTATTTTCATTCACTTGTTGTTCTTAAATTGTAACTAATCTTCATAGTTGTGCATCTTCTAACATACAAACATTAGATTCTCTATAATAAAATGTTAGTGTCAACTGTTTTAAGTTTAGAGAACAGAAAGCAGGAAAATAACCAACAGTTAAGATGCAAAATGTTCACTAAATCTAAGAATTGGTAGGCCAACTTATTCGCCAGCAAAATCCAGTCACACTTGATGGAGCTTAGCCCCCAAACGACACAGCTTAGTCAATCTTAGCCATTCAGCTTTTGGCCATAACCAAACGGATCTATAAGAGTAAAAAAAATTAAAAGGTCCAAATTCAAAGAGCAAGATAGACATAAATTGGAGGTTATAAATTCAATGAGCTGTAACATGTCTCTAATGTTTTTGGCAGAGCTGGCCCTTCACATAAGTCAGTTGAAGCCTGATCTCATCACCTCACGCAATGCGGAAGGCGATACACCTCTCCATATTCTAACAAGAAAGCCTACTGCTTTCAAGAGCGGAGCCCCTCACAAAGCTTTTGACAGAATCATCTACTCGTGAGTTTCTATATTCTGCTGCATAGATCGTTAGTGTCATCTGCACTTTCATTTAGTTATAATTCAGATCCATATAAGTGGGGGCTATAAACAAGTCAGCTGGGCTGTAAATTAGTTCAGCTAAACTTGAACTTGGTTCACAGATAAACAAGCTAAGCTAAAGTCAGATCCTGCCCAGATTCGCTCCATTAGGCTGAGCTTGGGCTTCACTTTCTTTGAGGCTTGCTTAAGTTCAAGCTTGAGCTCAGCTTGCATAGTTTGTATATATATTGGTGCTTGCAAATATTAATCTCTGTATAATATATGCATGTTTGTATATCTTGCATATTTGGTTAGACCAAGCCTGAGTGAAGCACATGCTTGATCTGTAATTAAGATAGCTAAAGATGGACTATCCTCAGTTTTATATCTAAGCAGCTTGAGAGCAAACAGTCTATTACATAATGACGAGTCAAGGTCAAGCTCAGCTTAAGCAAATCTCAAGCAAAATGTGTGAGGCTTGAGCTGCGTTTGATAAAGATTCAAGCTGGCCCTGCGTCTGCTCATTTACACCCCAAAAAACAGTTTCAGATTCTAGTCACCTGACAAGAGAGGTATACCTGAACCCAACTAGAAACATGTTTTGCAGTAACCCACCTATCAATATTATAACCAATCCATCAGATGCATGGACAAAAGATTGAAGGGGAAGAACTTTGTGGTGGTAAATAGCCCCTTTAATCGCCTGCTACATATCCTACCTCTGCTAATGTGCCCACCCCTTCTCATCCTACTTGTTCTATTCAAATATGATCCTCCAATTAATTCGACAATTGCACCTAAGTGTATAGATCAATAATTTAGTGGCTAAGACTAAAATGTTTATCCAAGGTTACTCCTTAAATTACTTCTTACGATGTCCAAGGATATGTAATATACAAAACACTTTTAAGTACATAATCTTTGCTGGATGAGCAATTCCTTTGCTTGCTTATTCTCAACTTAAGCATGTTCCTCCTAGAAAAACCCTATACATGGATTTGCCAGACAATACAGATTGGTGTCATCCCCTAAAGAGGACTGCAAACCAGCAAACAAGATTTCTTCCTATTTTCTTAGATAAAAAGGTGCAATCAAGACACATAACAGGTCTCATTCGAACAAGTACTCTGATTTCAATAGTTAATATTTCCTTATTTTGTTATGTATAGTGATGGCTTAGTTGACTTAGTTACATATTGTGATAAGTTCAAATACTCGGGCTCTATGATAGAATTTCAGGGAGGTTTCAACTTAGTTATGACTAATAGGATATAAGTTAGTAGGGCAAAATATAGACAAGCTAGTGGAATATTGTGCGATAAAAGAGTCCCTCTTCACTTAAAAAGATGATTTTATAAAACAGTTATTAGATCGGCATGCTATGTGGAGAAAAGTGTTGAGTAATGGAAAAAAAAAAAAAAACAAATGGACAAAGTTAGAACTGCATAGATGTGTATGCTACGTTACATTAGTTGATCAACCCCAAAGGATAGAGTTAAAAAGGAATGCATTAGGGATAGTTTAAAAATAGCCTCAGACAAATTGAGAGAAAGAATGACATGTTAGATTGTAGAGTGAGTGATGGCTTAATTCATGATAGGGTTAATAGGAGAAGAACTCGTAAAGCCGATGGAACTTTGGCTTATGATGATGATAACAATGACGATGGATGATGGCATAGGCTATTACCAGGTGTCAAGTAGGTACTCTCCTTGTATTTCTCAAATCAAGTAGTCTTAGGTTTGACTCCTCCGGGCTTACCTGATACACAAGGCTTGCGGGTGGTTTTGTATATCCATGAGATTAGTCTCACCTCCAATGTGGAGTGGGGATACCCATGTTATCAAAAAAATCAAATATGAGTTGTTGAGTGAAAAAGTGGAACTAAAAGTCAACCTTGATAATTATTGTGTCGATTTATGGTTAATATATTTGTGAAATTTCTAAATTTCTGATTTATGACTTTCTCAAATAGAATGTTTCTTTCTTCATACTAATGAATTTTACTTCTCTTGAAGCAAAGGGAAACACAATATCTTGATGGAATCCGTTGTTTGGAGGGAAGGCATCATTTGGTGATTTTGATGATTGAATGCCATAAAGCTTATTTTTTATGGAATTTTGTATATGATACACTTCTAGTAGTGTATAGCTCTTTCAATGTGTATAGCTTTTGTGTTTATTTTTTTTGCAAATTAATATAGTTTATGTTACTTAGACAGAAAAAAGGTATACTGTAAAAGACCCATACTTGATTTGTGATGATAATACTTTTCCTTTGACTCACAGGTATACCAATCCAAAAGCATGTTTATACTCAATGCAATGGACCAGTATCTTCTAGAGAAGCAGTAGTCGAACAGATTCCAGAAAATTATAACAGTATTGAATGTTTCTTCAAGAGATTGGTGAACTTAGGTAAGAAAACAAATTCTCGTCTGATTAAATAATTATAGATATCAGTAGTTATTAGAATGAGTTACTTTCAGTACAAAAGTGAAACAATATTGGAAAATAAACTATATCTACAATGTTGAAGCACACACAGAGACAATCACTTGAAGCAATATTAGCAACAAAAATGAAGTCCCTAGATCCAACTGGTTGAATCTGAACCATTGGAAAGAATGGGAAAAGATACAAACTCAAAGACTCAGCTTTCTATTGAGAAGACTTTCCACTGACAAAGAAAACAACAACAGCAAAACCATATGAAAACCATCAAAGATGGTAAAATAGAAAACATGTATCCTACTATTCTTGTCCTATCAAACATCAAATGATAAATACAAGTTCCATGGAAAGATATTTCAGGGTTATTGGACTGAAAGTGATGAAGTTAAAGTCGGAGATGCAAGAATCATCATACTAAACCGTAGTTCGTAAAGTCTTATTCAACCTACTATAAAATGTAACGAGTTGTTTGTCATTCTTCTACAAGGAAGGATTAATTGATTAACTATTTCAAGACTAAAAGCCACTGTAGAGTCAAGAACAACCAATTCCCTAGCCCAAAGAGACAATCAATGAACCAAATGAGTGGGTATTTGGACTGGATATTCACTAAAAATCATCAGCACAAACTTTGCTGCTTGTCCAACCCACACTTATGCTATGGAGCTTCCCTTGGTTTCCATTTTGACTCTATTTCAAGGCCTTAATAACCAACAACTGTCAGGACTGGGTAACCTAAGTCCCTAAATCTCTCCCTTCACAACCAACGGGGACTTGTTCACTACCCCAACAATTCCCCCTCAAACAAGGCTCTCCGGCGGATAAAACGTCTCCGGCAATCCTATCAGGGTAGGAGATCCCCTGAGTCCACATGCGTTAGCATGGGGATATGGCTCTGATACTATTTGTTAGAAGGGCTATCTAGCCCCAAAGGCTAACCCTTTAGTTTGAGTGACCCAAGTCCTTTATAAGTCCCTAAATCTCCCCATTCACAATCAATGTGGGAGTCGTTCGCTGCCCCCCTCCCCCACACACAACAACATCAAATAAAGCTGATTTTTATTGGAAAGCTAATATCAGATTCACATTTTTCTAGATATCTCTTGTTCAAGACCATTTGAGTTTTTTTATGTCTCCGTTAATAAAATGTGAAAACATCTCTTGTTCAAAACCATTTGAGTTTTTTTATGTCTCCGTTGATTTTTTTTTTGAACGGTGACAACAAAAATTTCATTAATAGAAGAAGAAACAAAATACAAAGAAGCAAAGAAAAAGGCCTAAGAGAGATAGACCACAAAGGTAAGGGAAAACAACAAGCGAAAACCAACAAAATACAAGAAACAAACAGCCCAACAAGAACAGCTATCCTCCCTATAAATGAAAAGAGCCCCGAATAGCTCCATCAACGCCATTTTTAGCAAAAAAATCCCCCACTCCATAAGCTGAACGACTGATAAGAGAAAAAGACACCTCCATACTCGCAATCAGCACCTTAATCTCCCCCACCAAAGAGGTAAGCCTCCACGGGGGGCGCTTCACCCCGCTAGCCCATGTAATAGCGTTGGATGAATCACTCTCAATCACTACTCTACCTCCCCCTAAGCCAGAACCTAAGGTCAAGACTCTCCTAATGCTAAGAAGCTCCGCCTCATTCGATTCTATGGACCCCACAAATTCTGAGAAGACGACACTAATGTAGCCCAAATAATCTCTAAGAACTCTACCAAGCCCAGTAGGTCCAGGCTTATCCTTAGAAGCGTCATCCACGTTAAATTTTAAAACACCAAGCGACGGGGGAGACCAAACCACCCGCAGCTCCCTCCTACGTGGGAAAGACTTCAAGCAGCCCTCCCAAGACATAAACAAATCTCCAGCTTTAGAGTCATTGAATCCTTGTTAGAGCACAACCACGTACATAATCTCCATTAAGCATTGTGAAACAGCTCATTGTACTCCGAAGCAGTCCCCTCAAATGTCCTTAAATTCATCTCCTTCCAAATGGACCACAAGACCACAGCAGGTATCGTGTTCCAAACACATTTTCTCCTCGACCTCACTCCAAAGAGAAACCACGACTCCAAAACCCCCGCCCAAGATCCAGGACAAGCCCAAGAAACTCCTAAAAGATCCAAGAAACCAGTCCAAAGTCTCCAAGCAACTGAACAAGTGACAAAAAGATGATCAATAGATTCCTCAGCCAGCTCACAAAGGGGGAACTTAACATCACCCACCGAATAAATGAGACCCCTATTCCTGAGTTCCAATCTCGTCAAGAACTTCCGCTTTGCACAACACCATAAAAATAATTGAACTCTAGGTGGGGCCAAACTCTTTTAGATAAGGGCCTTACGAAACTCCGGACCAACCAGGTTCTGGGAAGCTAACTCAACCAGAGATTTGACATAGAAGATCCCGGAGGAATTCCCCGTCCAAATAAGCTCATCATCGCACTCCAACTCCATTGGAAAATCTTTCAGCTGAGCCTTGAGATCTTCCAAGCTAACCACCTCAAAACCTCTAAGCTCTCTACGAAAGTCAAAAAGCCAAGGCTCCCCGCTACTGTTAGCCCTAAAATGTGGATGTTTGGGTCCTTCACTGCCTATCTAAATAGTGTATTGAAGACCCTAAAAAATTATGTTTGGCCAATATTTAAAATTATGGCCATAATGCATACACAAATTTGGAACATTATACTGAGTACTAACCTCATCCATTCACTGTTGTAGATCAGGAAATGATAGGCAGAGTTCCTTCTTCTGAAAGTCGTTGCTTCAATAATGTAAGAGAATAAGCAAGTTGCATCTGAAATACAGAGTAAGTGGTAGCACTTGTCACTTTACGTTCTTTCGTACTTTCACTCCCCACCCCATGCATGTATTTCCTCTCATTGTCTAGGCTTCAAATTGATATGTAGCAGCTGAATATTAGTTTGGACCAACATATAGGATTAGAGGTCATTTTGTCCTTTGTAAGGAAAAATATTTGAAGTTCAACAAAATTGCAAATCCCCATTTCAAGGGATTTTAGGTCTTTAAAATGAAATCATTCAAATCGTTAGGTCTTTAAAATGAAATCATTCAAGTCGTTGAATGGGTGGATGAATTGTTGGATTATGAATAGCCATCGGTTTAGAGTGTTCATTTATTGCATATCTTTTAGTTGGACCTGTCAATTAGGTGATGATGGATTTATTGGAAAAGCTTTATGTCAGAATATATGGTCTATCAAAAATCACTTTAATTAGATCAACTAAGTCATGTCTTTTAAGCTATTTATAATATAATCACTTTAAATAAATTTTTAATTCCTGATCTTTCTACCCTGTAAAAAGCCTATCTTGATTGATCTAATCAAGACAATTCTTTATAATCTCATATTCAAGTATAAAACTTTCTAATGATCTTTCAGAATAAGCAGAAGTCGGCCCTACTGGTCCATGGGATAATTCCCTATGCCCACTAGATGCCACTGGCAAGCAAAGAGTATTTCAATCCTACAAAGATAATCAAGATTTAAATTCTAATAGATAGATCCCTACATTTTGGATCAGTTGTAACAAAATCCCTACTATTTTTAACTATTGTTATTTCATCCTTGGTATTTAACATTGATTGCAATTAGATCTTTTCCATGTCAATATATCAATTGAGTTTTACAATTAGCTCAAAATCCTTCTTGATTTATATTTTAGATCTTCTTTTCCTCTTTCATCTTAGTTCCTAACTTACAACAATTTTTTTTTTTCAAAGCTACTATAGTGCAATCAGGTCCTCGTGGAGAACCTTCAGCCAAAATTCCTATGTGGACTATGGTTGTGAACATAATAAAGTACTTTATTTTTCTTCTTGTATCAGGTATGTTTCCAATTCTTCACTTACATTGATTCAGTGACAAATAGCAGTTGGACAATCACTGCAATAAATACTTGGAATCCATTACTTTTATCATATTTAATAAGTAACAAGGAATATGATTTTCCAATATTTTGTTTTATTTTTATTTCCCAATAGCATTTCATGAGTTAGTGAATTATTAGTTGAAATGTTTGAATAGAAACACATGTGAAGAGGATAGAGAACAAGAAGAGAAAACACCTATTGGCACAAGAGATCTTGGAAGGACTGATCAAAGAATATTCCACATCAAGTTCTGAGAATACAATCCCTACACGTTCTGACTCTATAACACTTGAGATGATGGTGCAAGAACTTAAGGATACATCCAATGCAGCACCTGGTAGCTCAGAAAAAAATCGAAAGGAACATGGAGAAACACCTCTTCTAATTGCAGCAAAAACTGGGGTGACAGAGATAGTGAAGGCATTCCTCAGCAAATTCCCTGATGCATGTTTGGAGAAGAGAAAGTCTGACAACAAAAATGCACTACTTCTAGCAGTAGAAAATCGACAAGTGGAGGTGTATGAGCTTCTTGTGAATGTTAAGAAGAAAAGCATTTTGCCACAGAAAGAAGTGATTGAAGTTGAAGACAAGGAAAGGTGGTGCAATGCCCTACATTTAGCTGCTATGTATAGTTCTCACAGGCCTTGGTGCATGCCTGGAGAAACCATGAAAATGCATTGGGAGATTAAGTGGTATGAGGTTAGTCTCTCTCTCTCTCTCCCTCACATACAGACAAAGAAAAACATCAATTGGAAGCACTCATTTCTTGGTTTTTTAGGGCTTATCCTAAAACCTCTTATCCTTTTAATCCAAAGGAGTTGGTGTGATGGTCAAGAACTCATCTCAAGAAGTCGGAGTCTTAGAGTTCGATTCTCACTCTACCCCAAAGGGCCATTCCCCCATAGATTTACCTGGTTTCTGTATGGATAGAGAGGTTTGCATATGCCCTGAGAATTAGTCGAGTGCTCTAAGAGGTTTGAACACATTAGTCATAAAAAACAGAAAAAGTCTATATTTTAGGGTAGTTCTTAAAAATCTAAATAATTTTTTAAAAAGACCTTTGGCAATATGGACAAATGGTGTAGTTCACACCATAGAGAGTACTTTAACATATCCTTACTTCCTATGCGGCCGTGACCTTTTAAGTAGGACCACAGGGCATATGTTAAGATTCCAATATAAGTGTGATTGACTATTAATCAAAAATGCCAAAAGGCCTTTCAAAATGTTTATAAAAAATTAGTGAAATTTTTGAAGAAAGCAGTTTTATCATACAAACTTGTGCAGATTCTCTTAAATGGGTTTTTCTTGTTGGATTACACATTCTTTTTTGTAGAATTTCTTCATGAATGTTGTGAAGGAGAGGACGTGTGGCATGTGCAACAAAGCCCCACCAAATGATTTGCCATATGCATCTTTAGAATTAGAATAAGAATTAGATTTCGTATTCAAAGTTTAATGGCTATAGTTAAAGAAACAATTCTTCTGTTGCTTTTTTTTTCCTGCATTATGAAAGAATTGTCTAATTTTGTTTTCATTTACCTGCAACTTGTGCAGTATGTTAGAGACTCCATGCCTCTGCATTTTCCTGAAGTCCGCAACAAGTCTGGAAAAACGCCTAGAGAGGTATTCGCTGAAACACATGAGAAATATATCCAAAAGGTGGAAGGAGATGGAGAATGGCTGGACAAGATATCTCAGTCTTGCTCTCTGGTGGCCAGTCTTATAGCTACTGTGGCCTTTGCCTACGCCACCGCCTTTCCGGGAGGCAACAATGGAGATGGCTTTCCAAACTTCCAAGGAAATGTAGCATTCAGCACCTTCGTGACTGCGGCGTTCATGGCACTCTGTTTTTCACTCACCTCCCTAATCATCTTCCTCACCATCCCCATCTCCTCCTACCAAGAATCTGACTTGAGCAGGAGCCTGCCGCGGAAATTGATACTGGGTCTCACTTCTCTCTTCTTCTCCATGGGATCAATGTTGGTTTCTTTCTGTGCTGCCCACTACTACTTCCTCAAGGGAAAGATCAAGCACGTGGCCTTGCCTCTGTATGCACTTGGCTGCCTGCCAATCATCCTTATTGTCATTCAACAATTTCCCTTCTACAGCCGCCTCTTGTTTTCTGTTTATGGACGAAAGCCTCGGCCTTGGTATAGAGAATTCGCTTTCTGATTTCTTTAGCCATATCAGAACCAGATTATAGAGCAATGAGCATCTGCAGGGTTGTCTTCATTATCTCCATAGGGTCCATGGCTATGTTTCTGTTAAGATAGATTAGATTAGAATTTAGAGGTCTTATTAGATTAAGAGTCAAGTTTGTGTTAACATCTGATTAGAAGATTAGATTAGTTTAACTATTTTAAGAGTCTCGGTTTATATATGACTTGTGTGTGTATACGAGTCTTGCTTAGAATCTAAAGTTTATGTATTTCATTCTCGTCTTTAATAGTATGCAATTATGTATGGTCCTATGTAATTAAGTGTGATTTTGCAATTATGTATGCCAATTACGGTGGAATGTTCATTTTGAATGGAAGATTAAGTTGGAATTTTAATAAAATTTGAGCTAGTTTTGCACTAAATGATGGTTGAAAAAAAAAAAAAGTTACAGGTTCATGCATGACACATGATGGGTGCTAATGTGTTTACAGGCAAGCACCCATTCAGTATAATTTATCAAATTTTTTTATAATTAAAGTGTTCAGATATCTCACCTGATTAATTTTTAAGACATATGTAAACCTCTCAATCTGTACACATTGATTAATTCAAGAGAGAATGATCCTTTGAAGTGAAGTGGAAATCGAACACAATACCCCTACTTCAAGAGAGAGAAAAAAAAAGCTATTTATTTTGATGATAATTAGATACTATTTTTTATTTATGTACAGAAACCTATTTTGTATTGAAAATTTGGCAGAAGAAACTTTTTAGTTTTACACCTTTTCTATGGTATTATTTCCAACATTTTCTTTCAGATTTGCTTTTCAAAAGGAGTTTGTGTTTGGCATTTGTCAAATTCTGATTTTTCACATATCTTTTTTCTTGTGGAATAAAAAATATTATTTCAAAATTATTAAAAATACTAATAAGTTAAACTAGTATTGTTTGGTAATTTTTGAAAAACACGTAAATTAAAATATTTCTGTAAATTACTTAATTACTTGTAGTGTGTTTTATATTTTAATTAAATTTTAAGCATATTTGTTGAAAATATTTAGTTCATATTTAATTTTAAATTTTATAAATTAAAGTTGAAACAAACTATTTGAGCCCAAGTGGTTTTACTTGCCCTAAACCTCGAGTCAACATCGCATGTTAAGTTTGGTGGAATGGTCACCTTAGCATTTTATTAATTTCTCAAACGAAGCTATACCTGTCTTAATTGGCAAACAATAAAATTTATCATTAATATCAAAATTAACTTTGATAATTATCAATTTCCATAATAAATGTTATTGTAGATTAGTGGTAAAGATACATATTTATCTACATGGGTGTACCTCAACTGATTGCCTCCTGCCTTAGGAAGCTAGATGTTGCGGGTTTGAGCCCTCGTGGCCTAACATTGGTGTGCCTCAGGAGTAGTGAACTCACGTGTGTGAATTTTTCGCTGAGTATCCCATGATTTTCCACGTAAACTCAAAAAATTATCCATGATAAAAAAACCTCATATAGAATAAATTAACAAATAAGGAACTAACATAATTTTTTAAGATTTCTATGCATGCACACACTAATATAAAGCCCACCAACCTAAATGAGTAGCATATCTCCCACTGTCAATTTGCTTAGTAGTTATGATAGAAGATTGTAGACCGTTTTACCAAAAGTTTAGAAATGGCATATAATTTGATAAATGTTCACAAATGATTTACATCCTAAGATTACACTGGTCGAGATTGATGATGTAATAAATTAACATAATGTTGAGTTAATTTTATGTGTGAGATGTAATTTTATCAAAAAAATCATTAAATTTCAATAGCTTTCTTTATTATAGAAAATGAAACACAAAATTAACTATGTATAAGATATTAATCTACTATAATAATGGTATATCTTAATTCAAAAGTGAATATTTTTTATAATTAATTAAGATTGAATCTTACTGATTAAATATAGAAATATAGTGAAATATAAGAAAAATAATTAAAAATGATTTTAAATTACACACACAAATATTTAATCCATTGATGGCAATTTTTGAAACTTCATGAGTTACTTGCTTGAAATAATAGGATTCGGCTCTAAATGGAGAAATTGGATGAAGGCATTTATAAAGTGCCTAACATACTGAGTGTTAGTGATGGTTCCTCTACACAATCAATCCATCGAAACAAAGAGAGGCCTTAGACAAGGAGGTCCCCTATCCCCATTCATTTTCACCCTAGTTGGAAAAGGGTTGAGCAAGTTGAGATCTAAGAACTTCTAGACTCTGGTGGAGAAACTGGAAAAAATAACTGGTTAGGATAAAAATGCCTTCTCTTACTCAGCAACCTTCTCATCTACTCTATGTTCCATTTTAGTTATCTTATTTCAAAATTTGTATTTTTTTAAAAAAATTTTATATAAAGACTAGCACTCTATGTTATCTCATTCATTTTCAACACATTTTATACTAAATGAGATAATTATTTTGGGACAAAAGGAATATTATTTATCCATATTTGAGATGTTGAAAGGAGTTGTTTGTAATACCCTGCCTCAGATTAGGCGTGTCTTAACTTAATTTCTTGTTTAACCGGTTAATCTCGGAGATTACGATTAGGGCTTTGAGGAAAGCCCAAGTGTGGCCCAATCCGAGCTCGTGAGCTCAGTGATCCAGCTCGTCGAGCTGGAGGGGCATTTTGGTAATTTACCGCTTTTAGTTATGATTTTATAAATTATATTGTTATGTGAATATTATTGGTGGATAATATTCTCCTTAATAAAGGATTTGCATTTCTAATTTTAAAATAATTTATTCTCAGAAAAATGGTATTTTAAACCCGCTCGTCAAAACCCCTGAAAGGGAGTTTTAATTATTTCAAATAATTTCGGAAAAGAGATAAATTTTGAAAATGGCATTTGGTGTTAGACCATTTTAAGAATGGTCTAGTTATTTCATTTCACTTCAAAATGAGGTTTCTAAATTGGTTATTTTCACATTTGTTTATTTAAGTAAATATTGAGAAATTATGGTTTTTATTTAAATAAATGGTTTTTAGTGGGACTTAAATTCCAAAATTTTTATGGTGATTGAGATTTTCAAAACCCAACCTATCTATAAGGTTGGATTAATATTTTGAGCTTCTAAATTATTACTTTTAGTTTTAAAATCGGTTTTTATTAAAACCAGGGACTTATTTGCAAAACCAGAAATCCCAGAGGGCTTATCCGCAACTTACCGGCGAATGATGATTTCCCGTCGACCCGTCCCATCGTCGCTGCATGCGCAGCGGGTTCCCGGCCCATCGTCGCTACATGCACAGCGGGTTTCCGGCCTCTCTCCTCGGCTGAATTCCTATAAATTCAGCCCTTCCCCATCGGTTTTGACTCCCAAATCTTCTTCTCTTCTCTCTGCTCTCAGAGTATACCCAGCCAGCCGATCACCCTCTCTGTTCTTTCCCAGTTCAGTAACCGTAGCTTAAGAATGAAGGATTTTCAAACTAGGAACCTCAGCAAAGGTATCCTTTGCATTCCCCTTTCAATTTCAATCTGTTTTGAATCAAATGAAACTGAATTGGACCCTGTTTTGATTGAGAAAAACCAGTTTAAAGTTTTAAGAAAAACCATGGGTTTCATGTACCCGTGAGGATTTACTGTTAAAAACCATTGGCCTAGTGAGCTCCAAGGCTCCAAACCATTCCCTATGGAAAGCTCCCAGAGGAGTCCATCAGACCAGACGGATGTGAAAACTGAATCCGAAAAGCCCTCTGTTCCCGGAATCGTATTTCATGCAGTGACTGCCGTCACTGTCTGCTGGTGCAGACAGTGAAGGAAGACGACTCTCGGACGGTCCGAGAGTCGATCTTCGGACGGTCCGAGGGTCAGACCTTCGGACGGTCCGAGCGGTATCCCTCGGACGTTCCGAGTTTCACCCGAAGCCCAGAAGCCCCGAGGCCAGCGTAACCCACTCGGACGAACTGAACAGAGCTCAGAAGGACCGAGCCTTGCTTCGGACGTGCCGAACCCCACTTCGGATGTTCTGAAGTACATAGACCCACCAAGACTTATGTTTCTTCGTTTTTCAGTTCGGATGGACTTCGGAAGGTCCGAGACCCGATCTTCGGATGATCCGAAGTCAGACCCGTGTTCCGAGGTCAGTGACTTAGATATAGTGTGGTTCGGATGATCCGAAGCCACTGTACCCAGTTCCGAGGGACCCAGTTTTCAAGTGATAAATTATTGTTTGATGGTTCTTATCTTGATGTATTATTGTGATTAATAATGTGATGATTTATACCCCCCTATTAATTAAAAAAAAAATGTACTAACCCCTTTCCTCTTATTATTTATAGTGTAAATACTATTGTATCCGCTTCCATGCCGACCCTATTGGTCGGGCACTAAGTGATTCACTTTCAGGCCGACACTATAGTCGGGCACTGAGTGACCTCGAGACCTAACTCAAAATGTCAGATCTGGTCCTATCCAGAAGACAACCGAGAAGTGACCCGAGGATCTAGACCTAACTCAATAAGTCAATCTGGTCAATGCCCAGAAGACAATATGAGTTTTGGACTGAGCCCCTTTTTATTATATTATTATCTTGTGGATGATTATAATTTAAAAATGATAGAAACCGAGTAGGAGACTCAATTCCATGCACCTTAGATATTTTTGGGAAAACATATGATTTTCAAATACTGCTTGTGTGTATGTATTTGTTATGTATATTGATTGTGCACTTGTGTGTTGTTTAAAGAGAGACCGCGTAAACCACACATCACGGTGAGGGATCTTAACTTTGCAGTTAAAATGTAAACAAGTTTGGTTATTGGATATGGATATTGAACAATGAGTGGTTTCAGATTTGATGAACCCACTCATGTGCCTAAATGTAACGCACTATGGTAAGAGTGCTTATGATGCTGGCCTAGACTTGACGTACTATGGTAAGAGTGCTCATGATATTGGTAAATGCTATTATCAGACGAAATGTGCATTACTGCTTCCACGTGCCTGGACTATTGAATCAATATCGGCCATATGAGAGATGATTTTTATCTACTGGACCATGGGTGGACTGTGAGTGTCAGTTGCTGACCTGAGGGTGTCAATACCGGCTAAGTCAGAGCCGGAGATATACTTGAAAGGATGTACTTTGACCGTGTCGGGACTTAATATTATTGTTGTCAATATGGTGCCAAGAGGTTACGGTGGATGACAACAGTAATGGAAAAATGATGAAATGATGATAATGATGATGAGACTTTATTTGATATTGTGATTCTATTATCAAGCATGAGATATTATGTTACAACTGTTGATTATATACTAACATGTTGCTTACTTAACTGCACTGTTATATTTCCTTCACTGAGCTAGTTAGCTCACCCCACTCACCTTTCAGGAGATGAACTCGAGGAGGAGAACCCTCCTTTTGAAGCTTAGAGTGGATAAGCTGCGGCGTTACTTTGAGATTCCCACTGAGGGGAATACTCTTGTATTTGTGCTTTCTGATTTTTGGAACCATTTTCCTTTGTAAAGTACCAAGTGTGGTGCTTGGCGTGTGTTAATGTGTTGAAGTAGGACTGCTACGTTTCTGCAGCTACTCTGATGTGATTTTGTAAATGATGAATCAATGGTTGGATTCTATATGTTAATGTTTTGAATAATGATTCAATGTTTGGAATTATGTATTGATGTTTGTATTTTCTATGTCTATTGTTGGGTAGACTTATAGTATATGTTTGAGTCCACATGTAGGGATCATGTGTGACCTTTGGGCCCAACTGTTGATCCGTCCCAGTTAGAATGTTTGTGAGTTAGTTTAGTTCATCTTTCAAAAAAAAAAAAAAAAATCAATCGCGTTCCGGGCCCACCCTTCGGGTCGGGGCGTGACATTGTTAGAAAAATAGAACAAATATTTAGGAATGTCCTTTGGGCCGAGAAAGAGAATAAGAGACTAATGCATTTAGTCTTGTGGGAAGAAGTGACAAGACCAAAAGGCAAAGGAGGATTAGGTATTGTAACTTTGGAATTTAGAAATCAGGCCTTGTTATCCAAATGAGTTAGATGATTCAAGAAAGAAAATGGTGTGTTGTGGAGAAGAATCCTATTCAGAGTTATCAGAATCGGATCGTCTATTGAACTGTTTACGAGAAATGTTGAGTTTAATAAGGTTCAACTGAGTTAAACATTTTTCAAACTCGTTCAAAACCGTTTCCATCAATATAAAATTATTAATAATAAAATATCTTACTCTACTTATGTAATAAGTTTCTAAAATTTAATTGATGAATTAAAATAAATTTTTAAACAAAAATATCAACTTTCATTATTTAAATTAATAAAATAAATATATTTAAATAAAATTTATTTATTATATTCTATATATAGACAACTTATAATTTAATCTAATAAGTTCAGTGAGATGATACATGTAGCCTTGAGTCCATAAGATAGTTACTCTAAGTTATTGAAAATATTTATTTCTCCTAAACTTCTTGTTTTATCGTATTTTTTCTTGTATTTCTTAGTTTTTTCGTAATGAAATATTCTTTTATCACCGTTAAAAAAGTTATTGACAACATTTTTTTTTTCTATTTGAGTTTTAAATACAATTTGAATCAGGAGATATCTTTGAACGGTAAAAGAAGTAGTGAGTCTAGTCTTTACTGGTCCCTCTGGCAGATCTCCCTTCAGTCTCGGCTTGGAAAGGCTTGGCTCGCCCAAGTGTTCAAACATTCGTTTGGTGTACTATAAAAAGGACGGTTCTATGTAGAATGGAACTAACCAGGAGAGGGATACTAACACCTGATGACGACCTTCGTTGTGTGGCATCGATCATCTATCTTTGACATGAGGTAGTGAGAGCACTCCGTGAGATTGATGGGAGTATCCTGGGTTTTCTGTAGGTCATGCAAAGGGGTGGTTGAGAGTTGGAATTTAACAACTGTAAGTTCCATGATGAAGAAGGTGTGGAACACTGTCCTGAGGGTAGTGTTATGGTTTATTTGGAATAAGAGAAACAATAGGATATTTGAGAACATAGTTTGAAATTGTTATAAATGCAAAATGGAGACTTTCCGCATAGTTATGAGGGGCCAAAGAGTTCAAGGACTTTCCGCATAGTTATCAGGGGCCAAAGAGTTCAAGGGTTATAAGGTAACGGACTTCTTAACATCGTGGGAAGATTCTATGTGCAGAGTACCTAAGAGTTCTAGGGTTAGAGAGATTTAGAGGCCACCTCCAAATGGGAAACATAGACTTAATGTCAACAAGGAGGCCAAAGATAAACTTAGATCGGTTGGAATATGAGGAGTTCTTTGTAATTCCAACGGGATATCTTCATTAGTCTTCTCAAATTTGGTGAGGATGAGAGATTTGAATAAGGCAGGGCTCTTGGTGATTAGAACAGCTTTGATCTTATGGCAAATTTGGAGGATGAGAGATTTGAATAAGGCAGGGTTCTTGGTGATTAGAACAGCCTTGATCTTATGGAAGAACTACAGGCAAGGGAAGTTTATACTAGAAAGGGACTCGACAAACAGTATCAAATGAGTTAAGAGAAAAAATAGACCACCATGGAGATTAGTAACAAACTTTAAGGAAAATTAAGAACTTTTTCTTCGGATTAGAAGTTTTGAGCAGGTCAGATCGTCATCCAACAATGTGTTAAATTTCTTCGTTAAATTGAGAGTACATTCAACTATCGGGTATTCCATTTATAATCACGAGGGGTTGAGTCTCTCTTGGATAGACTATACTTAGATGTCTTCTTCTACTTTTACTTTTTTTTTTTCAATTCCCTAAGTTTAAAGCTCTTAAAACTTTTTTTGTAGTTGCTGTTTTTATTGTTTTAATATAATCTCTTGTTATCGCTATAAAAAAAATAAACGATGGACACTTTTTTGAACCTTGGCTTGTACCATGTTGTTGGGTTTTTATGCTTTTGTTGAATTTGCAATTTTGTAGGTCAATCGTCCCTCGCAATTCACAAGTTGATACCCATCTCTCTCGCTCAGAAAGTCTCTCATCTTGCGATGCAATCTCTTTGCCACCCTTTCATTTGTCACCAAATTCGACCGTCTGGCCCAACCCCTTTACAAATTTCCCGCCCCCCTCCTCTGCAACCCTTCAAACTCTCCCCAAAGCCTCCTATCTCCTTCCAAACCCTATCAGCTTCATCCAAAACCCCTCAACCCAACATTCAAACCCCCACATCCACCGCATCCAACTACGAGGACGACCAAGGCATTCCCATCGAATTCGTCAAGCTCCTCGCTAAGTTCAAATCCAGGCACAACTATATCAGGGTTCTCGAAGTCTCTAGAAGAGCTGACCACCCTCTTGCTGGCTCCAGGCTTCTCTTGCTCGACTCCCCTGGAAACATCCACAGCATCTCTTTCCTCTTCAAGCTCCTCACCAACACCTATTTCGACGTCTTTGCCACTCTACCACCCCTCCTACCCCCTGGCCCAATTGCAGTCCTGGGCTTTGGTGCCGGCTCTGCTGCTCGTTTGATCCTCCAACTATACCCAGATGCCATAATTCGTGGATGGGAACTTGACCCATCTGTGGTGTCGGTGGGAAGAGAGTATTTCGGCCTTTCAAAGCTCGAAAAAAAGTACCCAGATAGGCTTGTTGTGCATATAGGCGATGCACTGTTAGCAGATGCAAAAGATGGGTTTTCAGGGATTTTCGTGGATCTGTTTTGTAAGGGTAGTTTGACTTCCAGAGCTTCAGGATTGGAAGACGTGGGAGAAATTGAAGAGGGAACTGAAACAAGGTGGGAGGATTATGGTCAATTGTGGAGGACGTTGTGTCGAGGCTGAGGATCCATCTAGAGATGGAAATATGATTAAGGAGGAGACTTTGAGGGCAATTAATCAGGTTTTTGCAGGAGAATTGTATGTTTTGGATCTTGGGCACAGGAAGGAGGACAGTTGTGTTGCTCTCACTGGTGATTTGCCTGATGCCATTGTGTGGAAACAGGCCTTGCCATCATCTTTGAGATGTTATGTTGACATGTGGACTCCTTTTCATGGCTAGAAGTAGAATGATTATTCTGTTCTTCACTGTTGTGGATGTAAATCTGAATGGTAAAGTTGATTTTCCGTTTGTTATATCATATGATTTGTAGGTGCTGAAATTTCTTTCTTTCTTAATTTTGATTGTTCATGAGATCAGTAGATTGATTGTTAAACCACATTGTTGTTAATATGTGTTGTTTAAAGCTCTGACATTTTATTATATTTTGGAAATAAATGTCAAAATTTTCTATTCAGTTTTTATATTATCTTCTTGCTAGAACTACATCATTGAAAATAAGTTCCTAAAGATTGATTTTGTTTCAATTTTTCTTGGTGAGACACATATCAGATCATTGCGTCATTTTACAAGTAGGACGTCGAGTATTAGAAAATGTAATACGTGAGGAATGAATTCACTGCCCAAACAATGTCGATCATTTCAACCTTGAGAATTTTTACCTACCCTACCACACTCACCCCCACCCCCACCCAAAAAATGCTTAAGAATTACTACCTGAAAATTATATGAAGCGTTAGAAACTCTCATGGTGTGATTTGATTGAAATTAAAATATGCTTCTAAACTTTGTATTTCACAAGCCATGGTGTGACAAGTTCCATCCCAGTTAATGATCATGGCCAGTTGAAAGGATTGTAACAAATGTATCTACTCAAAGCAATCTATCATGTGTTTGAAATTTTGAATTCAGTATCACACCCTTCCAGAGGTCCAATGCCTCTTCAAAAGAAAAAAATGTTTTTTTTTTTGGCAATTGATGGCCACAACAAATTACATTCCTTTCAAAAAGGGGTCTATGTTAGAATAAATTTGTAACTATTTCTGTTCCAAAAATACCTCTAACAAGACTAAAAAAAAAAAATACCTCTAACAAGTTGCATATAGCATGGTGAGATCAGTGAACAGCCTTTGAACATTTTGTCTGATTTTGGGTTTAGAAATTGGTTTACTTCTTGTATATCTGCAATCTTACACTATTTAGTTGTAGCATTAGAGGGTCTCCAAACCAAGTGTATTAGAGAGAGAGAGGAAAGGAACCTTTTTTTGAGAGAGAAAATTTAGAGGGGGAAATTCATTTCATCTTTTAACAACTGGCTTCAATTGGTGGCTAGAACTAAATTTTCTCACTTGAGTAGAAAAAATGAATGAACGAATAAAATTTGCCATCTTTTTCCATGTTGTAGTAATGGTGGCTGTCCATCCATTATTTAAGCAGAAATATTGTGTCAGCTTGCCAGAATATTTAGTTATTGTAAACCTTTAGCTTTGGTTGATATTCTGTGTGTTTAGTTATTGAAGTTCTCCTGACCCATGCCGATGCTGTAGGTGCTTCCCATTCATTTTGGTGAAACCACAGCTTTTAGTTTGGAAAAATGAGGAGCAATGGAGCATATTAAGGCCACCTAGGTGCTTCAGCCCTGACTTTCTCTAAGGTTCACTTCTGTCTTCTTCATATAACCTACTTCTTCCAAATCACTCTGCCAATACTCTTGCATGATTCATCCCCTTGGAGCGACGATGCATTATAGCCGAGCAAATTTGTCAAAACCAGGTATTTGAAAGACACTTATCAAGTTGGAAGTTCTAACCAAGAAAGCCCACATGCTTGTTATAGATGTTTTCTGGTATGATGCTGATACCAATACAAATATTGACTGTTTTACATGGATTCTTTGAAACTGGTGTCACACCAATGTTGGACACATCTCCCTGTCAGACTCTTCATGGATTCTTCTTCAGTTCTACTTGTAGATGAACATTGATTTGCTTGTTACATTGTATCTTCTTTTAAATCTTGCTAAAATATTGAAATGTTTACTGTTTGTTTGTTTTGTGTAAATTTATATTTTTTTCTACTGATGTTATTTTTTGCATGCAATTATATTTTGAAAAAAGTATTGATTTAAAATTACTAAAATATTATGGGGAATCCATGGATCCTATGGTTTGGGATTTGCTATGTCAAAAGGGGACTACCTAGCACCTGTCTTGGATTCCGACAAGTGTATCTATATCCTTGCAACTTGGAACAGTTTTATAGAATCTGATGTGAGACATCTATCTAAACATGTGATAAGGGTTGATGAGTTGTTTGGATTCTTCATAAATAAGCCACACATGTTCCAACAGTTATCCTGTTTGATGTAGCACACAGTCTGACCGGACCCGGCCAAACATCATAGACCCGGCCCAACTCATTTATTTTATTTCTTATGTATTTTCATTTTTTTTTATTATTAGCTTATTTTTAGGATTAGGGTTTTAGTATAAATACCCCTTTTGGGAATCTAAAAGGATGAACAGATGAATGAATATGAAACTTTGATTTGGGATTTTCCCTTGACATCTTCTTCTTTTTCCCCTGTGGATTCCCTGCTTCTTCCTCCATGGTTCTTTGCCCTCGACGGCATTCATCGCCATCCCCGGAGTTTCTATCTCCTCCCCTGCCTGCAAATAGGTGGTCGAGCCTTTTCCCAGACCAGTAGACGACGAACTGCTTGCTGCTGCTCGTACTGCTGAGGTTTGGTTTCCCGACGACCTGACACGGGTCTGGTTCTACTCAGTCACTAACCCAGGTACCCCTCTTCAAGACCCAACCATATCTTCTTCTTCCACCCTCCTTTCTGCCCTCCAACAGCCATCAGATCTTGTTCACATTTCCATCGACCCCTCCATCTGCAACTGAACCCAAAACCCATTCAATCGCTGCCCCTCCTTCGCCATACCCATCTGCGAGATCCCCAATCGACGCCCCTACAGATCCCTTCTTCACGCCAAGCTCCACCACGTCTAGCCTCCCCATCGATCTCCATAGCCGTCGGCCAGTCCCCTTCACCTTCTTGAACCAGCCAACCCAATCTCCAGATCCTGCAAACCAAACCCCTTCATCAAACCCATCGTTAATGAATCCCATTAGCCAAGAGTCCCATTCCACCGTCCATGCTCTGTCTCTTTTCCACATTCCTTTTAATACACTAACCCATTTAAACCTTATTTTAATTTTTATTCCCCAACTACCTCCAATTAACGCATCTATATTTCCATTAACATTTACACATTGACCAACGTGAGCCATTGACCATTGTCCAATTCCCCTTTAAAACCATTTAAATTCCCATCTTAATTAAATCTTCCATTTCACCCATTTCATACCTAATACTCTTTTTGCCCACTACTAAATCTCATTAAATCATTAATTCCATTTTCTAATCCACATTATTTAGCCTTTTACATTGAGCCACCCATCCCTATTTTCACCCGATCCTACCCGCTGCATCACTGTTTTCTCCTATATTATATGTTGTAAATCCACCATTTCCTTAAACTCATTTTATTCTTTCATGAAGTATTGGAGGGGGTTCCAGTATATGGATACATTCCCTAATTTTTTTGGAACTAAGTGCCATGAACTCTCATATCCATTATATGATCTGGGTATCATAGATTAAGCACTAATATGAAGGGATATATAAAAGTCATCTAGTGAATGTATAGGTGGCTCCACCAATCAAACAAGCAGTCCATCAGTCTGCTTGTTGGTGGAAAAGAAAATTGAAAACCGAGGAATTTCTTGGTTTTTATTTTTCCTTGTATTTTTGGAGAGAAGATGCCAACCACTACAAACTACTAGTTGAGATAGATAGATAGAGAGAGAGAGAGAGAGAGAGAGAGAGAGAGAGTAAACAAACACTACTACCCGCAAGTACAGAAAACAAAAGAAGCAAAACAAAGAAACAGTACTACCCGCAACCCCAATACACCCTCAAACACAAAAGATGGATATGCATGGACAGGTCAGGAAAATTTTGGTTGGAACCATGTAAAGCCACCCTACTGTCTGTCATTAGTAATCTCATCTAACCTAAATTATTTCCATGAGAATATGGTAGATAGAGTGTAAGGATCTTTTGGTGTCTGTTATACATATATCAAGCAGGCCCTTGAAGTGAAACGATTTCATGTCTGTCAAAGGTTATTCAAAGGGCTAGAATAGAGGATCAAGGTTGAGGAATTTATTTTAGTGTTTTTGTTATATTTAGGGAATATTAAAAAGAAAAACACATGTTATTTAGCATGGAACTATTCCATGTCAACTTGCAATTTAAATTTTATGATGGAAGAGACTGATTTCAATTTTATAAGATGCCAAATACTTTTAGTTCGCACCATTTTACTGTGAAGGCTATCCCAGTGCTGTTGACAGTAGATGATAAAGGAGATTGGGAAGCTCAATTTCGTGAGGTGCAAATCAATCAGTACGATTGAAAGGAATTGCAGAAGATCTACAGAAACAAATAGATAAAATGACACATTTCTTGATGCATCATGAAAATTCATCTGTAAATTTTAGAAGAGTTAGGCTAGCAAGACTCTAATGTGACTTTCTATCAGATGGACCATGGGCCTACATACTTGGGTGCATTGCGTAGGTGGTTTACATGGATATAGAGTGTGTAAACTTTATCACTAATTGATCATCCAAGCCATGTAATCTTGTCCTTTTAAGTTTTGACGAATGTGATTTATTGATTTTTTTTTAATTTAAAATCAAGCGATAGGATGATCAAATGGGGGTAAAATTTCATGCACCTTACTCATATGGTCCTCTTTACATCACACTCACCCTTGTGAAGCCCAAGACCCATTTAGAGGGCAGTCTTAGACTCTTAGTATCAATATCAAGTCTCACTAAGAGAAGTCTTGATAGAGTTTTTTATTTTAAAGCCCCTTCAAGCCCTGCAAGCGTGTAAAGATCGAAGAAATGGAACATGGGAAACCTATTGTGCCCTTGATGGTATAGGGGAGGTTGTCAAGATCATGATTGCAATATGGAGAGTGCAGGGTTCAGGTTTTTATTTTTTTTTCTACTGTAATGGATCATATTGCTTTCACTCCTGGTGGAGCAGACCCATCTGTTGATTTGCCTTTATTGTAAATGATCATTTTGGAGTTAGGGAAGATCTCATGTCCTGACCGGAGAACTTTTGTCGCTTTGTTCATTTGTATTCTGCAAGATCTTTTTCATGGACTCGTGGCTTTTCTTATATTTTTTATAATCAGTCTTGGTAGATCATGGTCCTCTTTAACTTTTTACTGCATTGGCTTCTTAAGGCATGCATAATGTGAGTGAGAAATATTGTGAGGTAGGTGTTGTGGGTGTCCTTTTGTCTTTTGTTCCCAAAATTTTAACAAACAGGATTTGCAGTTCGAGATTTATAGGCAAGTATAAGCTGTTAGTAAATTTGAAGATGACTAATGTGTCGGCAATCCAACAATGTATTTAGGTTCATGATACTCACCCGGTTGTGCTACCAATTCACAGGTGGTGAGTTTGATTCATGAAAGTATTTTTATGGATCATCTCAAGTTTTGTTCTGATAAAATTCGAACTTGCCAGCAGCCAGCGATCATCTCTTAATATTCAACTTGAACCGTTCTGAACTATGAATTAGTGGACCACAGATCTCAGTGATATTCACTTTTGCATTGAAGAAACATTATACATTTCTTTAACTTTGATCTTGACATTAACATGCAAAGAACTCCTTCCACTGCCCATGTCAATAACATGTTGAACATTGAATACCGGGATTGAAAGGGAAGGTCAGGGTCTGATTCACCAGTGCCAGTAGCCAATCCTGTCCTACATAATGCTTATGATATATTATCCTGAGAATGTAATCAATTTGGTTATCATTGTTATTCTTCATTCCAAAGAATTGGTAAATTGAAGTTATCTTTTGTTTGATTTACAAAGAGCACCTGTACCAGTAGTCTACTTTTATTGAATTTGGTCACATTCCTAAAAAAATGGCAAACTGCACTTCTGTGCGATAGACCACTTGTTCTTGGATGTTCCATATATTTAATAGAATGTTCTGTACTTCTGTCCATCGCACCAGTAGGCTGTAGCAGGTGATAAAATTTTCCTACATCAATATTTCTGTGTGCAGTTCTTGCCTAAATCAATCCATAAGTGGAACTAATAATTTATAACGCAGAGGGGGTTTGTTTGACCGTCAAGAAACTCTCCTTATGAAGGAAGGTCTTGAGTTCAATTTATATTCAAATTCTTCTAAGCCACTCTCCATGAGGTTATTTATCATCGTTTGGACTTACTATGTGTGTAGGGAGGTGTGTATATGTCCGAAGGAATTTAGTGGAATAAAATCACCTACAGGTGAGAAGTCTGGACACTTTCGGTCATAAAAAATAATAATAATAATTTGTGATGTTGATGATGATAGATGAATTTGTGATGGAAAAGGATGGTAATCAGTATCCAACATAATCTGGTTTTCAATATGAGATACATCAAAGCACATCTTGTGAATCGGTTCACTTGATGTGAACTTTCAATTACTATTTTTCAATTGAATTATCAGTTGACTTTAAAAGTAAAGATCAATAGGTTGTCTCCCGCTCCAAGAAGTGGGAGGTTGTGAATTCGAACTACTATGATCTAATTTTAGTGTACCTTAAAGGCGGCGGGCTCAAATAATTTTTCATGAAGCAAGGCTCATCTTATTGTTTCTATTCTTTAAGATTTTAATATTTTTCTTGGGTTTTTCCCTTTTTGAAAGAATACTAACCTTTCATTCATAAAGTTTTTAAGATTTTCAATACATTATGAAATTACAATTTGAATTGATTTCCGCATCGGTATATTTTCTTAAGAGAGGCATCAGATGATGTAATTTTAAAAACTTTCTCATTTTATCTTTGATTTTGTTATTGATGAATTAAGAAGTGAAAGGGCAAAATAAAAAAAAAGGTTTTTTAAAATTAAATCTTTGTCCTATTTAAGAAAAAATATCGCTGCACAAATCAAAACTCATTTAAAAAATAATCATTGTTGAACTCTTCATGCCTCAAAGGGATGACACTATATAAGGTCCAAATATCGGTCGATATGTATCGGTTTTTTAAGACCGAGCAATATCGGCCGATACGATATGTATCGGCCGTACAAAACGAATATCGGCTGATATTTGGTCTACAATATCAGTCACCATATCGGCCGATATACAAATATCGGTATTTAAAAGTTTTTTTTTATTTTTTATTTTTTAAAAATCGATACGGTTTTTCACGGTTTTCCATGGTTTTTCACGATTTTTTGCTGTTTTCAACGGTTTTTAATGGTTCTTCACGGTTTTTTTACTGTTCTTCCGATACGGCTTTCACGGTTTTTTGCGGTTCTTCACAGTTCTGCACGGTTTTTCCACCGTTCCGATATCGGAGGAGAGAGAAATGGCCGATATCGAGGGAAGAGAAAATTATCGGCCGATATGCATATCCGCCGAAATATCGGCCGTGTCATTTTTTTTAACCCCTGGACACTATAGATTCGTTCTACTTTTCTTAATAGAATGAGTTACCAAATAAGCCCGGCCTCGATATTGTAAAAAAAATTTATATTGTAATATATTTTAAGATATACAATTTTAAAGTGAAGGTCATAATAGTCATTTCATAAATTATGAAAATTTTAAAAACTAAAAAACACATAAACAGAACCGGAGAGAGTCTATGCTTCCGCCTATATAAAATATGAAGTTATGAATTTGCCGCTCATTGGTATATCTTCAAAGGGTTGGCCTAACGATCAAGAATCTCTTTCATGAAGAAGGTCTTGGATTCGATTCACGTTCAACTCCTCTGGGCTGCTCACTATGGAATTACTCCTCATCGATTTACAAGTGTGTGTGGATTGAGAGGTTTACACATGCTCGTGGGATTAGTCTCACCTCCAATTTGAAGTGGCCAAAAATACTAAAATATATCTTCATTGTTCTCGATTAAAAATAATCTCTAAAATCTAAATTCTAAATACAGGCGGGTATTGAAAGAAGCTATAGTTAAAATAACTCCGAGGAAAGCATAGAGAAAATTAAGAAAATTCATTTAAAATAGTTAAAAATAGAAATAGAGATTTTAAGATTAGATTTAGTGAGTTAGATTGATTATCACACTTGTCATATCAATATCAGCATCATCATCAAAGGCCAGATTCCATCTTTTGTCATATCAATAATTAAGAAATATTTAAAATTTGTGAAAAATTAGTAAAAATAGAATTGATTAGATTTATTGAGTTGGATTAGTTTATCACACATTGGTGTTGTCAATGAATGTAAACTTTATATGAAGTTGTCAAATAAATTTAAAATTAGATTTGATGAGTCAGAAAAAAATGACCAATCATGTCACACCCCGACCCGAAGGGTTGGCCCGGAACGCGACTGATTTTTTTTTTTTTTTATAAGTAAACTAAACCACAAGCATACGCAATCTGATTGGGCCGGATCAATAGTTGGGCCCAAGGGTCACACATGATCCCATCATGTGGATTCAAACATGTACCATATGCTTACCCCATAAAATAGACATTAACAATATCAATACATAGCATAAGAAAATCAACCATTAATTTCAACATTCAAAACATTGTCTCAAATCACTACAAAGGCAACATAGCCTATTACATCAAATTAACACAAATTAAGTACCGCATCCGGTACTTAATAAAAGTCAACGGTTCCAAGAACCAACAGAAAAGGATCAGGGCATTCCCCTCCAGGGGAATCCCAAAACACTGCTTTAGCTTAATCGCCCTAAGCCTGAAAGAGAGGGTCCTCCTCCTCGGGTTCATCGCCTGAAAGGTGAGTGGTGTGAGCTAACTAATCCAGTGAAGGAAATATAACAATGCAGTTTAAGTAAAGATAAAATAGGTTAGCAACAGTTCAATAATACCACATACTTGGTAACAACAAGCATAATCTCAAATAATATAACAACATCATCAAACACTGCCATCATCCACCGTAACGCCTGCCGACTACGCTGAGACCAGTATTAAGTCCCGACACGGTCAAAATACATCCTTGCAAGTACATCTCTGGCTCTGACTTAGCCGATACTAACATCCTCAAGTCAGCAACTGACGACAGCATGGTCCGCCCATGGTCCAGTAGACATAAACCATCTCTCATATGGCCGATATTGGTTCAATAGCCTAGGTACGTGGAAGCAGTCTTACATACTCATACGATCAACATCGTAATATCACAATCATCATCAGCACTCTTACCATAGTGCATCATGTCTAGGCATAGGAGTGGGTTCATCAAGTCTGAAACCATCCATTGCCCATACCCATCCATAATAAAACCTGTTTACAAAATCTGCATAGTTAAGTTCCCTCACCGTTATGTGTGATTTACGCGGTCTCTGTTCAAACAACACACAAGTGCACAATCAATATACAAATCAAATACATACACACGAATAGTATTTTGAAATCTCACGTTTTTCCAAAAATATCCGAGGTATATGGAATTGAGTCTCCTACTGGGTTTCTATCCTTTTTAAATTATCATAATCCACAAAATAATAAATAAAAAGGGGCTCAGTCCAAACTCATATTGTCTTCTGGGCATTGACCAGATTGACTTATTGAATTAAGTCTAGATCCTCGGGTCACTTCTCGGTTGTCTTCTGGATAGGACCAGATCTGACATTTTGAGTAGGTCTCGAGGTCACCCAGTGTCCGACTATAGTGTCGGCCTAAAATGAATCACTCAGTTCCCGACCAATAGGGTCGGCCTGAAAGCGGATACAATAGTATTTACAGTATAAATAATAAGAGAAAAGGGGTTAGTACATTTTTAATTAACAAGGGGGTATAAATCACCACAAATAATCAAACACATTAAATAATAATAAAGGTTAGACAAAAACAACAATCAAATAATATTTTATCATTTAAAAATGGGTCCCTCGGAACATCACCTCAGAACCGGGTACAGTGGCTTCGGATCATCCGAACCACACCTAACCTAGTCACTGGCCTCGGAACATGGGCCCGACTTCGGATCGTCCGAAGTCCATCCGAACCGTTTAAAATCCGAAATAAGTGTCGGTGGGTCTGCAAAGCTCGGAACGTCCGAAGTCTGGGTTCGGAACGTCCGAGTGGGTTCGGTCCTTCCGAGCTTGGCTCGGTACGTCCGAAAGGGTCTAGCTCACCTCGGGCGTAACTGGGCTTCGGGTGAAGCTCGGAACGTCCGAGGGTGAAGCGGTCGGACCGTCCGAAGGTTTGGACCTTCCGAAGAACGGCTCTCGGACCTTCCGAGAGTTGCCTTCCTCAACTATCTGCACCAGCAGACAGTGACGGCGGATCAACAGTAAAATACGATTCCGAAAAGGGAGGGCTTCCCGGACTCGGTTTTCACATCCGTCTGGTCTGATGGACTCCTCTAGGAGTCCTCTTTCCATAGGGAATGGTTTGGAGCTCAGAAGCTCATTGGGCCATCCGATTTAAACAGTAAATCCTCACGGGTACATGAAACCCGTGGTTTTTCCTTAGATTTAAAACTGGTTTTTCTCCATCAAAACAGGGTCAAAACTTGATTTTCTGGATTCAAAACCGGTTAGAATTGAAAGAGGAATGCAATGGATACCTTTACTTCAGTTCTTGGGCTGAAATTCGGATTTTTGAAAATTCTTCCTCCTTAAGCTACGGTTTGCAAAACAGAGAATTACAGAGGTTTGAAAAAGGTCGGTCGGTTTGGGTTTCAGCTGAGAACAGAGACACAGAGAGAGAGGAGGGAAAACAGAAGATTTGCTGGGAGTGAATCCGGTTGAAGGAGGCCTGAATTTATAGGCTTTCAGTCGAGGAGAGAGGCCGGAAAACCGCTGCGCATGCAGCGACGATGGGACGGGACGACGGGGATCATCATTCGCCGGAAAAAGAGGTCGGAAACTCGCTGCACGATGGGACGGGACGACGGGAAACCATGATGGCCGGAAATCCAGCCGAGCAGCCAGTGCACGCTTGCATGGCGTGTGCAGGTTTTTCTGCTGTTGCATATCAGCCCTCTAGATTTTTTTTCCAAATTGCAGATAAGCCCTAGTTTTTAATAAAAATCGATTTTAAAACTAAAAGTAATAATTTAAAAACTCAAAAACTTGATCCAACGTTACAGATGGGTTGGGTTTTGAAAACCTTGGTCAATATAAAAATTTCAGATTTTATCTCTTATTCAAAATCATTTATTTAAATAAAACTCATAAATTTACACCATTTACTTAAATAAACAATTGTTAAAATAAACAATTTACAAACCTCATTTTGAAATGAAATGAAATAACTAGACCATTCTTAAAATGGTCTACCATAAAATACTAATTTCAAATTTTATTTCATTTTGAAAACCCTTTAAAATAATTAATACTCCCTTTCGGGGTTTTGACGGGCGAGATTTAAATACCATTTTCTGAAAATAAATTCATTTTAAAATCAGAATGCAAATCCTTTATTAAGGAGAATATTATCCACCAATAATATTCACATAACAATATAATTTATAAAATTACAACTAAAAGTGGTAAATTACCAAAATGCCCTTCCAGCTGAACGGCTGGATCATTGAGCACACGAGCTCGGATTGGGTCACACTTGGGCTTTCCTTGAAGCCCTAACCGTAATCTTCGAGATTAACCGGTTAAACAAGAATTATTAAGCTAAGACACGCCTAATCTGGAGCAGGGTATTACAAATCATGAGTAAAAATAGAAAAGTTCTTTTTAAAATTATAAAAAAAAAATCTTAGAAATAGAAAGGATTTTGCAAATGAATATAATGAGTTAAAAGAAAACTCAATCTAAATTCAACTAAATTTAATTCAAATATAAAATAGACTCAAACCTAATATTTAGATCTATGGAACGACACCCACTTCATTCCAGCCGTACCCAACCATTTACGTCGGGTGCGGAGGGACATGTCACCATATCAACCTACTCTACTTTCGAGCCTTTGGTACAAAGTACAAACTAACTACTTGAAGTGAAACGAAAGGCTTAAAACCAAAGTCACCACTCTCACATCTAACGACAAGTTTTACTTTATCATTTTGATATCTTCACTTTTTCGATAAATATAATTTTTTTACAACTAAGATATTTAGGTATCTTAAAATATTGGACTAATTCTCAAAGTATTTATTAACTTTTTACTTACATATAGATAATTCTATAAGATATTTCAACAAATATAATTAGCTTTTCAAATAATGTAACTACGTAATAATATTAAATAAAAATTCTAATATATTCCACTGTTCTTATAATTTCGAAAATTAATTATTATTTTTTAATTCTAATTTTATAAACAGATATTAAAAAATTAGTTGATTAATATAATTGAATTTTTAAATAGATATTTCCTTATTGATTAATTGATTTAGTCATAAGATAAATTAATATGTAAACACAAAAAGTTATTAGTATAATAAAGTTAAGTCCAATTTTAAATTTTGTTCAATTAATTTAAAGAATAAAATATATTAATACTCTTTTGTCAATTTGACTTAATGTTTTGAATTGGGTGGTAGAAAATTTTAGTTATACCAAATTGTTATTTATCTCTAATTTGGAGGTGATACTTTTATTTAGTAAAATAATTCATGAAAGGTGAACTCACACTCATGAGCAGTGTATCTCATCAAATATTATGAATATAGGATCTATTAAATAGAGTGGTGATCGGTGCTTTTAAAAAATTATTTTTTAATACATGACTTATCAAAAATCACTTTAACTAAATTAATCAAAATATTATTTAGACTCTTTAAAATTTAATTATTTTATATTTATATTTTTTTAATTTTTAAATATTATAATTTAAAAGTAAATGATTTTATTAATTCAATCACTATCTCGTGTGCATGTGACCATTTCACGAAAAAAGAAAAAACTCGTTCCTTGTCATTGTTACGAACTTACGAACTACTTTCAGCGGAATCTCTCTCTCTCTCTTATATGAGAGTCATTCCGTCATCTTCGGTGGAAGGAAGAAACGCTACTTCGCCTTCTTCTCCTAAATGGCGGTTACCATGTCACGTGCTGCCCTCTCCAGCGATCCAGGCCTGTCACGTGGCCTGAAAACCCTAATAACGAAACCCCCTTCTCGTCTTCTTCATTTCTCCGAAGAGAAGAAGAAAAACAGAGAGATCAGTCCCCTTCGCCTACGTTCGGAGCTCAGAAGCTTAGAGAACACACAGCAATGCAGTTTGGAGAGCGATCTCATACATATCGTGCCTAGAACTTCTGCAGCTCCAATGACAGCCGCAGCCGCAGCTGCATCGTCACTTGATTCTGCTTCCAAAAAGTCAAAGAAGGTCTGTCTCTTCTACTGTGCCGAGACCAAGGCTCTCGCCGAGCGAATCGCCGCCGAATCCGACGCCATCGAGCTCCGGAGCATCAATTGGAGGTATGCCTTCTTCTATTTTCCTCGGTTTTAATTTGATTTTGATTTTCTGATGTCGATCCAATGCTGTACGGTGGTCATTGGTAAAGATGAAAACCATTGAACCCGAGTTCGAAATTTGAATGCGTTGGATGAGATGGCTGACAACCACATTGATAGAACGACCGAATTGGAGAATATTGTAGAATTGTAACTTCCTGCAGGGATGACCATATATTTTGGATCATCTAGCAGTAATCCCATTTATGGGTAGAGTTGGGGCGCATTAAATCTTGTCAATGATCGTATTTTTATTCTTTAAACATGTTCTTATTGAATCATTTTCATGCAATTGGCGATCTATCTGTAGAATGACGGGTGATGACCTTCGCTCTTTGATCTCCTACTAATTTTTGAATAGCTAAAATGGAGTTCACTAAAGTCCCCTAATTATGTTATAAGGAGAATGTAATTAGCACAAATTTTTCATATTTAGTTTTTTAAAGGGGAAATCATATGGTCAAAGAGTTGAGAAAACACCTCTATTGTGGGTTTTTTTTTTTTCAATTTACAGTAACTTTTTTGCACAACTTTTCTTGTAATAGATATGCGCAAGGTTTGTGGACAAACAAGTTATGAGGGTATCTGTTTTTTGGCATTTCCTGATGTTATAACTTGCATGATGTAGGACATTTGCCGATGGCTTCCCCAACCTGTTCATTTCTAATGCCCATGGCATACGTGGCCAGCATGTAGCATTTTTGGCCTCTTTTAGTTCCCCGGGAGTAATATTTGAGCAACTCTCTGTAATATACGCATTGCCGAGGATGTTTGTCTCATCATTCACCCTTGTCCTACCTTTTTTCCCTACTGGATCTTTTGAGCGCATGGAAGATGAAGGAGATGTTGCAACAGCATTCACTCTTGCAAGAATCTTGTCCAATATTCCCATTTCAAGGGGCGGGCCTACCAGTTTAGTGATTTTTGATATCCATGCTTTGCAGGCTAGTGTCAAAAGAGTTGTGCAAATTTTGTACTTCATCTGTTGTGTGTTTTCATTTTTATGTTTTGATACTGACTTTTACTGTTCTTTGATCCCTTGCAGGAAAGGTTCTACTTCGGTGATAATGTTTTACCATGCTTTGAGAGTGGGATGCCAATGCTTAAGAGTAGGCTTCAGCAGCTTCCTGATTCTGATAATGTGAGTTCAATATGTTAAATAAATTGGATATTCTAACTTCCCAGTATTGGAAAGTGAGATCATTGGTTTTACCACATTATCCAAAATTAGACAATTCCTCATTTGGCATATTCAAAAATTAAATCAAAGCTGCTGCAAATGCTGACAGAAACATTGCAAGTTTCCACATTAATCTTTATGGAACTGATTAGTGCAGATGGGAACTTGCAGTACTCTGCCTTAAGCCCAAACATTTGGTTTTACTTGATTTGTTTAATCATGCATTGCATCTTCACTTACAAGGTTGTAGGCCCTGATGGCTTTTGCAAAATGAATTTCTGACTGAACTAAGGTTTCAGCAGGAAACTGGAATCTCAATGTAAGTACACTAATTTGATGTTTCATTCTCCTCTTGATTGAATTACATGAGCTGTTGCTTCTGCAACTCATTTAAGATGACTTATGCTGCTCTTGATATTTAATTTGTCATTGTGCTTATGGTCATTCAAGCCAATGTGGTTTCGATTTTTGAGCCAACTGTATGTTTGGATTCTTGCTTTAGATGCAGATTTGGTAAACATCCATAATTGATTCCTGGGGTTTCAAGTCGGTGATCATCTATGCTGTTTTTTTTCCTCTATTTTAGATAACCATTGCTTTTCCTGATGATGGTGCATGGAAACGATTCCATAAGCAGCTGCAGCATTTTCCTATGGTAATGTTCCTAGGCAACAACTTTATTTCTATAGCCAGCAATTCCCTGCCTGTTTCTTCACTTGCTACTGGATGAACTTGTGCCATCAGATTATTTGCACCAAAGTTCGGGAAGGTGACCAAAGGATTGTACGTCTCAAGGAGGGAAATCCTAAAGGCCGTCATGTCGTCATAGTTGATGATTTAGTGCAATCGGGTGGTACTTTGATTGAGTGCCAGGTCTGGATATGCCTCAAGTGGTCTGATTTTCTCTGATGCTGCTTCATTTGATCTGTAATCCATTAAATTTGATTATCACATTGAAGATCTCTAAGAATAAAACAATTGAAAAAAGAAAAGAAAGAAAGATTACCATATTGAAGTGAAACGAGAGATTTTTAACCTTGCTTTCTTGGGGAGGGTTCTGAGAAACCTTACCATGCTGTTTTATTACTGCAGAAAGTGTTGGCTGATAATGGAGCAGCAAAAGTCAGTGCCTATGTGACTCATGGGATCTTTCCCAATAGATCATGGGAACGGTTTAAGCATGATACTGGAGGTATGTATAACACTTAAATGAAGAACTTCCGATACTTATTTTTCTGCCTAGAAGGGAACCTACAGGTGATACTGGTAGATTGTTTTGCCTTGATTAGAAGGTGGATCCAAATGCTATTGCCTAGGCTAGTGGAGAAGCAGATGAGATGTCGAAGTCTACCTATAACCTGATAGAAATCTCTAGAAAGAAGGAAGAAGTTAGCTTTCTAGCAAAATAGAGTGTTGAAAGGGAGAATCAGCTGATTTTTGGACTGACTCAGTAACATCATGGATTTATTTGCATCACTTATAATATTTAATGTGTTAGCTCTGCATATACATGTCATCAATAACCTTATTAGTGATGGTCGTGTACACTTTTTCTATTGTATCCACAATATTTTATTTTATGTTTTGATTGCCCTATGATTTTATTGATGAAACAAGAATACAGCTGATAGCAAAGGACAAATAAAAAAGGCTCTGCAGTGCTGGAGAAACAAAAAACTAACGAAAAAAGAACCACCCATGTATTTACTCTTGTTTACTCATTACAAATTGTAAATTTCTTATTGCTCCACAAATCCAAGCATGTGTCAGTTGCATGCACCTTTTTCTCATTATCTCTTTGTGGCTTGCAATACAGACTAACGACTGTCTTATGAGCAAATCCCTTCAATAGAAGAAACTCAAAAGTCGCAGTAGACTACTGAATCAAACTATCATACAATCAATCTTCTATAAAGATTCTTTCTGCTGCTCTCCAACCTCTGCAACATTTCCTTGTTTTCTTTTCTTTTAATAAGCACTTATGACGTAATTTTCAAAAATGATATATAATAATAACAATAATTATCACTTCACTTGTGCTGCTGCCAACTACCCCCTTCTTCCCTTTATTGATCTACATCATCTTAGTCCCAGGAACAGTGGCTTTTCTTATGCTGCACCCCACTCCCCACCAAATGCAAGTGCAAACGCTATGTTACTTGCTTGTTGTATACTTGGCAAGTGCTCAATATTGTAATCATAAAATGTGCTTGTTTGTACATGTTACAGTTTTTCCTTTTTTTTTTTTATCCTTTTGAGTGATAGTATGTTACAGTTATAAAGAAATAATCAAAGAGTTATTTGAGATTTGAGAATCATAAAAGCATTAGATCAATCATTCCCAGAATATTTTAAAAAAAAATCTTACAACTTTGTTGACTAGAGTTTGTGGCAGCATTTCTTGAGGTTGTGAGTCGCGAGTCATGTCACCATTTTGCACACCTTAGATATATTTAATACCAAGTCCTCTGGCTATGCTTCCATCAGAGGGTGGCACTATTCAACTAGAGGTTGTCACAAGCCAGGTAAATTAGAGGTTTGCATTAGATTGGCTTTACAGTCATTATGAAAATTTTCCAACCTTGTAGATGACTTGAACTTTTAAGAGTTCTCGAGTATATTCAAATTTTGTAGGAGAGTTTGAAACTAGGGGCATCTGATAGTTGGATGTTCCCATTAAAAGACACTGCACTTTACATTCCATTTTAAATTGCATGAGTATGGTGGGTCTGAGTGTCGGTGCCCGACATCAGTATAGGTACGGTGTTAGACATAGCAACCCAAAAAAATAGGACACAAGGATACAACACCATATTTAAATAAAAAAAATCTAAATTTATTTTAAATGAAAATAAGGTGCAAAAATAACGCCAATAGAAAACAATATACTAGTTTACTCTAAGCATTTAGGTGACAAACGTTTTAAAATAGGAAATGTATTGTAATATTTTAGTATCTTAGAAAAGAATGTTAAAAGGCACAAGTTAGTCCATGAAGAATGGGTGCAAGTGTTCACAAATGTCCGACACAGGTACGAGTGTATAACACGGGTGCGAGTGTCTACAAGTGTACAACATGGGTGCAAGTGTCAACAAGTGTCCAGACAGGTACCTCACACATTTTGAAGTGTCTATCCAACATGGGTTTCCTCTATTTCTCCTATGTCCAAACTTCATCTGTTTAGGTCCATTTTCCATGACGTTTATCATTTATTGCCCTTTCCTCTGTACAACATTTGCATACTAATAAAAAGCCCTTTACTACCATGCCAAAATGTTTCGATACTTCATAGTTGATTCCTCATCTAGACCTTGAGTAAACTGATATGAAGCCCAAGTGAAAAATTTGGCAATTTGTTTTAGTGGTGTTGAGCAGGGATTTAAAAAACGCCCGGGCCGATATATCGGCCGATATTTTTATCTCTCCTCCCGATATCGACATTTTCTCTCTCCTCCGATATCGGAACCGTGAAAAAACCGCAAAAAACCGTGACGAAACCGCGAAAAACCGCAAAAAACCATGAAAGTTGTATCCTGACGAACCGCGAAAAAGCGCGAAAAACCGTGAAAGCCGTATCCTGACGAACCATGACGAACCGTGATGAACCTCAAAAAACCTGTTAAAAACCGCAAAAAACCGTGGAAAACCGTGTAAAAACCGTATCGGTGTTTTTTTTTTTAAAAAAAAAAAATTAAATACCGATATTTATGAATATCAGGCCGATATTGGGACCGATATTTCGGTCCGAATATCGGCTATATCGGCCGATAATACTACTGTAAGGCCGATACATATCGTATCGGCCGATATTGTTTGGTTTGAAAAAACCGATATATATCGGCCGATATGATATGTATCGGCCGATATTTGAACCTTTGGTGTTGAGTTTCATTGCAGATAACCTTATCCCTTTTTAATATCAACATCAATTGTATATTATGGGATTGGGTTGATATGATATTTCGTTTGTGTTTTTATTCTTCAGGTTCTCCAGACAAGGGCATGACTTATTTCTGGATCACAGACTCCTGCCCCTTGACAGTGAAGGAGGTGAAGAACATACGCCCATTTGAAGTTCTCAGCCTTGCCGGATCCATTGCCGCTGCTCTTCAGATTTAGTCTGCATTTATTCAGCTCGAGAAGGGTTGCAGTGAATAAGAAATGTTTGTTTGCCCTGTTCAACTCTAGAGGTAAAAAATGAGACTGGTACTTGGGGCCATGCGGATATTGTCTATTTATCTCATAGCATTTTTAAATTGCACAAGGCGTTATTGTAGCGAGTAGCAAATATGGTGAACAGATGTAGATTTCAAACTTAGTTTCTGCTTGAATTTTTGTTAAAATTCAATGGAGCTGAAGATGATTAGGATATTTATAAGGGAAATTTCTAGAACAGTTATCAAAGACACAATGTTTTATAGAGTGGAGTGTTGGGCAATGAAGAAAAAAAGTAATAAACAAATTAAAGGCAATGAAAATGCAGTGCCGGCCTTGAGAGACCTTAAAATTTGAAGGTCCCTAGGCAAAACTGATAAATGAGGTTCTACTGCAGATGCCCTAAAATCTCAGGAGGCCCTACTGTAAGGTTATTTTTTAAACCTGTTTTGGATGGCCTTAGGTGGCAGCCCCCGCCCCCTAATGCCAGGGCCTGCTAAGTGGTTTAGCTTTAATAGATAAAGATAAAAATGACTCTAATATGAGCTATTTAAAAATAATATCAATTGATGATAAAATGAGGGAAACCTATTTGAGTTGATTTGGACACTAAAAAGAAGATTAATGATGACCTCAATGCGTAGAGTTGAGACTAAAAATAACATGCACTAGGAAATGAAGTGACCACTGAAAACATGGAGGAAAAGGATAAAGACAAATATAATAGTGGAGTATCAAATAGAGAAGCAAAATTTAAAAATTTGACTCCAAATAGATGGATTTGGAGCTTTTTATGATGAAGGCCAAATTTAAATTAAAAATAAGCACAACTCATAATATGGGGTTATCTCATTTTTGAATTTTTTCAAATTTATTTATTTGAATGGAAATATATCATTATCTAATGGTTGTTTTGACATCAATAGATTATATCTTAAAAAAATTAAATAGGTAAATTGGATTTTTTGGCATTAGTTTATCAAAATATCAATTCTATAACTTTGAATTTTAGGTGCCCAGTTACTTGTGCTCCTTGATCCAAGAATCAGACCCAATTCCATTGCTTCTTCAATCATACAAGTCTTATAAACCTTTTGGACAGGGTTTGTTTGGATGGAAGAAAGCATAAAGAAAGTAGAAACTTCTCATTTAACACATTTGATAATTTATTGGTAGAAGAAATGGCACAAGCATGAAATCATGCATGCTACTTTCATAATCAATTTCTTGTAATCTAGAGAAAGATGATTTCCCCTATCTTCACAGTAAAAGCAAGACTTTCTACTACCTTATCTTAGAGCTTGTTCATAATAGAATCTCCGTGTTTTCTTCTAAAAACACTATCATGGATATCTAAAGGGTTTGGAGTGGTGGCCAAGAATTCACCTCAGATAGCGGAGGTCTTGTGTTCAATTTTCAACTCTATGTCAATGGACTACTCCCTGTAGACTTATTTGATGTGTCGATTGATATATTTACGTATGTTCTAAGGATTAGATTGGTGAAACACTTAAACACCTTGATCGTAAAATATAAAAGAACTTTATCATTGTGAAACCCCTACCCACCGATGTGGGAAGAAGTCCCACATCGGTAGTAGAGGAGGAAAATTTGGAGAATTTAAGTGGGTGGCCTCTCTTGTACTCATGTGACGCGTTTTAGGCTGGGCCAGGTGGGCTCAGGCCCAAATGTAAAATCGTACGGACTCGCTTGTGTGCGAAGACTAGAGCGGACAATATCACACTGAGTCAAGTCCCTAAGCCCTGTATTCAGGGTCGGGTCCTTACAATAATAAATGATAATTTATCAGTTGTGTTTCAATTGCTTCTATTCGACACTCGTGAGATCGTGTCCACCAACTTTGCCATGCGAAGCAATGTTAAAGACATAACAGGTTGAAACTTAGCTTAATATATGAACTAATTAACATTTTTTTAATATTGACAACATTTACACCATTTTCCACCTCACATCCATTATCCTTCTCTAAATTATATCTATTGTCTAATTTGGCCTCATTCAAAAGTAAATTCACCATTCTGAGTTATATTTAAACCGAACCATATCTAACGTTTGGTGTAGCTTTTATTTGAACTAGTTTTGGCATGTATTTAGAATAACCTATTGATTTATTTTATAGTTAAAATAATATATTAATAAATAAATATTTACTTAAAATTTGAATCATATATTAATTAATTTATACTTCTAACATTAAAGTAAAAAATTACAATATATCGAATCAACAATCTAATTGTAAAATCTGCTAAAGAACAGTCTATTTGTAAAAGTAAAACTAAGAAAAAAAAAATCCAATTCATAAAATTGATGGAGAGTTAAACACGTATCTAAAGAAAAAATAAAGTTTTTATACGAGCAATCTCAAGACCTTTGGTGAACCAACAACTTATTTTTTATTTTTTTTCTTGATATTATGTAGAATTGCATCATATATTCTTGTAAAAAAAATAGTGAGCAAAGAAATCATACCCTTCCTATGACTCTCTCTTAATTTTAACATTTACCAATTTGATTCATAAAATTATATTTTTATTTTATTTAAAAAAAATTCGTCTTTTTTATCCTTCCAACTCATCAAATTTAATCTTAAATCCTCTTTTTAATTTTAAGTTATTTTTGCATGAATTTTTATCCTTCTAACTCATGATATCCCTTTATGAATTTTTTTTTCTTTTCTATTTAATTCCTTTTTAGATAAAGTTTCTTTACTTTTTACTTTTTAGATCAAAACTGGTCAAATACTTCTCACTCATAAAATGCAATTTTTTTTTCTAATTTTAACTTCTTTTTTTACAAGTTTTACATTTCTCATAATCGATATAACAAAAATGTAATAATCAAACCAACTTATCAATTCTAATCTTAAAATCTCTATTTATATCTTTTAGCCATTTTTACATGAATTGTGTATTTTCTTAATTATTGATATAGGAAAAATGTGACAAGTCATTCTAGCTCATTAAGTCCAATCCAAAAATCTATATTTTTATTTTACCTACTTTTGATGATTATTTTTTGTTTTTAAATCTATTAAATTATCTCAAATTCATTTGACAAATCACCTAAAATTGTCTCTTTTATACTCCCTCCATCCCATTTTAGTTGTCTCATTTGAAATATTTATATTTTTTAAAGAACTCTCTATATAAGGCTAACACTCCATGCGATCTTATTTATTTTCAACACACTTTATACTACTCCAATATAAATCAGACAACTATTTTGGAACAATTCTAAAATCCATATAGGACAACTAATTTGGGACAGAGGGAGTATATAAATACATAAATGAAGAATATATTTAGAATTTTTCACCAACTCACCCTCATCATTCAAAATGTACCCAATTCACAGCAGATCAGGCATTTCCCTGATCTTGTTGTCAAGTCCCAGTACTCCCCCCAAATCTTCACACCAAGCACGCCTAAAACGATCGACAGTATTAGAGGCACAGTACTACGGTAATCTACTTGCTACGATTTCATAGGCATTGTCACAAATATTTCTCAGAATATTAACAAATACTTGTAATATCGAGATATTTTCAAATTCTCAAATATTAACCAAAAAATCAATAAAAAATTCCACAAAAGATAAAAGTATTTTAAAAATAATAAAAATATATTAAATGAAAATATTAATAAAATACAAATCTTAATACCATTCTTGAACAACTAATAATCAATTAAGAACAAATAATATATTAGAATATAGTTCAATAAATATCTACAATCTTAAAAATATTTTAAATCACTGCAAAGATTTCTTAACCTAGAATCTACTGTAACATTACCAAGATATTATTGCAATATCATCATTTATCACATTTTTAATGCAATTTTATCGAAAATTTATTACAGCACCGATAAATAATACACATTACTAATGTGATAATAGTATTTTGCTGAAAAACGTGATAAATTTAAAATTATCACTGATATTTGTGACATTGTTTAGAGGCAGCCTGTCAATGGAAATGAACAAGGAATTTTCAACCTGTAGATATCCTCTCTTTTGTTTTCTTTACCTTTTATAGATCTCACTTGAAGTTTGACTACAAGAAAACAATTAATTATAATAACAAACAAGAATAAAACAACCTAGTCCGTTAGAAACATGTTACATCACTTTGTGAGAGACTTTTATGTAGTTCATGAGTCTTTTTAGAGCTCTGCCACTGTCGATAGCTTCTCTTGCCCTGTCGAGTGCTGAAAGTACATCCTCTGCGCCTTTGCAACCCAGTAAGTGGTCTACCATTCCAGCATTCAACACAATCCGGTCATAAGCTGGACCTTTCTCACCACGAAGAGCAGCTAAACCCAATTCAATATTCCTCAAGACCTAATTCAGCCGGAAAATGTGAAATTATCAGTGAAGCTTTCATATTTTCAAGAATGCAGCTATTACAAGCAATTCACATTAGTTATTTTATCCAGCTATGTTAAATAAGGTAAAACCATAAATTGAATATAGACTCCTTTAATTAGATGTTCTTAGTTTCATTTCCAAGCTATCTAGATGGCCAAACTAGGAGCAAGGAGATAAGAGCGTGCCAGACACACCAAGGTTCTGAAATCTGCCACTTGAAAGTATAATGAGAGAAAAAAGCAAAACTGGGGAACACGGTAAAGAATAAAGATGGTTTTCGACGGAAATCAGGACTTGGGTGGAAAGGAACAGCAGGGATGTTCTTTTGCTGTATATAACCATTTCCCTAATAACCAATCATTTAGACTACATTTGGATAAGTATCAGAAATGCTAATCAATTAGATTTATCACAGAACAAATGTTGATGGACTCCACTGTGTTTGGTGCAGTGCGGGAATCAGTTTTAGATGGCTTATTTGTCTGCCTTCCACTTCAAACCGAAGACATTGCTGAAAACAACATTGAGATTTTAGGTTGCTTGCTTCTTTTGAGGCAGAAAAGCCAGAAAACAATGCTCCAATTTCCAAACCACAGAGAATCACCAAACTTAAATCGTTTAATGTATGAACACTCTGGTTGCACCCAAACACACAAATATCACTAGGTCAAAGTATATCTAATAAAGTTCAAGTAATGGAGAATTGACACCAAAAAAGAGGGAGAGTGATGATGGCTTCAGGAATCTTACAGATCTATCAGTTCGTGGAGTGTCTGTTGGTTCAAAACCATAATCCTTGGCATTAACCTCAACGCTGAAACTCTCACGTGAAACTCCTGCATTAGACCTATAGAGTTCAGTTTCTTGTGATTCCAACAGGGAGTATTCCAGTATGATATATCTTTTTCTAAATTAATGGACAGATAAATCTGTCAGAAATATGACAATAAATCTACTATAAAGTTGCAAATAGCAAATTATAAGGAAAGAAATTCATTTGAAGTTATTTATTGACAATTATTATGATCATCGTCAACGTCATTGTCTGTCATCATCACCAAAGTCATGTTTTCCAACTACAGCTGGGGATCTATTGATATTATTAGATATAGGTAAAGTTAATACTTTATTTGGTATAAATAATTGCCTTTAGCACAATTTGTAAATGCTCATAGTTACAACTATAAATAGGTAGTATTTTTTTAAACCCCAAAGAGTTGGCCTAGTGGTTGAGACACAAGACTTCAGGATTAAGGTCTTGGGTTCAATTTCTGATAACTCTAATAAAGGGCCACTCTCCGTGGGATATGTACACACTACATAATAAGGTCCCACCACTTGAACCCGACATGTGTGTGTAGGGAGGCGTGAATATGCCCGAAGGACTAGTCAGGAGAGACACCTGGACACCTTCAGTCATAAAAAAAATAAGCAGTATTTTTTCAAAAAAAATATGCAGTTTTTTTTTTTAACATTATTGGTCTAAAATAGTCAGTCAGCCCATGGAAAATAATTTCTTTTCTTGGGGCCCTCTTCTGGCCTGGATTCTTTTGTTTATTTTGGGATGTTTTCCCCTTCTTTTGAATGAATCTTACCCAATCATTCACCAAAAAAAAAAAAACAAATTCAATTGTGACCGACAATTCCAAATATATGGAATAAATGGCTTTGACAATGATGGCGAAGATGATTTGGTATAATTACTATCAATAATTATTTTATTTGGTTACAATATTATTAACTAACAAGAATCATATGATACATTGATATAGAAGAGAATACACAAAAAAAGAAAAAACTTTTCTTTTCCAAGAAGGGACAACAGAAATAACTGAAGTCAATAAAACCTTTAAATAAAATAATTCACAGCTAAAGACAAGGAAAAAAATTCATTCCAGTACTCTTGTACTGTTACTGTTACTGACACACACAAAGATCTAGGGATGGAGCAGGCCAGCTTCAAAACAGGCCTAAGCTATGCCAAGCCCAATAAAAGAGGGCAGGGCTCATTGCGTTTTCAAGCAACATTTCCATACGAAAGATAAAAATGGAACAGGTCGGGACCAGGCTTGTCCTATGCCAAGTCCTATAATATCGGACTGGGCACGGGCTTCCTGGTCAAGTTTCAATCCCTACATAGGTTTAGGAAAAAAATCAGCCGGCCAGGATCAGAGAATGGTAAGTGACATGTAGAAAAGAAAAGAAACACTTGGAGAACACCCTCCTTGGTAAGTTCTGTTATGTCATAAAATTTTCTTTCATGCCCCATGCTAGTGTACTCTACCCTATAAAGTTAAAACTACAAAAATAAGACAAAAAGAAGGTAGTCGGTTACAAATGGGAATACCATCAGCTTCAGGAGCACAAGCTACACTGAGAGAACGAAATCCTGAACAGTAGTTCACTGGAAGACCTTTCAATGCATTTATCGACCGTAATCTTGTTGTCATTGAGAGTGCACCTTCCTCCCCCTACATCAGTAGCATGATTGAAGAGATTCAGTACTATGACAGGATAAGAGTATTAAGAAAATAGCCTAATATGGGTCCTATAAAGGATTCCTGAAATTTTCCATAAATGATGAATTTCAGGAAAATGATATGGGCTATTTTTTTCTATTTGAAGTAAATGGAATTTCTAGATATTCTCCTGATCAGCAATTTGAAACATGAGCACAGGCCGGGCCTAATCTGGACCCCTATTAGTCAAAACTATAGTTCAGCCCAATTCTTAGAAAAAATACAGGTTTGCATCAAAACAGACTTTAAATTTGATTTCTTTCAAAATTCAAACAATCATAACAAAAAAAGGAGATTTTCAAGTACAAAGACAATCAAATCAACAGTGTTTTTTTAATGGATAATCTAGCCAACAGTTGTACTAACCTTCACTACCAAACCAGAGTGGACACCTCTTCTTCTCATAAGCATTAATAATGGATCTTCATAACCCTCATGATAAAATCCAGCAACAATAGCTTCTCTCCCACTGGCCTGTTATCATAATGTACCTGTGAATACTCTTTCTTTCTATGCTAAACAGCTTTTTGCTTTTTGTTCCCCCTTTTTCAGGCAGTAATGGGAAAATTTTATTAAAAGGCAGACAATGCATGGACTGAAACAGAGGCATACAAGAGAAAATAAAGAAGTCAACAAATAAAAGCTAAGAAAAATGTCCAGAATATACCCCTTTCCTCCAAAATAATTTTAAAAGATAATTTTGTTCTTTATTCATAGAGCAGACATATTCTTCACAAATATTTGTAATTGCAGTATCAAGCTATTAAAATGTATGAGCTAAGACAGGTATATTTTATCTAGAAACTCTAGAAAAGAGTGATAGAGGAATACCTATATATTATTTCAGAGACCCAGTTTGGGTTGTACCACATAAATCAACAATGGAAGTCACTTCTTGTTGAGAAACTCAAAAGAAATTTTGAGAATTCAAAAGGATTTGCACATGGTTCTTAGTGATTTAGAAAAAAACCTATAATGGGGTGTCAAAGCAATTAACTTGGCAAATACTGTGAACGAAATGCATCTCATAGTCCAACATGAAGTTCCCTAGTTATATTCTTTGTAAATGATACTTACTGAGACAAGAAAAAAAAATCAATTCTGTTTCAAAAGAAAAAAGAAAAAATAAATTAATTAATCAATAAGTTGGAATATGGAAGGGTAAAAGAACTTGTAAGGCAAATGGTTTGAGAATTAGGACAAAGATAATATAAGAAGGGTGAGTTTAGATTAGAACATGGACGAAGATCTTCAAACTCTCTAGGGGAAAGTATATGAAGGATGTGTTTGGATGAGGAGAAGATAGATGATGAACTTCAAGCTCTCTAGAGAAGTGCAACTCAAATAGTTTGGATGAGCTCTTTCAGAACTGTGGGGCTCACAGAAGCCAAGTTCCCTCATAATAAGGGAACTTGTATGTGTGTGTTTGTGTGTTCAGCAGTAATAAGGGAACTTGTGTTCTCCTTGCACCACTAGATATTATCCTCCAGTGTTGTTGCCCAACATCATCCTAGACATTTGACACAGTTGAATGAGCCCCCACCACTAATATGCCATATCGTATCCCACTGATGATCTACATACAACCAAGAAGTCAAGCTTTACACCTAAGAACGTACCAAACAAGGTAACTTAAAAGGCAGGAGAATTGGAAAGCGAGTAACCCACCCAAAGGAGAATCCAATTTTCTCGAGTTACCCTCAAGAACCCTGTGTATTCATCCAAACACCGCTGAAGTGTAACTTCACTCCTCTCTTTTTTTCCCCTTTGAATGATGTAACTTTAGTCAATCTGAGAGTCAGAAGGATGAATTGATACATTTAGAATGATTTAGTGCCACATTTTGTTAGATTTCAACACTAGGATGCAATTATAGAACAAATCAGTGGGCCTTACTTAGATGTACTACGTAGTTAGTATGATGGACACAGGATGGGTGAAGAATAGAGGGCTAGTTGTGTGTTGTGCAATGGACAAGTGTCAAATTGATTAAAGAGAGATTCCTATAAAATGGCAGTTAGACCTATAATGTTATATGGAGCTATATTTTGGGAGATATAATAGAAAATATCAAAAAAAAAAAAAAATTGTTGCTTAAGATGGTTTGGCTCTGATAATAAGAATGGGAAGGGACGAAGGGTTACTAGTAGTAGGACTCAGGAATCCAGAATGGTGGGATGAAGGGTTACTAGTAGTAGGACCCAAGAATCCAGAATGGTGCAAGTGTAGGTGGCTAGTTGAGTATCGTGCATGGAAAAGTGTCACATTGATTAAAGGAAACTTCTATAAAACGGTAGTTGGACCTATATGAAATAGTTTCACCTAGGCAATGTCACCCATGGGTGAGTACAAGCAACGTCCCCACTTGGACCCCAACGTGGGGCCCACTAGGGCCCTGAAAATACATTTTCTCCTCACACCTATCTACCTCCAAAGAATTGCATTCCCACCCAATTCGAACCCATTTTCAGTTGCTCTCACCGTTCGATTAAAAATCTATCCAAAACTAGCCCGACTATTGACCTTTGAACCCTTGAAAATCATGGCTTTTCAAATCCAATGGATCTATTCTTTATGAGAAGCATCATCCTGAAATATCTTTCAAATGCACCTATCCCTGTATATTGGACCCCACCACTATCGACCCCGAGGAACCCAAGGCACACTATTGCCCATGGGCAATGTCACCTAGGAGAAAGCAATTCACACCAGTTAGATGGAACTAAATTTTAGGAGATGAAATAGAAAATATCAAGAACATGTTGATTAAGATGATTTGGCTCCAATACTAAGAATAGAAAGTGATGTAGGACAGTGGCCCGCATACAAGTGGACCCCACTTCTATAATTTTAGCATATTTAGTAATCTTTATTTTTTTATTTTCGGTCCATGTTGTCTACTCCAAATTGGATTGTGCGTCTGTGTCCCTTCCTGTAAGGAAGTCCATGTCCTAGTTGGCATGGGTATCCCATGCCCAATTCGTCCGTACATCATTGTTAGTTTAGGATTTTATTAAGCTTCTTTATGAATAATATGATGTAAACATGAGAGGTACACCTCACTATTTTTACAGAATTGAAATAGAATATTATCTTGGGTTTTTTTTTTTAATCTTCTACTCCCTCTGCTCAGTTGCAAACCTTCTCCATTGGTGGCCGAGTTCTACCCCTACTTCCATCGCCTAAATCTGGGCTTTATCCCAGATAGATCTTCGGCGTGCCCACTAGAACCCGATGGCCACTGTGCGTGTCCGTCTGAGAAGACCATCGTGCAACCAGATCCGCCCAGCCCTTGTTTCTTTTGTTGTCTTCTATACCCACATATAGCAACCGAAGCTAAGCCTGAACCCAAGTGCTATCCAGACTGCCCATAATCCTCTCTGCAGACATTTCTTTGGGTCGCTTGCGTCTGCCTCTCCGTCTCCTTCTCTTGCCCTCCTCCATCGCTGCAACCCACAACTCCCCACCTTCTCTCCCATCTTCCCACGTCCTTTCCACCAACAAACACATCCTTTCCCACTTGAATAAAGCAAACACACCTTTTAAACCCCTTCTCCAATAAAAACCTATCTCACCATCGATTTTCACACAATGCAATTCACTTTCCTCAATGCATGCCATTAATGCCATTGGAAGCCACACTTTCATCTTCCCTAATTGCCCCTCGCCAATTAACTATTTACCCACCTACCCAATTCCCTTTCCTATTCCATTAATAACCCTAGCCTTTTCTTTTAATTACCAGGCCACCCTATCTTAAGCCTTGACTCACCATACTTGACCCATTGACTGTTTGACCCGAGTTTATTGGGTTTGACCAGGCCCCTTTAAACCTACACCACTTGCGCTACGTCAGAAAGGGAGTAGGACACATGATGGTGGCTAGTTGAGTGTTGTGCAATGGGCAGGTGTCAAATTGATTAAAGAGACATTTCCATAAAATGCATTTAGATCTATAGGGTTATATGGAGCTAAATTTTGTGAGATGAAATAGAAAATATTGTTTAAGCTGTTTTGGTTCCATACTAAGAATAGGAAGGGTTACTGATAGTAGATCAGAATGGGTGAAGTGTGGGTGGCTAGTTGAATGTTGTGCAATGGACAAATATCACATTGATTTATTTTATTTTTTTGAAATGGTAGCTATATTAATATGGAAAAAACACCAGAGGTGCATATACAAAAAGCATAATAAAACAGGAAAATTAAGAAAGGCCTAGACATTCAGACTGGATGTGCAGGAAAACGATCAAAACAATACCAAAAAAAATAAAAAATTAAAAGAAACATTCGGGGATTGGGATGATTTTGATAATGAAGCTCGTAATAGACGATCACAATATTGGGTCACCAAGATTCTTCACAATCCAGGAGAGAATCAATGAGAGGGGCCCGACTCATCACCTCAGATCGGAGCACCTAAAGCATTATGTTTGTAGCTGGAGTAATTGATAGAGGAGCTTAGCTATGTTAATTCTTTAGAGGTTCTATCTTTCTTTTTGGTCTTCGGAGTAGTGGATCCCAAATCGCTTACCGTATCGAGGTAGGAAAGGAGGAGACTTTCTTGGTCATTGGCGATCAAACCGAGTTTTCTACCAACCTCTAGCATTCTTTGATCAACCCAATCTAAAGAATGAGAATCAGCCATATGGGCTACATGCTCTAACAAGGGAGTAACTATAGAAACCGACATACTGCTCTGATTTGAAGTGTCTGTCTCTAAAGCAGAAACTCCCTCCAAGGAGCTGGAAACTGGATGCAAAGAAAGCTTGGGAGAGCCGTCTAAAACTGCAAAGGGATGGGAGGAAAGCGGCGCCAGGCAAAAAGATGCAATGGCACCAAGCTAAAAAGGAAGACAACCACTTGTAGCCTGAGGAGTGGCTAGAAGGAAGCGGAGATGGATCAACGCTCCCACCAGCTAAGGGGTCACAACGGGACACCAATGGTAGATCCGAAGGAGTGGGGAGGGCCCACTTTGCAAGAGCATAGTAGGGTGATGCTTGGAAAGGGGAAAGGGGAAAGGGCTTTAAGTGGAGACAATGGGTTGGGGCCAGGCTTCTGCGGGCTAAGGATAATCAGAGGAGGAGAGATGCTTAAAGAGAGGGGACTCGTGATTGGGCTAGATTAGGTGATGATTGGGTAGGAAAGGCAATGGGAAATTCATACTGAGTATGAGAGGTAGGTCCAACAAGCCAGGCCAAAGGGTCAAGATTTGTTGGCCCAGAGAGGGAAACTGGGCCAAGAAGATCAATGGACTGAGATTAGTGGGTCCGTACAAGCTGAGCTACATCGGAGAGAGAACCAACTTGAGTTGGGTTTGGTAGAGTACCTACTTGAGCTATGTCAAAGGCTAGCCCAGACAAGGTCCTAGGAAGGGCCAACCTGAAGGAAGAATAGTGCGAAGCAGACGGCTCATGTAAAACTTTCTTAATAGGGGGAGATAAATGGGGGAATACATGGGGTTGGTGGGAGGAGGGCAACGAGGCTTCCAAAACCTTGCAACTGAGAGTTGCAGCATCGAATTGGGGACTCATGGGAGATCTCGTGCCCTAGGACAATAAAAGAGGAAAAGGGTTTGGAGTGTGCGAAAGCAGCGGAATAGGGTTTTCAAATCTTTACAAGAACAGGAGGTTGGAGGAGCACTGGAACACAAGAGGTGTTGATTCGACCATTGGGGGAGGAGGAGGACTCGTGGATGGGCACGTGGAGACCACAGTAGGAAAGGATTGATACTCCAAAGGAAATGCACGAGTCTACAAGGTACTTCAAGAAGGAAGCGGCTCAAGCAGCTTTATCAGAAAGAGGTTGGTTTCCTTTTGATAGTAGTCGTCAGGATCTAGGGGAAGCTTTTCCATTGATAGAGGGGAAGCTTTTCCATTGACAGAGGGGAAGCACTCTGGTGGGCGTCAAAGGCATCAGAAAGAGGGCTCTTCGGCGATGGAGAAGACAAAGGAAGAGTCGGTTGGTGGCTGGTCACGAAATGGATGGGTTCTTCTTCCACCACAACTCCCAAATCGAACCAAACTTCTTCGACTTTGAGGGGAATAATCTTGAGATCCAAAAGTTTTAGCCTCCAGACCACCATGTATCTAGGGAATAAGTAGTGGCTACAAGCATACTACAAGCAAAGGTTGGGTGATCTAGTTCAACCACCTTGCCAAGAAATTCTCCAACGGCTTGAAGAGATTCGGGGAACCAAGCACACAGAGTAAGTCCAAAGACTTTTACCCAGAATGTTCTTAGGTCAAGATCCTTCAACCAAAAGACTAGGTTTGAAAAAGGGGCTTCGCCGAAAGCATTTCTCAAAGTGGGGAACTCCTTTACCAATTGATCAACTTCTTCAGCAACATCAAAAGATATTAAAGCATGGGAGGGATCAACCTAGAGACCGACACATTGTCGGTGAAACCCCACTCGTGAATCCATGCCTCGGCATCAAGGATTCGAATAGAGGTTGATGGGAAGGTGGTGAGGAGTCAATTCTTAAGGTAAGCAGCCCTTTGGTCGACAGCCACTTTACTGAGTATGATTGACTTGCCTCTGTCGGAGTTGGCAGTCTAATTCGGAGCAGTAACGACATTGGAGGAAGGTGGTATTTGGTTGGTAGCAACAAAAAGTGCAGGTTGGGTATCTTTGGATGCTGGAGAAGCACAGAAAGGGGGTGTTGAGGATCTTGCCATTTGAACGAAAAGGTTCTCATCTTTGAAGTCTCCCATTAACATCTTCGATAATTGATACCATGATGAGCCCCGTCCTTGGTGGCAAAACGGACAAAACCGTAACGTATGTGGATATTGGACTCCTTAGATATAGGTACGAAGCTATCCATGATTTTCCATGATGATCTAAGGAGGAAAAAATGTCAAGACCGGAAAAAGATGTTTGGTAAATTGAGATGAAAAGGGAGAAAGAGGAATTTTTCCGCTCTTCCCAACAATTGGGAGTCAAGGAAGGGGTAGGAGGGAAGGAAGAGATGTTGGAGAAAGGCAGGAGTGGAGGGAGAGACTAAGCTGCAGAGCTTGGGGTTGGGGTTGGGGTAGGGGCCGGAGCAGGGGAAGCCATTGGAACAGATATTGACAATTCTAATAAGCAATACGACACAAGTGTCACACTGATTAAAAACACATTTCCACAAAATAGAAGTTAGATCCTATAGTGTTCTATGGAGCTAAATTTTGGGAGATGAAATAGAGATTAGCAAGAAAATGTTGTTTAAGATGGTTTGCCTCCGATAGTAAGAATGGAAGGATACCATTAAAGACTTGGACTGAATTTTTTTTTTTTTTTTTTGGAAATGGTAACTAAAATTTTATTCCATAAAAGCATCATTATCAACAGAAATTTGATTAAATGCTAACTGAAATTTTATTAAATAAGAGGTGCAAAGAAAACTGTACAAGGCAAAGATAAAGAGAGGTAAAAAAAAACTCAACCCCATACAAGTGAGCAGGAAAATGATATTTTTGTAAGATTTTGTGGAAAAATGGATAAAAAGAAGTCAACAACAGGTAAATGGGTAATGGCTTTGATTTGATGATAAAAAATGATGAATTATCATTGATGCTTGTTGACATCTGCATTGCCTTTGTTACCATTCAACATAATATTGATCACTCCAGCAGCAGCAGCATTATAAACAGAATGTTTTACATATTTATTCTTTTGGGCCTCTTCCCTAGCTGATTTCCAGAATTTCTCCATTTCTGACATATTAAGAGCTTGGAAAGAGTGCATTGGTTTTTCTTAATTGTTAGTTGGTTTGTTTCTAGGGGTTCTTCCTAATGGGGTGTAAGGGGTTTGGGTTTCTTTTTATTTTGCCTTGTTCTTTGTTTTTGTGCACCTCAGGTGCCTTCTTCTATTAATATAGTTACTATTTCATAAACAAAACATGAACTGAACCTGTAACCTTTGAGATGCAATTATGAACACCTCCCAACTGTGTGGTTCAGGAGAAACTTAAAATTTCATTAGAGATAATTTCTTTTTCAGACCACAACTGATTTTTCAAGCATTTGTTAGGAGGAGTCTACACAGAAAATTATAAACACAGAGCAATAGGAAATTTACGACTGACCCTCATGAACTGCTGAACTTTCTCGGCTGTTGCAAGCGATGGCCGCTTTTTTATGTGCTCCCTCAGCTCTATGAGCGAATATCTGCAAATGCAACACGGAGAGGTAAGCACAGCATCGATCTGTTTGCAGTGCAAATAATACAGTTCATGTAGGCAAAACACAGATCTGTTTGTAGTAATAACACATGCATACAAAACACAGATCTGTCAAAAACGCTCAACAAGATGGAATCATGAGGACTGTGAGCAAAAGATGGACACAGACCATCACTTGGAGAAAGATGTCAGATAAAGACTACAGGTGGGTAAAATATATTTCCAATACAGAGATGAGAAGAAAGAATATAAGGCGGAATGGATTACTGTCCATACAGAGATGGGCAAGCTTCACGTTGACTTATATATGCAAAACCAAGATCTTCATCCTGAAATAGAAGCAATTACACAATAAAACACAACTGGAACATTTGGAAAAAAAGCAATGTAGAACTCAAAATGCACAGAAAACTGAAGTTCACCTCAAGAAGTTTCTTCGCCTGCAATGTGGACAAGCGTGTGTTTGCACCCATGAATTTTAGCATTTGCTCTTCAGTTATTCCGCCCTGAAAACCTTAACAACCCAATTATTCAGAAACATCCATGCCACAAGAAATGAAAAACACAAAATGACTTACCTACAAAGAGAATGTTATTTTACCTTCAAGATTCTAAATGATGAGTACAAAGCATAGAAGTGACAAAAAAAATAAATAAATTGTAGACTGACCTTTGGAGGCATCCATTCCACACCATGCAGCAGGCAAGATTCACCATAAGAAGCTCTCACTGCAGCAACAAATAAAGTGCTCCTAAAGAAACGTGTATTTCCATCATATGGTTCACCATAGTGAGTCAAAGATCTGACATCAGCCACAGGGTGAGGACCTGACGATCATAAAACAAATTGATTAAAGACAACCTAAACGTGACACCCTGCCAACAAACTGATACAGTCCAGAATTCAGCCCAAGTTTGGAAATGGTTGAATATCACTGTTAAACAATTAGAGAAATGATTATCTGCAACAATCACTGTCTAGAAAGGATGAAATAATAGACATTACCAAGCTCATCGTCAAAGGCAAGGCAGTATGCTTTCAACTCACGATCTGTCTCCCCATTCATGCGTTGTCCTATTAGAAATGCCGAAAGTAATGATTCACTCACTTTTTCTGAATTCCCATTTTTTGGTATTAACGGAAGAACATCTCTCAAAACACCTTGAACTTCCTCGTAGCCAAGATGGCCACCAGCCAAGACTTCCCTCAGAGCTCCTACCAATCTCATCTCTACAGTACCATTGCCCACAAATTGAGGCCCAATTGAAGCACTTGCTCCCATTATCGTGCCTTCAGGGTCAGCAATAAAAATAGTATCTGACGGAAGAACCTGAACTAGAACTGGCCAAAATAAGTTCATTGCACGCCTTTCTCCTTCACTCCATTGCGTAACTTCCGGAAAAGCATTTGCACGTATTGTCATTCCAGCAAAAAACGCACCAAGCTGAGCTTTAGAGACTTCCTCCTCACCTTTTAGTTCTCCTCGAGCTTAGATTGCACATAGACAAATCACGATAAAACAAATGTTTAGATTCCTAATAATCTCTCAGATAGCAAAACTGTGGTACTTGTGAAATATACCTGTAGAGGTTGTGTATGGCAATCCAGACAGTACAAATTATGGGGCCCTTATGGATGCATTATTAATGAAAAATGCCACTTAAAAAGGCTACAACCAAACAACTTTTGGCTGTAAATGGATGATTAGGAAGATCAAGAGCCAATTATATTTGTGAAAATAGAACAGTCAAATGCATACTGGACTTTCACTAGATCTTAAGCCTCTAAGGAACTGTAGCTTGAGCAGTCAAGAGTGGTGTGTATATATGTCATGCATGCAGTAAGTTGAACATGGCTCATTTAATACCTAATCTACTGGTCTTACTAACTGGCCTCGGTATCAAGAAAGTTAAATGGATTTTCTTTCAATGATGAAAGAGCCTTTTTATGATATAGAAGTTAAAACAAGTCAAAATATGTAGATCATGGTTTAAAAATGTCACAAAAAAGTTAGAGGATGTTACTAACAGGCATCTTAACATGCATCATCATCACCGTCGATAGGCACTTCAACATCAGAGTAGGATGTCATTCAGCTGCTTCTGTAGATTGTAGTTTAAAGGCAGTTTACTTCTAATTCAGCCGATTTAACTTGAATTGAAAGTGCCACTGCCTTGAACAACTCTAACAAATCTGATAGGCCTTCAGCAGATCTTGTTTGAACTTGCATGTGTAACTGGTCTTGGTAACCTTCTGAGATGAGTCCCAGTTTTGAGTTTTGAAACTAGCCAGAGTCTAGGAAATGCCCAGGCATTTCGTGTGCCAATGTAAGGGCCCCATCTGGAGCCCATTACGGATCCAAAACATTGAAATAATTGTATTCTCGTTTAGATTTTGATCCAACCTTGATCCATGTCCATCTGATGCATCCTCACTGTTGGACTAATTATCGTAGATTTTTTTTGAAAAAAAAAGTCACCCATGTTGTATTTTGATGTCAAAAAATTGAAGCCCATCACCATTTTGGACAATTTGGCAGTTCCCTCCAATTTTTGTCATAGGGGGTCTTACTCTCTCACATTCACTGCCAGATCACTGGGCTTTTAACCAGATGTGTATAAGACCTCCTCTTTAAGCTTTTCATTGATGCATTTGTATTTTACATGTCTTGACGGGGAATATTACCAATCAACTTATGCAAGAGATTCTCAGTTTTCTCCCTGTTTTTTCCACAATATTGAAAACTAACACTTACATCAAATAAGGAGTATCCCTTTCTCTCATGAAAAATAAATAGGGATACAATGGGCACATGATACAAAGAGGCAGCAATGACTAATGATTCATACAGTATAAAGGTGGCACTGACTTTGAGAACGTTTGCATCGAGAACACGTTGACTAATGTTTGCAAAGACTTTCTGTTGAAAAGCAACAGTTTCTTAAGATTCTGTTTGGATGCATGACAAGAAAAACAAATTCCTGAAAAATAACCATTCTCTAATAGAACGTAACCATTCTTAGTTTAAAATAGTTATTTTCCAGAAAAAGTACTTTCTCTTCGTGCATCCAAACAGAGCTGAACAAAACTATGAATATATCGAACTCCAAAATGAGCTCTCCTTTTTTCTTAGTAAGCAACAAAATGAAGAAATGCTAAACTAATCAACCAATGTCGTTCGATTTTCCTACTGCCTCAGCAAAAACAACAACAAAAAAGAGAGAAAAGGAAAATGAATTCACCTGATCTGAGGATAGTATCCAAGACCTTGAACGCCTGCTCTTCACTGAGAGGCCTGGTCTGAGTGGGACCCGTGCAAACCTTAGCTTGAGCTTCCAGAACCGTCTGATTTGGTTTCTGGATCTTCAAAGAGCGGTAAGACGAGGAGACAGCAGGATTGCGGATATCGGATTCTAGAAATCCTAAGTCATCTAAAGTTGCGGGAGCCACAGCAGCTATGGCCGTCGGATTCCTCTTTTGCAGAATGGAAGGGTAGAGGTGGATTGATGGCGATGAAAAGGTAATATGATAGCCAGAATCCGAGAGATTTCGGGCCTTGATGGGATGAATAGAAGGGAAACAGCATAGATTAGAACCTCCATGGACTAGAGATTTCATCATCGTCGTTGTCGTCGACTTCTTCCTCTTCTTCAGTGGAGAAATCGAAGAAGAGAAAGGATACGGGCGAGGAATGAATCTGCTCCCCTTTGTTGATGGTCTAACTGACAAAAAAGTCTGCGTGCTTGCGTCTCACGCAGTCTCACTGTAATAAGACATTGTTTATGGGGATGAAAAAGACGATGTATTTAAAAATAAATTTGTGACACTTTCATTCAAAGTTTATAATTGTCAATTTTTAAATTACTATTTATTTAAATTTCCAATGCAATTAGGGATGCATTTATGTATTTTGCAGAAGTTTCCTTTGAAGAGGGTTTTTCTGAAACATTATAGAGATTTCTTTAAATAGTATTTTTTTCTTAAATCATTGGTTTCACTTTATCCTTTTGATAATTACAGCAAAAAAGATTAAAATAAAAAAATTAGGAGAGTGGAGAGATAAAGTGTTTCCGTTTTAGTAGTGAGATTTTCATATTTGTATTTGACTATTTGGGAAGGAAAATTTGAAATTTTATGTGAAGACGCTCTAATCGGAGCTATGTGCATTGTTATAGAAAAGCTTGACTGAGGAGGGAGGAAAAAACTCAGGGGACTCTAATTTGTTTTACACTGTCTAGAAAAAATATTTAGATTCTGGATATATGATGACGCTCTTACCTATGTGATGTACACATGCTAAATGCAAAGCCGTCCATGTGTACGGGCACAACAAACGGATAGAATGGTGCTGAGTGGAATACATCGTTACAAATCGTACGAAAGCTCAGGACGATTCTGGGAGATTAGGATGGACGTATTGGGGAATTTTGAATTCTACATATATGATAATGCCCATGTCCCTCTCTTACGAGGCCTTTTCGAGCTTGTATCTAATGTACACGTATTAATGCAAAACTATGCTAGGTGTATTGTAATGACCTATCTTACTATTGTTTGCTCTGAGCTTCATACATAGTGAGTCAACCCACTATTGTTCTCAAAAGGCCTCATGGTAGAAGAATAAGAAGAGAATTTTTCAGTGCAACTAGTAATGTGAAACTTTTGGAGTGAGGTATTGTAACCTACCTTTTAAAGTCAGAGCCGTCTTCAACTCTTCACACACAACAACCAAGCCCATATCACTATGATTGAGATGATGAGAATTGAATGTGGAAATAATTATATAATGTCGTGTATGGACAAGTTAAAGCTTATAAAAGAATATTATTTTCCTATCAATTAGAAAATGATCACTAGAAGACAAGTATTTTGAGAAGGATGGAGCAACTATAAAATAAAAAATGATGTTTTAAATGGGAAAATAATATTTTATAAAATTTATAAATATTAGAAAAATGGAATATAGCAGAGATGAAGTTCTTTTATAGACCGATATGGATTCAACAAAAATGACTTCGATTCAATTTTAAAAACGCTCCTTCCAAGTTCCAAAAATTGCATTGTTTTAAAAAATAACTTTTCTTTATATTTTGTATGTGTATCTGCACTCTTACTGCTTCTTTATTTAAAAAATATATGAATCATTTAAAAAATCAATAAAATACGTAAAGTACAGGAGCCATTTCTCCTGAAGTACAAACCAGAAAAGGGCGGGAGAGGCGACAGGGAAAAAGATGGCGGGAGGTGGAGAGGTGTTGGCTGCAGAGAGGAGGAGTTGGGAGGTGGAATTCTCTCGCTTCTTCAACTTCCCACGCCTCCCGTCGCCTTCTTGTGTGGATATCAAACCCCTCCCCAAATGCAAGAGCCGATCGAGAGGCACATGGGTTTCTTCTTCATCTTCTTCCTCTCTGTCCCTCTCTCTCGTCCCCAATGCCCCTCCTATAGTCCTATTCTCCTCGTCTCCATTCCACACTGCATTTTCGTAAGTCCCTTCTCCCTACTTTCCCACTTCGCCCTTTCTTATTTTAATCCCCAATCTCTCTCTCTCTCTCTCTCTTTCTCTGACTCTATTTTTTAGGTTTTTTCTGTACCTCATTCCCCAGTCTTTCTCTAGTCCATTCCAGCAGGGGTTGTGATGCACCGGATTTTGAATATGCTTGTTCTGCTCCGAATTTCTTCTGTAATATACTGCATTTTCTTTTACGAATTTCTTGGAGTTATTGCTTTCTCATAGGTCACTTTTTTATTTTTATTTTTTATATAGAGTGATGTTTTCCGTTCGTCTCTAGAGTATCATCCCATGAAGGATTCGGTCACAGTTGGGTTTAAAACTTTAAATGCCTCTATCTCTGCTGCTCTGAACTCTGCAGTTTTTATTTCACGCTTTATTTGGTTTTTGGACTTGTTGGAGTCCTTTGGCTCCTTTTTAGGTTTTTTTTTTTTTCCCTTTTTGGGAACTAATTTGATGTCTTTCTCTGTCCTCTAGTTAAAGGGTTCGTATGCTCTGGATTTGAATGCCTTTGCTTCATCTGCTCTGATTTTGCAGTTTCTGCCGTCTTCTTTGATGATTGGATCTCATGGAGTCCTTGATTCCTTGAGCTTACTTTCTAGGTTCTTTTTTTCTGGGAGTGTCATGATTTTTTCCTTTTCCCTCTAGATTGTCCGAGAAAGGTTTCAGATGCGTTGGACATGAATGCCTCTGATTCTGCGATTTGGACACTTTTTAGATGCTCTCTCAGTTTTTTTGAGCTCTTTCCTCCATTTAGTTTCTGCACTTGGTTTTTATGGTTTATAAGGCTTCATTTTTATTTTTTATCTAGATCATTTGAAGAAATTTAAGATGGGTTGGACTTGAATGCCTATTCTTCTGCTCTGATTCCTGGAGCTTTCGCATTTTTCTCACATGATTTTCTCTTTCTGAGGAGATCTTTTGTCATTTGGATTTGCACTGATGGGTTCTTTGAGGAGAAATGCACTATTCATATAAGAAAGCTCCACAATTTTTTTATTTAACTTAACTTCGAATTCGTGCAAATTCTGAGGCATTAAATTCCATTTTCTTCGCATTTTAATAGAAAATAGAGATACTATATTGATTATTTGTATCATTCCCATATTGAAGTTATAGGTTATCTTCATTATCTGCCAATGACAGGTAGTTTTCTTTTACCACGTGTAAATTGGTTAGATCTTTGACCACGTAGTAATTTTAGAAGTCTTCATCTGTTGCTTCGAGGAAGTTGAGAAATGTTTTCTCCACATGCATCTGGATTTTGATGTCTTTTTCTTTAGATCCTCAATAAATGCTAAACACAGTCATTTCTGAAAATTTTAGACATGCTTTTTAGAAAATTATCAATCTAGCAGTGGTGCATGAGAAATCATGCCCTGCTGGAGGATCCTTGTGTCCTATCCTTAACTCGAATGGATTGCCTGTGCAACCTTGCAGCAATTGATTATTTCTATTGCTTTCAGAAATCTAGGGCTTACATTTAATGTTTGCATGAGTTTGTACATACTTTCCTTAGGGCCCATTATTTATCTTAATTTAAGAAAAAGTTTCTATATGTTGATTTTTTATTTTTTTTTAAATCATTTTATGTTGCACATCTTGATTTTTGTGTTAGCAATGTTGTGAAAATCGAATCGTACTATAAAATTGTTTTAAAATTTAAATCTTCAGTTGCAAATCATGATACATAAATTGCAGAGCTGCAAGATTCATAAGTATTTATACTAAAAATATATAAATATAAAATAAGATATCTAAAAGGTAATAATATGGGGAACTCTTGAATTTTCTATCAGGATTAAGTGAACCTTTAACATAAATTGCAAAATGAAGTAAAACAATATATAATTCAATAGAGCTCAAATTTCAACCAACTTCTAAGAGTATGACACCATTATATACTCCAACTGATGCTGTAAAAAGCTAATAATAAATAAAAATCCCTCAAAAAATAGAAAAAGTCCTAGACACCCAATAACTCAAACCAAAAGCTTCATGCTTTCAAATCCAAATAGCGCCATAACTCTATCATCCACAAGAATTGTAGGATTTCCATTTACGAATCATTCCTATTATCATATCATATGAATCATGTATCATGAGATTTTAACAACAATGTGTGTCAGTGTCTTACTTTTTCCAATTTATTGTTGCTTACTACAAGATTTGAACATTACCTGTCATTGTTGAAGTTATAAGTGGTCAGAGAACAAAGAATCTCAAAAGTGACATTGTTCTCTTTGATGTAGGAAGAACACTTTGTTTCGAATCTCTATTTCTCATGGCCACAGGTGTCATGCTCCATTGAATGCCCTACTCGAAGGAGCAGAGTTGTATTTGTTAGCTACAGAGATTGCCATGACCAGGCAAGCATCTCAATTTCATTATTGGAATCTCTGGGTACCATTTGGTAGCATGGATTGTTTATAGGAAAGGTAGAATGGAATTTTTTATTCCGCTTTTCTTCCCCTTTACTTTTGGTGTATGTGGTACTCATATTTACTGGGATTGGTAGTGTCGCAAATTTATTGAATTCTTGGTATGCCAATCCCTTTTTCTCCACCTTCTTATTCTTCTGAAAACCAGTTATTAGTGAAACATATTCTGTATTGTACACTGCCCTTCCTCTCAAATGCCTCCTCCACCATCTGCGTCAATGATGGATCAAATAACATGGATGGCCAGCAAATAACATAGGTGGAGGTGGGCTGATGAAGGCATGGAAGGAGGTGAGGGAACTAGGAAGGGCGGTGGAGGTGCAGGCAGGAGTTGGACATGTTTCCAATCTCATCTTGCACTAGCTCTTTGATTGGAACGCCTCTGAAACTTGTGCTCCATCTACTTCACAAAATTCGTATCTGACTTAGTTTAAGAAAAAGGCTCCAATTTCTTGTGCTGGTTAAATCAATCTATGGTCCAATCTACGCCACAGGATAGTTGGATCCTTGTTGTCTAGATTCCCCACAGCATAGTTCGATATTGTGTATCTTGAGCAGGTTGTTTCGTTGTACAGAGAAAAATGAAACTGAGATGCGAGATTCAAATTGGTTGGAAATGAGACTTTGAATTTGGAGTGAATGTGAGAGAGAGTATAGATCATTCTTCTTCTTTGCTGTACTACGGATGGAACATATTTGAGAAATTTCCATTGTTAGATTTTCCTTGTTTTGCATTTGTAGGATATCAAAATGAGTAGTTATCAAGGAAAAAGATGAACTGTTTGCAACCCATTAAAAGACCTACCAAATGGGCCCTCTGAGAGTCATTCAATATTTTAGTTGATTTTGAATGCATGCTGCAGAACCGTTCTTTGAGGCTGCAGTCTGAAAAGCCTGCCTGCAAAATTGAGCTCAACATAGGCCAGGCCAGACCTGATCTTGGATGTTCCCATTGCCACCTAGACCCGTACTCCAATTGGTAAAATTTCTTAACCAGATTCTACTCATTGTGAATTTTATTGGTTGGGATGGATGATGAAGTTTTGAATGGAAAAGGAAAAAAAGAGTGCGAAAGCTAAAAAGTTTTAATTTGTACAGTTAGTTACCATTAATGACAGAAAACTTTTAATTTGTACAGTTAGTTACCATTAATGACAGAAAGCTTTTGAGAGGACAACTAGAAGGGGTTTCAAAAAGTAGATTTTTCCATCAGTATCTTGTGTTTTTTTTTTTTGGCAAAAACAGGAAATGGAGAGGATTTTCTCTGTGAATATTTTTTCCTCAAAATTGGGTAAAAGGGTAGGACAGCGTGTAAGCAATGATTCCTATTGGAAATCCCTTTCTAGGGAGAAATAGCAAACATACCTTAACCCATTTACATGCTTTTTCAGAAAAATGCATTCCACATGGAAAGGTGGAATTCACTTGGTTGAGGTTGTGACCATTTATTTCATTGTTCCATTTAAATGGGTATCGTTGTGATGGAACCCTAAGCTTGACTACACCAAACAGTGGGTAAACAGGTCATTTAAGTCTGATGCTTAGTCCAACAACCATAAATATCTGCCAAAGAGGACCCAGGTGTTAAGATGTTATTTTGAGGCTAAAAATTTCCACTACTGTTTTAGCTTGCCAGTAGGGGATCCTTGCGTATAGAGCTTTGCTCATTTTAGTCTTATATGGCTTTGATTGTAGCATTCTTGCTACTGAAGATATTTCTTTTGAATTTGCAGATTCAGAAGTTCGCACTGAGGTTTTCATCTGGTAGTGAGGCACAAGCATTCTTTGATGCTGTGAAGGTGCAACCATCATTACCACTTAACATGACAGTAGAAGTTCCTTGCCCTTTCTATTGCTCGAACCCCATGGACTACAATTAATATGGTCACTGTAGCTTTTATAGTATTTTGCTTAAAATGTCAATAGCAGTTCTTAAACTAATCGCTGTGGCTCTCTTGTCTTTCGCACTTTGCATTCTTTTAATTAATTTCTTATTTATGCATTGTTACTACAGTAGAATAATTTATTTTGACCTTTTCTTTTACTTGTGCAATTCTCTTCATTCCTAAAAAGATGTTGGAAAAAATATCAATGCTTTTGTCGGCTATTTCTTGAACCTTGCCAATCTCCTTGAACAAGACAATCAAGATTTCTAAATTTGCGCAACCTTTAGGGAATCCTACAAAGTTTTAGTAGTGTCCCTGAAGATAAGCCAATGTGGCTGGGCATCTCCAACAAGCACCAAGAAATTTCTACAAATTCATTTCAAGCTGATCTGGAATCACCAGAATCATCTCAAGGTTTAGTGATGTCGTCTTACTTGTTCAAAATACCGAGAAAAACGAAGAGCGTCCAAGAAGTTTATGAGGTAATGAGGAAATTCCTTTTAAGAAGAAAAAGTCCAGATTGCCTTTACTTTTGAGTTTTTGCATTCTATTTGTAATGGATGGAAAAAATACTTGCAATATACAGTGATTCATTGAAATAGATTCGTTGATCCAACATGGAATTCATTGGGACAGGTATGCTAAACTGTAGCATGCTGTCAGTCATATGACTCAATTTATGAAGATCTAAAGCTTGGTAGCTATGACATTCTTTTGTCCAGGTAGATTGCTTGATACTGAGAATATAGGATATAGGGGCATGACTGTTAGTGATATTTTACATATATTATTCTTTTACTTTATAGCATCATAGTAGTCAAAGGCACACCTTAGTTGCACCTAGGCTCCAACATGGGCTCTCAATCTATTTTGTTCCTCACCTATTTGTGCCTGGGCCATCACCTAGATTTTTAGAAACTTTTTCTACAATAGGCCTATTTTTTTTTTTTTTTGTAATAGGAAGTGAATATGGGTTGTTAATGGAGTCTTTCTTCACATACACACAAAGAAGAAGAGGAAGACTCATGTAAAGGGGTTCTACCTAACCCCCATTTATCAATTACCATTCTCAACTCATTTAAAGGGGTTTATCAATTTCTAATCATGCTATTGGGATGAATATCTAATCAATTTCTAATCTATGCTATTGAGATGAACCAATATAAAATAGAATAAGCTTCTTTATTTAAGTAGAAGAAGAAGCGGAAGAAGAAGAAGAAGGGCGTGACGTCTTGCAGGTGGGCTTGTGGGGCCCACTTGGGTGGGGTTCGGTCTATTCAAAAGGTATTTTCGAGATGATTTTTCTCATAAGAAATCAAGTCAATTGGATTTCAAAAGTCATGATTTTCAAGGGTCCAAAAATCAATGGTAAAAATGTGGGCAATTTTGTATGAATTTCAAGTCAAAGGTGAGATCAACTCAGAATGGGCTCAAATTGGGTGGGAATCCAATTCATGGGATAGGGTAGGGTGTGAGGGGGGTAAGGGGTTCAAATGGGGCCTCACATGGGGGTCATTATCGCCCATGGGCTATGTCTCATGGGTGACCCAAGTGTCAGGGTGCCTTACTGTTTCAGTCTGCACTGAATAAGTATTGCAGATGGTGTATATCAACCAACTTAATGGTTGTCAAAACCCTAAGATGGGCTTTTGATGGAGTCCCTCTTCACATGAAAAAAAAATCTCAACTCATGTAAGGGGGCCCCACTTAATACCTATTATCCAAAGCAAAAGTCTAATAAACTTCTAACCTATGCCATTGAGGTAAAGCAATATAATACTTTTATAAAAATAAGCTCATCCATTGAAGCAATAGAACTAAATGTTAGTTAATCAAATTATAGACAAAATGGAATTCTACTAAAATAATCTCTTCTATTTAAGTGAAAGAGCTAAATGCTGGTTAATGGAATTGTAGGCAAAATGGAATTCTCAACAAGGAAAGCCAGAATGCATTGGATGTCTGATGTCTTTGGTTTTTTGTGGGTCTGCTAGGGCCTTAGGCCTAGTTGTTCTCTTGGTTTCTGTAAGATCCATCTTCTCCAAATATGCAATCCAGATATTGTAGATTGGGTCTGTGTCATGATTATTGCCAGATTTTAAAATTAAGGGTTTTTCAACTTTCAAAAGTGTCAAGGTGCCATTATGTATTGTACATGGTAATGCTTTAGAAAGTGGTGGATATTTGGAGGATAATATATGAAACTTTAATTACAGTTGTCACAAAACTTTTAAGTGTCAACTGTATTCAACAATCAACAGATATAAAGCTGTAGATTACATATGCTTATGTCAAATCAGTTTGTATTGATGATTGGTTGCAATGAGTCTTCTACCACATATACAGACAGCCTTCCATTGATGGATTTTAACAAGGTAAATTTTACACTGTAAATTATTACTACAATTTTGTTGAGATATTCATTGCTGTATTTAGGAATTCGATCACCTATTTTTGTTCGTGTTCTCTTTTTAGTTCTAATTTTCATTTGAATGTTTTCTTTTACTGTAGAAAAGCTTGATGGACGACGTCCCCAATCACAAATTTCCAAGAAATGATTTTGTATGTGAAGATATGTTACCATCTGAACATACTGCTTCAAATGCTCTTCGATACAGGTGAAAGGATCTGCAATACTTGATTTAACTAAACCTTTTACATCCTCTAATGTGAGAGTAAAATAAAGAGAGGTATAAAAAAGCATTATCTTCATATTTTTATTAACTACCAGAGCTGATGAAGAATCAACCTTTACCGACTCTGATGTTACCTATCATCCTGAGATGCCAGTTTTGAACTCCCAGGATGAGCAACATGTATCTTGTCAGAAGGCATTAGTCAACAACTTTGGAGCCATTTTCTCAACTTTGCCTCGTAGCTTTACAGAGTTACTGTTCAACAGTGACCATGGTATTAATGCAACAAACATTTGAATTTTACATATTGATCTATCTGTATATGTGTATGTAATGTCTGAAACCATCATTCTGCTTGCCACTTGTCTAAGCCAAATTGCTGTTGTTAGGACACAGGAATGCATTGTGGTAACACCTTTCTCTTTTTGGTAAAATCAACTAGAGTATATTTTCTTGTGGATTTTGATGGGATACTGGTTGATGATGATGATGATTCTTTCACCCCCAAACATAGAAAAGACCTCTTTTTGTTTACAAGGTTGTTTCTTTACAAAATCAGTTTTTGGTCTGTAGCATGCTTTTATTATTGCAATGATGTCATCACCTAGGTGCATTGGAGTTCTTTGTGTGGGTGTGTGTGTGTGTATGGACCATGAAATGCTAGATTCAACCCAATCCTTTGTCAACCTCCAGTGGTTCCCCCATGGGAGCACAGCTTAATATGCTGCCACCTGGGTGCATGCGTGTTGGAGAATGTCTAGCTAGGAATCCCCATAAGACTTCTCATGGTGACAAACAATCATGTAGGGTCCACCCTAGGACCCATTTGCACCCCTTTCCCATTCCACACCTATTCTCTTGGGGTGGGCCAAGAGAACCTCTACCCATTGAAGTTCTGCAGTAGATCTCCTTTAAACCACTTCTTTGGATGGAATTAACTGGAGAACTTACTAAGGCCACATGGGTTGTATGTTACTATTATTTAAAAACAATCATGAATCCTTAAGAAAATTTATCTAGTGAGATTGAAAGTTCATTTGATGCCTTATGTTTGGACCAAATTTTAGAAAAAAGAAAAAAGAAAGAATCAAATCTTATCCATTTGATGTTAGCGATCTAAATCACCAGGCGTCTTCAGAAAAAATAAGGGCAATTTGTAATTTTCGACCATCAAAATGAAGTGGTTTAAATTTGAATTTTCTATTGAAATATTGTCCATTAATAGTTTGTTGAGAAAACTTTCAATCCCACCAATTATATTTTTATTAAACTCCAAAAAAAATTAAAAAAGAAGAAGAAACATAACAAGTACAACCCGAATGACAGGTTGTCCGGCACCATATTCTCCGTGGTAGGAGAAGATGACATTCTCTTGCAAGAGATGGATGACCACATCTTCTCCTGGTGGAGAACTTTTTCAAATTGTGGGATCTACTTTTTCCTAGAGATAGGATTCAAATATGAGAACTTGGACTGCTCTAGGAGAGGTCTCCCCACTTCTCCCCATCCAAAAACAGCGAGATGGTGCCATACATATTAGATCATGTGGGTTGGATGGTGAAGCAAGGAGGCTAAGAAAGGTGGTGGTAATGGGTGAAATAAAGAAAAGTGATGAGGCAGTGAGAGGCATACCATGCAAATATTAGAGATGGACTTATGACATATCCTAACAAAAAATAAAAGAGAAAAAAAAAATGAAAGATGAAAAGGGGAATATGAGAAGAAAGAGAAGTTTAGTAAGAGATAATCCAAAGAGATTCAAGGCCATACAAAATACAGGAGCAATAATAGATTCAATGAGAAGGGGAACAATGAAAAGATCCAGCAACAACAGATGATGAAGACACAACGGCGGTATCAATGAGATGAAAAGAGGGGTGAGAGACAAGAAAGTGAAAGCTGAGAAACAATTGCAAGGGACATAGATGAGAAAAGGGAAAAGTGATGAAATGGGTAGGTCATTTGGGAATTGGAAAGGTTTGCTTATCTACAAATACAGGTTGGGACCCTTTGGTTGGGACATCAATCCTTTCTCCTTGTAGAGTTTTAGGAATGTGGAGAGCTATTGCGGCTTGCGTCGACAAATTTAAAGATGGGATTAGGTATAAGGTGTGTCGAGGTAATCAGATAAAGTTTGGGTCAAATCTCTGGTGTGACAATTCCAGTTTGGTTTCGTGCTTCCCATCTCTTCATAGACTATCTCAGTGGTCATTTCATATTTCTACTCTATCCGCAATTATCAGGTTGTTTGGGATCTTTTCCTTCGGCGTAACCTTTTTGACTCAGAAACCAATGACTTTGCTGAGTTCCTCCAAATCATTCGTTCCTACAGAATTCAGCCCATTGACGAGGATAGCCTAGTGTGGTGGCCTGACCCAGTTGGATTATTCTCTGTAAAATCCTTCTATGCTTGGAGTAATCAGACGACTACCCCTGCTATTGTTAACCCCAACATTTGGGCATCTAGAGCTCCGCCTCAAGCAATTAGCTTCCTCTGGACTGCTGGATTGGGGAAAATTCTGACTCAGGGCAACTTGCACAAAAGAGGAAGAATCCTGGTGAGCGCTTGCCTTTTTGCCTCTGAGCAATGGAAGAGACGAATCACCTCCTTATTCATTTCTCTTTTTCATCTGCAGCGTGGAATGATGTGGTGGATCTGTTTGGAGTTTGTTGGGTGATGCCTTCATCAGTGGCTGAGCTATTTTATGCCTGGGACATTACTTCAGTTTCTCCAAAGTGCTTCCTTCTGTGGCATTTAGCATTTTTTCCCACCATGTGGAGCCTTTGATGGGGGCGCAATAACAAAGTGTTTAAGAACTTTGCTGAGTTGAGCCAGTCAATTTCTAGCCAAGCTTTGGCCAAGTGCGCCTCGTGGGCTTCCTCGCTTGAGGAATTCAGGAATATTTCCACGACTGACATCCTTCGTGCTTGGAAAGAATGGGCTAATCTTCAATAGTTTTCTGTTCTACTAGTGTTGCTTCAAGCTTTTGGCTTCCTTTGTTTTAGGAAGCTTTTAGTGTTGTTGCTTCTCTTTATGTTCGATTTGTATTTGTACCTTTGGTGCCCTTTCTTTTTAATATATTAACTATTAAAAAAAGACCTTTCTATAGTTCTCAGGCCACAAACAATAGGTGATGTTTTTGGAGTGCATCATTGGAAATTTGGAAGTTTAAATGTTGTCAAAGATGGAGGGCTGGTGGGCATATGCTAAAAGAAGTGGTTAGGTTAGTGTGATAGGTTCATGACTACAAGAAGACATTTGATAGATATTGGATTGATGGTGTTGAAGGTAATCCAATATTGGAAACATGCACCTTGAGGCTCTTCAAAGGAATGAATGGAAGATACTGTTCTAATTTAATATGAAATTTGTTTCAATTGCATTGATTATTGGGCTTTATGAGAGCTCTTAGATTTCATCATTTTACTGGCTTAGTATCAGAATAATTTTTAGCCCTGCCAAAAATCATGTGGGGTGACCTGATTAGAACATCTGTCCTCACCAGAAGTGAGTCCCATTATAGCTTTCTACAAGATCTGACAATACTCATGTATTTTAAATAGCCTCATACATCTGGCTATGTATGAGTCTTATGACAACCACCACCACAACAAGAAGAAGTTCAACAACAATAAGTTCAACAACAATAAGTTCAACAACAACAATGATGATGATGATGGTTACAAACTCATAGCACAATTGGTAATTGCTTTCTTAGTTTGCAACCTTGCTCCTGTTTGGTAGTGATCTCTTGCCCATGGGAATAAATGATCCAAACCACTTCTCTCCCATTTCTTTGCAAGCCATTCCGGCCATTCCAAAATCCCCTTTCTAAGATAGGAGTGTTTTAGAATGGTTCAGCTGAACCATTATGAAATCCTGCCAAACACACTCAAAGCTTGTAGTTTTAGGTCATTTTACCATTTTTTTCTATAGAAGAAAGACATTATTGTTGTTATCATTATTTTATTTCTCATTATTATATTATTTTTATTATTAAATTCTTGTACCTTTATCGGTGCTAATGAAAAGCCCAACTCAAAACAATTTTTTTTACTGCTAAGTCATACCTCATTTTCTTGTTTTAAGGTTCTATTTGGAAAAGTGAGTCTTAGTTTTTTAAAACGTGGCTCATTTTTCAGAACAGATATAAAAAGGGGGGAAAAAGAAAGAAAACACAGCTTTTTTATGAGATATGAAACTTTGGAAGTAAATTGCTACTTGGTTCTTAGGTTTCCTCCCGAAAATCAGAAAAAAGAAATCTGTGAATTGCATTTCTTAAGCTCTGAATTTCCAGGTGGAGTTTGCAACTTAGCAGCAGAGTACCTCCATAGCGAGCCATCTTAATAATAAGTCAATATGGGGGTTTTCACAATTCAAATAATTTATTTTCTGTTATTTTGAAACATTTTTTCGCTATTTCTTTTAATCTTTGGTTGATCTTTTATTACTTGCTCTTATTCTGTTTTGACAAGGTTCTTGATCAACACAGTTGATTTGACGCCATTATTTAGAAGTGCGAAAACATGACTTGGTTTGAATGATCATCGAGATGAGCCAACTTCTTGTTGTTGAATCATGTAAATGAAAAGTTGGTGCGAAAATGTCTAAATGAAGAATATGACTTGAATTTACCTTGATTTGTACTAGTCTAGCTGAATCTTGACTGCATATGCCATGCAAATGTGAATGTTGACAAGGTTAACCAAGTTTTGTCTTATCATCAACCATTTTTGAGCTTTGATTGGGTCCCTAAAAGTCTGGTCATGTTAACTTGGCGGAGGCCAGTTGATTCTTTTTGAGCTTCTAAGCAGTGGTTGATACTTGGAGAGATCCTAGTGTGGTGGACCACAGAACTTGAATTCGTTAGGAATTGGGATCTTTAGTCCTATTGGTACTTTTTCTCTGAGAATTTAAAACTCACCGATTTTATAAATTTTATCCAATGAAACTGTTCTGTGGGTCATTTATGGTTAGGTAGTTGAGTTGTCACTTAGTTCTGCATTAAAGTTTTACATGAATGTTGCAGAGCCACCAAAGGCACAAGAGGATATTGATCATAAATCTGAAATCTCGGTACTTCTTTTTCTCATCCTCCACTTCATTTAGTACGATACTCTTCCCACCCTGATGTATCCCTTGAATTCATTTGGTTGCAGAGATAAATGTTGGATTCTTCTCTACATGGTATGCATACATCCCCTCTCTCTCTCTCTCTCTCTCTTTTTGATGACCAAGGTGTCCAGGCTTATTAGAACACCTGATTAATCCTCGGGCCAACTGCAAACCTCCCTACCCACACACACATTGGGTAACCCCCCCACCCCTCTCTCTCTCTCTCTCTCTCTCTCTCTCTCTCTTCTCTGATTACTGTATAATTTTATAGGTGGTGGTTTTGTTAACCCATTCTACAGTGTTTCTGTTGGTGTAGCAAAACCGTGAAGTGCATACCCTTTTTTATATCAATATCTTTAAGTGTTTCAACTTTGAAGTCATCGCGAATCGTAACAAGAAACTCATCTTGTATGAGTTTGTTGGATAGGCATTGTCACCATCTGAATTTCTTGAGACTCACAAAAACATCCTTGAGCAGCTGGACTGAAATATCCCTGGATATTTATCCTTCAGCTACATTTTTAAGCACTATGATGTTTGGCAATAATCCGTTATTCTTTCAAAAGGATGGTTCTAAGTGTCAAGCCTTGGATGTTGGAACTGCTATTGCAGTTGCCAACTGGAGCTTGAGTGCGTGGACTTCAATTTTGGCAGACTTAAAAAGGGGGCCCACCACCTTGAAGATGCCTATTTTGTTCTGTAATGTGAAACAATGCAGTCTCTGAATTCAGTGATTGGGGTTAAACGATCACTGCATGCTTTATTTCTATGTTCCTTTCTAATTTTTCCTCCCCTGGCAGTAATGCTGACAAAGATGGAGCAGGTTATTGGTGAATTAGGAGGTGATTTGACACTGATATAGATGATCTACAGACAGGCTTCAAGTTTTGCTTTTCTTACCATACACTGATCTTTTTGATACTGAATGTCTCAGACAATTTGTAAAGCTCTTGCGTGTTTTTTCGGTCTCGACCATTAGGAAACGACTTAGATATACAATTGGCTGTTCGTTCTTACTCCGTTCAAACTGCTTATGAAGCTGGCTTCAACTAATGGGTGTTTGTTCGGTATACATGCAGATAAATATCATGAAAAATTGTTCCAAATTGAATCATATTGCCTGGATATTAATTGTTGTTACCTAGTCCGATTTTCACTTTCTGCTCCATGTTATCTTTTGATGTTGCTAGCATTTTACGGAATAAGCAGTAATGGCGCTTGGCTGATGAACACTGCTTTGGAAGAAAAAAATGCTTCCCACAGATTCTTGAGTGTGACACATTTAATACTGAAAATCATGAACTGGTTTCTGCATTACGGATTCCATTTTTCTTGGGGGCAAGGTGGAGGTTGATCGTCCATGTATAATATCCTCGAGATGTATTCATTCTAGCCTTGATGTCATCACATGATCATGGGAAACCTTTTTCCATGAAAATGGTATTTGTTACTCAAACGAGGGATCCAAATATTGGATTTTCAATCGCCAATACAATACATATCGGCTGTACAAATATAGTATCGGCCTATGTCGTATCAATTATGATATCGGCTGATAAAAAAAAAACTAGAAGAGAAATATATGGATAAGCAAATATCGGCTATTATATTGGTCTTACTGAATTTTTGAATAAAACCTTCTTCTCCCAATCCTTATATTTATTCAACCCCCCATAAAATAAAATAAAAAAAAAGGAAAAAAAAAATTGAACTTTCCAGTTCTAGTAAAAGAAATTAATTTTTACAGCAGGACAGCGGAATTAATGGGTTCTAATGGGGCTGTTACATGATAACATTCCATTCCTGGCCAAGGCTGGACCTGAGATTTCAGGGTTTCTTGGCGAACTTTTAAGAGGCTTTTTATGCACTCACAAAAAGTAAAATCATACAGTTTTTTTTACAAAGTGTGAAACATCTAAATAAAATATCATAATCAAATTTATAACAAAGTATTATTTAAAGTTTATTCTCTATGATTTTGAGATGCAAAATTAGTAATTAAATTATTATATTAAAGTTTTTTTAACATTTCTTTTCATTAGATAAGATTGCTAATTCATTCAATCTTTCTTATAACATTATAAATCGAAGATAAGATTTTATTAGTTTTAACTTTGAAAAACTTTTTTCTATAGAGGCAATTGTAACCGGTATAATCAACATTATTCTATAAGCAATCTATGTATTTGAAAAACAAAAATTCATCCTTTTTATATAATTTAGTACTTTAATTGTTTCTTTTACTTCTTTTGGTACTGCATTTTTTATCATATTCGAGTAAGACACTAATGCCAATTCTCATTTGAAATGAAGATATTATTATTTTAATTTTTAAGTTTTCTGAATTTTTAAAAAAATTAAAATTTATCTCAATTATAATGATTTATACTTGTATATTATGTCTAATAAAGATATGTTTTTTCATCTCTTCAAAATTTAAAAACATTAAATTATTTTTAATTCAAAATTATCAACTCAATATAGATTTTTCTTTCGCTCGGTAAATAACTTAACTAAACTATACAACAATAGATTTATGTTTTCATAAACATTATTAACTATTTAACATCTAATAAAGAAGTTTATGGACTTAGAACCCTATCTATTTGGAGGCTCTAGGCTGACGGCGTACTTCACCTATAGCCAGTTCTGAAATTCAGTTACGAGTTGACACGTCTCAGGCGAGTTACCTAGGAAAGAAATAAACAGTCTCTCCTTTTATTAGGAGATTAATTGAAATGAATTTTATGTGAATAAAAAAATATCTGTTGTACCATGGAATTGAAAGCCTTTAGCAATAAAAGAGAAAAAATACAATAAAAGAAACAGAGTGAGGGTTTACAAAACAATGAGAGAGACAAAGAAGAGAGCAGCTATTACTGAACCCCCTTCTTTTCTTTTAAATTTTAGTTTACACGCCTACAGTTAGTCCTCACTTCACCTTCTTGTCCAGTGAGTACCTCAACAGTACCAAGCTTCTTCATTGCCAGACTGAATTGTTCTATCCATTTTAGCGGATTTGAAGCAAAATTCTCCACCATATTCTTTGTAACTGGATTGTTCATCAGGTCTTGGTCGGATGAAAGCAATCCTCGTTTCATCAGTAGGCCGGCATAGTATGAAGTGCCGAGCATGCCGGTTTCCAGAGAGTTGAGTGGCACTACCTTCTTGGCTCTGTTCATGGTTGCCAGGGTTCCTGGAGCAGGGCATTGTTCCTTTAGGGAGCGAGCATAGTCCTGGTCTAGGCTTGGGTCTTGTTCAGCCTTTCCCGGGATGAATCTCCGTAGCCGGTAGTCGAATGAGGTGCAGTGTGCTCTTCCAATTGAATGTGCACCAGACAACACTACCATTTCTTCCAGGCTGAGGCCCTTCTTTGCGAACGTGGCGGTGATGTTCTCAAGTGAGTTAGTAGGTGCAGGGAGGTTGGCAGGGATATCTGATGCAAGGGAGATGCGGCCGTCGCGGCGGCCAGAAGGAACTTCATAGCTTGGGAGACCGGAGAAAACAACGGCGTCGCGGGCCGCAAACGAGAGGATGTCGGCACAAGAGACAGTGTCGGGGCACACTGATTCCAGGCTTGCTTTTATCTTGTCGATAATGTCGAGGCCTCGTACGGTTTTGCCGTTGAATGAAGACTGTTTCTCAACACGCCGGCCGGCAGGTGTGGGATCCAAGAGGATGGATGCATCACAACCCTGTTTTAGGTCCATTAATCACATTGACATCAATTGCTACTCGGATTGTATTGCAATGTCCAGAGAAAATAAATAATTTTGTAGACTTTGTAATGTAAATCAGCTCAAATTGCATTATTCAATCTACAGAATTAGTTCCTATTATAATTGAAGATAGTCTCAATGGGCTATGGTGCGACTTGTGATTTTTTTTTTTTTTTATCGTGGAATAAGACTATGAATCAATGGTTCTGATGCTCCCCAGCAAAGCAGGCCTAAAAAATTGGGCCCGTTTATTTAGACCAGCAGTTCATTGGGTGGATCGTTTTTACCCCAAAACATGAGATGGTTAACTATGATAGTTGTTCAAATACCAACCAATAGGGTCATAAGAGGGTTGGTCCAGCTTGTCTAAAGGTTCAATTATGTGGGTTGTTCTTGCTCAACAGATTGAACACAAATGGTCACATCAATTAGTAAAGAAATGGGCTCAAGCCTTATTCTCTAGTCCATTAGCCTGTGTCTGCAGTTAAATATTAGGTCTCAGCCCAACCCATTGGTAAACTTACTAATCAATGAGCAAATTTGAGGATGAATTTTCAATTGTGTACATTTACATTGATGGGATGGTTAGGTTTGTTTCTAACTATGGAACATGTATGTGGTGTCTCAACAATGGAAGAATTAAAAAAAAAAAAAAAGGTTTTCACAAAAGTTAGAATCACAAAAATTTCTTTGAATAAATCAGTTAAACAACTGTGAAATGATCATAAGTTGTGTTGATACCATGCTGCTGGCCATATGCACCATTCATTTTGCTAAAATGCTTAAATAAGTGGTGATATAATCAACAATATGGTATTGTTGGCAATATATCATCATACTTTTTCAACAAATGCGAAATGATCATATGCTGAAAGCAATGCTATATTATTAATCACATTCATCATTCATTTCGATAAAAAAAAAAAATCAAATGATTGATTGATGTAGCATACAATATCGTACTACCAACAGTATATGATCATTGTTCATAAACAAACCTAAAATCAGTGCGAGCCATATCCACTATTCATAGTTTAAATAAGTGGTGGATGCAGCCGGTAGAAGAATATGATTATTCCTATTAAATAAATGTTAGAAGATCATATGCCCTTAGCAATACCATATTCCTAGCCACATCCACCATTCATTTTGTTCAAAAATATTTAAATGAGTGGTGGATGTGACCGACAATATGTTCCTGTCAATTTCAACATTATCCTTAGTTCATTCCATCATCGTCGTCATTATCATCATCATCATTATCACTATCACATTTAAGAACTACACAAATTACACACTCGAACGAAGCAGTCATGGGAATGCAGGCGAAGGAGCCCAGCAGCCAAGCCCTTGTCATGTAAAACTGCTTCTAAGACGACCCGTTTGACGATTTGTTCAGCCCGAGGGCAGATCTGGTTGTAGTATCCTTCCTGAAGTTGTTGGGGTATTTGGGAGCCATCCTTTTGATATTTTGTTTTGGTCTGCAGATTTGGGGTGGCAGAAACAAGGAAGGAGGATAAGAGTAGGCCTAAAAGGAAGATTAGGAAACCCTGACCCTTCTCCATTACTGCTGGTTGTCTGGGTCTATGGGGTTTTTTCCAGAGGTGGAAGAAAGCCCGTTTGGTAACAAAGAATGAAGGGTACATATAAAAGAGAGGGTTAGAACGAGTCAATGGGCTTTTGGAGGGTGTAAGCCGTCAATTGAAAAAACAGTTTTATTGATGGTCCACAGAAGGCCATTCTAAAAATGGGCTATTTATCTTTCAAAGTTAGGTCTACGGCTAAGTCTTCAAAGTTGTTGATGTCAAAGGGCCCATAATGGGTTTCTGTTGAATGGGTGGATCCAAATGGTTATAGTCATAAAACGAATTTCAGGCTAAAGTTCGATTCATTTATAGTTGATCAAGTTTATTTGTAATTCACACAATTAATTTTTTTTTTTTGGATATAATGAAAATTGAAGAACAGAGAATAGACCATGTGCAATTATGTGTTTCGAATTTTGAGCTTTGATCTTGGATAAAATAAGAATTCAAATTTATTTATTGACTATTCTTGGATTTTGGACGTAACCATTAAACAATTTGAGCTACTGGAAAAATTACTTTAATAATACAATTTGATAATATGAAAATAAAATTAGGAGAGATACTTTGGATCGTTGATGAATGAGATCAATGGTCTTCATAGTCCACTGTGGACGGCTACCCCTCTTAGTGGAAACTTCATGAGTACAGTAACCACTGATCCTGTTTATTTGATGGGATCTACTATCTAGCTTACCATTCACATTAATAATGATCAAATGTTTTAACAATTGATGGACACCGTCACGATTAGATCTAATCGAATTCAAATGTTTCTATAATTAAATGAAGAGCGCTTACTGTGATTGTAGAGTTTCTAAGGTTTTTGTTTAATTTTTTAATATTCTGATATTTTATCTAAACTTAGAATTTTTACAATAAAAAATTTATAAATTGTAATATAAAATGCATGTCACTAGAGGATATTTGAGAATATGAAATTCATATTAGGTATTTCTTCGATCTATACTTTTTTTAGACATTTTCCAAAGTTTTAAGCCATTTTCGAAATTTCGGCTTGGTCTGAAACCCTAAAAATGATCATTACTTTAAAAAAAAAATTGTGCACCCTAGGTTTTTCCATTTTCCATATTTTTTAAATGAAAAGATTAGAAAATAATGGAGATATTGATGAGATCTCGAGAAAGAAATTTACTTTAGTGTATAACCTCTCTGTCGGGGTCATTTGAAGAAAAAGGCTAAATTATTGGGTATATTATTTTTCCCCTTCAGTTCAAATTTAATCTAAAAATATTATCAGTTTTGATGGTATTAATATTTATTCAATGGATCAGATAAATATATATAAAAAAAAAGCTTAGATAATTTAATGTAGCCCAACTTAGACAATCTCATAGTTCATGAGATTTCACCACCATCCAATACGATCGGCATGACATCTCACCTCCGTCATAGCTTGTCAAAACCATTCTTCTTTTCTACAACAATAATTTAGTACATTAGCAATTTTGCTTGCGGAGCAAGAATAATTTATTAATTTTTTTTAAGATCAAGGTATCCAATTCTATTAGAGAACTTGATTAATTTTCGGAAACATGTGCAAACTTTTTTATCCACACACACCGAGTAACATCATGGAGAGTAACTCTTTTGTATTGAGAGTGACTTGAATCCATGACTTCCCACATTTGAAGCGAGTTCTTAGCCACCTAAGCCAATTCTTATGGGTTAAAATTCTCTTTTTTTAGAAAAATATAATTAAAAAACTAGCCATAAAAGTAGATAAGTAAAAAATTCAACAAAGTGTACGAATGGATATAATACTAATGGGTTTAGCTCAAAATATCCTTATTGGGCCAGGTTCATTAGTTGTAAGGCCCAATAAGCTCAGGTCCTAACAAATTGTATCCCAGTCAGGTCTCAAGCTACCTCATGTGGGCTCAGGAGATCTCCCAAGCTAATGGGATGGCCTTTCCGCCAGAGAGCCTCGTTCGAAGGGGGATTGTTGGGGCTGCTGTGAACGAGTCCCACATTGGAAGTGTAGATGGATATCTAGGAGTTTATAAAGGACTTGAATCACTTCACGTAACATGCTAGTCTTTTGGACTGGATGTCCAAGGTCCTAACAAATATATCCTACACAAAAGATTTAGAGGCTAAAAATTCGACTAGGTTATTATATGAGTTTATCATATTTTTATAATTTTTGTTAGATATTTAAATTGAAACAAAGGTTTAAAACTATACTTTTGATTTAAATTTTGTTGTTACGAAAAATAAGAAATTTTCCATATCTTTGATAGCTATATATTTCTATTTTATTAGTCGAATATGCACACATCACTACAGTGTGACCCACTTTAATAAGCATAAAAATCCTAAAAGCTTTTTAATTTCTGACTTAAGCATGACTCTGGGTTCCTCCAAAGTCCTAAAAGCCATATAAAATCTTCGAAACCAACGAATAACCTCCCCCATCAGTGGTCTATGAAGACCTTTAATAAAGCAAATATAATATGTGGGCACAATTGAATGAATTGTCAAAATTCCACCATACCAATCCAATCAATCGAGAGCTTGGGTTGTTTATTAGGCAGCTACACTTTCTAGGGTTTGATCTGGCAAACTGGGCACAAAGAAGTAATCTAATATGGACATTTGTTATAATCAAAGCTATTGTTTCATGTGATGTACCCAATTATTCTTTCCTTCAATGGGCCAACTCTTTTGTAAAGGCCAAAGGCCCACATATGTACTAAGAATATGAAAGAAATGATTCTCTCATATCTATTTTCCTTTTAAAAAGGAACATATGTGATGTGCATTGACAAGTGCACATGAACTCCAAAAATATGATGAACGTAACTTCACAATTTTGATAGCTAGATCTTGTTGCTCTTATCTCTGCAAATTATAATAATAAGTTATTCAGTTCAACCTGTAAGAGTTGTTTGGAGGTTAAAAACTTATCTGAGATATGAGAGGTCTTGGGTTCAAGTCATTCTCAATATAAAAGGGTCACTCTCCGTAATGTTATCCGGTGTTTGTAGATATGGAGGTTTGTACAAGTCCTAAGGATTAGTCTGGTACTCTAAGAGACGTGAAAACCATGGTATGAAAAAAACAAATTATTCATTTTGCATGAGAAACAATTGCTATTGTTCTCCGACGGATAAACATCGGCACCCATCTCGTCTGGCTATGAGATCTATCGGTAGTTTACGCCCTGGCTCTGATACCACTTGTTGAACCTAGGCTTCCAGCCCAAAAGACTAGCCTGATAGGTGGAGATTTCCAGTCCCATATAACTCTCTCTTTTTCTCTCCCTCTCATCGATGTAGAACTCGTTCACACCCAACAGAATGAAGACTTTGTGAAGACCCTGAAATCATGGCAATTTCATATCCAAGTGAATAAGATGGGCTGCAGTTGAAAAGATCTGATTTTGCTAATTTTAGGCTTTAAAACTTGTACTCAATGGATATGACTGACACACAATTAGACAAGCGCCATGTGAATATAGCCCGTGAATCCATTCTCTTCTTCCCTTTTATGTGTTAATATTTGATTTTGTTCTTCTTTTTTGGCTCTCCACCTTAAATCATGGATGGGTGATTTATGGAAAGTTGTAGGGAGTTATGGTTGCCGACCATTTAGGCTTCAAAATAGGACTTGGAAATGATGGATTCAAAATTAGGGCCTTAAGAAACTATAAATTATCTTCTTTTTCTTCTTCTTCTTTTTATTTTTCGTTCTTTTACTATGGAAAAACTAATGTTCCACTGATCATGCATAGTTGCAATTGAGAGAGAGAAAGAGAGAGAGAATGATCAAAGTAAATGGATTTCTCAAAAAGCCTATATAAGCAGCTGAGGGTAGGTTGATTGGATTAGATTTGCATATTGTTAAGAATCAGAATATTGTAGATTGGTGGAGAGAATGATGCTTGCACCCTTATATTTTTCTTTCAAGGTCCCACATCCTTTGTCTTAGAAGATGACAGGAGAAAGTAAAATGTAGCAAAGAAATACTGTAATTTTTATATCTGAAGGCTCAAGGGAAGATGCGACTTCATGATTCATTTGTTGAGCATAGCCATGTATTCTTTCTCGTACAAGATATTTATATAAAAGGTTTTGAGTTTTTTAACATGTTGGAATCTTTCTTAAAAAAATGATATTAGGGTTGAAGGCAACACGAGAAATCTACTACTTTTTTAAAAAGAAAATTAGAAGTTTTGATTTCAAGACCTTTCAAACTAATGTGATATGCGTGGTTTGTGGGTGATTCGTGTATCATTGTGTTGAGGTTGGCAGCAAATGAGTCTCACATTGAAAGTGTAGAAGTGAATTTAGAGACTTATAAATGACTTATATCACTCCACCTAATGGGCTTGCGTTTTGGACTGAATACCCAGATCGTAACAAGTGATATCAGAGCTAAGTCTCATGGGAACGAGTTTGCAGGCCTCATTCGGAGGGAGATTGTTGAGACTGACATATTGGAAGTATAGAGGGAGATCTAAGGACTTATAAATGACTTGAGTCACTCTACCTAATAGGCTAGTCTTTTGGACTAGATACCCAAATCCTAACACCATTAGAGATTAGTTTTATCTTTAATATGAAGTGGAGACATCTTATTATAAAAAAATCATCAATCTATTTATAAGAAAATGAATGAAATAAATGTTTAAAGAAAAAGCAAGAAAAAAACTATTTGTGGGTACAATGGGAAGCAAGAAACAACTATTTGTGTGTAAAAAGGTGTACTTTTCCATAAATGTTCATTGTTCAAATGATAACATTAAAGAAATAAAATAAAATTAAAAGAGCTTTAACCAAAAGTGGGATAGTTTAACAGCAGTGACTAAACAAAAGAGAAATGAAGGAAACTAAAGTGCATCCCAACTTTATATTAGTTTAAGAACAACAACTTACGTGGTATCAACGAATAATGGCATTTCTAATCATTGAACCACAAAGTATTTCTGTTATCTTAATCCATATTAGTTAATGTAAAGCAGTCAGTTAGACAATATATTAGCACCCCAGAAAGACATTTATACACTTTAATAGATTTGACAAATCAGAGATATATGCAAATTTAGATATAAAGATTGAATAACATTTCTTGCCGTTCTTGAGCATGCTTGGGAGCAATCATTTCAATAAAAGAAAGGTATTGTCTATTACATATGCAATGATAATATAAGGCCGGACATATAGACACCCGGCTTTTTTCCCTCTATACACTCGATTTCAAATTTTTGAGTAAAATTACCATTTTGCCCTCCCGCATTTTATCATTCGAATGATTCTTCAGTTCATTTTTCAAATTATTCGAATGATTCAAGTCGTCCGAAGGAACACATCAATAAAGAATGGGTTCTTTCGGATGATTCGACTACACAGTCGAATCGTTCAAAGGATCACTTAGGATCCTTCGAACGAATGGGCAGAACAGTGTCGTTCGAATGAATCGCATAGCGTAAATTCCATTCGTCCGGATGATGATAATGCATAGTGCATTATTTAAATAATAAAATCTCCTTTAAAACTTTAAAGTTATTTTTTAAGCACTATGTATTTCTAAAATTTCTCAAATTGAATATCCGAGCTAATTACGATAGCCCGATAAAAATACTTTAAGAATTCAAGGTCTTTTGACACTCCCAAATGCTTAAAATACAGTGTTTTACAAATAAAGGTATCCCTCAGGTGTGCCAAAAACACATTTGGGAGTGTCATGGGAGTGTCAAAAGACCTTGAAGTCTTAAAGTATTTTTATCAGGTTATCGTAATTAGTCCGGACATTCAATTTGAGAAATTTTGGAAATACACAGTAGTTAAAAAATAATTGTCTATATTGCTGATGTTACAGTAATGCATAGTGCATTAGTTAAATAATAAAATCTCCTTTAAAACTTTAAAGTTATTTTTTAAGCACTGTGTGACGAATGGAATTTACAATGTGCGGTTCATTCGAACGACACTGTTCTACCCATTCGTTCGAAGGATACTAAGTGATCCTTTGAACGATTCGACTGTGTAGTCGAATCGTCCGAAAGAACTCATTTTTCACTGATGTGTTCCTTCGGACGACTGAATCATTCGAATGATGTGAAAAATGAACTGAATAATCATTCGAATGATAAAATATGGGAGGAGAAAATAGTAATTTTATCTGAAAATTTAAAATCGAGTGTCTATATGTGCTGCCTCATATAATTAATTATGCACATCTAAAATTGTACATATATGCGTACATATATGCGTCCAGTTGATTACATAAAGTAGATTCATGCATCTAGGCCTGAGGACTATGGACCATTTTCTGCAAAGAAATCATCACTTGACTTACTTTTTTTTTTTTTTTTAAAGAAATGAATAATACCCCATCTCTAACTTTTTATAAAAATAAAATCTATGAGCCTATCTTTTTTAAATGGTAGAATTATGGCATTGGCAAACAGATATGGGCTTTGGCCCATTTAGGAAGGAAAATACCAGTGTGCTTCCAAATGTGGGGTTAATGGGATATGCATCTAAATATATCTTCTTAATATATTCATAGTTAGGTGAATATATTATACTTCCCTTTTGAGGATATTGTGGAACTCATGCGTGTGTATAATAATATTCTCTGGTAGACTAATATAAGCCTAGGTGAATGATGGCATATCCCATAGATAATGAATGATATGTGATAGATTTCCATTTTATTGTATAGTATATTTATTGATTAGATATTATTTGTTATTAGATAAAGTCTTAAAAGTTTATTGATATGATGTGTTCAGTCATGAGACTCGATCGAAATGTGTTGATAAAAATATAATACTCTCTCTCTTCCAATTTACTTATCTTATATAGATTTTTGAATTGTCTCAAAATAGTTGTCCTATTAGCATAAAATGTACTGAAAATTGATGAGATCACATGGAGTGCTAACCTTATATAGAAAGTTCTTTAAAAAATATAAATATTTTAAATGAGACAACTAAAATAAAACAGATAGAGAATATGTGAAGGAAAAACTCTTCTACATGGTCTGTTCTCAAACATAGACAAATTTCAGGAGAATGTGGTGAAGTGAAGAAACTCACAGTCGACGTTTTCTATGTTGTTGATGGTTTGCAGTTTATTTGGAGTAAATTGAGAAAGCATACTTTACTTGCACCAGATAAAGCATTTCAATCATAGTTTATTATTATTATTATTATTATTATTATTTATATATATATATATATATATATATATATATATATATATATATATATATATATATATATATATATGGTTTTGTATTTGATATTTTGCATTATTGATGATTCAGGACATATTAAACACTGGGCATAAAAGTACTTTTATAATTTTGTACTTAAGTGTAGTTTATATATATATATATATATATATATTTTTTTTTTTCTTTTTTGAATTTACGTGTGGAAAATCACGGAAACCGAGTGTAAAACCTCCACGGGCCATGAGAGCTATTTTTTTTTGAATTTTTTGTTTTTTGTTTTGAGTGATGTCTTTGATTATGAGTCGTCATCTGTATTGATAGAGACGAGGAAAAAGAGCATTACAACTCTATTTTTTAAGACAACGAATCTACATGATTGATAATGTATTTTCACACCGTGTTTAATGTTTTTTTCAATAAATGAATAGTCCCATCAGTGATGATTTTAATATGGTATACACTTTTAGCATAATACTTTATGGTTTCCTAAAGACTAATAGTTACAGCTTAAAACTATATTCCTTTAGCTTTCAAAATAAAAGGACAACATTGTTCCTCAAGAAAAATGTGGACGTGTTATGAATATCCGTTATTCAATATTATAAACTTGAGTTCTATTTTGCAAATTGATACAAATCTATCAGTTTTTGGGATGCAGCAAGTTGGAGATTCATGTGTTGGGGCTGCGAACAAGTCTATATTGGTTGTTAGAGGGGAAAACTAAAAACTTATTATAAGGGATTTGGTCACTCCACCTATCAGGCTAGTCTTTTGGGCTGGAAATCGAGTCCCAACAGTGGTATTAGAGATAGGTTCCCAAACTATAACATGGAGGCTCAAGAATCCTCTAACTGAACGAGATGGTTGGCGACGTTCTATCTGTCGGAAAGCATCAATCAAGGGAGAATTGTTGGGGTGCAAACGAGAGTCCCACATCGGTTGTGAGAGGGAAAAATCTAAGGATTGATGAGAGATTGTGTCACTCTACATTTCAGACTAGTCTTTTTGGTTGAAAGCCCAGTCCCATAAGTGGTATCAGAGATAGGATCCCAAGCCACAACATGTAGGCTCAGGGATCCCCTAGCCAAAATGGGATAGTTGGCAACGTTATATCCATCGGAAAACCTCATTCGAAGAGGGATTGTTGGGGCTGCAATGAGTCCACATCGGTTGTAAGAGGGGAAAATTAAAACTTATTATAAGGAACTGAGTCAATCCACTTATCAGACTAGTCTTTTTGGTTGAAAGCCTAGTCCTAACATCATGCAACTCATTAGCATTGAGATTTGCACATGTATACAAGATAAAAGGAAAAAAACTATAAAAATTAGCATGGAGTTCTAACAGCATAAAAGGTTAAAGATAAATATGAAATCTATAAAACTTATAAGATATAAAAGTATTTTAACATAAAAATAATAAGTTGAATAGTTTACTATATAAAATATTTAAAAATAAATTGAGTACCAACCATGGTCACCGGTGAGTAGGTTTACAACTTCGGAATACAATCATATGACTTCTGAGATATTTTAGAATGATCATCCACAAAGGCTTAAGGTATGAATGATAATCCATTGTATTAGAAGGATATAATAACGTTAAATGGATAGATTCTAATGAATTTAACACTGTCTGCGGTTGTGTTTATCTTAGGAGGTGTTACTATCTCATAACTCTGTATGAGTGGATCTCTATCTCTCAATTTCTTTTTTAAATGACTATTATATTAATAAAGAGAAAAATAGTAGAAAACAAAAGGGAATCAGCCATGGAAATGATTCAAAAATCATCGAGAGAGGAGACTGGAGATATGCATTTGGAGAAATGAATGGGTTGACTAGACTGTTTTGCCAAGCTTTGTGTCACTGGCCTTTCCTCCTGCGTATTTCTCCTTTGAGATCAGAGGAGTTGTTGTTTTAGTTCTTTTTGTTCTCTTGTGTTGTTCTTATCTTTCTTATTTCTTTCTCTTTTTTGTTTTCTTGTTTCAAATTTAATCCGGTTAGACCTTTTCTCTCTTCTTGTATTTGCTCTCATTTTTTTTTAATATTATATCTATTTTTACCGTGAAAAAAAAAAAAAGGAATCGGCAATGGAAATGATTCAGAAATCATCGAGAGAGGAGGCTGGAGATATGCATTTGGAGAAATGAATAATGGGTAATGGAAACACATTTGTGTAAATAGAAAATTCTAAGATTCAAGTTCAATAAAGTTATTTTTAGTAATTCATTAATTGACAAATAAAAGTATTCACAAAAGTTATTGGTCATTCTCGTGGCCTAAGGTGCTAAGAAAATGTAATATAGCTTAGGGTAATAATCCGTGGACTATGAGTTTTTACCCTGATGTATCATCTTTAATGGAAAAGATCATTTTACCATTATTTTTCTTCTTTTATCTCTTTCCACTTTTAAAAAAGAGAAGTCAAAATGGTCTTTTCCTTTTAAAGTAGTGCACCATAGTGAAAACTCATGGTGCACGATCATTATCTTTGCTCATTAATGAGTCTAGGTCTTATAATACCATCTTAAACAAACGTATCTTTACTAGTTATGAACTGAGTTATTTTTGAAATATAGTTCAAATCTACAGTATATAAATTTGAGATGAATACAACTCTTGGACAATTATTGTGAAAATATGCAATATTAATATGATAATATTGTGAAATATAATGAAACTCTCTTTTTAATAATATTTTAAACATATTAAAAGATATTACTGGAGATGAAAATATCACAATAATGTCACAGTGCGTAGTAAATATTGGACATATTTGTAACAGCAATTTCAGGAAGCGTGATTGCAGAAGTAAACAGATATTACTATAAAATATTTAATATTCTAACTTGCAAAATATTTCCGAAAATTACAATAAAATTCGATCAGGGACAACCATGTTATCTAAAATTTGTGCAGTGCTATTAGAAAAAAGAAAGTAAAATGAAGTAAGAAAAAAGAAGAATATATAATAAAAAACAATGATAAATATTTTTACATGACAAATGGACCAAACAAATAAGTTTATGGTCTCACACAAGTATTTTTTGTCCCTTCTTAATAAATAATAATAATTATAATTCTGCAACAATAATACAGTTTTAAACTCAAGAGGGGATTTGTCTGACACTCAAAAAGTTCTCCTCATGAAGAGAGGTCTTGAGTTCGATTCACGCCCAATACTCCTCTGATTCACTCATCGTAGTTGCTTACTCGATATACGTTGAATTGAAAGACTTACACATATTCCAAAAAATAATTAGATTAAAATACAGATACGATCAATGGACACTTTGATCATAAAAAAAATCGTATTTTTAAAAACTATATAGTCATTTGATATTTAAGAAAGGCAACGACAAGAGTAGTAGAAAATCCATATCGAAATAACAGATGAATGAATTTTCACCCATCCTAAAGGAAAGATTAGTCGGATACGACACCTGAACAATTTCGGACTAAAAAAAAATAATGGAGGAATGGCATGTGGATCTAATATGGTGGGCCAGGTATTGCCATGGTGGTATAAACAATTTCGGACTAAAAAAAATAATAGAGGAATGGCATGTGGATCTAATATGGTGGGCCAGGTATTGCCATGGTGATTTTATACCAAATGTCAGGTGGCATTGGCAAGTGGGAAGATCATTCCTCTCGTTTATAAATTATGCAATTTTATCTCCTTTGCTGAGATGAGATAGACGGGCAGTGTCGTAGTCTTGCTTTTTAGTGTACTGCCAATTTATTACTCCTGTCTTTTCCCTTCCATTCCTCCTTCAACAGTAAATGCTCTTTGCCCCAATTCCATCTTCCCTTCCATTTTGTTTACTGAATTTGCAGGTCTTTTCTCCTCCAATTTGGCTTCCCTGTCTCCTCCAATTCACGTCCCTTTATTCTTCCAACAGCAAAACCACTATTATTCAGTCATCCTTCAATGCCTACTACAGTCTCAGTCTTCCTGAAAGAACCTAACAGATCATGAGAGTTACTGCCCCCTTTCTCTGATCGAAGGTTCTAGGTCGCACAACAGGTAGTCACATGTAGCAATTCCTTTTTTTTTCTGTAGCAATTCCTTTTTTTCTGGTTTCAAGTACATTTTTTTTTTTTACTTTTTCTTTCCTTTCTCTCTTTCTTGTTGGGTTAGCCAAAGCAAAGCTATAATCCCTGCTCTGATCTAGGGTTTTTGCTAAATGGGTTGTTTTTGTTTGGAGAATACAATGGCTATATGAAAAGATAAGGATAAACCCTAGGTGAAATTACACCAATCAGATCCTCTGTCAAGTGTCTTGCCGAGGCTTTAGTTATTGTTTTGAGAAATATACAGAATCATCATATTCTGACCTAGCCCTAACCCTAATTTCATTTTGCTGAAATCTAGAAAGGGAAGTAGTGCAACTGGGCTTTCTAGTGATCAACTCTTCAAGAAGAAAATAATTTTAAAACTAGATCACAACTAGATTCCTTTCCAGATTCTTTACAGCATCAGCAAGGTCGAGAAGGGCTGTCTGTAGGTATTATTTTTTTCTCGATATAAAGAAAAGAATCATCAGATTCTTACCATAGGCCTAACTCTAACCTAATTTTGCCGTAACCCAAAAAAGGGTCATATAGAGAGATAGGTCTTGTTCTGGTGCAACTACTAGTTTTTCACGAATTCTAAGTCAGGAGAAAGATGAAAACAAGAATGAATTTTAAGTCAGAACTCTCGACTTTTCGAATTCAGAAAACTATTATATTATTATTCTAAGGTTATAGTCTCTAGTTGATCTTAGAGTTATTTCAATGGAACTCAAACTCTAATTTAATACTAAATCAAACATCTCATAATAAGAGATTAAGGCAAATTTAAAGTCTTAATTAAGTACAAACTCTAATTTATTCTAACATGGACATAGAATAGAAGAAAAAGACCTATTCTATCCAAATCCAAAAAAAATAAAAATAAATGTCAAAATTGCTAATTTCTCATCTGGGTATTTCTGTTCTTGATGCAGTGAGATGGCATCGTCCAGTTCTTCCAATTCTCCTTGTGCTGCATGCAAGTTCTTGAGGAGAAAGTGCATGCCGGGCTGCATATTCGCGCCCTATTTCCCACCTGAGGAACCGCAGAAATTTGCCAATGTTCATAAGATTTTTGGAGCAAGCAATGTCACAAAGCTTCTCAACGAACTTCCTCCTCATCAGAGAGAGGATGCAGTAAACTCCCTCGCTTACGAGGCCGAGGCCCGGATAAAGGATCCTGTCTATGGATGTGTGGGGGCGATCTCAGTGCTCCAAAGACAGGTCCATAGGCTTCAAAAGGAACTCGATGCCGCCAATGCCGATTTATTCCGTTACACATGTCATGATATCCCGATGGCTCTGTCAACACCTCCGGCATCGTCGTTCTCGCCGATGCAAGCTACGAGCCAAATGTCCGTCGAATTTGGAAGGATGATGGACAATAGAGGTGGTTCTTTCTATCACAATTCTGGTTTGCCTGTTCCTTATGCTACTCCCTGGACTGGTAATCCATCAGAAGACACCAGTGAAAGGGGTGAGGAAGATGGAAGTATGTAAAAAATTTATGGCCGTGGCTTCCATGGGTATATTATCTATGGAATTTCTCATGCTGTGCAAAGCATTATTATTATAAAGTTTTACTCAGTGGTTCTGTGCCTTTGTAAGAATTTGGTGGATTAAACTCTTCTTCTGCATGCAACTCAAGTTTATTCAGGCCTTGTGAAGAATTATTTATATTCTCTTTATTGTTGTCTATGTTCAAAACAAAATTATACTACTTTAGATATGATTCTCTACCAATGTTTAGTCCTCTTTAATATTATCATATTCTGACATCAATTATGCTTTGTTCTTTAGAATGACACCATTTACAGGACCACTGAGTTACTTTCTTATAATCTTGTAGAATTTTTTAACACTTGATTATAACTGTGCTTGCACCCAATTTCTCATATTAGAATTGATTTACTCTATTACCTGCCCTTCATCTATGATAGCTCTCTTCCTTCAATTTCTTAATAGTGAAATGTTTGGTCTTAATCCACTCATATATTTTTCATTCATGGTGGAATAGAGAGAGAGAGAGAGAGAGAGAGAGAGCTAATTGAAGAAATTTGGAAACATATAACAAACTGCAAAGGTCTCAAGGGTCTACTCCAGATTTCCTAGAGTTCAAATTTCTTTTTATTCTCTTCTTTGACATTATACAAATTATAGGGATCTTGTATTTTTTTAAAAAAATTTAATGAAGAATAGACAAGAAGACAAATTCAATATCCCTATCACTTTTGTTATTGACAAGGAGATATAAAAACTGCATGAAATATTTTCATCTTTTTCAGTGTAAGAGAAGAAATACATTAACAGAAACCTTATAAATCAATATAAGATCAAGCGATGGTGCATTAAGTGCCCTAGAAGAAATAGACTGCATTCGCCTGCAGTCTATTTGTTTGCCCATTTGTCATAACTATATTAACTGATCATCCCATTAATTTTAGTTTATCTTGGTACTGAAAAGTCATGTAGCACTAGGGTTACCTTCTGATTTTATCTTGTATTTTTCATTCTCATTGTAATCAAGTGAATGGGAAGTCATTTATAAAAGTATGTGATGCTTGTTGAAAGGAAACAATTTTCCCACCAGTAAGAAATAATAATATTAAAAAAAATAGGAAAAAGAAAAATCAACAAAAAAATTTACAGTGGTTTTCTTTCGACACATCTACGATTTTAAATACCGATTCACTATATTCAAAGGCAAAAAATTAAAGAAGAGATAACTCTCTCTTATTACAATTTCCGCTTTCAATTCTCTTTTATTACAATTTGCGACCGAATTAATAATATATATTTGATAATTAGACAGTAAAAAAGATAATTTAAGAATACTTTTGTGTTTTTATTATTAAGGTAAGTATATAATTCTTCCTCTCTCTCTCCCTCTCTCTCTTGAGCCTCTCTTGAGTTGAATTCAATGATCTTATTGATGCTCTTATTATTTTACGTTTTCTCTGACTGTGAGTGACATAAATTTTCGAGACTTTCTCATCTTACTCTTAACTTTGTGGCTGGTATACCTCATTCTAGAATTTCTCATCTTAGTATTAACTTTGTAGATGGTATTTACCTCACCTCATTCTAGAATTTCTCATCTTAGTATTAACTTTGTAGATGGTATTTACCTCAAGCTTGTATGTCTTTTTCTGCAACAGTGAGATACAGTTCCCTACTCTCATAGGATCCATAAAGGAGATGCTGATCCATGTGAGGGTACGCTCAGAACAGTATTAATTGCATTTGGTTGGAATTGGGTTTTTTTCATTATACTAACACTTATTAGAACTGCAGAATGCCCAGTTATGTTCTCTGCACAAACACTATTTGGGAATAGGCTAAAACATAAGTAGCCACTCAAGTCCTCACCAACTTCGCTACAAGGATATGAAAGTAAAAGATAATTTACCTCAGTAAATATGAGAAATACAACTTTTTTAACATAGTTATCCTCACATCTATATCAAGAGGTAAGATTAATCTTATTAATATATGTAAATTTCTCAATCTATAAATATAAATTGATGGATAATAACTCCATGTATAATGATTCAAAAGAGTCAAATGTGAATCGAATTAAAAATTTCACCTTATGAAACAAAACTCCTAACGGTTAGATCAACTCTGTTAAATTATTAAATACAATTATCTTTTACCTGGTTAAATCACTTTAGCCATGTCATCCATGTGGTTTCACTTACTTTTGTCTCCTCTCTGCACAACAGATGAAAAGTCTAGACTCTAGAGCCTGAAGATGTAACTATAAATTGCTGTAAAATAAAGTCTAGAGCCTGAAGATATCTTTAACTAATATTTCACAGAGAAAAGCTGAAGTATTAGAAACTTGGGTTTCCCATAATGTACCGATGATTACTGAATAAGATAGAAAAAACTGGTTCTCATTGGATGAACCTTAAAGCCTTCATCTAGATATTATTTTTTTCATATTAGTTACTCTTATTTTGCAATCAGGGCCCCAGAAATCAATCTTCCATTTTTTGGGTTTTCTTTTCTTCTAAATGGACAAGTCAAATCACTAGTAAGATTAACTTAAACATCTTCCATCTGCTGGAAAATTGTAGCCGTTGGTTACTGTTTCTAATGACCACTAAAAATTATGATATGGTATGGCCAAAGCTCCTTGCAAATTTTGTTTACAGTTGATTCTAGTTATTCATATAATTCCAAAGCTTACTTTTACTTTATTAGACTTGGTGGACTTCACTCCCGCTGAGAAGTCAATCATGTCAGGCCCAGATTCACCCTAGTAAGAATTGGAAAATTGAATAGTAAGATATCTTTGTTGATTCTCTCTTTAATCCATCCTAAACTGTATTCATATAGATAGAATCGTTATTATGATTCATCAACTATGACTCATGAACTAGTGTCTGATTATTTTTCTTTCGTACAAAAGTTGAAACATCTATTGATACAACGAGTATTTTATTGAAGGATTAAGTTATTACTGAACAAAGAGAAATTGTAATCTTCATTACAAAAGAATGAGATCAATTTAGAGAAAGTTCTTTACTAGATTCATGTCAATCAAGTTTAAGTTTTGAAATTTTAAACTATTGTCACATGAATAGTGAGATAGAAGATCACTAGAAGAATAAAATATAATATATAGATTGTAACATAGTGACTTTGAAAGAAAATATCTTGAGTTGTTTAAGACTAAAAATGACTTAGATCTATGCTCTCATAAGCTATGATACTTTGTTGTAGTCATGCAACAACGAAGAAGGTTTCATTTTGATAATGCAACTAGATTAATATAGGGTGGAGATACAAAAGGTGTTAAATTTCAAGTTGATTAAGATTAACGTGTGGAAATTCAAATACAGTCTTACTAAAATTTCCATGGATGTGTCCACTATTCTTAAGACACTACTAAATTAGGCCATGGAGACTTAATAAAGATATGATAAATTAAGAATGAGATTATAAGAGATGTACCAATAGACAAAGATATCATGGAATTTATTTTAATGGTTTGAACATGTATGCAAATGAGAGAAAATAAGGCGATAGAGAATTAAATTTTTATATTATAAGAAATTAGGAAAATTCAAGATTGTATGCTGTACTAAAAAGGCATACCAGACCATGATTTTACACTCTCACTACATTTTTTTTAAGAGAATTGATTTAGGCACTGATACCTTTTCTTAAATGAGATATCAGGTGATGTAATTTTGAGAACTATCTTATTTTGTCTCGTATTTTGTTCTTGATGAGTTAACGTGTAAAAAGACAATTGGATAAAGTTTCTACAATTAGATGTCCCATTTAAGAAAAAATATGGGTATACATATTAATTCATTTTTTTTATGACAGTCCTTGCATGTATAGGGAAAAGAAGATAATAACCCTGACACATAATTGAATAGTCACATCATATGAACTAGGAGAATCTGAGATGGTATCATAGTACTAGAAAAGATGATGAGAGGCCATGATTTTAGGCTGGCTCTCTATCTCTCAAGGACCGGTGGTCAACTTCAAGACTGTACTAGGTCTTGAAAACTTTTATATGGTATATGTAGGTCTAAGAATTTAGCTAAAAGTTTGATTCAAGGTGATAGTGGTGACACTAACAAAATCCAATTCAGTCTGATCAATTTGGACTATTCTTTGTATTCCAAGCTCAAAACCATACCATTTAGCCAGCAGTCAAGTATACAGACAGTCCTAGAGGCGTGAAGTAGTTTTGAAATATTTGTTACAACCCATGGGTTGCACTTGGGTCACTGGACATGGATTTGCTCCTCACGCTAATGATCAATTTCTGGTACTATCACTTGATTTATCCAGATCTATTGTGTGAGCTTGGCAGTGCAGGTTTAGAAGAATTAGTCTTATTGAATACAGTAATTCAGAGATATCCGTCGTTAAAAAAAATAGTGTCTGGTACACAAATATAAATCTACACTCCATTCTGCATTACCATCTGAACTTGAACATTAAGCAGCTAAATGATTATCCTCTCATGCAATTTGTCTGGTAAACAAGTATTAATATGAACACTGTTGGCCATTGTATCTGAACTTGAACATTAGACAGTAAAGAAGTGAGAGAGAATCACATGGCTAAAGGTAGAGAAGTGATGTAGGGTTTACACCTTTAGATTTAAGGAATTGGGTTAGGGTATCCCTAAATCACACTAGATTTAAGGAATTGGTAGGGTATCCCTAAATCACACGTAAGACCTAAGTATTGGAAATAAAAAAGGAGACAATGTAAGATGCTTTTTTTTTTTTTTTGACCTTTTCTTCTCAAACTGGATGGTAGAGTATAAGTTCAGGGTATTAGGGTTCTAAAAGTCTATAAGAAGACCTAAGGTAATTATCAGTAGAGCTCTGGTTAAAGTGCTTTTTCCCTCCACTCAGCACAACTCGTCTCCAATCCATTAGAAATTTACCTTTTTGGTATGAAGCCGACTGAATAGACTCTACAGCCCAAAAGATTGGCAGAAGAGGCATTCACTTTTTAGAAAAGAAAAAAAGCACCAGAATAGGTCCGACCAAAAGAGTCGATGTCTGTCTTCTTTATTTTACACCTTTGTCCAAGTTCAACTGATTAATCTTCGTCTTAATTAAGACGAGTTAGATTTGAACTTTTATGATCTAATTTAGTATACTCTAAATATAATAGATATCATAGAGGTTTCTCTCTGAATTTTTGTAATTTCTTATATGTAAATTTTAAAAAAAAAAGTCTTATAAATCAAACTTCACTTTTAATACGAAAAATATAATTTTATACGATTATTAATAGAAAATTATGTAAAAATGGATCAACATCATCATTACGACTAATGTCATCTATTTGGAGATCAGTTTTTTAAGTTCTTTTATTCAACTATATTCTATAAAAAATATTTTTTTGCGCCATCTGGTAATCTCTCGTATTCTTTTTTCTTCCGTTCTATCCAAGTTTTTTTTTTAAAAAAAAAAAATATGCATCTCCTTCTTGTTCATGTTATTAGTATGATTTCAAAAAAAAATTTCTAACAAGTCTCATAATGTACATGTCTAAACCATCTTAGTTTCTAATAAGTTTAGAATTTAGGATTAGATTTGGTGATTGGGTTAATTTATCACTGTTTCGTCATGTTTATAGCTACAAATATTTGAAGTTCATCTAAGAAATTACTAAAAATAATAAAAGATGATTTTACTAGTAGATGATGTAATAATTTATAAATAATTATAAAATATTAGTTGTCAATTTTTAAACTTTTCATTCAATAACTACAGAAACTGAGGCAGCCTCCTGGTAGCAGAAAGCTACCGTCGACCACCCGGCAACACCAGTACAGCCTACTCCTTCTCTTATCAGATCTCTCTCAGGAAAAAGCAAATGATATTGTCTCTGTCTTTTGTGACCCTAGCCCACGCCATCTTCCTCCGCAACCCAAACAATTGTTACCACTTACCACCAACCCATGTGCGTTTGCCACATTTTATCAATAATACTAATCACCGGGCCAAACTCCCTCTACAAATTGACAACACTAGAAATTATCTAGCCAAGATTAGAAGTCGGAATGGATCGATCGAATTGGATCAAGTCGGGTCTTATTTGGTTTGGATCTACTGTATCTACGAGTGGATTTTTTATTTTGTTAGACGAGTTAAATCAGTTCCTATATATTTCAGTTTAGATTCAAATCAGATTATCTATTTAATTAACTAATGCGACTTCTTTAACAAGTACTAATACTAAGACTACTTTTTAAATGGATATAACTCTTATAATATTGAATGCGTTGTATATATAAATGTGACAATAGTCAAGTTAGATGGATATAACTATTTATATAATAGTGCAAGCCATATCTCCATATTTATGACCAAGTTTGGATCGATCATCAAATAAATGGGTTGAGTCAAGTCATATCATTTATTAAATGGGTCAATTTAAGTTGGGATGAATTAGGTTGATCAATATACATTAATCCCTTTTATACTTTTAAGGAAAACCTTTAAATTAAATTATTTAATTTAATTTAAAAAGTGAAACTTCATATCTTCATATTCATTTAAAAGACTTGATTGAAATTTTAAATTAATTTTTGTGAACTAGTTTGTGAAAGATCAATTATGTTATCCCATATTCGAACAGACTACATTAAAGTAACGTTTAATAACTTAACAAAATCAAATACTTGGGGTTTTGAGATGAGAGTTTATAAGAAATTAGTCCTCATTAATTATGTATAACTATCTAATTTAAGATATAAAATAGATAATTGAAGTGGAATTCTCTGCCAACCGTCGATTTCATTTGCTTAAATTAAATGGACACATATATTTAAATGAATTTTATTTCTTTAAAGTGTTGAATCGACAATATCTAATTTCATTTGATGAGGTAAATGGACCTTGTAGAATAATATATTTTAAAAATTAAATCGGACTTAAAAGAACTCATTCATTTCATAATTTAATCATGTTGAATTAGAGTTCTGATCATCAAATCCCTTCCCAATCTACTCTTCTCCATGTCTTCCATATTTAGAAACCTTATCTAATGTGATGTAGGACGCGTACCCATCTAGAGTATTTTAATTTTATGTTTTTTAATTATTTATTTTTTTATCTCTCCCTTTTCTATCTGTTTTAATTAGTTTCCTTTCTTAGTTGTATTGTATATATCAGGATATAAAATCATATAAACAATTGAAATTTAATAACAATAATAATAATTCAACGACATAATCTGATTTCTCTGCCACCTTAAATAAATGCAGGAAAGCCTGCGATGATCAGATACTGAATGGCTGAGTTGTCAACATCTCATCTTCTCATGGTTGGATGGTACTCAGCCACTCAGGTGTTAAAATACTTAGTTACGCCTGTATCGTCGAGATTGTGATATTTTTTCCTTTAAACGAAAGTAAAAAAAAAAATTATAGAAAATTAAGAAGAAAATAAAAAAGTATATATATATATATTTAAAAAGTAATTATCATATTTGCAGAGTTTTAGGCATTTGAAACATCTTAAAAATTTGATAAATATATTAAAACTTTGAATAAAATTATAAAGGAGAAAAACAACATAAAAAATTATATAATATGAACTTCATGCTCACAAGTATTCTTTAATGCGATATATCTTCTATTACGTTTCATAACTTTTTTTATAAAAAATTTTGAGTTTTGTTTGAATGCCAGAATATTTAAAAAAGCTACATAAAGACCTTAAAAGTTCTACCTTTCAAATTTAAGGCTCTTCATTTAATTATAGATATATTTGTATATTATTTCATTCATTTTTTTTTTTCTGCCAAGAAACTTGTAAATGGGAAGATCTAAGGAATCTTGGCATTTATTAAATTTTGAAAAAATCTTGAGAAATCGCATAAACACCCTAAAATCTATGTGAATGACATCAACACATTACCATTGAACTTCATAAACATTGGATATTATTTTGTTAACTTATTTTCACAAAAAAACTCAAATTTTGAAATTATCTTAGAGTCAAACTCAAAGAAATTAATGAAAATAACTCAAAATAAATAAAATTGATTAAAATAACTCTAAAATTGAATAATTCTCTCTTAAATCCTTTGAAATTCGAAGATATTAATGAAAATGACTTGAAAATCGGTTGAAACTGAGATTTTTTAAAAAAAAAAAACTATATCGACTGATACAGACGATTATATACTGGTCGATAATTCAGTGAGTATTGGCATTTTGCCTTGGTGAACATACTTATTTGTATGGAATGAATGTATATAAAATGTTTTGATGATAGAAATTGTTCAAAGTGAAAGCTACTAATACATGTTTTTTAACTTTAAAGTTCAATAAATGTAATTTTTTTTTTATTTCATCAGTACTTAATGAGGTTAAGACAATTATATTCTCTCATGAAGTTGATCATTTAACATGAGGATTTTAGAAAGTGTCTACCATTCAAGCATTGTGACCTCATGAGATGAGCCATGTTAGTGATCTTATAGTCAAATTCTTCAAAATAAGTGCTAAAATAATATGGTAGAGGTGAACTACCTCAACATTATAAGTTAGATATAGATTTCACCATTTGAATTATAGATTTTTATTATCTATTTTGACATTTTTTTTCTTTGTTTCAGGCATGAAAGTATTTTTGGAATTATTTTTTAGATATTTTCTTCTAATTTTCACTAAATACATGTTTTATGGGATTTGGACTCTTTTTTGACATTGAAGCTTGAGTATTTGATTATTTTTATTTTTATTTTATAAAAGAAGATATCAAAATTTTTAGTTTTATAAATATTCGAATTCAAATCTGAATTTTAAGAATCCAAACCTTATGCAAATCATTCTTCATGAATTGATTCAATGCCCACTTTCGATTCATCTAACTATGAAGTATCAACCCTTGTCGGAATGCGAATCAATTCATAAATAAAAGATAAATTTATGATCTCAAGTAACTCCAGTTGTAGAACTGAAGAAGATCATGGCAGAATAAATTCAAGAAACTAATAAAAATATAGATATTTTTTAAATAAAAATTATTAAACTTGTCTTCTTTTATGAACTCCACGTCAGACACCACTGTTCTTTCCTCATCAAAACCATCATTATTCCTGTACATAAACATGATCACATGAATGAAAGGACAGGATTCAGCCTGAGATGAAATGAAAAGACCCAGTAACTATTTGATTTGATGGATGATGGATGGAGTCTCTCTCTGTTCAGTATTCAGTCTTTCTAAGTAGAAAAGTGTAAGAGCATGTGGTCTCTTATTACTTTGTCTTTTCTTCTCTTCTGTGTCTTCCGTGACCTTAGGATTTGATGGATTGTCGCTGCTTTCCTTGTTGCTGCTGGTGTTCTATGATTCATTTGCAGCAGTGATGTTATTCTCTTACTTGTTTTCTTTTAGTTTGTCACCAAATTCTTGTATGCGAATGTGGCCTACTTCTTTTGACTTTTAGGGTTCCTTTCATCTTCCTCTCACTTTATACAGAGGGGTCTGGTGTCAAGATTCACTCATTTTAAACCACCCCAAAATGTCCAATCCGTAGATTATTAGGGACAGGGAGTGAATCACTACTGGGTGTATCTTCGACGTGTAAAGGAAAAAGATAGATTGCACTTTTTATTCTAGTTAAAAATATTAAAACAAAAGTTTTGACAATAATAATGATAATTTCTTTGAAGGATTAGGTAAAATTTATTAAAAAAAAAGGAAAAAGAAAAACAATTCTCAGATAAGTACCACGGGCACCCACAACGTTCAGCAAGGAAAATCACAGAGGAATTCCCCACAACCCCGATCAGACGACGACAAAATATAAAAAAAACCCCACCTCATAAAAAAGGAAGAATGAGAGTGCGAAACCTGTTAATCCAAACATGAAAACTTCAAAAAAGAATTGTCATATTTTTTGGAGATAGCACAGGTGGTTAACGTTTAGTCTTTTGATCAAGTCACAAAGAGCCGGAGCATGAATAAAATTTTCAAGAAGTTGATTTGGGTATCAATATTTTATGATTATTTTGTCATTTTTTATTGCTATAAATTGGAAAATTTGAAAGAACAAAATTAATTTAGCGAAATAAAATAAAAGACAAATTAAAGGTACATGTACCCAAATCAATTTTCAAATTTTATTTAAATAAAGATTTATCTTGATCATTTGTTTGTTCATTTTCTTACCAAATAAAGAGCAGTTTACCTAGGAGACTGAGATGCATAGTTGATGGTGAAAGAGAAAATTTTGTATGGAAGGGTCAAAGCACGTCTTGTTTGGTGTATGGGTTAAAGAATGCATTATGGGACAATAAACACTCATACCAATTTTTTTAAAATAGAAAGTTAATGGGCTTATTTGTCTCGAAATAAACTAAAATTTTTTAAGCAAAAAGAAGATAGATTACATTTTTTTTTTAAATAATTAGTTTGATGGTCAAGATGTTCGCCTCATAAAACAGGGTCTTGACTTCGATTCATACTCAATCCCAATGAGTCACTTTTCATATACTGAACCAATGCATGTGGATTGTGAGGTTTACATATGTCTGTGGGATTAGTTCTCACCTCTAATGTGAGGTAGGGATACCTATGTTAAACCAAAAATAAATAGTTATAATGACAGTGAAGATAATAATTTTGTTAAAAATAAAATAAATTTAAAGGCTTATTTGTTCAATTTTCTTCTACACAAACAACCACTCATATAAAAGCTTATGTGCATTGTTAGTTTGGAGACCAATTTTTGTTGGTATGGAAGCTCAAAGTAAATCATATGTGATTTCATAGTCCAATTTAGATTAAAGTATCAAATAATAGAGACTAATTAAAAAAGAGTTCATTACCAACTAGTTCAAAATAAGGAACTTGCTTGTTTTGTTTGTAAGAATCTTTTAAGCAAAGAGAATATATGATGCAACAATTGCAATGGATTTTGTTGTCCATGGCACATTGGTGAGAGTAGAGACATATCATCTCTTCTGAATTCGAAAGGACAAGTGACTAGACTCAAATAATTGATACTATTAATTGAGAACTACAAATCATTAATAGTGCAAATTTTGTGTTAAGCTGAAAGGTTACCTTGTGCTTTGTGAAAAATGAACTTAGTTTACATTTTGAAGCTGAAAGTTATTATAATTAGATGCATGCGAAACATCACCAATGACATGAAATCTTTCACACACTTCATCCAACTATATTAGTCCATTTATTTTTTGAATTTACGTGTGAAAAACTGTAGGGTACTCAGTGTAAAACTCCCACGGGTGAGTCCATTATCCCTAGGGTACACTAAGGTTAGGTCATGGAGGCTCGAACTTCGCAATCCTCTCACTTCCTAAGGCGGGAGGACATCCAGTTGATCTACACCTATGTGAGGTAGTCCATTTATTTTTGAAGAGTATTTAAAAAATATTTATCATTAAGAACATTTAATTAACATAAGAGTAGTTTAGGCATTTAATGTTAGGAAAGGAATGTTTAAAATTGAATATAAAAAATAAATATTAGTTTTTGTGATTATTGAAATTATAGAGGTAGTTTTAGCAATTGAGGAAAAAGAAAGAACAATATTAGACAATCTCAACTTTAATTATCTGTTGTTTGTCTCAAAGATCAAAAATCATAACTTCTAATGTCTGAGAATAAGATGTGTGATCTTAAACCAATATGCAATTGTTCTATTTCATACAAGAAACACCCAAACTTTCATATGGCACAATTTTGGTGTGGCATAGCCATTGGTAGAATTTCTAACTCCCAAACTTTCATATGGCACAATTTTGGTGTGGCATGTCAAATAGATTAATTTCAATTTTTTTTTTATCTAAATTTTTTTCCATTGAAGAGGGCAATTGGTCGCAAAAGCCTGAAAATTAGGGCATGAGCCTGAATTTATATCGACTTGGGCTCGGGCCTATTTTAAAAGGCCGAGTGAAAATCAGGCTGAGCTTGAACATAGCCATACTCAGGTTCAAAAGCCCAAGCCCGGTCTGATTGTATTATATACTATTATATTTTAAATAGTTTACATATAAGGGGTAACGCCTAATCACCCGTCCAGGTGTGCCCATTTGACCCACACCTGTTCCCCACTTCATCTCTTTTTTATTTAATTTTACACTTTACAATTAAAAAATGAATGTCCGAATTGAAAAAGAAACTTAATTAAACATAAGCATAACAAATTTCAGACCAAAAAATAATTTTTTAACACCTTAATTTTAATGATAAAATGATCAAGCGTTCTTAAGAAACAAAGACACATGGTGACTTTGACCAGTGAGATTAAGTAGTTAAAAATTGAATTTTAAGCTAAAATTTTAATACACTTATTTTAATTAAAATTCTATGCATCCAAAAGATTATTCTTTTAGTTATAATTTTAAAATTCAAAAAGAACAAAATGTGTTCTTTAACCCTAAAGATGCATAGAATTAAAACCTAACATTACTGTTACTGCTAGGTTTTTTAACCAAAAGCCCAACACCTCTCTCTCTACATTCTTATGTCATTCCTACCTCTTTCTCTTTTTTAAGCTCTAAAAAATTTGAGAAATTTCTCCATTTTTTCTATCCGATATCACCTTTATTTATTTTTAATTTTACAATTGAACATTTAATCTATAGTTTTCTATTTTATTTTTCTAAATATCTGTGATTGTTTCATTTTATTTTCAAAATTTTGAAAACATCAATTAGCTCTTTTGCTGGGCTAAAAAAATTTCGGACCCGGCTTGAACATGTAGTCCCTAATGTAATTGGGCTTGGGCTTGGCCTTGTCCATGACATTAGATAATGCCACTGATTTTGATGGCTATCACATCAATCAGAAGGTAAAGGGAATCAGTTGATATGGCTCGATCAGCCTCCATACAATGATCTGATCTGGTTGTTGGATCAAAATCAACATAATTTTGTATGTCATCTTCGACAACCAAATCTTCTATGTCATTATCTATTGATTAGATTTTTTGTGGTGGATCTTCTACTGCAACACTTTCTACACAAATTTATTCTCCTTCACCAGCATAAAAATTCTATATTTCGGATCAATGGGTTAGAGTTATATATTTATATATTTCGGATCGAGTTGGGTTTCAAAATTTAAAATTAACCCGATTTGACCCAACGTAATCCAACTCGACCTGCGTTCGGCTCTGCAATTCGGGTCGAGTAATTTAATTCAGCAATTCAAGTCGGATTTAATAAATTTTTAACATGAGTTAGATTGAATTTATTAAAACCCAACTTGACCCGATCCAAATTTCAGCCCTAATTGAATGGATAGACTATGAGTGAAACTTGTATCGGGTTTTAACCCTATATAAAGATTTTTTATTGAATCCAAATCTTTCATTCTAAGTTGTTTCTTTGTGAGAATATAGGATTTTCTTTAGAGTGAGAGAGTTCCTATTTATAAAAGGTGTGGTGAGGGTGTCTATGAAACTAGAGATGAGAAAGCAAATATTTGAGCTCAAACTTAAACTTAGACTTGAATCGGAATTTTTAATTGTAATTTAAGCCCAAACTAAAACGGACCCAAAACTCAGCCAACCCACCCCAATTATAGAGCTTGAAACATGCATGCAAATCCGCCCCAGTAATCTTGTAGATTTAGTTACTAATTTTTTAATTAGTACTTTGGATTAATTGCTACTTAGATAAGTTTTTTGAGATGATATTTAAAAAAAAAAAAAACAACATCATGAAATTAGTCAATAGTCTAGTTGTTTTTTCACTTCGATTGATTGCTAAGTAATCTTCTGAGGGGACTATTAAAAGAATATTTTATATTGAAAGGTTAAATTTTGAGTTATTTTTTAGTTATTATTAATATTAAAAAAGTACTGAGTCCCTCAAGAGATTCACAAAAATTTGAAGGGTAGTGGCTCCTTTCACCCAGTTTAAACATTAATATAGAATTGAATAGTAATTATCTTGATGAGATTAATGAAACTATATTTTTAAGCTCTTTAAATTGATAATTTTTTTTTATAATTTATTTAAAGCTTCTTTAAAGTCAATAGAAATGTTAAAGTATTTAATTTTGATATAAATCATATGAAAGAATGCTTCATCCATTTCCATGCTTTTTAATATTGTTTATTATTTAAACCTGATGGCTTTAGATTTTATGAGAACTTCTTATAAGCTCTATATAAACAATAATATTATCAATCTGTAGGTTTATATATCTCAACTTATTACTAAATCACGTATAATTTAATTGGATTCACAAGAGTCTCAATACTCAATCATGTCAATGCAGTGCGTCATATGTAAAAATCTCGACCATATCTTTCAAACTCACTAAATAAATCTTGACCATATCCTTCAAACTCACCAAATTCAATCATAAAACTCATTTTCTATTTTTTATCAATTATTTTTATATAATTATATAACAAAGTGTAATCAAATTCTTTCAACTCACTAAATTCCATCTTAAAAATATCTTTTTATTTTTTAGCAATTTTTTGAAGATTTTTTTTTTTAATAATAAGCTAGTATTTCATTCAAAAGAAAAATCCAAAGGACAATAATAAATTAAGCCCATAGCCCAGGCCAGGCCAAAAACAGCAGTCTAGGACGGCCCAGAAGAATTAAGGACCCAATGGAGCCGAAGCAAACTGGTAACAAAAGAGACCACAATCCAGGCCCAATCAATGAACAAATAAGACAGAGGCCTGTGAAAAGATACCAGACTACCAGTATTCCCAACAGTTTGGGAGTCAGTTAACGGAAGAAGCTGATGATCGAGAACAATTTCTTCTTATTCGTCAACATAAAAGCAAATCAGGACCCGTTAAATTAGATTAATTCATTAAATAAATTAATCAAATTAGGTTAGTTGTGTAGTGTCAATTTGTTTATTAAATGAGACTTGATAAATGGATCAAAATTAGGTATGGATGTATATATATATATATATATATATATATGATTAAGGGGATTAAGATTCATTTAATTAAGAACCTGAGATGAGAAAACATTTCTCTATGGGGTTTAATGAGAATTTTAAAGTATTTAAAAAAATGTTTAACTCTAAAAATTTGTATTAACTGTATAAAAATTGTTCAAATTAAATATGAAAACCTCATTTTGTAAAAAATATTTCTAAGAGAATCTAAGCCAACAAACATTACTTTAGGCAAAGGAAAAATGCCAATGGATAAATAGATTCTATTATCATTAAAGCAGTGTTGTAATTAAATGGCTAATGATCTCTTCAAATTTCAAATTTTATTGTAAATTATTCTATAATTTTAAATTTAATATAATGAGACTCCCATTGATTTATTACCTCCAAAAAAAATATAAAATGATGAATAAATTGAATTAACCTGATAGTTGAAATTCATAAATTTCTTCATTTTATTTCATTCGTTTCAGTAGATATTTTCTTTACCAGCTATTTGCTCATATATCTGTAAGATAAAATTGTATATATTATTTATATAAATATTTAATTTTTTATACATCTAAAAATACATACATTTATTTTAAGAGAGTTTCTTGAGTAGATTCAAAAGTAAATACAGTCATATGTAACTTTACATGCGAATGCGATAGATATTTGAAAAATATTCCATTCTCTTCATTTAAAAACTGTTTAATAAAATCTATTAAAAACGAATTCCTATTTTAACAATTTTTATTTTTTATAATATTAAAATGTATGCATATTTGATTTGGTTCACGTGTAAATCAAATATTTTATATATGGAATTCTACGTTTCTATTGAATTCTATCAATCATTTTAATTTTGATCAATCTAATATTTAAGTTACAAATTTAATTTAAATTGTCAAATTATAGAAGGTAATTTACGTATGGAGCAAGATAATCATTCAAAGATAATCATTCAAAGGTAATTTACGTATGGAGCAAGATAATCATTCATTTTCTTCTTTTTTTTTTACCCTCGTCGAAGAGAGGATAATTTCCGTTATTTTTATTAGAGAGGAGAAATAGGTTTCTGTTGTAACGAAGTAACTTCTTTAACTGCATTTTCTATGCTGACCCAAAGAAACCGCCTGAACTCACTGACCCATCACGTTGGAAATGTCCAAATGATCATACAATCCTAACCCTTAAGTTAAAATATTTTTTCTTTTGCTTTTTATTTTTTTAAATTTAAAATAAGCCAACCCACAATCTTTGTAAACCATTACTCCATAAAACAGTATCCACATGAATATCAAATGAAGTTGAATTTAAATTTACATAAATAATAATAATAATAATAATTTAAATGATTTAAATTTTTCATCTTGTGGGTCCATCTCCTTCACCAAGCCCTAGAGGTTTTAGGATTTTAGTTGAAGATGACATGAAGCTATATGCATAACGGATAGTACTCGATAGGATTAGAGATTCAAAATCGTATTGATCTTTATCTCTCTTGTATAGATATTAGCTTAATCCTAAATTAAATTGGTCAAATTTTACCTACTCTAGAGGCACAGGTCATCGGCCAAGTACACTTAGTGGGAGGCCCTAGGCCTTAAGGAAAGTGTATGGTGGGGGCTCTAGGCCATTGATCAAATTGGAGGTGCCTTAGGAGGCCGTTGATATGGTCTTAAGCTAGAGCCGGCCGTGGGTACGTGTAAACCTCTTAATCTACAAACGCCAGATAAGAACTAAGGAGAGTGACTTTTTTGTGTTGAGGAGGGTTTGATATCAAGACCTGCCATAAAGAAGGGTGGAAATTGAACATCACAGTAACCCCTTCTAGTTCTAAGAAAGTTGTTTCTGAGTTGCAGAAATGGACGTGATATTTGAAATACCGGGAGTGAGGGAGTTTCCGATCGAACTCTGGTTCTTTGACACGGTTCTTGCAATGAAAGAGAGGATTCAGAAGCATGAGGGCATCCCTAATGCTCAGCAGACTTTAATTTTCAATGGTCGTGCAATGGAGGACGACCGGGACACCGAATTCTATGAGGTTCTAAATGGTTCCCGAATCCATCTTCTCGTCCAATCTGAGCCCATCAACAACCAAGAGCCGCCACCAAAGATACAACTAACTGTGAAATTACCATCGTCCAACAGAAATTTCTCTGTGGATGTGAATTTAACAGATACAGTATTGCAGTTGAAGGAGAGAGTTCATGAGATGGAAGGCATCGCTTCGAGCCAATTCGTTCTTTTCATGTCAGGCAACGAAATGCAAGAGCAGCGATCGTTGGCGGAGTACTCGATTTCGAATCATTCGGAAGTGAACTTGATCCTCAAATCATTCGCCACATCCTCGGCGGGGCCGCCACCTGTAAAGAAATTGAAGGTTATGGTGCTAGCCAAGTGCGGAACGAAGAAGATTCCGGTGGAGATGAATGCATCAGACAAGGTGGGGGAGCTGAGAAAAGAGCTGCAGAGGTTGCACCAGCACCATCAATTCCATCTCCCTCAAGAAGGGTATTTCTTCATCTATAAACAGAATGTGATGGAAGATGACCGGACCTTCCGCTGGCACGACGTGAGGCACGGCGACACCATAGAGATATTCAATGGGAGTGTGACCGGAGGATCTTAACAGGTGAAAATCGCTGGTTTCTTCGCAGCTTTACTTCTCCAACATAGACATGGCTTATTACTCTTCTATTTTCTAAAAATAAGTGTCTCCAATCATCTACAATCGTCATTCTTTATGATTCAAGGTTCTCATACAAAATGTGCTCACTAGTTTCTTGATTTGTGAGAATTTTAGAGTCTTAGTTCTTCATGGCTGGATCTTCAAACTTAATAATAGTTCACACATAAATTAAAAAAATATATACTAAAAAGAAATTAAATTTTAAAAAACTTTGAATTATTTGAGTAAAGATTCTATTGTAGCATTGCTTGTGTGCTCTCTTTCAATTTTATATTTTGAAAGAAATCTTAAATTTTGTAAAAAATTATGGAAAAAGCTCTCTTTTCCCAAATCAAGATACGATATACATGTTTCAATTTATAATTTTCAAATTTGAATTGGGAAATTATTTTTATTTCATCTAAATCTAAGAAGTTAGAAGGGTGTCGTGGATGAAATTTTTAGTCATATAATTAAAGACCATAAAATTAATAATTACAGTTGAAAATCAAATGTTTAGAAATATATGATTTCTTTGAATTTTTGTAACTTTTAGAGGGTTACGTTCAATTTGTATTATACTATTGGATTTACAAATATGTTCAACTTAAAATTTAAAAATTATAGACAGTATTAAATATGGAGAAGGAGAGTTTCTTTGAGAAGTTATAAAAACTTTAAGTTTTTTTAAATCTGTAAAGTAAAATTGTTTTTTAATATTAAAAATCTATTAAAAGTTCTTTCAAAATATGTGTAAGTTTATCCTCGGTAGAATTTAAGCTTATTATAATATAAATAAAATATAAAATTTATAAATGTGAAATTATCACCTACACCTACGCGTGGCAGCCTTTGCCTTCAATCTCGTGGAGGCAGATTTTGGATTGACTGGATCAAACTCCTTTTTCTAATGTTTTTTTTAGCTGCCACTAGAGTTGGTAAGTATGTAAAAATAGTTATTAAAAAATGGAACAAAATTGGAAAATTCAATCTATTTGAATTTGAATAGATTCCTTAAAATAGTTTAATTTATTAAAATTTAGTTATTTTATTTAAATTTTCTTCTTTTTTACTAAAAAAATGCTTTCTATTATCTTATCAAAGCTTAAAGGCGAGTTTTAATTTTTCTTGTTTGTAGTCCTTTTTTAAATATAATAATATATTATCTATTATAATGTTATAATAATATCAAAGTTTAAAATGATACAAATGATTTAGCCTAATTGAACTTAACTAAATCAAACATTTCTACAAACAATTTAATTAATGATTATTTATATTTTAAAGCTTAAACAAAAGCGTTTAAAGAGATTAGTGCAGTAGATAAATCCTCTCTTTGAATAACTTACTTACAAAGCCTCAAAATGATTTTACATATTGGAGGTTTTACGGATATTCATTCTAGGGTGCTCTGATAAGCCAACCCATTTCAGAGATAGGATGAAAAAAATATAAATTATAATAGAGAGTATCAAAATATCTAAATTAGGATTTATTGAATCGTTTTTTAAGATAACAAATAACTATTAAATTAATTTTACTTATATTAAATAATTCAACGGTGTGAATGCAATCAAAATTAATAATACAAAGAACCCTCATATCAAAGCTCAAAAAAGCCATCAATTTCTAATCCGTTTTCCCACAATTGGATAAAAAAAAACAGTGACTTTTTTTTTTTTAATTTACGTGTGGAAAACTTCGAGAAACTCAGTATAAAATCTATATGAATAATACCTACTGCACTTAAGGTACACCAAGTCAAGTCATAGGAGCTCGAAGTTGGCACCTCCCACCTCACCTCCCTTCTCCTGAAGCGGGAGGTTAACCAGTTGAACAATGACTACTTTCATAGTAAATAATGCTCCAGGCACTGTTAGCGGATCCAATGGAGTTTGAATGAGTAAAAAACTAGAATTGTGTTTTGATTTATTTCAATCACATAAAAGATGTTTGAGAATAAAAGTGACCAATTTTTTTTCTAAATTTATCCATGCAGATTAACGTATTTCTATAGTGTTTTTTTTTTATGATTAAAGTGTTTGAGCCTTTTAGAATATCGAATTAATTTTTGAGGCACGTGGAAGTCTTATTACTCACTCATATTGAATAATTTTATGAGAAGTGGCCTTTTAAAATAAAATGAGAATCAATTTTTAACAACTTTTTTCATAGTATATGCCAAACATTCGACCTAATCAATATTTAAAGCATGCTCCAAATATCTAAGTTAATAACAGTAAATCTATGCGCAGATGGTTCTTATGATACATAAAGAGAAAAACATGACGAGCTCAAATGGCTTTGTGGTTGGGCAGATTGGCATTGCTTTGAGCCGCCGGTGGCGGCGGGCGAAGGTTGGCTGAATACTGCAAAAAATCGGACTCGGTTTGAACCATGGGTACAAGTCTCGGCCGATACTGTCTGTATCAGCCGAGATATCTCGGGTTTTCTAACGACGAGATATCTAGTCGATATTGGCTGATATAGTTTTAAACTATCGATTTTTGCCCAAAAAAATCAGAAGAGAAAAAAGAGAGATATATCGGCTGAGATCTGAGATACCAAGATATCGGCCGAGACTCCGATATTTCAATATGGACGTTTTTTTTCCCCTGGCTTGAACTTGTATTTCAAGCCCGAGTTAAACTCGAGTTCGTGCTTCCCTAATGTAAATGGGGCTTGAGCTCAGCATAAAATAAGCCGGGTCCATTTTCATCGCCAGTTCCCATGTTTTTGTTGCACATGACATAGATGATGCCAGTGAGTTTAATGGCTATCACATACCTAAGAAATATTAAATAGATGAGATCCACTATTTAAAAATAAAAATCCTTTTTACTTCCTTTTATGTGCTACATGTGTGCAATACGAAAATGGAGTATAATTCTATTTAAGTTACCACAAGACTAAAACATTTAAAGGTGAAATTGATAATTTGAAATTATTAAATTTTCTGACATTTAAAAATATGATTTGACTGATCTAATAAAAATAGTTGTAAAACTATATTAACAATTGATCATATAATTATATACATATCAAAGCTAACATGAAAATTAATTTATGAACTTTTTTCTTAACTAATGGATTGAATAGGAGTGAAAATTGGGTCAAGTTTTAACCTTCTGTAAAGATTTTTTATTGAATCCAAATATTTCACTCTAAATGGTTTTTTTGTCTGAGTGTCGGATTTCCTTCACTGAGAGAGTTTGTATTTATAAAAGGTGAAGGTGTCTATGAAACTACGGTTTAGGGTTTAGACTTGAATCGATGTCTTTAATTGCAATTTAAGCCCAAACTAAAACGTACCCAAAACTCGGCCAACCCACCCCAATTGCGGAGCTTAAAACAGGCATGCAAATCCGCCCCGGAAATCTTGTAGATTTAGTTTCTAATTTTTTTTATTATTACTTGGAATTAATTGCTACTCAGTAAAGTTTTTTGAGATCATATAAAGAAAACAAAAAATAAAATGAAATTAGACAAGGAGCGTGATCCTCCCACGGGCATTTTGTGTCCACGAACACGGGATTTTATTGTTCCCCACTTTACCCTCTCCTTCCGTACAGTAATCGCGAGAAAAAGACAAACTCGGATCACCAAACCGGAGTCCTTAATCTCCCTCGGCGAACCGAATTCACCGAATACTGGAATGTCCCAAAACGGATCATCGACCTTGATCCCTTAATGGCCTTTGGCGAGCCGAATTCACCGAATGTAAAAATATGTATTGTGTATAAAATTGTTCAATCAGGCGGGCTGGTTTAAAAACCAACTTAACTGTATGCGGGTAGGTTTAGAAACGAACTTATCCGATGCACTGAAATATGTTTCGTCAATCTTCTTCTTCTCTCTGAGTTTCAGCAAAGTCATCTAAGAAATTTGTTTAGTCATCTTCTTTTTCTTTCTGAGTTTCAGCAAGTCGTCTGAGAAATTTGTTTTGTCATCTTCTTCTTCTTTTTGAGTTTCACTAGAGATTACAACTTTGAGAAGTGGGTAGCAAATGAGGACCTCACCCCTATTTATATTACAAGCCATGAGAATGAATGGCTAAAATGATGCGACATGGCAATCATCCAATGGCTATAGAGAATTCTAGAAACTCCTAATACATTCTACAAATTCCTACACTCCAAGAATCATCTAGAAGCTTTCTAGATCCTACTTCTTCCATAAGCTTCTAGAACATTCCAGAGTATTCTACAAGACTCCACAGACTTCTACACAATTCTAGAATCTTCTAGAGAACTCCAGAATTCTCTAGAGTCTTCTTGAACCATCTAGAATCTTCCGAAACCCTCCAGACTCTTCTAGCATTTTCTGGGTTATTCTAGGTCATTCCGGAAAGCTCTATAATGTACATATAATCTCTTATATACATGAATGATAAGATAAGTAGGTTGGGTGAATCTTTTGGTGTGACATCCTCCCCCACCTATCCCTTTGACGTCCTCGTCGAATCACGTCTCTTCTCCGTTGAATAGATAAATTAAATTTATCTTTTTAACCTGATATTTGGTGGGATCAAGTTGAAATTCATAAATTTCATCATTTTATTTCATTCTTTTCAGTAGACATTTTCTTTAGGGTAGTTGCTCATATATATAAGATAAAATTGTATATATTATTTATATAAATTTAGATAATAATTATTTAAAATTTTTCTATCCATCTACTTCACCAAGCCCTAGAGGTTTTAGGACTTGTTAGGATGGAGATTCAAAATAAATACATTCAATTATGATGTTTTATTTAATACTAAACATGTCCTAAGTTAAATTTAGATAATAATAATTTAAATTATTTAAAATTTTCTATCCATCTATACTTCACCCAGCGCTAGAGGTCTTAGGACTTGTTAGGATGAGATTCAAAATCCTACTAATCTTTATCCCTCATGCACTGAACTCTCCTTCTCCTTCTTCTTCTTCCGAAACTCCTTTATTTAGTCTTCTCAAGAAAGTTTTTTTCCTAAATTAATTTTTTATGTCACTGAGTGATCTTTGAAGCACGTGTAAACCTCTCATACAGGCCGCCGCCACCCGTAAAGAGATTGGAGTTTATGGTGGAATCCAAAAGTGGAACCAAGAAGAATCCAGTGGAGATGAATGTATCAGACAAGGTGGGGGAGCTCAGAAAGGAGCCGCATAGGCTGCACCAGCGTCATCAATTCCCTCTCCCTGAAAGACCGTATTTCTTCATCCATAGACAGAGTGTGATGCAAGATGATCGGAGCTTCCAGTGGCACGAGGTGAAGGGCGGCGACACCATAAAGGTATTCCCTGGGCTGGTTTCTTTGCCACTTCTCCAACTAACATAGGTTACTTTGGTCAGTCAAGCTTGATTTTCTCGATCAAGATATGTTTGATACAAAATTGATTTTCTTGAAATGTTTGATAGAAATTGATTTTCTTGAAAGCCTTGAATCCATTGGATAATACATACGCTTGTGATCTTGGTTTTTGGCAGTGTTATCAGAACCGGACCGAACCGCGGCTCACAGCGTGGTCCGCGGTTCGGTCCGGTGAAAAAATCGGCTTGCGGTCAAAACCGGTCAAAACCGGTCAAAACCGCTGTTTTATGCGGTTTTGACACCAAAACCGTGAACCGTGAACCACGGTTCAGGATTTTTGAATTTTTTTTATTTTTTTTAAATTTTCTCCTTAAAAAAATGTGTATATTTGAAATATAAAAATTTATTACTATTTCTATCCCATATATTTCACCGTTTTGGTATATTACTCAGACTTTGAATTTTTTATTTTTAATATTTATATTAATATTATTGATAAAATATGTCTTACTTAATATTATATATAATATTTATATTATTTTAATACTTGGCCGGCTTTTACCGGCTTTGACCGCGGTAGAAGTCGGTTGAACCCTGACCTCCTCGAAGACGGTTCGGTACACGGTCCGGTTCTGATAACATTGGTTTTTGGTGATTTAATACAAGTACAACATGACCATTCTCTTACTTCAATTTTTTTTAACTATAAGAGTAGTTTAGGCATTTAATGTTAGAAATGAATGTTTACAATTGAATATAAGAAATAAAGATAGTTTTTGCGATTATTGAAATTATGGAGGTAGTTTTAACAATTGAGAAAAAATAAATCAATATTGGCAATTTCAACTTTAATTATTTGCTGTTTGTCTCAAAGATCAAAAATCATAAATCTAACATCTGAGAATAAGATGTGAGATCTTAAACCAATAAGCAGCAATTGTTCCATTTCATATATGAAACACCCAAACTTTCATATGGCACAATTTTGGTGTGGCATAGCTATTGGTAGAATTTCAAACGCCCAAACTTTCATATGGCACAACTTTGGTATGGCATGTCAAATAGATAAATTAAATTTATTTTTTTAACCTGATATTTGGTGGATCAAGTTGAAATTCATAAATTTCTTCTTTTTATTTCATTCTTTTCAATAGAGATTTTCTTTAGGGTAGTTGCTCATATATATATATATATATATATATATATATGTAAGATAAAATTGTATATATTATTTATATAAATTTAGATAATAATTATTTATGAATTTTTCTATCCATCTACTTCACCAAACCCTAGAGGCTTTAGGACTTGTTAGGATGGAGATTCAAAATCCTACTAATCTTTATCCCTTATCCTACCTATTCTAACGCCACTGAACTCTCCTCCTCCTTCTTCTTCTTCCGATCTCCTTTATTTAGTCTTGTTAAGAATTTTTTTTTTCTAAATTAATTTTTTATGCTATTGAGTGATCCTTGAGACACATGTAAACCTCTCAATCGTTTTATTTCTTAGGTGCAGATAGGGATGGAGTTGATAATTGAAATACCGGGAGTGAAGGAGTTTCATATCCCACTCATTTTCTCTGACACAGTTCCTACAATGAAAAAGAGGATTCATGAGTACCAGGACATCCCTGTTGCTAATCAAACTTTAATTTTCAATGGGTGTATAATGGAGGATGATCAGCACACCGAATTCCGCGAGGTAAACAGTATGGCAATTGAAGACGAGAATTCATGAGAGGCAAAACTTCCCTTTTACCGAATTACTGCTTTTCAGTATTGAGGGTGACGAATTGCGAAATGGCCGATCGTTGGCCAGCTATTCCATTTCGAATAGTTTAGAGGTGAACTTGATCCTTAATCCGTTGCGGACCGGAATCGCATGACAGGTATTCATTCGATGAACAAAGAATTATGTTATGTCTAGTGTTGTGCACAATCTAGTAGAAGTTTCTTGATTTGTAAGAATTTTCTTGAAAGCCTTGAATCAATTGGATAATACATAAGCTTGTGATCTTGGTTTTTGGTGATTGAATACAAGTACCACATGACCATTCTCTTACTTCATTTTTTTTTTTTTACTATAAGAGTAGTTTAGGCATTTAATGTTACAAAGGAATGTTTACAATTGAATATAAGAAATAAAGATAGTTTTTGCGATTATTGAAATTATAGAGGTAGTTTTAACTATTGAGAAAAAATAAATCAATATTGGCAATCTCAACTTTAATTACTTGTTGTTTGTCTCAAAGATCAAAAATAATAAATCTAACATCTGGGAATAAGATGTGAGATCTTAAACCAATAAGCAATTGTTCCATTTCATACATGAAACACCCAAACTTTCATATGGCACAATTTTGGTATGGTATGTCAAATAGATAAATTAAATTTACTTTTTTCTTAAAATATTGCCATTAAAGAGGGCAAGTGGTCGCAAAAGCCTGAAAATTAGGGCATGAGCATGAATTTATAGCGTATTTAAGGATTGACTTGGGCTCGGCCTATTTTAAAGCCCGAGTGAAAATCAGGCCCAAAAGCCTGAGCCCGGTCTGATTGTATCATATACTAGTTACTACCAGTGTTATCAGAACCGGACCGAACCGCGACTGAACCGGTGGTTCAGCCGTGACGGGGTGGTCTGTGGTTCGATCCGGGTAAAAAACCGGCTAGCGGTCAAAACCGCATAAAACCTGTCAAAACCGCCGTTTTATGCGGTTTTGACACCAAAACCGTGAACCGTGAACCGCGGTTCATATATATGAATTTTTTTTTTTTTTTTTAATTTTCGCCTTAAAAAATGTGTATATTTGAAATATAAAAGTTTATTAGTATTACTCTCCCATATATTTCACCGTTTTGGTATATTACTCAGAGTTTGAATGTCATTTTTAATATTTATATTAATATTATTGGTAAAATATATCTTACTTAATATTATATATAATATTTAAATTATTTTAATACTTGACCGGCTTTGACCGGCTTTTACCGGCTTTGACCGCGGTTGAACCCGGTTGAACCCTTACATGTTCTAAGACGGTTCGTAACACGATTCGGTTCTGATAACATTGGTTACTACAGCGGTAGCACCTTATAATCCGTACAGGTGTGCCCATTTGACCCACACATGTTCCCCACTTCATCTCTTTTTTATTTAATTTTACATTTTACAATTAAAAAATGATTTTCCGAATTGAAAAAAGAAACTTAATTAAACATAAGCATAAGAAATTTCAGACCAAAAATAATTTTTAAACAACTTAATTTTAATGATCATATGATCAGGCGTCCTTGAGAAATACAGACACATAATAACTTTGATCACTAAAATTAAATGGTTAAAAATTAAATTTTATGTTTAAATTTTAATACACTTATTTTAATTAAATTTCTAACAATCCAAAAGATTATTCATTTAGTTATAATTTTAAAAATTTAAAGGAAAAATGTGTTTTTTAACCCTAAAGATGCATAGAATTAAACCCTAACATTACCGTTACTCCTAGCCCAACGCCTCTCTCTTTACATTATTATGTCATTCCTGATCTCACCTCTTTCTCTCTTTTTTTTTCTATTTGATATCACCTTTATTTTTAATTTTATAATTTGAACATTTAATCTATGATATTCTATTTTATTTTTCTAAATATCTATGATTCTTTCATTTTATTTTCAAATTTTGAAAACATCAATAAACTCTTTTGCTGGGCTCAGACTACCCGATAGGTCAGCTGGGCTAACAAAAATGGGACTCGGCTTGAACATGTATTTCAAGCCCGAGTGGAACTCGAGCTCGTGAGATAGATTAAATTAGCTCATCTCATAAATGGATCGAGATTGGTTGGTATTGAGTTCATTTTATGTATTTATTAATAAATGGGTAGAGTGAGTGAACTTAGATGAAGTTAATTTTTTTATATGATTTAATTTAAATATCGATTATGAATTTATTTAGGAGAATCTTTCAAATTAATATATTTAATAAATGAGTTATTACTAGATATATTAAATAAATAGATTCTATTATCAATAAATGTGTAGTTAAGATATTAAATTTACCCTAAGGGAAGTGGATATCCATCCCTAGAGATTTGCGTTGTGTTTCCTATCTAATTTTTTTTTAAAAAAAACTGTAGAATCTCATAGCTAAAATTTAGAATTAATAATAAATTTTAGCCATTACAGCAGTGTTGTAATTAAATGGCTAATGATCTCTATAAATTTCAACTTTTATTGTAAATTATTCTATAATTTTAAATTTAATATAATGAGACTCCCATTGATTTATTACCTCCAAGCAAAATATAAAATGATGAATAAATTGAATTAACCTGATATTTGGTGGGACCAAGTTGAAATTCATAAATTTCTTCATTTTATTTCATTCTTTTCAGTAGAGATTTTCTTTACCAGATTCCTGAAAGTGAACTTTAGAGTAGTTGCTCATATATATCTGTAACATAAAATTGTATATATTATTTCTATAAATATGTAATTTTGTATACAGCTAAAAATACATACATTTATTTTAAGATGAGTTTCTTCTGTAGATTCAAAAGTACATACATTCATATGTAACGTTTCTATTGAATTCTATCAATAATTTTAATTTCGATCAATCTAATATTTAATTTACAAATATAATTATTTAAATTTAATTTAATTTGTCGAATTATAGAAGGTAATTCACATATGGAGCAAGATAATCATTCATTTTCTTCTTTTCTTTCCCTCATCGATGAGAGGATAATTTTCACTCTTCAAATTAGAGAGGAGAAATACTAACTACGGCTGCAACTCGGGTCGGACGGGTTAGGTTTCTTAAAACCCAACCCAACCCAACCCAACCCGAGTTTATATATATATGGAACCCAACCTGAATTCTCAATCCGAACTCTAGAACTTGACCCAACCCGAATCAACTCGAATTCTGACCCGGCCCGCCTTTTGAACCTATTTTAGCCTAATTTTAGCCGGGTCGGGTTGGATCGGGCCAGGCCGAGTTAACTTGTAAAATCCTCAACCCAGTCCGACCCGAATTTCATGCGGATTTTATCTTCTCAACCAGACCTGGCCCGAAATTCTTGACCCGACCGGCATGATTTCTCAGGTCGGGTCATACGGGTCGGGCCAAAACGCGACCCCTAAGAAATAGGCTTTTGTTGTAACGAAGTAACCTTCTTTGACTGCATTTTCCATTTGATCATACAATTCTAACCATTAAGTTAAAATATTTTGTAATACCCACCTCCTTCCCAAACTGATGTGGGAAAGTGTCCCACATTGGTTTGGGAGGAGAAAAGAGGAGGGGTTATAAGTGGCCACCCCTCTTGATTCTTGTGTGAGGTCTTTTGGGCCTTGGTCATGTGGGCCAGGGCCCAGGAACAAAACCGTGCGGGTTCGAGCTTGTGTGCGAGGTCCAAAGCAGACAATATCACACTGAGTCAAGCCCACAGCCCTGTATTCAGGTCAGGTCGTTACAAATTTGATATCAGAGCCAAGGTTCTACACTCGGACTGTGTGGGCTTTCCTCCTTCTCTGCAGTTGTTGAGCTGGACCAGGTGGAGCCGGGGACGGCTCGAGGCTTTAGGGGGAGTGATTGTAATACCCACCTCCGTCCCAAACTGATGTGGAAAGTGTCCCACATTGGTTTGGGAGGAGAAAAGAGGAGGGGTTATAAGTGGCCACCTCTCTTGATTCTTGTGTGAGGCCTTTTGGGCCTTGGTCATGTGGGCCAGGGCCCATGAACAAAAGCGTGCAGGTTCGAGCTTGTGTGCGAGGCCCAAAGCGGATAATATCATACTGAGTCAAGCCTTAAGCCCTGTATTCAGGTCAGGTCGTTACATATTTTTTCTTTCTTTCTTAATCTTCTTCATTATTAACGAGAATAGTATTGGAATGAAAGGTTTTTTTTTACTTTTATTTTTATTATTTGCAGAAAGTGGACACTTTCATGATTAAAAAGGTTGGATATTCTAATTCACTAATTTCAAAGGTGGGAGTAATTCTATGATTAAAAGGAATTGTTAGATGATTGGGGAAATAGAACAAGTCAGATTATTTTTGTCTTTAATTTTTAATATTGAAATAAATTTATCAAAATAAATACATTCACTTATAATGTTTTATTTAATAGTAAACATGTCCTAAGTTGAATTTAGATAATAATAATTTAAATTATTTAAAATTTTATATCCATCTATACTTCACCGAGCCCTAGAGGTTTTAGGACTTGCTAGAATGGAGATTCAAAATGGTACTAATCTTTATCCCTCACCCTACCTATTCTAACGCCACTGAACTCTCCTCCTCCTTCTTCTTCTTCCGATCTCCTTTATTTAGTCTTCTCAAGAAAGGCTTTTTTCTAAATTAATTTTTTATATCACTGAGTGATCTTTGAGACACGTGTAAACCTCTCAATCGTTTATTACTAACGTGCAGGTAGGAATGAAAGTGACAATTGATAAACTGGGAGTGAAGGAGTTTCAGATCCCATTCTTTTTCTTTGACACAGCTCGTACAATGAAAAGGAGGATCCATGAGTACCAGGACATCCCTGTTGCTGATCAAACTTTAATTTTCAATGGGTGTATAATGGAGGATGATCTGCACACCAAATTCCACGAGGTTAAAAATGGTTCCCGAGTCCAGCTTTTCGTCAAACCGGAGTTGCTGCCGCTAATGATTCATGTCACTGTAAACATACCATCCTCCAACAGACAACTATCATTGCATGTGTGTTCTCAATATACAGTAGGGCAGTTGAAGGCGAGACTTCGTGAGAGGGAAAGCTTCCCTTTGGTTGAATTCCTGATTTTCAATATTGCTAGGTGACCAATCGTTGATCAATTATTCCATTTCGAGATGTTTGGAGGTGAACTTGATCTTTAAATCGTTGCCTCCGGTGGAGGACTACTACAAGTCAGGGGTCAAAAAATCGGCTCGGCTGCGATATCCGATACGGACGATATATCGGCCGATAATTTTATCTCTCATACCGATATCGACATTTTCTCTCTCCTCCGATATCGGAACCGTGAAAAAACCGCAAAAAACTGTGATGAATAGTGGTGAATCGTGACAAAACCGCAAAAAACCGTGGACACCCTGAGAACCGTAAACCCTGAACCGCAGAAAACCGTGGAAAACCGCGGAAAACTGCGAAAAACCACGGAAAACCGCGAAAAACCTCTAATACCCCTGAGAACCGTAAACCGCAGGAAAACCGCGGGAAACCGCGAAAAACCGTGTAAAAACCTGCGAAAAACCGTATCGGTGTTTTAAATTTTTTTTTTTTTTAAAATACCGATATTTTCGAATATCGGCCGATATTAGGGCCGATATTGGGAACCGTTTATCGCCCATATCGGCCGATATTCCAACTGTACGGCCGATACTTATCGTATCGGCCGATATTTCAAGGTTTCAAAAAACCGATATATATCGGCCGATACGATATGTATCGGCCGATATTTAAACCTTAGCTACAAGTGATGATCGGAATCGCAGGACAGGTATTCATTTGATGAACAAAGAATTATGGTATGTCTAGTGTTGTGCACAATCTAGTAGAAGTTTCTTGATTAGTAAGAATTTTGGAGTCTCAGATGTTCATGGGTTGGACTGTCTTCTACAAATCAAGTACTAAAAAGAAATTAAATTTTGAGAAAAACTCTTAGTCATTTGAGTAAAGATTCTCTTTAGCCTTGCTTGTATGCTCTGTCTATCCTCAGTGTAAAAAATGAGTGAGGTTTGCTTGTGTGATCTCTGTCTATCTTCTATGTATAATAAGTGTGCGGGTTTTACGTTGAATTTTTCCATGATTTCTCACATGTAAATTAAAAAAAAAAAGTGTGTGAGTTTTAAGATTTTGACATCTATGTTAAATAGTGTGATCATTGATATAAGTTGACCTAGTATTGTCTAGTGGTATTTAAAGGTGATTCTACGTCTCTATAACAACCAGATCTTAATTTGGACGCCATGTGGGCCGTGTGTGAGGCTCAAAGCGGACAATATTTATACTAGCGGGACGGGTCGTTACATTTTACAAATTAGATATTCATTTAAAACAAGGAAGTAATATTATAAAATTGTAGAATATTTTTCTTATTTAATAAGATAGTGATGACTAGGAACCCGTCTTAGGAAGTGGGAGTCTTGAGTTAGATTCCCACTTCACTCCAAAGAAGGGATCCCTTCCTATAGAATTAGGTGTATGTAAGTAGGGAGGTTTGAACATACCCCAAAAATTAGTCGAATATTCTAAGAGATCAAAATACTTTTGGTCATAAAAAAATAACATACAGATGTCTACTATATATACAAGAGATGATCCACTGTAAATATGACCAGTTCACATTTTAAGACACATTTTAGCTTCAATAAGGGATACACTAAAAAAATAGCTTAATAAATTACTCTAGGTGAGGTTTTAAAAACTATTAAGTTTTACAAGGATGCTTTTAAGAAATTCTAATTTTTCAAATTCTATGAAATCCTCGTTACAATTTTATATTCTGAAAAAAAAAGCATCAAACTATATAAAAGATTTATAGAAAAAGCTCTCTTTTCCCAAATCAGCATATCATATACATATTTCAACTTATTATTTTCAAAATTGAAGTTGGACAAATTTTTTTATTTTTTTACATCTAAAAAATTAGAAGAACCTTCAAATTAGCAAATTTATCAAACTTTTGTCGTAGATTAAATTTCATTGATCAGTACCAGTCGATGTACCAGCCGACGTACCAGTCAATGTACCAGTTGAGTGGTACGTGAAAATTGTCAACGATTCTAGACAGTATCTGCCCACTTTTATCAAATTTTCTCTTTATTTTTAGCAGTCTCCAACTTGTTGATGCAAGCCAAGACTCGTGATTGTACAATCCTTTGAGAAAATAGAAGCAAACAACAAAAAAAAAAGGAGTTTTCTTCCCAAATTATGTGTCTCTCTTTGATTCTCATTTTATTCCGTTGTGTTTATATTTGTCATCCAAACAACTGGATTATCATATCAGATTAACTCCTGGAAATCATTGTAAATCTTTGAGAGCTATTCATGTACTTTAAATTGTTAATTTCTTTGTGATAGAAATTTGTAAAAGGATTGGAGCACCATTGTGAGATTTGCAAAAAGGTCCTACTTGTTCTTGTGAAAGAGCATTGTGTAAAAAGTTTCTTCTCCATCTTCGAAGGAGAATTACAAGTAATGTACTTGGAGCGAAGACGTAGGCAAGGATACACTAAAAAATTAGTTTAATAAATTACTCTAGGTGAGGTTTTAAAAACTATTAAGATTTAAGATGATACTTTTAAGAAGATCTAATTTTTCTTATTCTATGAAATCCTCGTTTCTATTTCATATTCAGAAAAAAGCCTCAAACTACTTAAAAAGTTTTATGGAAGAAGCCCTCTTTTCCGAAATCATCATATGATATATGTATTTCAAATTTTGAAATAGGACCATCAAATTTATCAAAGTTTTGTCATAGATGAAGCTTTTAGTCATATAATCTAAGACTATAAAATTGATGTTGGAATATATTTAGAGTTTTAATATTAATAAAATTATAGTGTCATTAGGATTCCTAGTTTGAATTTACCTCTAATTAAGAGGTGTATTTGATTTATAATTAGTTAAGTATTTAAGTCTGAGTGTAATAGTTCTAGAGTCGACTAGATATTATATATATATATATATATATGTAATAATTTAGATATTTAACATAACACACAGTTAATATTATTCTACAATTAATAATTGAAGTTGAAAAGATAGATGTCTAAAAATATAAAATATTTATGATTTTTTGTACTTTTAGAGATTTACTTTCATTTTATTTACAAATATGTCCAACTTCAAGTTTAAAATGATAAACAGTATTGAATATGGAGAACGAGAGTTTCTTTAAGAAGTTATAAAAATTTGGAGTCGAAATCTTGTAAACTTAAAAAAAAAAAATTAGATTAAAATATATTAATAGGTCTTTTAAATATCTCTGAGTTTATCCACTTAGAATCTAAACGTAATATGCCATTAAATAAAATAGAAATTTCATCAAAGTGAAATATGTGTCTAGGTTGGAGAAAAAATATTTTTTCTTAATATACAGTACACTAAAAGTTATACTGTTTGAATTAATTATATTATATTTTTAAAGGCTGCAAATATTAAAATATAAAATAAACTGAACAAAATTTAGAGAGGTTTAAAAATTTTAGATTCATTAATTAAATTAAGATAAGTTATTGCCAGTAATGTATTTAAAAAAAAAAAAACTTTCCATTTAATCTATAATATCTCATTTGATAGACTCCAGTTTTGCATGGACTGGTATGCCTCGTGTGGCGGCCTGTCAGCCTTTGCCCTCAATTTCCTGGAAGCAGACTTGGATTGACTCGATCATACGTTTTGAGGGGTCCAATCAACTCCCTTTCTCAATATGTTTTTTATCTGCCACACGAGTTGATAAGTACTGTAAAAATAGTTTTTTTTTTTTTTTTTAATTTCCTGTATAAAAATTATGGGATACTCACGTGTAAAATTACCAGTTTAGGCCATAAGAGTTCAAACCTATAACCTTCCACCTCATGAGACGGGAGGCAAATAAAATAAAATTGAACAAGTGAACCTATTTGAATTTAATTGATTCATAGAGATAGCTCAATTGATAGTCTCCTAATTAGAAAGTGAGATGTGTCAATTTTGAGTCCTCATAGCCTCATCAGATGTGTCCTAAGGACAGTTGATATCATCCGTAGGAGTTTTACACAGGAATTTTGTGGTTGTAAATTAAAAAGAAAATAGTTATTTTAAAAATGAAACAAAATTGGACAAATCAATCTATTTGAATTTTAATCGATTCTTAAAGGTGTCCGGTCCTTAAAATAGTTTAATTTATTTTATTTTACTTTTCTTCTCTTTCTCTAAACAGTTATTGTTTCATTATTTTCAATGATATTATCATGACTTAAAGGGGAGAATTTTACTTTTTTTTGCTTTTTAATAATTTATTTTTAAATATATAATATATTACATTACTATATTGTTACAATAACATCACAGTTTAAAATAATACAAATGATTTAATCGTAAATGTTGAACTTAACTAAATCAAACCTTTCTATTAAACAATTTAATTAACGAATTCATATTTAAAACTTTGTTACATAAATCCTCTTAAAATTTAAGCCTTTCAATGAACTGAGCGGCTTGTAATAGTTCCAAGTTTGAACCCTTAATTACTTATTCCACGGTGGCTGTTTTCAAAACTTTCGTAGAGGAAATTTCATGGAAACTCTATCAAAATACAATGAAAATTGTGCTTTAAGGGTAGTGGGTTCAATTTTTACAGAAAATCAATTCGTGCATCGATAATTTCTCCAAAGAGAGTATTAGATAATATAATAATAGAAAATCTGTAATTTAACAATAATAAAACGAACATTAAAATGGCAAGTCTCTCGTACAGCCCTCCATGTAAAGAGAAATATCGGTGCAGAAATTAATTTTCGAAAATGCTTTAAAATGTATATGTAAGTGATTTTTATATTAAAATAAAACTTAAGATGATTAAATAAGATTGAAAGTTGAAAGATAAAGCCTCAAAATGATATTAGAGTGGAGGTTTGACCTGAAAACCTAATCAAATTCAAAATCATGCTCCAAATATCTAAGTTAATAACATAAAGAGAAAAAGATGAGAAGCTCATGTCGTTTTATACAAAATCTATCCATTCTATTTGTATTTAGAGTGAACCCTACAACATAAACAAAAACAAAACCTTCCCCAATCCTCTCACTCATAGAAGCTAACACTGCTACTTCATGAATTCCGTCTCAGTCCAGGCAAAATGAGAGTGATAATTTCTCATTTCCCAAGAGGACGCTCGTTCTTCTCAAGAGCTAAAATACTTCCAATTGACAATCCTTTCTTTGATCTCACCAGGTAGTTAGCAGCATCGGAATCGGAATCGGAAGCAGGACTGTTCCACAGTATCCAGACTCATGCTGAGAAATTTATCATCATCATCATTGTCACCACCACCACCACCAATACCAGCCACACTGTCCTAGTCTATAATTTACAGAAATTGAGCTAATTCACCTCAGGGATGCTCTGGAGAACCGGTTTCCAGGGCCGGTGTCTGAGTTGACAGTCGCTGCTGGCGTTCATTAGTTGAGACAAGAGCTGCTCAACCGACATCCCTTGGATATCAACTGTCCCCAGCAGTTCCTCCAACTGCTTCTTTGTGATCTTGATCTTCAGCTCGGTGGAAGGAGCAACCTTCTTCTCTCCCAAGAGAACCTCCTCTTCCACTCCCTTTTCCGCATATTCCTCTCTGAATGGCCGCTTGGATTCGCCCGACGAATCCCAATCGTCGCCGTCGGCACATTTCTTGGAGGAACGGCGGTGAGGTCTGAGACAATTGCCCATTGTTCTCCTTCCCCTTAACTTATATTCTGATATATTTGTGTGGTGTAGGAGAACAAGGATTTGGAGAAAAGGGAATTAGAGGGTATTTATAGACACGGACAGAGATGAAGGAGTATAGAAAGGTATAGCAAGAAAGAAGAGTTCAAAGCAATTAACATTGGCACGTGTGCTTAGGGTGAGGGTGAAGGAGAGGAGAGGCGGGCAGGGAAGTCCAACATGGCATGTGCTGCTTGACCATGACTGCCCCACTTACCTTTAATTTATGTACAGGTGACGTGTAAATTTGTAATTGGGACTGCCTAGCGCCGTACCTCGGCCGGTGGCTGCGGGTTAAGCTCGGCTCAATACTGCTAAAATAGTTGAACAAAACATATAGATTTATTTAAGACACAGTTATTTAGGTATCTCACCTTACTAATTTTTTAAAAATATACAAATTTTTTAATTCACACACTGAATAAATTTAGGGAGAAATCGTTCTATATATTAAGTATAGTTTTATTTAAAGTATATATTTTTAATTGGGTAGTGATTTTTTCATTCCTATTTTCTCTCATGTACCTTTTAAAAAAAAATCAAATTTGTCCATAGTTCTCTCCTCTCTCTCTCTTCTCATCTTTTTCAGAAGTAGGGATAAAAACAAATTTTCCTTTAAAGGGAGTGTACCGTAAAACAAAAAAAAGAGGGTGCAAAAATCAATATCCTTATAATTCCACTCATATTATTAGTGCAAAATTTCATCTAAACATAGTGATTGAGTAGATAAATGGATAACTTGATTTTTTTAATACGGTGGTCTCTCACACTAGAAAAAAATGTATTTCATTGAATTAGCTTTAACTCTTCTTCTTTTTTAAGGTAAGTATTACTGTATATTGGAGGTGAGACTAATCCCGCTATCATATGAACATGCGTAAACTTCTCAATCCACGTGCACCAGTTAAGTCGATGGAGAGTAACTCCAAGAGAAGTGATCCTAAAGAGATTGAGCGTGAATCGAACTCGAGACATCATTTCATTAGACAGGTGTCTTTATTGTCATAGAAATCAGCTTTAACTTTGGCTACCCTTAAAATTAAATTTAACAGTTCATTATTTATATATTTAGTTTGCTCTAATTAAAAAAAAAAATAGGATAGAGTTTTGAATTTAAAATAGCAGATGATTTTATGGAGGACTTTGAATGGTTCGTCATGCAGATGTTACAGATAACCATGCACTTGGATGAAATTCCAAACATTTGCTAGATTTAGACTATTTAGTTTTCGATTTATTTATTGGTTTTTAGTCTATCCTCCGAAGTTCTCATCTTCTGCATTCCCATTTGCATCATTTTACATAATTAAGTCTAATAAAATAGGTATAAGATATATATATATATATACTTTATCATATTTTGTTGAAAAATAAAGAGTCCAAGATTTATGGAGCTTCGAACTCCATTTCATGTATCATGTGAAGGAAGAAGACTCACTATTCAAAATCAGGGGGCTACAGCAGACTTGATGTTCTGGTAGCTGTGCCAATTTGAATTTAAATAGCCTTCTTGAATTTGAATTTTGTAATGTTGTGAAAGGTTAGAAGATAGATTTTGAAACGAACATGTGATAAGATCATCCACAAAATGAAAGAAAATACAAAATCTTGGACTGACTCTAAACTTTTCCATTTGGGTTTTTCAATTTGCTACGAAATTATTATTTTTTTGGGAAAATAATTTAATTTTTTTTACAAAAATTAGAGTAACACTAAATAATTTATAGTATCACAAAAAAAAAAAAAAAAAAAGTTGCCGCTTATACCAGTTGAAAGATGAACGGATTATTTCAACCTTATGAAGTCCGATTTTCCTGTTTTATATGAGCATAAAAGGGGATAGATACAATCACATCGTTCTAACTTTCTTGGAATAAAAGTTTAAATGATGTGAAATGATCACTCTAATGTGCCATATATTACCCTCAAGGACCTAGATATATAGAGCTAGGGCTGAAATTGGATCAGGTAAAGTCGGTATTTATAGAACTTGACCCGATTTGACCCAACTCGAGTTATTGATTTGAAATTCTCGATCCGACTTGATCTAAATTCTAACCCAATTCAACTTGAATTCTGACCAAACCCGCATTCTGGACCTATTTTAGTCGAGTTGGGTCAGTGGCTGGTTAACTTGAAAATTCCTCAATCCGGTCCGACCCGAATTCCATGCGAATTTTTGCCTTTTCAACCTGACCTGACCCGTTGACCCAACCGACATGATTTCTCAGTTCGGGTCATGCGGGTCGGATTTTGAGTTTGCCCTTAAATAGTGTATGATGGGTATATTAGAAAGTTCATTTTTTTTAATATGTGCTAACAAAAGTCACCTTGATTTAATAAATAAAGATATATTTTTAAAGACCGTAAAATTTAAAGATTAAAAAATAATTTAAATTAATTTAATTTTAAAGAATTTAAAAAACATGATTTCATTAGTTTATTTAAAAAATAGCATTTCTTATATAACTATAATTATTTTATTTGACGAACTCTATATTTAAGTGTTCAACACAATATAATATACACCAGTATATAATTGATAATCTCTTTTCAATAATTATACAAACTCTAAATGGGGAGGGTAAAGTGATTCATGCAGTGGTTGGAATTGATCTTTAAAAGATTGTCACCTCTGTCTTCAGCCTATATTTTAAATACCTTCCATCCTTTTTGAATAATTTTCAATTTTTCTTGTCCATTCATTTCCGAAGACATGCTTTATATATATGATGGCTCCCCATTTAGACACCGACAGTTTCTGCTGGCAGACACCGATTTTCGATTTTTCGCTGGGAATTATGATGTTGCCCCTTCAGTTCGGAATCGACTGATCGATTCTGCAGCGCATTTTCACTTCAATCGATCGATCCCTTCTGTGTAGAATCGTGCGATTGATTTTATGGGATCGTGCGATTGATCCTTGAAAATGAACGAAAGATGATACCTGCATAAATCAATCGATCGAAATGTATATATGCGATTGATTCTCTTTGCAAACATCAGCAGAAGAAGTTATTTTTTAAACACTGTGTATTTTTAAAAAATTTTAAATTGAATATCCGGACTAATTACGATAACCTGATAAAAATACTTTAACACTTAAAGGTCTTTTGACACTCCTAAATGCTTAAAAGAGAATGTTTCACAAATAAGGGTATCCTGTTAGTCCGAATATTCAATTTGAGAAATTTTAAAAATACACAGTGCTTAAAAAATAACATTAAAATTTTATCTTTCTTTTAAAATTTTAACGTTATTTTTTAAGTACTGTGTATTTTTAAAATTTCTCAAATTGAATATCCGGACTAATTACAATAACCTGATAAAAATACTTTAAGACTTCAAGGTCTTTTGACACTCGCAAATGCTTAAAACACTCCCAAATGTTTAAAACAGAGTGTTTTACAAATAAGGGTATCCCTTTGCTGTACCGAAAACACATTTAGGAGTGTCACAAGACCTTAAAGACTTAAAGTATTTTTATCAGATTATCGTAATTAGTCCGGATATTTAATTTGAGAAATTTTAAAAATACACAGTGTTTAAAAAATAACGTTAAAGTTTTATCTTTCCTTTAAAACTTTAACATTATTTTTTAAACACTGTGTATTTTCAAAATTTCTCAAATTGAATATTCGGACTAATTAGGATAACCTGATAAAAATACTTTAAGACTTTAATGTCTTTTGACACTCCTAAATATGTTTTCAGCACAGCCGAGGGATACCCTTACTTGTAAAACAGTCTGTTTTAAGCATTTGGAAGTGTTTTAAGTATTTGGGAGTGTCAAAAGACCTTGAAATCTTAAAGTATTTTTATCAGTTTATCTTAATTAGTTCGGATATTCAATTTGAGAAATCTTAAAAATACACAGTGCTTAAAAAATAACGTTAAAGTTTTAAAGGAAAGATACAACTTTAACTTTATTTTTTAAGCACTGTGTATTTTTAAAATTTCTCAAATTGAATATCCGGACTAATTACGATAACTGGATAAAAATACTTTAAGACTTTAAGGTCTTTTGACACTCCCAAATACTTAAAACAGAGTGTTTCACAAATAAGAGTAGGAGTGTCAAAATACCTTAAAGTCTTAAAGTATTTTTATCAGGTTATCGTAATTAGGCTGGATATTCAATTTGAGAAATTTTAAAAATACATAGTGCTTAAAAAATAACTTTAAAGTTTTAGAGGAAATTTTACTGTAGCATAAATTATCATTAACAGAATCAATCGATCGATTGATGTAGCAATGGATCAATTTCTTCCGCTGGTGTTTGCAAAGAGAATCAATCGCATATATATATTTCGATCGATCGATTTATGTAGGTAACATCTTCCGTTCATTTTCAAGGGATTAATCGCATGATCCCATAAAATCAATCGCACGATTTTACGTAGAAGGGATCGATCGATCAAAGTGAAAATGCGTTGTAGAATCGATTGGTCGATTCTGCACGGAAGGAGCAGAATTATAATTTCCAGTGAAAAATCGAAAATCGATGTCTGGTGGCAGAAACTTGTGATGTCTAAATGGGTAGTCATATATGATTCCTGTAATTTTGGTTCATCAAATTGCTTTTCACTGCAAATTTCAATTTGTTTTGTTTCTTTCATTTATTTAAAAGCTGAAAAGTTTCACTTAATATTTTATCTGACACTAGAATAATAAAAAATTCAGTTTTATCTTTCATTTCATTTATCTCAACTGATAAATTTTGTTTTTTTCTCATATCGAAATTAATCTAGAATTGGAAGTGTATAAAATTTAAAAATTACACAATTTTTTTTTAATTTAGAAATTAACTTACATAGATGTAGTTTAACTAGTAATCTCCCACCTTAATGTGCCAAGTTCAAGTCCTCATAGTCTCACTTGGTGCGTCTAGAGCCGTGGATATCACCTGTAAAGGTTTTATGTTGGATTTCCCACGATTTTTCACACGTAACTTTAAAAAATAATTAGAAGAAAATCTTTTAGACAAAATGGAAGAAACATTAAATCGAATGGGCTGCCGTCGGTGAGAAATTCAAGAATTATCAACTTCACAAAAATGAGAAAATTAAAATTTTCTCCTTTCGTTATTCATTTACTTATTAAATGATGAGCCCAGCCAGCCAAGCCGGCCTATTCTGGAATGGGCTGAAGACCACACGTGCCATTGAGACGAACGAGATCTCGAAGCAAGCAGAGAGGTGTGAAACCGGTTATGGAAGAATCTTCACTTAAAAGCGGTTCCGTGTGAACGCGGCTGCCTCCAAGGAATATCTTCACAATGGCGAGTCCACCCTTTTACGTGGTGCCGCAGACGACGGACTCGCATTTATAACTTTTCTAAAAGCAATGCCAAGTTGTCGCAATCCATTCCAATATATTAAGTGAGATGGTTGATCGGTTGGTAAATTGGTCCAACTTGGGTTCTGTACGTCCACCTTTATGTCTCAACGGTGTCTTTGAAGTGGGCCCGCGACATGCATGCATGACACGTGGCTTGAAGTTTTTGGCTACACAAAAGTACGGTCGGCCGTCGCTTTTCACTCACTGGACTCAGACAGAAAATTCTAAAGCTGAGTCAACTTTTATTTGGAAAAGGAATGGTACTTGGCCACACTACCGCCGGTTAGAAATGGCCGCTCAAATGTTTGTAAACAGGACTACGATAAATTTTTAAATCAATAATAGTTAAGATATGTTCGAGTTATGAAATCGAGAGTTCAATAATTTTATAAAAAAAATAGTTAAAAAAAACTAGAAAAAAAAAAAACTGTAGTAATTTTCTGTCAAAATTACGATGTAGTTAAAATGCAAAATGTGTATCGACCTTGTCCCGCGGAGCATAATATTTTTTGATTTGGGCATCACACGTCTTTACGAATTTGCTTTTAGGATGTACAGGGTAGAGTCGTTATAGATGGTATCAGAGATGATGACGACTTTAGTCCCAAGTAGAAAGATTGTGATAACCCACATCCAGTGGTGGAGGGGAGAAACTCCAAGTGTTATATGGAACAGAGAGAGGAAAAATCACTAGTGAAAGAAGGAGGAAAACTCAACTGGGCGTGAATGAAGAGAGATAAAATCGTCACTGAGGCATTGATAAATGTTATCCACATCTCCTAGGAGGCTGCCGTGATCTTAGGATATAAATAGCACTATTCCTTCTTTCAACATGAGGTCTCATAGGTGTGTGTTGTCGAGTCGGAGCACGAGGGCCACATAATATGAACAAAAGTTTGAGGGATGGCCGTGGTTGGAGCCATGTGGTGCTCCTAAAGAGGACAATATCATCAGGGCCAGCCCTGAGATCCCCTAAAATCTTAGGGGCCCTAGGCGAAGTGAGATTTCAGAGGCCCTTTGTAACTAGTATATTAAGGAGTTTAAGTGTGTGTGGGCTCTTTCTGTCTGGAGGTCCTAGGCGGCAGCCTATGCCACCTATGTCGAGGGCCGGCCCTGAATATCATGTGGATGAGTCCAGTCGTAGCTATGTATTTTGATATCAAGATGAGGCCTTTTGGAATGTGTATATGGGCGTATATCCCAATACAAAACTTGTGTGTAATGTTTGAAATAGACAATATCATATTAGGTAGGGCACATTCATTACAATTTAAACCCATATATAGTCAATAATAAGTCCATTGTACGACTTTATCCTTTAATTTTCGTATATTGTAGTTGAACTATTGCATAAATATTTATATTTTTAATACTCTCTCAATGATGAAAATGAGTCTTTAGATACATTCTAAGACGGTCTTAGATTCATCTAAAGGCCATGCACCTTCTTTTCACATGAATATATATATATATATATATATATATATATATAACGTCTATTAGTATTTAAGCAATTGGACATTACTATATTTATAATAAAAGCCTCTATAGGCTCTCCACAACTTAACACGCAACATGACGATATCTCGTTTATTAAAGATTAAGTTGATGGAGAATGTCCTTCAAAGATATCATTACAACATATAATTAAGTGAAATGTGTAAATTTAATTTCATGTTTATTGAATCATCTCATTTCATCAAATGAACAATATAAAATTAATAATTCACAGCACAAGATCAATATGACATGGCTAACATGATCAAATAAGATTATTTTTACTTTCATCTTATTAATTGTTAGATTTGTGGAGTCTGATTGTCAGACCTTTACTGGTGATTACATCCATACTGGCTTGTTCGAGGGTCGAGCTCCTCGCTGAACTCGCAGGGGGGGTCAAAGGGGGCAGTATATAATGGTCTCTTTTCGTGACAGAGGAAAGAGAGCAAAATTTGTAATCTTATTCATTTTTTTGTCTTTTAACATAGTGGATCTGGTTTGAACCTATAGACTTACCGAAATGAAACCACCGTAAAATCTCTGTGTCTTGTATGTGTTGTTTGATACTTTGATCTACGATTTATTTTTTCCTTTCATTGTTTTGTGCACTTCTATTTACAACATTCATATGATTCTCCTTTAATCACTTTTTAAAATCCTGTTGACAATTCTGAACATAATTATTAGTCTATCATATTATATTTTCCTAATCTATTGTTTAAGCTTTAAGCAACACACCAAAACATTTCTCCTTAAAATATAAGTGCGATTATCTAAATGAGTGTAGCTCAACTGGTTGTCTCTCTTTTCAAAAAGTGAGAGGTTATGGATTCGATTCTCCATAGTCTAATCTTAGTATATCATAAGAATACTGAACTCATCTATAAAAAATTTAATAGAACTTTATCTGAATTTTCAATACGTAAATATATATATATATCATTGCGATTTGATGTTGGCAATTAAGTAAAACGCAAGTAAGACTCAGAGCTGCCTTTTTGAAAGTTGAAGCAGAAAAGAATGGGCAGTCTCTAACTTGAAAGGAAAGAACACATGTTGGCAGGAATTGCAGAAAATAATAACAGAGACTTGACTGAATACTTCAACCATGACATCAACTAAGGCAGGCAAGTTTTGTTTGGTAATGAAATTTTAGAAGAAAATGTCTTAATAACTACAAAGTTGCAGTAGACAAATGTGCTGCAATCTTTTATAGTTTAGCATTTATTTTTTGCCTACCATTCAAATGCAAACAATACGTGACAGATATGACCAAAGAATGTAGGTATAATGTATTATGAAATTGCTTGGTGAGCTCAAGAAAAATGGCTAAGTCAGCGTAACTGTTTGACTCGATAGAGACCCTTAACTTTATATTATTGCGATTAAAATGACTCGTTAAAGATTTAAAACAGATGGTGACTCGATCTAAATTTAACTGACTCAGTCAAAACTCAATATGATTTGTTCAAAACCACACAGGATTGATTCGACATAAATTGTTTATAGAATAATATGGTGTGTCTTTCTTGTAAATTAAGGAGAGACTCTGATTTTATTTATAGAGAAAGAATATTATAAATAAATAAAAATTAAATAAATGGAGAAAGTCTAAAATAGGTAATACAATATTGGCAACTGAAATTTTAATTTCTTTTTCATTTCTTTTTATCACATTCTAGCAGAGTAGGAGAGAACAAAATCAAAAACTTAATTAGCCTTATGTGTGTAGTGTGTACATTTGATCTTTTTGAACATTTTTTTATAAATTTTATCAAGAACTTAATTATTGGGACTAGGATTATACTCGATAAACTACAAGTACACTAAATTTTTAGTATAAAAAAATGACCCATGATGGTTTTAACACTAGAATGTCAAGTGGACCTAAATTTGATTCGCACGTGGGCCCAACTGATATCGGCCGATATTTCCAATTTTAATTCTTTTTTCAAAAACGAGCCTTCTTTCAGTTTTTTATTTTTTTAATTTAAAAATAAATAATCAATATTGTGAAAAAAAAAAAAAAAGAATCATATCACCAAGATATCAGCCGATATCTCAGGCCAAACGAGATTATTACCCTGCATCAGACTCAGATGGATTGAGTGTAGCCAACACCAGAGAGCAACCTTTTCCACAAGCAGCTAAAGCTTGATTTCCTTTTCTCTTTTGACTTTCATCTTTAGCATTTGTTGTTTTGAGTAAAAATACTATTTGAAAGCAAGCAATACTGATCAAAATTTTATAGTAAATTTGTCAAATTAAATTTGGAAATTATTTTTTAGGCTATTTTTAGAAGAACTGTTTTTTTTCCTATCCAACATGAAAGAAAATAACAACATTTTGATAAAATAATTTTATAATATTTTACATGTAGAATATAGTATAGAGATAATGAAAATTTGAAATCATTAAAAATAAAAAAATAAGCAAAATATTTTAATGACAAGTTCATATAGTACTCTTTTCTTTTTCTATTTGGAGTGATAAAAATTAAGTGGAAAAAAAGTTCATGTGAATTATTAAATTTCTAAATTTCCCAGATTTGTATTTTCTAAATACTTATAATTCATTTGTAATGGAATGCTGTTATTTTATTTTTAACTAGGTTTCCCAAATTTTCTCAGTATTACCACTCAAGTACAAAAAAAAAATTAGGAGAAAATTTCAGAGATCAAGATTTTGTTGAGATTGATGTTTCATTAAAAAAAAGTTTGAAAGCCTCTAAAAAAATTTTGCACCTGAATGTTGAATTTTTGCTTAAATTTTAGTTTTCCTTCGTTGTTAAAGGGTGGTCCATTCTAACACGATTAAGTGTCCTTTAGGAAACACGGATTTTTCTAAACTTCTCACTTTATCACATCCTGCCGTACCGAAAGCATTTAAAAAAAAAAAAGACATGTAAAAAATCGACTCACTTACCAGTTTACTTACGGGATCACTTACTGGATTACTTTCATTTTGTCTAACTGAGATTGATTTTTTCATACAGAACAACAAATTGACTCACTAACAGAATCGCTGACCGGTTCATTAATCGGTTCACTAATATTCTTTTTTTTTTAAATGCTTTAGTACTGTAGGAGTGAAAGATAAAGTGGGAAATCCATGAAAATCCGTGTCTCCTAAAAACTTTACCCACATTAAAATAACCACCCTCGTTAAAAAGCAAGTGTTAAGGAAAGCAGTGTCCAATGCTATTTAAAGTTGGAAATGGGCATATAAGAGCGAGATCTCATTTAGACAAATGCAAGCGAAGCTACTATAACAGAGCTTGAATTGGCCCAAGTGAAATGAATAAATCAAGAAAGATCTTAGGGAAATAACCTTGAGGAATTGTCTTGGTGATCAAAACCATATTTATTTTCAAAAAATCTTGGAATCAAGTCTCTCTTAATATAAAAAAAAAAAAAAAAAAAATCTTTTCCAGTTGTTCTGCACCGGACGTATACAGAGGACGTCGAGAAAATTACTTTGTAGGCACCAAATCAAAGTAATGGCCAATGGATTACTTCGTCAAGGAATCAGCAAGCCAAATTCCAAACATCGTGCAAGGCTCATTGAAAGTTCAATACCTGTAACTTTGTCTCTTTGTTTAGTAAGTAATCGGATAGTGAAATGTTATGTGGACTCACTTTTAATATTCTTTCATGTTGCTTTTACAATTCAAAAAGAAAAAGGGGTCTCCATTTCTTGGAAATTGTTTATTGAGAAAAGGAAAGGACCTCTACAGTTTCCTTTTTTGTTTCATGTAACCAGTCTCCTTGAATTAGTCTTTGTTTATTAGGCTCCATCAACATCCAAGAAAGAAGCTTTGACATTTGAGAGAAAACCCTTTACTTCTTCACCTCTATTTATTGAAAAGATGGTGAATTTGTGCAGAAAGAAGAGGTCAGAGTTTGATAGTAATGGCATAGGTGAGTACTCTTTCAATAAAGAAAGATTTTTATTATTAAAATGCTTGGCAAATGGCCTTGTGAAGCAGATCGTACTTATTTTGTCATTCTTCATTGAAAAGATACAAAAATTCTTGGGTGTCACAACTGCAGCTTACAAATCAATGTCTCAAACTTCCAACTCGAACCAGAATGAAGAAGTATGACACTTACTTTTTTATTTTTTTAAATGAATTGGGTAAGCATCATTCAAAGGCCGAAAATAGGGGAAACACCCCACAATCCAGGCCAGACAAACTACAAAAAGGAACAAAAAATGTCATCTCTTCTTGTGTCACTAGAAGGTTTGTCATTTACCCATGCATTGAGAAGGTTAGAAAGGTGGCAAGAAGATATGGAGATAGGATGATTTTTTTTATGTTTGGGCTAAAAATTGCAATAGAAATTGACATTTTATAGTATAGTTTTCAAATCAAGATCAAGAGTAAGGGAAACGTATTGGTAAATCAAGAAGGGTCAAATCAACTTTTTTTAAGTACTTGTTTTACTTTTCACTAGAATACAATTAGTAATCAGATTGGATCAACCATTTCGTAATTTTTATTAAATAATAAAATATTAGAATGCAATAAAATTGAAAAAAATACTAAAACATTAAAGTGAGGTCAGTCTTCATATTGAAGTGTCTAGCCTCAAGAACAACAAAACAAACAATCTTTAGTTATACATCATATCCGTAAGTTCATAATTATCAAAAAATTATTGACACTGACTCATGCAAGTCTCGAGTTCAATTAAAAATAATGAATGATTTTATTTAGATATATAATCTTTCAATTAAGTGATCAAGTGACTGCTTAAGTCATTTGACTTTGCTCTACCAAGCCGTCAGATAAAAATCAGTTCCACCTTGTTTGGATGGCAAAGCATGCAGACTATTATCAATTTCTCTACCATGATTCATGCAATACTAAATTAAGTACTGATTAACTACATTTTTTGCTGATTCATTGATCTAAATACATAAAAGGAATTCTTATGATAATTTTAAATGATCAATCCACTTTTACTGAATATAATATATATGTCATAAAAAAATTCAGCTGAAAATGAAAAACATATACAAAATAAATTTGATTTAATTTTTTTTCCTTTCTCGTTTAGAGCCCCTTTTTGGATTCTGATCATGTCTATGAACAGGACAAATAAAATACCTAAGTGATCTAATCCTGAAACCATACATTCCAACTGTCCATTTCAAGCAAAGTCGTGGTAACCTGATTCTCTCAGGCATCTGACCATGAAAGCATAAGATCAAATCAACAGCAACAGCTCTTTTGAAGAAGAGGTGGAGCAAACATTAGGTAGGACAAGGCTAGAAACAGACCATTCGACAGTAGTAACAATGTTTCTCTTAATAAAGATCAAAGCATCTAACAAGTAGTAGTAGCCCATCTAAGCACAACATCAGTAGGGAGTAAACACGATTCACAGACTTCCTGTGCTTATTTAAAACATAGATAGATATCTGACACGTTTACAGAATCACATAACACTTGGATCAGAAACCATGAATCTTGATGTGTTCCTTCTTCACAATGCCAGCCTGAAAATGAGAGAGAGAGAGAGAGAGAGAGATCACAAACAATTACTTCAGCTCCGATGATAATGACAACAATGATCAATAATGATAGTCATTTCTGTATTTGTGACTGTTACCTGAACAAGGAAAGTAGAAACATTTTTACGCTGATCACCTTGCAGCTGAATAACCTGCATCAGATGCAACATCAATCAAACATCAGATGATGCTTACAACTACTATTCAATAATAAAAGGGAAACAATGGGGCTATAATCATATCTAATGTTCTTCCACATCACCAAAATTGGATGGCCAATTCTGCCGAGTCCGAGTCAGAGTCCAATCACAATCCACAATTTCTACCTTTATCCATTCTAGTGGGCAGGGCTGTTTACCCATTTGCAGGTTAACATGGCTCAGCCTAATTCAATTAGACTTCATGCTCAAACGTGAACAAGCAAGCACAGTTAAAACACAAGAATAAACAAACCAAGTTTAATCTGGGCGCTCAGCTTGGCAATGAGCTCCGCTTGCTCCTGGCATATCTACTGCATATTGCATCATACCATGTTCATCTATATCGAAAATACACATCTATTTATGGCCGGCATCCTGGCATAAATTGATTGAACCGAGTCCATGCTCAAACCAAAACTCAATGCAACCAACCCTTGTGTCACGGGACAAAAGCCCCACCTCGGAAGTCCCCCAGGGAATTCCTGAGTTTATAAGTGGGGGCAGGCACCACCACCCACAATGGCTAGTCAATTTTGGGTTGGGAACTGCCCCCATGACAAGTGATATCAAAGCAAACCTGTGCCACTTCTGTGGGGGATTGGGACTCCCTATAGGCATGGACCCTAAAAAGGTGTGCGTCCCCCTAGCATTGAAGGCTAACGTGTACTGCTTGAGGGCAATGTAGGCCTGGCCTTAAAAGAAAACCAAGGCAAGAATATACCAGGGGTATTATACTAACTGAGGGCGCCTTTAAAAGGGCAAAAAGGCAAGAATATACCAGGGTACTGTAGCCACATGGGCCCTACACAAGGGGTGTGGGACCCCTGACGAGGGCATGAGGGATTAGGCTGGAGAGCCTGTCACGGGACAGAAGTCCAACATCGGAAGTCCCCCAAGGAATTCCTTGGTTTATAAGTGAGGGTAAGCACCACTCACAATGGCTAGTCATTTTGGGATGGAAACTGCCCCCATGATACTCGGCTCAATTACACCCTACTGGTGGGACACCAGCCATGTGGACTGCAAATGCCAGTACCCAAAATGAAAGAATTAGAGTCTCATTCTTGCCACCCAAGGAACTCAACAATTACCATTCAATTGTCTGTTTCATAATTAAGCCAAGTTCAAACTAGGCCATGGTCAACTTGTTCCAAGGATCACCAGAGTTCAGCTTGCCACGTTTTTGCACATGTTTATTAGAATGCGTTGTATTTATCTAATTGCAGAACTTTACTAGTACACAAGATTGGCTCAAGCTCAAAAAATGGCTCAGGAGGGGAATGGTGTTGTGACACACTCGACGTCTCGTTTGGTAAACGGGATGTTTATCCAGGCACGGTATTGTTACCTAACCGTTCAGCCAGAGATGTCGGATGCTAGCTGTTAACTGCTTGTTATATCAATTTGCCAGTGTGGTTAGATACAATATGATGGCAGCGTCAGCTTGACTGGATGGGAGTTTACGCCGAGGGAGTAGGGCTCACCCTTTTTTGTATCAGGCCTTGGTACACATGGCAATTGGGCTTGGAAGAAAGCTTAGTCCATCAAAACAATCTAAAACATTCTGCTAATGAATTCTGAACTCTCCACTTGCAGCATTTCTTAGTGGAACAAAAAATACAATTTCAGAAACCCAATGATGAACATATAACAGTAGAATGCATATAGTTAGACCCTATATCCTGAGCTTTTCTTATATGCTTTAGAGTCATATTCCTTTTCTTCTGACAACCCAAGTCAAAGGGTAGAGTTTTAGAGTAATATTCCTTTTCTTCTGACAATCCAAGTCAAAGGGTAGAGTTTTAGAGTCATATTCCTTTTCTTCTGACAACCCATGTCAAAGGGTAGAGCCTACCATTTAGAGGTGATTGTATGGGGGATGTGAATAAAAATACTTGGATTTCTCAGTAGTATGAGAGGATGCGTTAACTCCAATGGTAAAGACATGTGACAATAAAGAGTGTAGAGGGTCCAGATTGGTCAAAAGATGGAGCCCACCCTCTCAATTAACAAAAGGGAGGCCCATCCTTTTCTTTTCTTTCCTTTTTCATTTGAAAGATCTGTTCATTTGTAGCAAGTCGAATGGACCATGACAGAATTAGGACATTCCAAAGAACCAACCAATGGACCTTTTTTAGCAGGTTATAGGTTCTGCAATCGTCCATTTCAAGCGGACAATAAGAACGATGAATGTTGAGGCAGTGAGTTGAAATAACTGAACACTGAAATGATACAATTATGCAATTATGCAGAATGCCCAAAAATCTCAATCACTGGGATTGGGCCATATCAAACAAAACATAAGTCAATTTCTTTCAGGCAGCGCAATGTATTCTAATATGTGATACCAGAAACAGCAAGAAAATGTCATGGATATAAGAAAAGAAGAAAGATTTACACACAACCCACACAACATTATACCAGAAAATTTACTTTGAAATCTCCAGATATCATAGATATTCATAAGAGCAATGTAAATTCTCATGCAAACATGTCCATAGTCAGAGTGCATATCGTCTTCTATCAGAGAATTTTAGACAATCATATCCTTAAATAGTGTATGTGTACCTGGCCCAGCTCTGGGTCCTGGACAACTGTACCATTGCAGCAGAATTCCTTCTTGAGATCCTTCAAGATTTTGTTGTAGCTGAACTCTTTCTTCAATCCTTGAACTGTAGTCAGGCTCTTTCTACCATTCCTTTGTTGTATGCGGATATGCACATACTCCTTTGACCCAGCACCAGAGTCATCAGCATTTGCATCAGCGAATGGATCTGTCCCCCCATGAACAAAAAGCGAGTATATGACGTTAAAAACCGACTACAAATATATAACACTAGAGCAATTGGTTAAATAACATCGGCCAATGGTTAGCAAACATCAGCCAATATAAATGCTTAGCAAGTGGCAGCAAGAGCATGAGAAATGATCTGGTGTGAATCAATGCCTTCAGTAGAAGATTCCTGCAACTTAAAGTCTACCAAATGAGAATCTGTTTTAAGAAATTGACCAATAGGCAATTGCTTCTCAACCACGTTTTACAAAAAGGATGGCTCTTTAGTATTGTTTGCTCCCAATGATTATGGCTAGGACAAAAGAATCAAGATGTCTAGCATGGATGTACCCACAAGAATAAGATGAGAAAGAGGACATATCATCAGGAATAAGAAGGCATACCAAAGGCAGTAGGAATCTGGATGTCAAGCTCAGACATGAAAGTTGGTTGTTGATATCAACAAAGTAGTAACGAATAGAGGTAGCCCCCCGAATGCACAAAGCTGAAAAAAAAAATGCATTAGCATCCAGAATTAGCAATAGCACCTTAATGAGTGAAGATAATTTCAATGTTTAACCATCAGAACATGACAACGTTTTATGAGAAAATTTTGAAGCAATAAAATTAAAACAAATGACTGAAAAAGGCAGCCAAGAGGATTATCTGGATGTTTGGAATATTCAGTAAATAAATAGGTTTTCTAAGATATCCAAAAAAACCTAAGTGCCTATAATCCAATTTACTGATACTAACTAGTAAAATATGGTTGATGCTGGCATTCACCAGGACGTAATGCTAAGATTAAGCCTAATAAATTTCAGACCACCTCTCTCTAACTTCACAGCTCCAGTCAAAGTTAAAGCCTAGGGCCTCGTGAAGAATTTTCACTTCAATTGAGAAGTTTTGAATAAATAGAACATATGAATACATCACAGGCTGCAAAATAATCAAATATGATAAAATAGATGATTCTGTTTCTTGGAAGATAAAAAACCAAATAAGTTAGCCAAACACTATGGTCCTCAGAAAATAGATTTATTGTCATTTTGTAGCAAATCAGCTCTCAATTGATACAAGTCCAATAACCCCTTTTAGGGCAGAAAAGGGAGCTGTGGTGACAAGAGGCGTAAACAAGCAGAATCTACCAATGGCAGAAGCAGCAGAATGCTTCTGTTAGTTCCTGATGGTGGCGTATAAGATAGAATCTCCAAATTTTGTATTGCAATGAAAATAAAGTAAATTTCAAATGTTGAGTTTCTCATAGTCAAGTGGCCTCCTCAAAAAAAAAAAAAGATCCAAGATGTTAACATTTCTTCCTTTCCAATTTTTTGCGGCTAGATCAAAATTACATCCCATATTGGGTTTTTGTCCAAGGTAAAGAGCAAAGGTGATTGAGGTAATCAATTTAAACAGGGAGCAACAAAGCCAGGGAGGAGGGGAACAGGAGGAGGTTCAGCATGATAAAGGGAACAAAAAACTGTTATGTAGAAAAGAATCTTATAAGAGGGCTACTAGCAATTTGGATGCCATTACAAAAGGTACAGAGACCTTTTTAGGCTAGTTAATCAATTGAAATACATTGAATACCATATCATGAGTTTCAAAGAGTGCTAGTGGACTTTTGGGCAGTTCGTCATTATAGATCTTTTTTCCCTCAATTATATGACCTTACAGGGAAATAAATGTCATTGTGTGCAGCCCGCGAAGAAAACAAATGACAGAAAATTGACTTGTTCTGCAAATGGATAATTACATCAACACAGAGTTCCCAGCTGAGAATTAGAGCTTAATGAGGTCGAAATTTTATACGGCTACGTCCTACCCATTAAAAAAATGGGAATTGTTATTTACACCGGCAAAATCATTACACATACACCTATTTTAATTTTTTTCAAATTCCAATTTTACCCTTCCACCTCGTTTTCACACTTGCCTCTTTGCCTACAGTTCGTTTTTTCTCTTTCTTTCTTTCTCCTTCCCATTGCAGATCCCTCTTTCCATCTCCCTCTCCCTCTTCCGTCCAGCGACACTGCCAGCACAGGACTGCTGCCGGCGTCAGGCATCCATTCGCCTGCTGATCTGCTGGAGTTACTGCACGGCCCTCTGTTCTCACACCTGAGTTTGTTGCTCCTCCTGCAACCTCAGCCAACCTCCAGCTGATTCGCCCTTCCTCTTGATCCAGATCCAGCCCACTTCTCTGCCCAGCCGATCGTCCACAACCAAATTTCCCAAACCCCTTCGCTGCTGACACCACCCATTCCCCATTCCATTCACTTGCCCACCCCACTCGCCTCCCTGAAATCAAAATTAGATCCTGTTCCCCAGCCTTATTCCATGGGTACACTTTTAAGGGATTGGGATGAGGTTATTAATGATCTCCCTTCCAGGTCATCAATTGGTTGTTTGGCATCCCCCTCCCCCCTGGATGAGAGAGAGACAGAGAGAGAGAGAGAGAGAGATGACTAGAGAGAGGAAGAGGTGCATCTGCGATGGCAAAGAGATAGAAGGAAAGGGAAAACAGAACTGTCCAAAGAGGTCAGTGGGAAGAGTGGAAGGGTAAAATTGGAACTTGAAGAAAAATTTAAAGACCGGTGTATAGATTTTGCCGGTGTACATAACAATTCCCTAAAAATAACAGAACAGGAACCACATCATCCATCAATTATTTTTTCTAGTCTTTCTTAATTATCTTATGCACTTTACCATCTTCTCTGAACTGCAAATTCTCCCATCTCCCAGGGTTAATTTAACATCTAATTATCAATGATATAACTATCAAATCCTTCTATCATACTTGAAATTGACTAAAAACCAATCATATTGCATAAAATTTATCAGCGCTCAATAACCCTTATTGTCAAGATATATTCATCAAGTTTTTTTAAATCTCCTATACAATAAAACTCGCTAATTCTTGAGTCCTAAAGCAAAAGCAAAGTTTCTTCTAAATTCAAAATTCTAGGTTTTATATCTAAAGCATGGATTCCTATGCCACCTAATCTTAACCATCCTCAGTCAATTACTAGAACGGAAGCTGAAGAGTATCAAATCCTTTTCTTACTGCTAAATTCAAGATACATAAAATAAAATCATTCAATGCAAGTTAACAGCCTGAAAAAATCTTCAAATCATAATGTTCACACGTCCCTGATGAATAATTATAAATCAAGCCTTTTGGTCATAAATGATGTATCAAGGCAGATTAGTCATTTTGTTCAATTTCTCAACCAATCCTATAATACAATGATCTGTATTGGTGCGAGGAAAAGAAGGCAGTTACCTCACCAAAAAAAAAAAAAAATTCTTTAACCAAATAGGGCGAAACCCCTTTCACCAAAACTGGTCAAGTTCAATAAAAGAAACTCCTTCTCCAACCAAAAAGGGTTGAACCCCTTTCTGTTTTCATTACAAATGACTAATTTCCAATAAAGAAAGGTCCTTTTTCCAATCAATTATACAGTAACTAACCAAATAGCCTCTACCAATCAATTGCACAGTGCGCAATTCAGAAATCGAATCCAAGCACCAAAACTCAAATAAATCACCTCACAAACCAAGCCAATACAACATAGGGCTAATGAAACCTTCAAATCAGATCAAACACAGAAAACACAGGAGGGGGAAAGGGTATAACCTTTAGCGATTAAAACGAAATTAAAACAAAACTAACAGCTCCTTCCACAATTAAGTCTCTAAAATAAATCAAGAATTCAAACAAAATGGGTTGTTTTCGGTTTTAAACTCATTTCTTTTCAGGATAGAAGATCTCTGAGGAAAGAAGGAGATGAAACCCTATCTGAAAAACCGATCAAACAATCAAAGATAGGAATATCAGATCAGACAAAAGAAATACCTGATGAGTTTCAGATAGAGAGCGGAGGGGAATTGATCGCGGAAACCCTAACTTGGTAAGTGGCAAAGAAGATAAGGTTTCCAACGATGGTCAGAAAAATTGTCTGGGAACATGTATTTATAGTGTGTTATTGTTGTATGTATTCGTCTTAACCACGACGCTGGGTTAAGGGTAGAGTGTCGGTAAAGTGTTGGATGATCCTAACCGTCCATGTGTGATTTAGACGGTGGCGATTGGGAGGTGGGTATCTTCCTGAGGTGTCCTCGAATAAATATATAAAACGCTCTCCATGTGTTTTTTAATTCACTTCTTCTCTTTTTAGGGTAGAGATGCTCGCAGAGTCTCACGAACATTTTGTATATTGTATTGTAATTTTTCCTTTAAAATCGGTGACTGTAATCTTTGAATCACTTTAAGAGGGGAAGGGTTCAATGAGCCAATTTGAATATTTCAGTGAATCAATTTAAAATTTCGACAAGTCAATTTGAAGATTTTAATGGGCTAATTTGAAAGATAAAATGAATAATACAGTAAAATTTATGTCAAATTATATAAAATACTTTCTCTTTTTATTTTATTTATCTCATTTGAAATATTTTTATTTTTTAAGAAATTTTTTATATAAGACTAGCATTCTATATGATCTCATCAATTTTCAACACACTTTATATTACTCTAATATAAATTAGTCAAATATTTTGAAACAATCTCAAAATTTATATAAAAAATTAAATTGTGATAGAAAAAATATTGTTAATAATTATACAAAAACTAAATTTGACCGAATACTTTGAAAAACATAAAAGAAAGAGAAATACTAAAAATGAAAAAGAGTGGCTGTGGGCGCAGGAGGCCTGCGTACTAAGCACGCGTAGGCACCTGAATATGCTGTTGTCAGTTTCATTGTAAAAGGAAAGATACACGAGAGGGTTCCAGTTCCACCCGTTTCTATTCTTGAGTGGGCCATTCCCAGGCCGGGTGAGGCCCGAGTCATGCTATATGACAACTCGAGCCAGTAATACATAATTACATATGCCAGCGAGGTACGAGATATCGGCTTATATCTCATATTGACGAATATCTCAGTTGAATTTATTTTCTCTCCTCTTTTTCTTTTTAAATATCAGGCTGATTTTATTTTTTAATTTTATCTAAATTAAAAATATAGATATTTAAAAAAAAATTACATAATATCGACCAATATCATATAGCCAAATATCGGCCGGTATTATAGTGGAATCCATAACCGATTTTGATTTTTTTTTTTATAAATTACACTGATATTTTGAGTTGATCCGCCGATGCATGTCGAAAATATTGCCAATACTTCTTTATATAAGCCAATATGTATCAGCCATTAAATTTCCAATACAAATCGGCTAATACAAGATGTATCGGCCGATATTTACACCTGACGGCGGGGGTTTAAAAATCGGTATCGGCCGATACGATATGTCGACCGATATATCGTTATCGGCCGATATATCGGCCGATATTTTTCTCTTTCTTCCTTGTTTTTTTAAATATCGGCCGATATCAGCCGATATTTTGATATCGGACTGATATAATACGGCCGATATCAAGGCAGATATTGTGAATATCGGCCGATACGATACATATCAGCCGATATTCACATATCCAAAACCGATATATATCAGCCGATACGTAGATATTTCAACCCCTGCCTGACAGCTCGAGCCCACTTAACAACCATTAGACTTTGTAAGTTCAATCCATGCATTTGGAAAAGATTAAGATCATAAGAGATTCAACTAATTCAAATTAAAAGTAGATATAAGGATCTACACATTAATAAATTTTGAACTCGAAATTTAATTTCTAATCACTTAATATTAGTTATCAAACTCATTATGTGTCTTTACTGTTAAGATCAATTGACTAAAAAGTGAGTTTTAAGCTAAAGTTTTGTATACTTATAACTCATCATATCTAATTTTCAATCTGAATAATCTGTATTTTAATTAATTTTAAAATAATTTTATAAAAAATAAAAAACAACTCAAGTACACACATATATACATGTAATGGCAAAAGGCCAAAAGCTAATGGACTCTCATGGGCTTTTTTTTTACGGGTGAAACTCGAGTCGGGTCACTCTCATGATCCGATCGGAGAAATCATGTGGGTCGCGTCGAGTTAAGAAAACAAAAACTAACATAGAATTCGGGTCAGATCGGATCGAGGAATTTTCAAGTTAACCAAACATGACTCGAATCCAATCCGGCTAAAATGGATTCCAAATGTGGGTCGGGTCAGAATTCAGATTGAGTCGGGTTAGAATTCGAACTAGGTCTAGTTAGGTTCCATAAATATTGACTCGATTGGATTGGATTTTAAGGAAACTGACCTCGATTTCAACCCTAGCTCAAACCTTTAACCCGAGCCTAGCCTGATGAGTTAGCACATGTTTTGTCTCTAATGGATTCATGAATGTTCCGAGCCGAATTTGAACCGAGAAATAGCCCTTATCTTGACCTTTTATTTTCAAAGTTAGAGACTTGAGACGAAAATCCATACAAAACCAAATGGGGTTGTAATTTTTTAATTTAAATGTAACATTTGAAATCTAAATCTGCATTTAAATACTTGACATTTGACATATTTATTATTTAAGTCTGAATTTGAATTCAAATTTTCTTTTATATAATACTATTTGTATAACGTTTGACGTGAACTGATTATATCTGAGTCAATGATCAATGTGGTATTAGAATATTGGTATTTATGTTAAATTGATGTTAATTTTTTAATGAAAATGACTTGAATAAAAATTATAAAAAATATGACTTAAAAAGAATTTATTTTCTAATTTAAAATTTTGCCTGCATTAGTTTGATGCTGTCACCTATATAAAGAAAAAAATAATAATAAATGTGAGGAATGCGTCCATCTAACTTGTTTAAGATTGGTTCAATTAGACCAACTCACTTGATTGATATATTGTAATCTATTGAGTCAACTTATTTAATTAATTGATTAGAATTAGTAAGTGTTGATTCTAAGTCAGCTCTATGCACTATAATAGTGTCTAATCAAGTATAGGATCAAGTTTGGCCAACCTATTTAATCTTTATTTAATATAAATTCAGGTCAATTTATTTAATAAATAACTTTTATCAAGTACAAGCAAGATTTACCCATTAAAAATTGCTTGAGTTAAGTGAATTTATTTATCTACAACCCATATGAATGCTAGAAACTGTAGCTTAGAAAAGAAATGAAATGAAATGAACAGTTAAAGAAATTACAAATTTTCTTGTAAATAACTTCAAGAAAATAAGCATAGAAGAATATTGCCTCCATTTTATTAAATTGAGTGGATACAAAAATTACATTATATATTTTATAGCCAATGAGCATAGAAATATAAACTATAAAAAATATGATATAAAAAACATGAACTCATTTAAAGTTATGTATTTATCTACAAAATCTATTACGGGATTATACAATACATTATAGATATCTAAATTTCAATTGAGTTATTCTACTCTCATTTTTTAGCTAAATAACTTGAATTAAAAAAATTCTTAATGTTAGCCTAAAAGTTAAATCTGTCTCCCTTGAGTCAGACTGAATTGTCAATTCCATGACTGTATTCGACTAAATCTTTCGGTTTCGGATAAACCTTAGAATCCATAATTTAGAATTTGGTAGAACTTATTTGGAATTTCTTAGGTTAGGTGGATTTTACTCTATTTTAGACAAGCTTTTTATACTATCAAATGTGCTCAAGTATTTGTTAAAACTTTATGATTTTATAGATCACTCAAATAGCTTTTCAAAAAGTCCAAGAACACCCAATTCTTATATATATAGCTTAAGGAAAGCTTAGATGTTTTTACTGTGAGAAAGAGGGGCATAAGATGATGGATGGCAACCAAAAGAAGCGTGATCTGGAAGGCCAGATCGCAAAGTTTAGATCAATCAAATGCTATACAAAGTGACACAGACAATGATGTAGATGTTGTCGCGTGCACAGTCACCACAGGTATGGATAATCAAACTGATCAGTGGATTCTAGATTTTGGGTGTTTTTACCACATGTGTCCACGCAAGAGTCATTTGACACATACAAACCTGTGATGAGGGGCCTGTCTATGTGGGCAATGGTACAAGTTGCAAAACCATTGGCGTTGGGACAGTCAAAATCAAAATGTTTGATGGCATGGTGTGAACGTTGGAGAACGTGCGGCATGTTCCTGAGTTAAAGGAAATTTGATTTCTTTGGGGACACTGGACACTGATGGATTTACCTTCAAGGCAAATGATGGAAGCTCTTAGAGTTAATAAAGCAGCCATGATTGTCATGAAGGGAAAGAAGGAAAACAATCTGTACACACTGGTGGGAAGTACAGTAATCGACCGACAGAGGGATCCTACTAGTCGGGCAGCAGGAAGAAGGAAGAGAAGAACAAAAGGTCAACAGGCAGGTATGACTTAAAAAGTAAAGTTTCTTTTGCAGATTGTGATGTTCCGTCAGAGTTCCATGCTGCTAGCAAGATGGAAAAGAGAAGGGGACGAAGAATCACATTGAGAAAAAGGCAGCGGGTCCAACAAAGCCGAAGACGAGCGTCAAGTTCAAGCGAGGCTTGGACTTGGTCACTTCTTTTAATTAAGAAGATAGGTGGAGCATCTCAGAGAGTGGGGATGTGTGCGTCTCACAAAGAGATGCAAAGGACTGCACCTGCAGGTGGAGCAAGGCCGAGAGCGGCCAGTGTGCAGAGTGGTGCAGTAGAGGATGTTGTTCAAGATCGTCTCCAGGAGTTGCTGAATTTTGGCCAATGTGGAGATTGTTGGGGCTATATGGCTCAATTCAAAATAGCCCCAACAAGTTGGACTTCATTAGAGCATCTACATCAAGCCAAAAAGAGAATGACATTCAAGAACAAGCCCAAACTACTTCAAGTAACTCAAGGCTAAGTTCTTAGTATATTTCAAAGCACAATTTCTTTCTATTACTTGTAAAATATTGTAAAGGGTTGGTGTAATCCTATTGGCTTTCAAGAGAGGTGTTCTGTCGGTGATTAGGTCGATCTACACCCGTGAAGTAGATCAAGCATTATAATAGGTTTCTTCTCCACCCGTGAATGAGAAGTTTAGTGAAATCCTCCACCCGTGAATGAGAAGTTTAGTGAAATCCTCAAGTGGTGTACTTGAGGTGTGGACGTAGGCAAGGTTGGCGAACTACGTAAAAATACTTTTGTCACCTTCTTCCATTTCTCCTTCACCTTAATTAGTGCACGTGCATCATCTCATATCTTATTGCACATATAGTTTGAAGTGAACTTAATTTTACTTAAATATCAAATTGAAAGATTAATTGGAAAATTTTGTAAAGACCAATAATTAGCTTGTCCAATATTTTAAATAGAAATTAAAATTCTCCATAGTCCTATTCACCCCCTCTAGGACTATTCTAGACATTTATCTAGCTTGACTAACACTTAATAACATGGTGATACATTTATACAAAAGTTTTACCCACATGCAATGAAACTACAAACAGTAAAGTAAAATTCAATTCACAAAATAATCTTATTATTTATAGATATAATCATTGTGATAAACATGGTAATGCTAGAGGGATCATTGCACAAGACATAAAAGGGGGAGATCATTAGTGTCTACACTATAAAATAAATTTTCACTAGAATGAAAAATCAGAAAACATGCTTGTGGCCCACTTCTCATGAAATTACTCATCATCGACTTACTCAGTGTGTGTGGATTGACAAGTTTATACATACTCGTGGGATTAATCTCGCCTCCAATATAAAGTGGGGATACCTATGTTGAAAAAAAAACCAGAAAACATATCTAGTAAAATTGTACTAATAGAAAATAATCCTACATTTCTCTGATGCACTATGGTGAATCACTGAATCCAATATACCAACCATTTCATTGCTCAATTAAATCCAATTTGTAGAGGATTTTATCCTCCAAATAAATACAGAAATGGAGAAGTCGATTCCTAAGGATTCCAGCCTAATATATTTCATGTAAATTGGATAAATATTACTATTTCAAATTGAACATGGATAAAACAGAAAAGCTTTGTTAATGGGCCTGAAATACGTCCATGGACTGTCTCTGGCCCAGAAAATATTAAATGGGTTCTGTGCAACTTAAATATTTATTTAGGGCTTAGTTTACTAATATTATCATGGACCTGGATTAAATATGACGGTGTTGTTATTTGTTAATGGTTTTTCCAACAACATGAACATTTTCCAGAGGCCTGAAAATAATTATCTTAGGCCTAAAAATGTTCATATGACTATTGGACCAGTAAAAAAAATGGGCCTTTTAAAACTGTCCTCGGATCTGAAGTCTCATAGTACTTTTCTGGGCCTCTCTGAAAGATCTGGGTCTGTAATTATTGCTTATATATTTACAAAATTGTTGCTAGAGCTGTTAGACGTTTCTGGGCCTGAAACTGTTAATGGATCAAAATCATTACACTGACTGCTCATGGACCTGCAAACTCCACAAACTGTTTGTGGGCCAGCAAATTGCAAGGATAATTTCTGGTCCATCAGATTTGTTTTTGAGCATATAAGAATTTTATGGGCAAATAACAAGACAAGTATTATTTCTGGGCCTGTAAACAGTATAGGAATCAGTTCCTGGGCCTGTAATTAACATTAGAAATGTTTCTCAGCTGAAAACAGTTATTTCAAGGCCTGAAACCGGTTCATGGCCCAGCTAGAATTGGACTGTTAGTGGGCCAGAAAACCACACCAGGAATGTTAAGTGGCCAAAAATAAGAAGACTTCAGAGTGTTATTGGGCCAGCAGAAATTCACGGATTATCAAATAGGCATCAGATAGTGTATAATAAAATACAAAATATTAGTTTATGTGAAGTCAAACTATGTATGATCTAATGGGCCAGGTAATAATCAGTGCTGTTAATGGTTAGCAAACCAAACATGGAATTTTCATGTAGACCTGGCAAAATCTGACCTAAACTAACCTGACCTGACCCGTTTAATAGACGATCCGACCCCCGATCGGATCGCCTTTATAAATCAGTAGATCTGACTATTACCGCGAAACATCCAACTATATGAGGTCTACATCCTTTTAAGGGATAATTTTGATATGTCTTTCAGTAAAAAATCTCTTTAATCAGGTAAATGGGTAAATCCAACCCAAACCAAACCTGAAATAGACCCGAAGCATCATACTTGTTTAACAAGACCTGAAATGGACTTGAATCTGAATAGGCCCGAAAACTAAATGAGACCTCACCTGAACCCCACAATTGCTAGGTGTATAATCTTGGGCTCTAAACCATTGATAGATTGTTCATGGTCTAATAAATCAAATATGGATCATTCTTCAAACTTATTAACAACAAACATGGGTTTTAAGCAGTTTCATGCAAGGTCCATGAGTCCTAAGTCCATTCTTCAAGAGCCCGAAGGTCCATTAAAGTCCATGAACTTAAAAACATATTAGAACCTACAAAGTCATTGACATTGAGTATTCAAAGAAATTTGATGTTCCAAAATCATTTTAATCATGAATCAAGGCCCATCCATCAAAATCTTCTCAAAATCCTACTAAGTTTTAGTGGTTCACCCATTACAGCCCAAGAACTCAAAAGTCTGTCGTCAAAACCCTGCTAAGCCTCACTATTCCAAACTCTAAACTCTATCAAAGCTCATTTATATCCACATCAGACCCTATTATCTCCAGGCCACTAAAGCCCAATACCAAAAGCCATACTAGGGTTTATTATCTCCAATACCTTTCAAACCCAACATTGAAAGTCCAGTAAGACCATCCGAAAAGCCCACTATAACCCAATGCCAAGTTTTGTCATGGACTTGGAAGAAAAATGACATAAACCCCAAATTCAAACAGCCAAGTTTGATGATCAAGTTCAACCTAATATAATATTAGGGAGGAAATTGGGTCGGATCGGATTTCTTAAAATCCAACCCAAGTTATTGACTCGAAATTCTCAATCCTGTCCGATCCTAATTCTAATCCAACTCAAATCGAATTGTGACCCGACCTGCATTCTAAACCCATTATAGCCTAATTTTAGCTGAGTTGGGTCGGGATAGGTCGGCTTAACTTGAAAATTCCTCAACCTACTAGACCCAAATTCCATTAGGGTTTTCGTCTTCTCAACCCGACCCAAGTTTCACCCCTATATATATATATATATATATAATGCATAGTAAAAAATATATTTTTTTATTGATTGTTATTATATAAATTTTACTTATATCAAGTTATCTTTCCAATTCTTTCAACCTCCTCTCTCTCTCTCTGGGCTGATAAGGAGGTGCTAACTGCTAAGCAAGAGCTGATTTTTTGTTTGATTTCTGATAAATTTAGAAAGTAATTACAGTCACTTTATTGAAAAAGTATATGATTAAATATTGTATTCCACTGCAAATTATATTTAGAGTTTTAATCAAGTTATATTTTTAATATTATAAAAGTTTAAAATTAAAAATAATTAAAAATATAAAACTCTTCAAACTAAATTTTATTGAACCACATATTCAAACATCGAACTTTTTAATATATTGTGCACCTTTTATGTGAACTGCAAAAAGTTACAGGTAATATTTATGAAATATTCTTCTCAAGAAATTAATCTAACAATGAAAAACATTTTTGTTCAAATTACAACCAATAGTAACAGCATACAAGCAATGGGCATTTTATATAAGAATAGGTTAGTCTCGAGCCACAAATATTTATTGGTAAGACTGAAATGTAAATTTGGAAGAAGTATTTGAATAAGGTTGTAATTTAGTTGAGTGGGTCACGTAGGCAGTATAATTTTATTTTACCTATTTTAAATTTAATCATTATTTTATATTTAATTTACCTTTTGGTTCTCTGGTAATTTCATATATTCTAAATTTACTAATTATTTTGGGTTGAGTTAAAACAAATTACAAGTTTATCTCTGCAATTGAGTAAGCAATTGAGCTATATAGTGTTTCGGTTGGCCAATAAAAATATTAAAAAAAGGAAGTTTTAATTATCAAAATATAGTCATAGTTAAATCTCAAAAAATCATTAAAAAAATATAAAAAGTGAGTTGTATATATCATAATTCATGTGACAAGAATTTTAGGTTTATATCAAACTAACATTGTAAAAGAGTTGAATCTATACTGCTGTTTTAATCTTAAGAATGACAACATATATAGTAGCATTTGACCTATTAAATTTCATATTATTTATTAATTTTTAAAACATATTTATATTTTTTAGATTATGTGAAATTATTAGATATATCATTAATAAATAAATAGAAAAAAATATTTGATATAAAGCCAATCACACTCCTCTCTTTTAATCAATCCATTGATGAGTACAGTAATTTTACATAATCTCAAAAGAAAAATATATAATATATTTTAAATTAGTGAATAGAATCAACTTTAAATTTTTGAATTTAAATGCGAAAATTGCGGAAAGCTCAACTTAAAACTTCTACAGGTAATACCCTGCTTTTAAGATACACCAAGTAAAGTCATGGGAGCTCAAATTTAACACCTCTCATTTTTTAAAACAAAAAATTAACACCTGAACTACATTCAAGTAAACAAAATATACAAGCATGAAATTATTTCTCATATTTTCAATTAAATTAAGCCCAGTATTTGTTAGTCACACAATAAATTTATATGTCACCATCCTATTGTGAGTCTTAGGGCAGAGTGAAAGTCGCTGGTGCCAATCTATCCACAATTTTTTCTTTTAATATAATAGAATCATTCAACTTCGTCATGTGTGAATACCTTGTCACATTTTGACACTGTACAGTGCACAAGAAGAATAGACCCATTGAAAAAATAATAATAAAAGCATTTCAAAAATAATAATAATAATAATAATAAAAGCCGGTGCCGAGTTACCTGACATGCAAGGAAGCTGCACATGCACATGGTGTTGGGCTGTTGGTCCAAAGAACCGCGTCAGATTTGTAAAATCATGTGAGGTAGGAAATGACATTCTTCTGATGATGGGGGAATCGTGCCCAGGTCCGGCCCGCCCGGCGGGATCTTAGATCAGAGACAGTAAGTATAGGCCTCTTAGCATGCAAATTTTTTTGTATGAAATTGGAATTTTGTGAGGTCAATAGATTTTAAAGAATGATTTAAGTGAAATTTAAAGTAAGAATTTTGAAATCCCAATTAGATAAAAAAAATTAGTTCTCAAATTAAAGTATTGTTTTAAAATTAAAATGTGAACGAGTTAGATCATAAAATTGTCATATTTTAACTGCTAATTCTATAAAAAGTTCTTAATCATCATCGGTTAAGAAATTAAAAATAGAATTCAAAAGGGTTGGAGTCATTAGTGAGAATCCACCTTAACAGCCAGTAGTCCACCCCAAAGAGCCACTCTTTTACAGTAATTTGATGTTGTAGGTAGTGGGTTCGTACATATCTCAAAATTAATCACTGTTGTAGGTGGGGAGGTTTGTATATGTCCCGAGAATTAGTCAAGTGTTTAAGAGATCTGAACACCTTAATTATAATAAAATAAATTAAAAATAAGTAAAACTATAGAATATATGGATAACTTTTTAGAAAAAAAAACTATCTACTTTGGATCATAATAACTAATTTGAATGATATTAAAATAAGAGCATGTAAATCCACATGCTTATGAAAAATGGGTCTTATAACTGACCCTATCATCTGACCTTTAAACTCTAGATGTATTGATTAGGCAAGAGTATATTGTGTTATACAATATGGTATTACTGGTTAGGAAGGAATTAGTTAATTATTAAATTATATGTGTAGAGAAGAGTTTTAGAGGGAGATGACATGAAAATTAGATAAATAGAGATAGAATAGTGAATCAAGAATATATAGAAAATGAAATGACTAAAAAATAAAAAATGATTTATCATCACAAAGTGAAAAAATTAAATAGTTATGACTAACTCTGTCACGCCCCGACCCGACCGGTGGGCCCGGAACGCGACTGATTTTTTTTTTTTTTGAAAGATAAACTGAACCACAAACATTCTTACTGGGCCGGATCAACAGTTAGGCCCAGTGGTTACACATTAGCCCGTTAAGTGGACTCAAACATGTACCATATGCTTCTCAAAAACCAAAAACATAATAACAACATAACATAACATGCTCAAATCAAACCCAACATTGATTAATACAAGGCGTAGGAAATTCAATCATTGATTCATCATTCCAAACATTGCCAAAAAGGCAACATGGCCTATTACATCGTTTACAAAATCACATCAGAGTAGCTATAGAAACGCAGCAGTCCTAGTTCAACCCATTGACGCACGCCAAGTACCACACTCGGTACTTTACAAAGGAAAATGGTTCCAAGAACAAGAAAGTATAAACACAAGGGTATTCCCCTCAGTGGGAATCCCAAAGCAACGCCGCAGCTTAACCACACTAAGCCTCAAACGGAGGGTCCTCCTCCTCTGGTTCAATGCCTGAAAGGTGAGTGGGGTGAGCTAACTAGCCCAGTGAAAGAAATATAACAATGCAGTTAAGTAAACAACAGGTGAATATATAATCAACAGTTGTAATATAACATCTCATGTTTGATAATAGAATCACAATATAAAGCCTCATCATCATTTTCATCCTTTCATCATCTTTCCATTACTACTGTCATCCACCGTAACCTCTTGGCACCATATTGACAACAATAGTATTAAGTCCCGACACGGTCAAAATACATCCTTGCAAGTACATCTCCGGCTCTTAAACGTAGCCGGTACTGACACCCTCAAGTCAGCAACTGACGCCCCACAGTCCACCCGTGGTCCAGTAGACATAAACCATCTCTCATATGGCCGATATTGATTCAATAGTCCAGGCACGTGGAAGCAGTAATACACACTCATACAATCAACATCGTAATATCACAATCATCGTCAGCACTCTTACCATAGTGCGTCGAGTCTAGGCCAGCATCATAAGCACTCTTACCATAGTGCGTCACATTCAGACATATGAGTGGGTTCATCAAATCTGAAACCACTCATTGTTCGATATCCATATCCAATAACCAGACCTGTTTACATTTTAACTGCAAAGTTAAGTTCCCTCACCTTGATCGTGTGGTTTCGCGGTCTCTGTCAAACAACATACAAGTGCACAATCAATATACATATCAGATACGTACTTATACGTAGTATTTTGGAAATCACACGTTTCCCAACAAAATATACAGGGTTCATGGAAATGAGTCTCTTACTTGGTTTCTATCCTTTTTAAATTATCCACAAGATAATAATATAGTAAAAAGGGGCTCAGTCCAAACTCATATTGTCTTCTGGGCATTGACCAGATTGACTTATTGAGTAAGGTCTAGATCCTCTGGTCACTTCTCGGTTGTCTTCTGGATATGGACCAGAGCTGACATTTTGAGTAGGCCTCGAGGTCACCCAGTACCCGACTATAGTGTCGTCCTGAAAGTGAATCACTCAGTTCCCGACTAGTGTCGGACTGAAAGCGTATACTATAGTATTTACACTATAAATAATAAGAGGAAAATGAGTTAGTACAATTTTATTTAACAAGGGGGTATAAATCACAACAATTTATAAGACACATCAATAATCAATAATATTAGACAAAAACATTGTTCCAACAACATTTTATCATTTTCAAAACGGGTCCCTCGGAACATCACCTCGGAACAAGGGTACAGTGGCTTCGGATCGTCCGAACCACTCCAAACTGAGTTACTGGCCTCGGATCTTGAGGCCTTACTTCGGATCGTCCGAAGACTGGGTCTCGGACCTTCCGAAGTCCATCCGAAACAGAAAAAACAGAAAACAGGAGTCTCGGTGGGTCTACAGAGTTCGGAACGTCCGAATACTAGGTTCGGAACGTCCGAGAGGCTCGGTCCTTCCGAGCTGGGCTCGGTCCACCCAAAAGCTTGCCTCGGGCGTTCTGGGTTTCGGGTGAGCTCGGAACGTCCGAAGGATGACGATCCTTCCGAGCTGGGCTCGGTGCGTCCGAAGGGTCAGGTTTACCTCGGGCGTGCTGGGCTTCGGGGTGAAGCTCGGAACGTCCGAGGGTCGGACCGTCCGAAGGTTCGGACCTTCCGAAGAACGGCTCTCGGACCTTCCGAGAGTCGTCTTCCTCAGCTGTCTGCACCTGCAGACAGTGACGGCGGATGAACAGTGAAATACGATTCCAAAAAGGGAGGGCTTCCCGGATTCGTTTTTCACATCGGTCTGGTTTGATGGACTCCTCTGGGAGCCCTCTTTCCACAGGGATTGGTTTGGAGCTCAGAAGCTCGAAGGGCCATCCGATTTTAAGGTCAAATCCTTACGGGTACATGAAACCCATGGTTTTCCTTCAAACTTAAAACTGGTTTTTCTGATTGAAAACATGGTCAAAAACTGATTTTCTTGATTCTAAATCGGTTAGAATTTCAAAAGGAAAGCAATGGATACCTTGGTTTTGATTCCTGGTTTGAAATTCGGATTTTTGGAAAATCTTCCTCTAAGCTCACTGTTACTTAAAAACAGCAGCTTAACAGACGCTGATCAAAGGTCCGTTGGCTGGGTTTCAGCTGAAAACAGAGGCACAGAGGGAGAGAGAGAGGAAGGAAAGAAATTGCAAATGAATGCTGGGAGTTTGAAACCGAACGAAGACGATGAATTTATAGGAATTTCATTGAGGGGAGACGCCGGAAAAACGCTGCACAAGCAGCATAGTCGACGATGGGACGGGACAGAGGGCTTCATCATTCGCCGGCTGTTGATGGGACGGGACGGAAAATCTCAATGATCGTTGCCGGAAATTCAGGAAATCCGGCCGAGTGGCCAGAGCACGCCTGCATGGCGTTGCTGATTTTTCCCTGTAGTTTGCAGATCAGCCCTCAGGTAATTTCAAAATTTCAGAAAGGCCCTGGTTTTTATAAAAACTAATTTTTGAACTAAGAGTATTAATTTAAGACCTCAAAAACTTGATCCAACCTTACAGATGGGTTGGGTTTTGAAAACCTTGGTCACTATAAAAATTTCAGGAATTATTTCTCACTAAAAACCCTTGATTTAAACAAAAATCACATTTTATCCATAATTACTTATTTAAACAAATGTAAAAATAACAAATTTGTAAATATTATTTTGTAATGAAATGAAATATCTAGATCAATCTTAAAATGGTCCAACACCCAATACCATTTTCAAAATTTATCTCTTTCCCGAAATTATTTAAAATAATTAAAACTCTCTTTCGGGCGATATTTAAATATCATTTTCAGAAAATAATTTCATTTTAAAATCAGAAATGTAAATCCTTCATTAAGGAGAACATTATTCACCAATAATATACACGAAATCACACAATTTATAGAAATATGCACAACAAGTGGTAATTTACCAAAATACCCCTCCAGCTCGACGGGCTGGATCACCGAGCTTACGGCCTCAGATTGGGTCTCGCTTGGGCTTTCCTTAAAGCCTTGACCGAAAACTTCAAGATCAACCGATTAAACAAGATTAACGAGCTAAAACTTGCCTAATCTGGGGCAGGGTATTACATCATACCCCCCTAAAAGAAAATTTCGTCCCGAAATTTAAAACAAATTCTACCTTCTTGGCCTGTAAACAAGCCAGGGTACAGCTTCATCACCGACGATTCAGGTTCCCACGTCTCATGCTGCACGTTGCGATGTTGCCACAGCACTCGCACTAGATGTATAAACTTCCTCCTGAGCTCTTGAGTCCGACGTTGTAGAATCTTGACTGGCACTTCTTCAAAAGTTAAGTCCTCTGATACCTTAATACCTTCAAAACTGATCACATGCGACGGGTCAGGCTCGTACTTTCTTAACATAGACACGTGGAACGTACTATGCACTCTCTCCAAAGCTTGAGGAAGATCCAACTGATAGGCCACTTCACCTATCCTCTTCAAGATCTCAAAGGGTCCAACACATCGAGGTGATAGGTTTCCCTTGCGCCCGAACCGCTGCACTCCATGACGTGGTGCCACACGTAAGAAAACCCGATCACCAACTGCAAACTCCAAAGGTCGTCGCCTTTTGTCAGCATAACTCTTTTGTCTGCTCTGAGCTGTCTTGAGACGCTGTCTAATCACTTCAACTTGCTCTGACGTTTCACGCACTAGATCAGGTCCTAGCAGCGCTTTGTCTCCTACCTCTGACGACGAAAAGATCAAGATATCGTTGATGAAGACTAACACGAACTCTCGCAGATACGGTCGAAACACACGATTCATTAAGTCCATGAACATGGCTGGCGCGTTCGTCAAACCAAAAGGCATCACAACAAACTCGTACAAGCCATACTGTGTCCGAAAAGCAGTCTTCTTCTCAAATCCGCAACTGATGATAACTCGTCTTCAAATTGATTTTCGAAAAGCACTTTGATTCCCCCCCAAAAGATCAAAGAGGTCGTCTATTCTAGGCAACGGATACTTATTCTCAATAGTTACCTGGTCAAGCCGTCGGTAATCCAAACACATCATCATCGATCCATCCTTCTTTTTCACAAAGAGAGCAGGTGCGCCCCATGGCGAGTTACTCTGACGGATAAAACCAAGCCTAAGAAGCTATTCTACCTACATAGCTTGCTCTATCGTCTCTGCCGGCGCTATCCGATAAGGTGCTATGGAAATGGGAGATGTTCTTGGCTGTAGGTCTAAAACAAACTCTATCTCTCGGCGTGGAGGTAGCCCAGCCAATTGGTCAGGAAAAACATCCATAAACTCACACACCACCCGAGGAACAACAGACCCTACACCACCTACATCTTCCCAACCCATGCTTGCCACCACACTACCGGGATACGCCCTAAGGCTAGAGAAAGTGACTCTCATCCTTTCATAAGGTACTAACTTCTCCATAAACCTCTTACCGGTTGAGGAGACCCCACGGATCCTCCTTTGAGAACAGTCTAACAAGATCTCAAAAACAGACAACCGATCCATACCAAGGATGATGTCCAAAGTCCGTCATTTCCAGAACCAGAAAATCATAGGACAACTCCACTCCGCTAATCTTCAGAACACAAGATCTACACTCTTGGTTTGCCAAAGCCTTCTTACCCAAAGGTGAAACTACCATTAGTGGTTTAACTACTTCTACCGGTTTCAAACCCAAACTATCACAACAAGTTCTAGGAAATAAAGGAAAGCAAAACACCGGTATCAAACAACACTCGAGTCAAAAGACTAAAAAGATCAAGGGTACCTTCCAACACGGTATTCTCCACTGGCTTTTCCTTCTGAGTCTCAATCGTGTAGACTCTCTCTTGAATGGTCTGCTGAGAACCTTGACCGACGGACGGTCGCGCCACCGAGAGAGAAACTTGTGCGCCTTGCGACGGTATAGCTCCACCGATAAAGGGGCACTCCCTATGGAGGTGTCCGGTTCTCTTGCAACGATGACACGCCTTCTTTCCTCCTGATGGGCAAGACTTTGAAGTATGCCCAGGCTGGCTGCAGGTGAAGCACACGAATCGTCGGGAGTCAGGCCGACTCGACTGTCCTGTGCTAGGCTTGCTCTTCTTAAAGAAGGGCCTTTTCTTACGGAGTGGCTTCTGCTGGTTACACTTAGTCTTCTTGTTGGAAGAAGGTCTCTGGGAGCTGTTGATGCTCCGATTGATGGATTTTACTGCCTCTTCCTTCGAAGCTCGATCGAAGATTTCTTTCAAAGTGTCGAAAACTAGGCCGGCTACTTGCTGCTGTAGATACGGTCGAAGTTCATTCCCAACATGCTGAATCTTTTCCTCTTCGTTTGCCACGATCCAAGGTGCAAACGACATCAAGTCGGTGAAGCGCCTGGCGTATTGCGCCACAGAGTCTGAACCTTGTTGGATGTTGAGGAATTCCTTCTTTCTCGTCTCCTGCACTCTCTTTGGGAAATAACGTGCCAGAAAGGCTGCAGAGAATTCTTCCCACGTCATTGGCTCGTGGTTACGAACCAAGTTCATCGCTTCCCACCATTCGTAGGCATTCCCTTCAAGCTGGTATGCTGCCAAGGTCACTCGCAAGTTGTTGGCAACTGCTAAGGTATTAAGGATCCAGCTAATTTGAGTCAGCCAGTTCCTTGCAACACTAGGGTCTTCTGTTCCCGAAAAACTCATCGGGTTCATACGCTTGAACTCTTTCAGAGCCGAGGTGGCTCTCTCCTCTGGCGTTTGGACTGGCGGAACTCGCATATTTTCAGCTATCTGCCGAAATGCTTCAACCGCCGCTCTGATCGCCTCGTTGGATAAGTTACGGGGTGGAAGACCAGTCCTCCTCCCACGGTAAACGGTTCTACTAGCGTTGGGTCCCGACATCTGTTATTTACAATTGTAAACATTACTTAACCATTTTCAGAGATTCAAGACAAATATCACACAAGTTGTACAATACATTAGGAAACATTTCAAAGCATTACAATCACAAACATTAGGGTTTGAAAAAACCCAACAAAACAACATGACAAGACTCAATCTTTACAAAACAAAATCTCCCCGAAATTCCGACACACTCTAATCTTTCGAAGAAGATCCTACACCAACACCAAGGTAATAGAGGTTGTCCGGATAAGTCGCTGACTTATATCTGAACACTCTATAGGTCAAACAGGGTATGTCCCCTGGTCCTCCAACATAGGGACAAGTCTAACTAGGTCGTAACCCATCACAGTCCTAGAGTTTGAGCCTATGCTCTGATACCAAGCTGTCACGCCCCGACCCGACCGGTGGGCCCGGAACGCGACTGATTTTTTTTTTTTTTGAAAGATAAACTGAACCACAAACATTCTTACTGGGTCGGATCAACAGTTAGGCCCAGTGGTTACACATTAGCCCGTTAAGTGGACTCAAACATGTACCATATGCTTCTCAAAAACCAAAAACATAATAACAACATAACATAACATGCTCAAATCAAACCCAACATTGATTAATACAAGGCGTAGGAAATTCAATCATTGATTCATCATTCCAAACATTGCCAAAAAGGCAACATGGCCTATTACATCGTTTACAAAATCACATCAGAGTAGCTATAGAAACGCAGCAGTCCTAGTTCAACCCATTGACGCACGCCAAGTACCACACTCGGTACTTTACAAAGGAAAATGGTTCCAAGAACAAGAAAGTATAAACACAAGGGTATTCCCCTCAGTGGGAATCCCAAAGCAACGCCGCAGCTTAACCACACTAAGCCTCAAACGGAGGGTCCTCCTCCTCTGGTTCAATGCCTGAAAGGTGAGTGGGGTGAGCTAACTAGCCCAGTGAAAGAAATATAACAATGCAGTTAAGTAAACAACAGGTGAATATATAATCAACAGTTGTAATATAACATCTCATGTTTGATAATAGAATCACAATATAAAGCTTCATCATCATTTTCATCCTTTCATCATCTTTCCATTACTACTGTCATCCACCGTAACCTCTTGGCACCATATTGACAACAATAGTATTAAGTCCCGACACGGTCAAAATACATCCTTGCAAGTACATCTCCGGCTCTTAAACGTAGCCGGTACTGACACCCTCAAGTCAGCAACTGACGCCCCACAGTCCACCCGTGGTCCAGTAGACATAAACCATCTCTCATATGGCCGATATTGATTCAATAGTCCAGGCACGTGGAAGCAGTAATACACACTCATACAATCAACATCGTAATATCACAATCATCGTCAGCACTCTTACCATAGTGCGTCGAGTCTAGGCCAGCATCATAAGCACTCTTACCATAGTGCGTCACATTCAGACATATGAGTGGGTTCATCAAATCTGAAACCACTCATTGTTCGATATCCATATCCAATAACCAGACCTGTTTACATTTTAACTGCAAAGTTAAGTTCCCTCACCTTGATCGTGTGGTTTCGCGGTCTCTGTCAAACAACATACAAGTGCACAATCAATATACATATCAGATACGTACTTATACGTAGTATTTTGGAAATCACACGTTTCCCAACAAAATATACAGGGTTCATGGAAATGAGTCTCTTACTTGGTTTCTATCCTTTTTAAATTATCCACAAGATAATAATATAGTAAAAAGGGGCTCAGTCCAAACTCATATTGTCTTCTGGGCATTGACCAGATTGACTTATTGAGTAAGGTCTAGATCCTCTGGTCACTTCTCGGTTGTCTTCTGGATATGGACCAGAGCTGACATTTTGAGTAGGCCTCGAGGTCACCCAGTACCCGACTATAATGTCGTCCTGAAAGTGAATCACTCAGTTCCCGACTAGTGTCGGACTGAAAGCGTATACTATAGTATTTACACTATAAATAATAAGAGGAAAATGAGTTAGTACAATTTTATTTAACAAGGGGGTATAAATCACAACAATTTATAAGACACATCAATAATCAATAATATTAGACAAAAACATTGTTCCAACAACATTTTATCATTTTCAAAACGGGTCCCTCGGAACATCACCTCGGAACAAGGGTACAGTGGCTTCGGATCGTCCGAACCACTCCAAACTGAGTTACTGGCCTCGGATCTTGAGGCCTTACTTCGGATCGTCCGAAGACTGGGTCTCGGACCTTCCGAAGTCCATCCGAAACAGAAAAAAACAGAAAACAGGAGTCTCGGTGGGTCTACAGAGTTCGGAACGTCCGAATACTAGGTTCGGAACGTCCGAGAGGCTCGGTCCTTCCGAGCTGGGCTTGGTCCACCCAAAAGCTTGCCTCGGGCGTTCTGGGTTTCGGGTGAGCTCGGAACGTCCGAAGGATGACGATCCTTCCGAGCTGGGCTCGGTGCGTCCGAAGGGTCAGGTTTACCTCGGGCGTGCTGGGCTTCGGGGTGAAGCTCGGAACGTCCGAGGGTCGGACCGTCCGAAGGTTCGGACCTTCCGAAGAACGGCTCTCGGACCTTCCGAGAGTCGTCTTCCTCAGCTGTCTGCACCTGCAGACAGTGACGGCGGATGAACAGTGAAATACGATTCCAAAAAGGGAGGGCTTCCCAGATTCGTTTTTCACATCGGTCTGGTTTGATGGACTCCTCTGGGAGCCCTCTTTCCACAGGGATTGGTTTGGAGCTCAGAAGCTCGAAGGGCCATCCGATTTTAAGGTCAAATCCTTACGGGTACATGAAACCCATGGTTTTCCTTCAAACTTAAAACTGGTTTTTCTGATTGAAAACATGGTCAAAAACTGATTTTCTTGATTCTAAATCGGTTAGAATTTCAAAAGGAAAGCAATGGATACCTTGGTTTTGATTCCTGGTTTGAAATTCGGATTTTTGGAAAATCTTCCTCTAAGCTCACTGTTACTTAAAAACAGCAGCTTAACAGACGCTGATCAAAGGTCCGTTGGCTGGGTTTCAGCTGAAAACAGAGGCACAGAGGGAGAGAGAGAGGAAGGAAAGAAATTGCAAATGAATGCTGGGAGTTTGAAACCGAACGAAGACGATGAATTTATAGGAATTTCATTGAGGGGAGACGCCGGAAAAACGCTGCACAAGCAGCATAGTCGACGATGGGACGGGACAGAGGGCTTCATCATTCGCCGGCTGTTGATGGGACGGGACGGAAAATCTCAATGATCGTTGCCGGAAATTCAGGAAATCCGGCCGAGTGGCCAGAGCACGCCTGCATGGCGTTGCTGATTTTTCCCTGTAGTTTGCAGATCAGCCCTCAGGTAATTTCAAAATTTCAGAAAGGCCCTGGTTTTTATAAAAACTAATTTTTGAACTAAGAGTATTAATTTAAGACCTCAAAAACTTGATCCAACCTTACAGATGGGTTGGGTTTTGAAAACCTTGGTCACTATAAAAATTTCAGGAATTATTTCTCACTAAAAACCCTTGATTTAAACAAAAATCACATTTTATCCATAATTACTTATTTAAACAAATGTAAAAATAACAAATTTGTAAATCTTATTTTGTAATGAAATGAAATATCTAGATCAATCTTAAAATGGTCCAACACCCAATACCATTTTCAAAATTTATCTCTTTCCCGAAATTATTTAAAATAATTAAAACTCTCTTTCGGGCGATATTTAAATATCATTTTCAGAAAATAATTTCATTTTAAAATCAGAAATGTAAATCCTTCATTAAGGAGAACATTATTCACCAATAATATACACGAAATCACACAATTTATAGAAATATGCACAACAAGTGGTAATTTACCAAAATATCCCTCCAGCTCGACGGGCTGGATCACCGAGCTTACGGCCTCAGATTGGGTCTTGCTTGGGCTTTCCTTAAAGCCTTGACCGAAAACTTCAAGATCAACCGATTAAACAAGATTAACGAGCTAAAACTTGCCTAATCTGGGGCAGGGTATTACAAACTCGATAACTTAACAAAGGGTAACTAGATAATTTAGGAGACTCTTATATAAAGTCAAAAAGTTAATCATTGATGGAAGAATTATCTTTGATGGTAGTGATGATGAAATTAGTACATTGAAATTCCAATTAGTATTTATAATTGTTTGATGAGGTAAAAAGCTTTTGAAAATCATAAATGATTTGTTAATACGTGGCGAATAACCTTTCAACTAGTTGTCCTTTTGCTCTAGTGAGTGAAAGATTAAGTATTCCTCTAGGATTTGATTGACTAGTAAAATATTAATTGTGCATGAATTTTAATTTTTTTTTTTTGAATTTAAGTGTGAGAAATCGTAAATTATTATATATAAATTACAATCATCATTATAGTTCATAGAGTTTTTTATATAGAAGTATTCTTAAATCAAGATATAAAAGGGTTTCGATTGATAGTAGAAATCCATATAAAAGTGAGAGATTTGTATGTGCTTTAAAAATTAGTTGATTAGAACATTTTAATCATCATTCTCTTTATAATGCTACCTTGATCACTTGAATGACTTTTACTAGTATGGTTGTCCTAACAATCATATAAATCTAAATTTCTAGACATAAATATGCTAAATTTTAATTGTTGTCAAATAAATTAGAACATCCCTTTTATTATGACCTATTGTCCTGTTGAGACAATTGCACATATCATGGTTGTTTGTAAAATAATTGTTTTAATTGTGATTTATATAAATTAACATTGTTTATGAATTTTACATTGATTAGAATGAGATTATAGATTTTTTTTTTAATTTAACTTGACTTTTTGAAATATAATTTTATAGTAAATTCAATTACAATTATATCAATTTGAGGAGGAGGTTTGCCAAATGTATGGAGGTTTAAAAGTCTAGATGCTCTTATAGGCCATGTCAAGGGTGGGTTGTGTATACAATAAACAAGTATATGATTACTCGGTTTCCCACATATAAATTTGAAATTTTTTTTTTTTTTTTAATATACGTGTGAGAAATCGTAGAATACTCAGTATAAAACCCCTAGAGGTGAGCCCATTACTCCTATAGCACATCAAAGTTAAGCCATGTGAATTTAAATATATTTTTTTATTTTCTCTTTTAAATTTAAATGTAGTCTTTATCTCAAAGCCTAAAATTTTACTTGATTCTAAAAAAATTAAAAAGTAACATCTCCACAAGAGGAGAACCTTTTAGAGGAATTTTTTTTAATTTATTTTTTAACTTAACTATTTTGTAGAAATAGAATTCAGAAAAGAGAATTTAGTTTACGACAAGTCTCTATACTTCTTTGATTCTTTCTATTTAAACACAAACTTAGACATTTTACATTTAAATTAAGTGTTATTTTAAAATGCCATATTTCTTCTAATAATTTTATTTAATTATTCCTAACCTTTAGTTTTATGCTTTTAATCGTAAATGTGGAATATTTTAAAATATCAACACCTCTTAAAAGAAAACTGTAATGTGACGTACTTGAGTCACGAGAACCCCGTTCTGATAGATAAATTTACATATTTTGTCGGTTCAAATTATTTATAAACTGTTTCTATTGTACAGAATCAGTGAGCTTCACTTCATGGCTAAATATTAGCAAATCGAGTTTAGTCGAATCAATTACGGCGGATAAGGGTTAAAAATAAGAACTAACTCTCTAACGTGAACGTCTTTTCAATTTTAACGCTAAGATATTGCGATATTTTGAGAAATAGCCGAAATAATGTCAGGATCTACTCCCCACTCATCGTCGTAGACAACTGGACAAGCGTCGTCCACTCCTCCAGACGATCTTCCACGTGTCCACCCCGCAATACATCTATTTCCTTTTTAGGTCCCAATTAGGACATACCTTTTTCACTTTGTTTCTTACTTTATTTTTCCTTCCTCTTTCTTTCCTTCTTTCTTCAACCTCTTCTCTCTCTCAAGTCTCTCTCTGCAACTCTCTGCAACCTCTTGCTTTTCAATTCATTCGTAATTTTACAAACAGAAAGAGAGAGAGAGGGGAGGAGACAGCAGAAGAGAGAGCGGTCGCTGGAGAAAGTAGAAGTCTTATCTCTGGTCCATCTGCAATGGCGAAAGAAGCAGAGAAAGAGAGGAAAATGCTGGTAATATGGAACTGCGCTGAGATGAAGCTCATCCTCACAGCTCTGCTCTTCCTTTGCTCTTTAGCAACGGTTCTACAGTTTCTGTCATCTCGTCCTTCTCTCTCACCTTTCGATTTGAGCTTATGCGCTTCAAAGTTATCCTCCTCTTCTTCTTCTGAAACATCTACAACTCCCCTTAATCTCTCTGCCTCTTCGGATCTGAATCCTGTCTCCGTCGCTGTTAAGAAAGAAGTAGAAGTAGTAGAAAAAGAGGAAGTAAAAAAAGTAGTAGTAGAAGAAGAGGAAGTAAAAGAAGAGGTTGACAGTGTGGGCAGCGATGGCATTATCAAGAGAGTTTTTAATCCATACGGCTTGGCAGCCTACCTCTTCGTCAAGATGAGCGCATATAGAGGTGGCCTCAATACGTTTGCCGTTGTCGGCCTCGCTTCCAAGCCCCTCCACGTCTACGGCAAGCCCCAGTACGAGTGCGAGTGGCGCTACCCGGCGAATGCCGACGCACCCAACTCCTCAGTCAGAGTATCCGGCCAGCAGATCCTCCCTGATTGGGGCTACGGCCGTGTCTACACGGTTGTTGTGGTCAATTGCACTTTTCCAACTCATGTCGGCACGAACGGTACCGGCGGCCGCCTCATCCTCCGAGCATCTACGGGCCAGCAGGATGAGAGGGACAAGCGCGTGGAGGAGATCGTGGCGCTGGCTGGAGAAACCCGGGAGCCTGAACACCGCCGCCTTCACCGCCCCTCCTCAATACGACTACCTCTACTGCGGATCGTCTCTGTATGGAAACCTCAGCCCGCAGAGGATGAGAGAGTGGATTGCATACCATGTTAGGCTGTTTGGGAAGCGGTCGCATTTCGTATTTCACGACGCCGGGGGCGTTCATCCGGAGATGCTGGAGGTGCTGAGGCCATGGATGGAGATAGGTTACGTGACTCTACAGGACATCAGAGATCAGGAGAGGTTTGATGGATATTACCACAATCAGTTCATGATTGTGAATGATTGCCTCCACCGCTATCGATTCATGGCCAAATGGATGTTCTTCTTCGACATCGATGAGTACATCTACGTCCCCCCCAAGAGCACCATCGCCTCCGTTCTCGCCTCACTTTCCGATTACACCCAGTTCACCATCGAGCAGATGCCCATGTCCCATAAGATATGCAGGGAGAGCGACAAGGGCTACACGGCCAGGTGAGTTATGTTTTTATTTTATTTTGTAAAATCTTTCTACCTGATTTTGCGCTGTTTGGCTGCCTGAAATTATACGGAAATACGTGCAAATATATGAAAATAGTTTCTCCTGATCCCTTGGGCCTGTTTGGTAACCGCTAATTCCTCAATGGGAATTCAATTCCCCTGGTGGAATTGCCCTTCTATCAAACATGCGTTGAGGGCAGTGAAAATTCACGTTTTTTCATGAATTTTCACCATTCCATATTCAATTATTTATAACTTCCAAGACTCACTAAATAGATGGAATTTTGAGCCAGTACAATTCATGGTAAATCCAGAAATTGCACTGGCAATCCCTGTTTTGCTTGATTTTCATGTATTTCTGTGTAATTTCAGCTCACACTTTCTCTAGAATATTCGTTTGCAGTAAGACTACTTTGCAATAATTCGTAAAGAATCGAATGATTTCTTTGAAATATTGAATTTATTGCAATTTCTTATCTAACATTTCAACTTTATTTTCTTAAAAGGAGAGATTAGGAGAATACTTAAACTACTTTACTTTAAAGTTAATCAATATAGATAGGAATTATTGACAAGAGGTAGCCGTTTGTGTGTCCTATTCGCTGTTATGTTCTCGAAAGAAAGGAAAGATAAAAAGTTAAGTCCTGATGAAATCCCACAGATAATTCCCTTCTAACTTTCTAAGCTATAGAAACTGTGTCATTATTATTAGTATTATTATTTTGAAGTATTGTCAGAAAATAATTGAAAAAAAGGTCACAAGAGATGATATTTATTTTAATAAATAGGGTAAATGTAGACAATATCGGAACTGTTCATTTATGAGTGTATGACCATGCTTGATCTCAGGGTCTGACCCATCTCACCTCTAGAATTTAAAAATAATGTTTGGATAATTCTACGGGAACTGGGTTTTTGGCCGATCACTCCAATTTTGAGTTTTAGGTTTGGAGTGAAATTAGAAAACCTATTACTTAAAATATTAATTTAAAATTTCTTGTTTTAAAGAAATTAGATTAATCTTTATGGAAGAATATTTTTTCAATAGGTTTGTCCAAATTTTTTTTAAAAAGAAGCAAAGATAGTGATATTTCGACAGTCTCCTGCCGAACATCTAATAATGTCTATAATTTATTTATATGATTCTGGGAATCCATGCCCCCTTTTATTTATTTTACTATTAGGGTTTGTTTTGAAGAAATAATTTAAAAAGGGTTCCGCCGAACCGAATTATTTGGCTGGATGTAACCAGTTAGGCTTGCTTTTTATTTTATTTTTCTCCACATGGAAGCGCGGAGTGCTGTCCAGCAGGGTCTAATCATTTACAGGATTCGATATTTCCATCTACCTACTGGTGTTGTATATTATGTCTCGGGAAGGTATGACCTGGCTTACAATTGTCTTTGGTTTGTTCCACCATTTTCCATTGGTTGGTCACCATGGTTAGGTTAGGTTGTCTCTAATACGTAGTCTATTTAGGGTTGTTAGTCCTTTTCACTTTTTTATTTATAATTGATAGAGTCAAACTCATGTTTTTGAGTGGAGGGAGATGCCATTTTTTTTGTCCTATAAAAAATACAATGTCCCCTTGAAAAATGAATTAATGTGTTAATAAATAGACTTAAATAATTTTATAACTTATTTAATAAATGAGTATACTTAATCTAAACTTTTGTATTGGAAAACTGCAGGAAATCCAACGTGAAATTCTCATTGTGATATCCATTGTCCTCTTGACCGCTTATAAACTACTTGACTCTATTTTAACTGTTTATAAATGGGTAGACTTCATTGACCAAAAGTCTGTATACAACATATCTAATTTTATTGAAATCTACATAGATTTGAGTAGTAGTTTTGGCATGCTAAATGAGTGATTTAATTTAAACTCAAAATGGTGCCTGTTGGGTTTTCCTAATGTGGTTTAAATTTTCAAATGTGATGGGTTTTGTAGAAATTTAGACACCTTAGCCTTGAGCTATATTCAGCTATTCACTTTTCAGCTACATGTGATGACAATTGAGAATTCAAACCTTCCATTTGTTGCTTAGCTGTTGTGCGCTGGTTTCCTTATTTTCTCTTCACACATGATTATTGCTTCGAACTCATTAAGCCCATTAATTTCATTGTCAATCTTACTAAGGAAGTAAAAATAATTTGACAAGCAATTATTAATTTTAAAAGTTAAGAAAAGAGTCCGCCCACACATGCCAAATAAAGTGAAAATCTTGGACTTTAAAATCTTAAAATCTAATGATTTGGTGCTAATTTCCCATTTAAATGATTCAGCTGTCACAGTTGGATTTTAGAGAACACAATAATATTTTTTTTCAGCTTAATTATATATTGTTGTTATTTTAATTTTGTAATTGAACAACATGTCACAATTAGGTGGCATATTCTCCCATAAAGCATAAAATATTAGATTGGAATCATTCACCTGCCTCTTGGATACTCAATTTAATATCAATTTGAAGTTTAAAGCTTATTAATCTAATTAAATGAATTTCTGTTGCGTTTATAAATTGCAGTAGTTGGAACAATATTTTCATGCTTTTCCTTCAATGCCGTTTATGGCTGTTCCTCTATATGTTCATGTGTATTTATTGCGCGTCTGAGCCAAAGAAATATTCCCATTTCCGCTTTGAAGTCAAATCATACTGAATGCTCAAGCTTTAATTGTAGGAATAAAATTTTCAGTAAATGCTAAACTAAATTGATGTTGATGATGATGATGATGATGAACAGGAAGTGGGGATTTGAGAAGCTGTTGTTTAAGGATGTGAAGAAAGGGATTAGGAGGGACCGGAAATACGCGATCCAACCACGGAATGTGTTTGCGACTGGCGTGCACATGTCGCAGAACATGCAAGGGAAGACGACGCACAAGACGGAGGGCCGGATCATGTACTTCCACTACCACGGCACCATCGCCGAACGCCGGGAGCCCTGCCGTGAGTTCACCAATGCAACGTGGCTCACCTCCGATCAGAAGCCCTACGTTCTGGACCAGACACTGCGATTCACTGCCGGGGCGGTGAAGAGATTCGAACTCAAGACCATAGGCACAAGGCTCCAGCGCACGCGACAATGACATTCATACTTGCATACACATACCCGCCTTCCTCTCCCTTTCCCACGTCCTCTTTTCCAAATTACTGTTGTCTATTCTTTTGCAATTTTTTTTTTTTCCTTATTTCCATCAGTTTGGGGGGGTTCTGCTTTATTTGGGGACTGTCGGTGAGAGTTGGCATAGTGTAGAGATGACATGAAATTATTTAGATTCCTTTCAATGTGGATTCCTTCTGTAAGATAGAGATGGAGATAGAGATGTGGTTGTTATATATAAAATAATAAAAGAATATTATAATATTTTCATGAAGAGAGATGAGTAGTAGTAGGGACAAGTGAGGCTGAATTGCCATTATTGTGGCATCTTTTCCTTTGAATGAGGCGTGGATGGGTCGAATGTGGTGTCGGTTGGGAAGGGAAGGGGGGACCATGTCTCCATCAGAGCTTTATTTTCAGTCAAAGTGAGGTCATTATCTCTCATTTATACAAAGATTAGATTAATTTAATGTATGGTTAGTAATATAATTTCTAATAATGAAGATGTTTTATATAATTAGGATGTGGTCTTTTACGTGTTATTGTGATTATTGGACTTTGACTAGTAATAGTGTGAGAAAGTGGAAAAGGTCCCGTTGTGATCGTGGCTATGGATTCTGCACGTCCGCAATTTCAGCGTAGGATTTTATTTTTCAGCACGTCTACATGTGAGCCTCGTTTTAAAATCTCGTTAGACTTTTATATTAAGATTAAATATATACTTTTAATGATTATATTGGTAGTATGTATAGTGTCAAGTATGAATTAAATATATTTAAAATAACAAATTACGTATATTTTATTTGTTTGAGTGGTTGAATATTCTCATTTAGGATGTTTAGGGGTTAGTGGGTTTTTACGTATTAAAAAAATTATGACTTAATTTATTTCAGATTTAAGATATCATTTATTTGAGCAGCCACCGTAGTATCTGTAATTATGATTTTAATTTTAGAATTCATACAAAGGAAAGTACTGCATGAGATGAGAGAAACCCAATGGGTGGCAGTGGCGGTGGCGGTGGCGGTGGCAATGGCGATGGGTGGAAACGAAAGTAGGAACTCAATCCCAGAGCAAATGTAATCCTTGTGTTAAGACTTGCTCAAGTCTATCCACATGGACGAACGTATTGTATGGGGGAAATAGTGAAGCACTCAGATCGATAAAGATCAACACAAAACGTTATGGAAGTCTTGAATGATTTTCAAGGTCTCAAGCTATTTGTTAATTTTTTAGGAAAGTATTTTTATAGAAAAATTATGTTTGAATTTGATTCTTGCTACGAACGACATGTATTCGGCTATAAAGTTTGATGTTTTTTTCATTTGAATCAGGAACTTTATTTTTTTGTTGAAAATAAATAAATTGTTGCTTTAGTGAGTGAGAATTTTTTTTCTGCTTTTCTATTAAATTTTTTTATTCCAATATAGAAAATGAATTACTTAAAAAAAGATTAAAAAAAAAAGTCTCATTGTTTGTGTCATTAGCATAGAGGTGTGAGAAAGTCACTGCAGCCTCAAAACAAAGACCATGAAAGGGGGAAAAAACCAAGATCAGAGGAAGAAAGAAGGAAAAGAAACACAACATTTATTGATCATTTTCAAGCAGTTTGATCAAGATGTATTTTCTATTATTGTCATTATTATTTGACATTTTTCTAAGGCTAAATACCATTTTCATAGTCTAAGATAGAAATCAACGTAGAAAAGAGCAATTTGAAGGAGTCTCAGTGGAATAATTTTAATTGTAACAAGATTCTTAACCTAACCCAATTGCAAATAGAAAGGGAAATATTAGTCTAGCATCCGACCCAAGACATAACTTGTTTAAACAATAAAACATCTAATAAAGTCCCAAAACATTAAGTTTGGGTCATGTTCTTTCTAACAATCCGGAACAACTAAGGTTTTATTTAAAAATAAAATCAGAGAGGAGAAACTATTCATGATTGTGATATGGAAAAAGGGCCCCAAATGAATTATTGATATGATTGAGAGAGAGATGATGTTGAGAGAAGATTCGAGAAGAATAAATTTAAAGTGTTTAAATTTTATAGAAATTTTAAAAATTAATTTGAATATAGTGTATGATTTTAAAATTATATATTTTTAACAATACTATGGAATTTGTGTAAATACAATATTGAATTATAAACTAATAATATAAATATACCTTCGAGATAGCAAGACTTTGAGGAAGAAGAAAAGCTATAAAGAATTAAAGATAGGATGAGATTTGAGCTAACTAAATACTAAAATATAAATTAAAATCAGATCAAATACATCTTGATGTAAGTGTAAGGGAATGAAGAGGTGAGGTGTCAAGCCCTGCTCACCCCAAGCCAACCATACAAGATTAAGTTGGGCTTGCGCCAGTGAGGCTTGGGTTGTGTCAAGCGGGAGTTGAAATGTGGGCATGTCCCACATTTAACTTGATCATTTCATAACAGGTTAGATTGGAATTATTTAGCATCTCATCGTTGTCATTTTTTAAGTTTTAAAATGTCTATCAATGATCATTTAATTTAATTTAATTTTAGTATATAAATATTGCCTTTCATTCAATCATTTTTGGAGAGAAAGCTGTTCTTTAATAATTTCACATGTAGAAGCTTTTTTAAATAAAATATATTGCAATTAACATAGAGACTTACATGATTCTCTTTCAGTATATCTACGGGTTCAACACCGAACATTATGCTCAAAGTCAAGAAAAATCGAAGGAGAGTCAACTCTAACTTTAAGTTACGGTTTTTGCTCACACCTCTCTCTCACTCTTGTAGAAGAACATCATATATTGTCCTAATTAGGATTTACACAGTGCAATGGTGACAAGCCTAACATGATGGTCAGTACATTTTTGATGATTAAGCTCCACATAACCTAATGTGATAGTCAGGAACTCATCTCAGAAAATGAGAGTCATGAGTTCGATTCTCACTCTATTTAAAAGAGTTATTATTCGATGTATGTGAATAAAAAGATTTATAAATATCTCAAAAATTATTACGATATGAAGATTGGACACCTGGAGAGGAAATTGGAGTTGATGTTCCAACTTTTGTAAAGAAGTGTCTGGCCGTGCGATGGAATGCCGACGTGAGGGTGTATGGACTAGCTTCATCTTCTCCCAGCCCGTCGTTTTCTTAGATTCAATCAGAAAGATCTGGAATGCCGACATGAGGGTGTGTGCTACTCCAAGGACTTTTTCACCACACGGTCTTCTCTGATTGGCCATTGAGAAATGTTAAAACAAGCAGAATTTACTACTTTAGTAAAATAAGAAAAATAAATTTTGTACTTCAAATATTTTGTGGGTCAATGGGTTTTATAGTCATAAAGTATTTATTTTTATTTTTAAAATATTTCAGCCATTAGATTGAAACTCATCAACATCAGTGGTGTATAGAAATATTAAACTTGTTACTCTTAAATATCACAAATTTTATTTGGGGTTTTCCTAAAAAGGACCCCACCTTTTAAATTCATTTGAATTTTTTTTTTTTTAAGTTTTCCATAATTCTGAAAAACCTTTCAACATTTGATAAAAATTGTAAAAATGAGATCAATAATTGTCCAAATTGTAAATTGAACCTTCAAATCTGTAAAAATCAAAAGACTCAAACCTGCAATCATATATATTTGTTAATGAACTATCACCCACCACAAACTAAAAAAATAAATAAAAACAATTAATTAGATTTTTTTTTGTTAGGTCTGGACTGAGTTGATCCCAGTCTGTCGTATTATTTATTTTATGTTAAAGATGTTTTTGCAATTGGGCCCACTGAATTGATAAGAGGTGTATAAACTACAAATGAGCTTCAATGTCTCTCTCCCCTATCCTTTCCATTTAATTACAAGGTTTTCAATGGTTGGTTACTGGGTTACATCCTTTCTTTGGCCTTCACTACTCCAACAAGCTAGAAGAAGCCAAATGCCTTTATTCCAATCATGTATCTTGAATTGAATCTTAATTACTGTGAAGCTTAGTTGTTAATTCTATTTTGTTTTGGTCGAAACATTTGAGATTTGGCTGAAAAATGGAATAGATTGGGTTCAATTCTCGTACCGACAGCTTATTCTAGATGGATCTAAACGAAATGAGCTAGAATGGTCCATTTCGGCTCTACCCGTTTCACCCCTAGGATTTCATTTTTTAATTTTTTAAGATATACATATAAAATCTAATAGTACAACTAAAAAATAAACGGTATAAGTTAAATTTAGAAAAATTATATCTTAAAATTCAATTAAAGTCATTTGATTTTAATAGTCAGCATCATTAATTCAATAACAACTGATGAGTTTAACTGTTAAGATTAGGTTTTAGACTTAAATTTAGTCAATTGTAGTTCATGATGTATATTTCCATTTATATGGTTTATTTTAATGTATATGAGAAAAAATTGAGAAGAATATGAAATAGATCCAGTGTGCTTATGTTTTTTAAGTCTCAGATCTTTTTTTTTGAATTTACGTGTGGAAAACTGCGGAATACCCAGCGTAAAACCCGCACGGATGAGCACACTACCCTTAGGGCACACTAAAGTTAGGTCATGGGGGCTTGAACCCACAACCTCTCGCTTCCTAAGATGGTAGGCAATCAATTGAATTACACCCATGTGGCCTTTAATATTGAATAAAATGAGAACTCAAATTTATTTCTTAAATATATTTTTTTAATTAAATTTGCATTTGATTCTTGCTAGAGTAAAATTTTAACTTTCTTGAATTAATATTTAGTAATTATACTATTATGAATTGACATTAATTTAAAATGATAAAAATAATTAGTTTAAATGCATTTATAAATTTGTATTAATTGTATTTGTATTTTATTATATAATTATACTTTTTTAATTTTTATCTTATTTTTTCTGAAACGAAGCACCGAAACAGTCCACTCAAAACATACAGGACGATTAGCATGTGACATGTTTTGGATTTCACCCAGCTCATCTAATAAATTCAGTGTTTTAAAAATTAAACCGAACCGTACCGTTCGACTTGGTTGGACCTAAACCGGTCCATGAGGCAGTCCAGTTCTTATGATAGTGCAGCTTTTCTTAAATTTACTGTATTTATTTATTTAAATTTTTCTCTTCTTGTAAATATTATTTATTATTATTTTCTATTATAGTATCATGGTTGCAATATGATTTTCAATTTTGATGGCTTTTAGTGATTATATTTAAATGCAATAAGATATTATATTATTATAAAACTGTGATAAAATACATTTCAAATTAACGGTTCGATTATGAAACTGCATAAAATTTATGGAGGGCTGCAACTTGGGCCCAACTCGAGTTGAATCTATATGAAAAATTTTAGTTTTAACTGGACTCATTTTTTTTCTTAAATAACTTGTCTGAATTCGAAAGCCTGACTATCCTAGCGCATGGAAAGCCCATGCCCACACTGAAAGCACGAATTTGAGTCCGAACTTATTAAATCCCCATATTATATGATGAATATTATGGGCAAATATAAAACTATTTAATAATAATTTATGTTTTACAAGACACAAAAATATAATTCAAATTAACCCCGTCTTAGGCGTAAAGAATCCGACCCTGTGTATGTCTAAATATGCAATTTGAGTTTAAAACTGGGCCCAGGCTTGGATATACAAATCAGGCTGGCCTTCATTTGGCCGAAATTGACCAACCCCGACTTAAGAGTTTTAAACTTTTAATTATAAAACTGGGCCCAGGCTTGGATATACAAATCAGGCTGGGCTTGCGTTTGACTGAAATAGACCAACCCAGACTTTAATAATTATAAAACAGGCCTCAACTTGGACTGGCCCCAAGCATAGACGAGTAGATGATCCACCCAAGTTGTATACCTTCAACTGGTTAGTTCTTAGGGTTCCACGAAACAGTCGGCTCAGTGTTCTCCAACAATATAGGATAGGTAGGTGTATCCTTCAGAGCAGGGGTCAAAATCTCAGCCTCGGCTGATATTCGAATATCGGCAGCAAAATCTCTCCCTCTTTAATTAAAACCCCAGCTTCATAGTCTAATCTTTTACATTCATGTATGTTTCGATATTTAAATTTATAACATTTACCTCTACATTACTCGTCACAAATGGTAATAACATCTATAAAAAATATCATAATCAGACCAATTAAGTTATATTTTAAAAATCATAAAATTTTAGAGATTAAAAAAATATTTAAATTGATAAAAAACTTAAAGACATGATTTTATCGATTTAATCAAGGTGATGTTTAAGTCCTAAATTTAAGTATAGATCTTTTCAATGTACATGATATAGTTGTAAATGAGGTACGGGTTATCATGTGTCTAAGTTCATAGTTCATATTGATTAAGATACATATAATTTGGGTTGGGCTTCATTGGGCTTGGGCCCTAAGTTGGGCCTGAATAGATGTAGATTTTTGGATGATCGCTTAGTCTGGGACAGGGGTCGAAAAATCGTCCCTCCCGAGATTTCGGCCAAGATATTTTCTCTCTTCCTCAATTTTTTTTAAAAAAAAATCTCTGTGGCTTTTTTTTTTTGAAAAAATATTTAAAAAAATAAAAAAATGTGGTTTTTTTAAAATAAAAAAATAAAATATCGGCTGAGATATCGACCTGGTTCTGCAACCGATATTTTTTTTTATATGGCCTGATTTTTTTATCTTTTGCCGATACGCACAGTATCAGTCGAGAGTTCGACCCCTGGTCGGGGCTTAGCGTACCTCTAAGATGGAAATCTGATAGAACTAAAAATTCTTAAAGTCAGAGGCTGCGGAGCACCATTTTATATTGTCAAAATAAATAGAGGTTGTATGTTCATCTTTATTAAAAAAAAAAAATTTAAGAAATTGATTCGGACACCGATACTTTTTAAATAGGGTAGTATACACATGTTACCTTATATGTTATCGTAATAAGTTAGAAAAATAAAAGAATAAAATAAAAATATTATCAATTTATTATGATAAAACGAAGGACAAAACAAATGTGATACTCGAAAAATCAATTGCCCAGATATTAGACATACATCCTTGTGAATGTGATATTTTCTTTTCCAGCAAAAGAAATAACTGAAATTTTTTAAATAATTTAAACTTATCGATTTCATCATCTTATATTAAAAATTTGAAAACTTTAAATGAAAAATCCAAATGTGAACTCCAAGAGCATTACTCACCTCCACATATGAAAGAATCCACAGAAAAATCAAATCTCATAATGATAAGATATTAACACTATTAATGGACGGTCAGGATAGGAACACCTTCTTTATCTATTTGCCATTCATTTATGGCTTTGTTTTTCGAATAGTATCCCTAAATTGAATGAATGGCTGATGATAAGATATTTGTACATTTAAATTTTTATAAACTATTTTTCTTTTAATATTTATAAACTATGTTTCAGTACTAAATCAATGTGATAGGGAACTTTTCTCTTTCTTCTTTTTTCCCCTGTTTGGACTTTTTCATCTTCAAAAGAATTAATTTCCTTTTAAGGGGTAGAAAATTTGCTTGCATATTGGTAAGAAAAAAATATGTAAAATTTATTCAAAATAGCTAAAATTAGAAAAAAAAAAAAGGGTTTTTAAAGATTTGATTTGGTCAATAGTGTGATTTGTTCGAAACATAGAGTAAAAAACATGGAAAGAAATTTTAATATTGGAATTGATGAGATGGATCATTTCATTTAATCTTATCATATTATTATATAAAAATAGAGAAAGTTTGTGTAAAAATAATTAAAATAGAAAACAATTCATGATCAAGTCTAGATTGTTTACAAGATTTGACATGCTTTTTTTTTTTTTTTGTGATAATATCTAAAAATAGAAAAAAATTCAAAAGCTTTTACCAATGTTACTCGCTCAAACAACATATTTCTCGCTAATATTTTATTAATATATGTCATGGATTACCAATCATATGATGTACTTTGTCAGAGATCCTAACTTAAGAGTTATGTCTTTTATTAGAGCTCAAAAATTAATTTAATTTTTTTGAAAATAAAAAAAATTAACTTCACTACTGCTCCAACCACGTAAATTGAAGTAATAAAAATGAATATTATTCATTTGGCAACTGTACACCTGTTGACAACAATGTTCACGTCGGCAGTTTCTCAAGACAGTACTGCTTTCATTGTTAATTCTTGAATCTCTTGTGGACTTGCCGTATGATTTGCTACACATGTTTTGTCTTGTCTTTGCTACATATGTTTTGTCCTATTGTATGATGGTTTTCAATATTCGTATGGATGTAAGAAGTGAAATTCAGACCCGTCACGATGAATGCTAAGTCAACTCCAACCAGGGCGGTCTAGACAGAGGTTGAAGTCTAAGATGAAAATTTTAAATAGACCTTTAGGTATTATTTAAAAGTAGAAGATATGAAAAACCACTTAAAAAAGAGGTTGGAAAGTGGAAAGAAAATGAAATAAAATTATAATATCAATGAAATTCAGTATTCAAAGTTTGTATTAGGCTGATGAAATCATGAAAATCAGCTGATTCTTTTGGCCTTTCAGACCCCTTTTTAAAACTTTTTTCATATCAAAGTCTCAATCAAATTTCACCAAAATTCTGAAATTTCAGCTGAAACTTCGGCCCAACCCAATTTATCAGTATTTCTGAAGTGTTTTTTCATATATCAGAAAAAACCCAAAACCCATTACAGATTTACAGATCCTTGGATATCTATACAAATTAAAGTGGAAATTTCAGATTCCGGCAGATATTTGTAACTTGGAGATGAGATGACTACTTACATTAGAAGAGAGAGGACATGAGAATCCAGTTGGGATAGGAGGCACCGGCACCACCCAAATGATCCGAAAGCCTGTCAGAGAACCCACGAGAAGTAGATGGAATTCTGAAGAGGCTTTCAAAATCTTCGTCGAGAGAGAGGAGAGAGAGAGTCGATCTTCGTCGAGAGAGGGCCAAAGAGGAAAGAGAGAAAAAATAGGGTATGCGATAAGTTAAAAAGGATGGGGACTTGCAGCGATTTTTCTTAGGGTTTTAACTTTTTGCAGTAAGTCGGTAATACGAGGGGGCTTTTTAACGTTAGGGTTTGTGGTAGCAGTAACGCGTGTGGGCATCGGGGGCCTAAGGCGACCACGTAAATCTCCTTATGGTCTAGACGGCCCTGACTCCAACCAAAGATTGAATTATAAATATGTGACCCATGTAGGGGTTGAGATATCGGGCGATACGATATATCGGTCGATATGATACGTATCGACCGGTATTAATATTTTAAAAAAAAAATAATAATAATTAGAGAGAAATATCTGCCGATACTGAATTTTTCACTTCTGAACCCAAGAAAGTTGTACGTGTAAATTATTTTAAGTCGAACTCAGCTCTAAAAATAAATAAGGGTCGGCATAATCATCAAATTTTATGTCCTTTAAATTTACATTAAAGCCATGTGGACTCAAACCCACAACCTCTTGCTTCCTAAAGTAGGAGGCAATCAATTGAGCTACACTCATGTGGCCATTTAATATTGAATAAAATGAGAACTCAAATTTATTTCTTAAATATTTTTTTGTTTTTTTTCTAATTAAATTTGTATTTGATTCTTGCTAGAATAAAATTTTAACTTTCTTGAATTAATGTAATTATACTATTATGAATTAAAATTAATTTAAAATGATAAAAATAATTAGTTTAAATGCATTTATAAATTTGTATTAATTGTATTTATATTTTATTATATAATTTTACATTTTTTCTGAAACGAAACACCAAAACAGCCAAAACGCCGAAATGATCTGTAATTGAGTCATTAGGAGATTCTAAACAGAGACCACACCATCTTAGCATTTGTAGCCACTCAAAACATACAGGACCATTAGCATGTGACATGTTTTGGATTTCACCCAACTCATCTAATAAATTCAGTGTTTTAAAAAAAAAAATTTAAAAAAATGATTCATTCATGAGCCCGGACGATATCTTGGCTGATATTTTCGGTTATTTTTTTTTTTTCAAAAATGAGCCTTCTTTCAGTTCTTTATTTTTTTAATTCAGAAAAAATAAAAAATAACCTATATTATGAAAAAAAAAAAGACAGAGAATCATATCGCCAAGATATCGGCTAAAATCTCAGGCCAGCCGAGACTGTTACCTCTGATCTTATGATCATCCAATCCATTCAATATTTGTACCAGAGAGCGATTACTCGCGAGTCTAGACCGTAGAATTCAATTTAAGCATGATACTAATCGAAAACCGAAGCCATAAATGGATGGCTAATAGATAAACAAGGTGTTCCTATCCTGACCGTCCATTAATAGTGTTAATATCTTATCATTATGAGATTTGATTTTTCTGGTGGATTCTTTCATCTGTGGAGGTGAGTAATGCTCTTGGAGCTCACATTTGAATTTTTCATTTAAAGTTTTCAAATTTTTAATATAAGATGATGAAATCGATAAGTTTAAATTATTTAAAAATTTTCAGTTTTTTTTTTCAATTCATGTGTGGGAAAACTGTGGGATACCAAGCAAAAACCCCCATGAGTGAGCCCACTACTCCTAAGCCACACCAAGGTTAGGATATAGGGGTTCGAACCCACATCCTCCCACAACCTGAAGCGGGAGGCAACCAGAAAAAGAAAATATCTCAAGGATGTACGTCTGATGGCTGGGAAATTGGTTTTTCGAGCAATTAACCCAATGTGCCCCAGGGATAGTGGGCTAACCCGGAGGTTTTTATGCTGGTATTCTACACATAAATTAAAAAAAAAAAAAAAAGATCGAGATGTCGGCAGAATCTCGATAATAACGATATTATTACCCCTAAATTTACTACAGAAGATCCAAATTTGCATTGACATCCACACGTGCTTATCTCAATCCCATGCTTCTTCATTTGCCTTATAAAATGAGTTCAGGTTTTATATTTTGTTATATCATAATTATTATATTGTACGAGAGATAGAGAACTTTTTAGATATTATAATTTAAAGGAAAAATTTGTACTTAATTATCATAAAAAATTAAAATTAAAATTACAATGTTAAAATTACCAAATTTTTTGACATTTTCTACGTATCCTGTCTTAAACTTTTTACATTATTTCATTATCGTTATCATTATTAAAGTAATTTATCTCATCTATTTAAACTTCTCATTTACATTTATGTGCAATTGTGCATATTTCATTTTCTTCATTCTAAGCGATCATCCAAAAATCTAAATCAATTCACAGGCCCAATTTAGGGCCCAAGCCCAATGAAGCCCAATACGCAAATTATATACGTATGTTATCCAATATGAAATATGAACTATGAACTTGGACACATGATGACCCGTACCTCACTTACAACTATATCATGATCCTTGGAAAGTTTATAAAATTACTTTTCTTTTAATATTTAGTAGATCAAATCTTAAAAAAATTTGAATATTAAAAAAGCACAGGTGCTCAAAGCCTCAAATAAAGAAAGTAGATAGGGATATTAGCATTTTCTATAATGAACATATTAACTTTTTTTTTTATTTACTTCTCATAATCAAAAAAAAAAAATCAATGTTTTTTATTATAAAAAAAATTAAAAAGCTAAACTCATTCTTAAATTGGTATGTTTACAGGATTTGACATGCTTTTTGTGATAATATCTAAAAATAAAAAAAAAGTCAAAAATTTGTAAAATAATGAAAAATTATGGGAAATGATTTGTGCAGCCCTCATTTTTACCCAAGGTGCACTCCCTATGAGTGAAATGTCAGTTTTGGATAAAAATGGGGGTGCTTTACTAAAAAAAGAGAGAAAAGTTGAGGGCAAAAATGACATTTCACTCGTAGAAAATGCACCTTGGGTAAAAATAGGGGTGCACAAATCATTTTCCAAAATTATCTACTATGAAGCTTTTACCAATGTTACTCGCTAATATTCTATTAATACTTGTCATGGATTACCAATCATATGATGTACTTTGTCAGAGATCCTAACTTAAAAAGTTTATGTCTTTTATTAGAGCTCAAAAATTAATTTAATTTTTTTGAAAAAGAAATTAACTTTATTACTGTTCCAACCACGTAAATTGAAATAATAAGAAATGAATATTATTCATTTAGCAACTATACACCTGTTGACACCAATGTTCACGTCGGCAGTTTCTCAAGACATTACTGCTTTCCTTGTTAATTCTTGTCTTATGATTTGCTACTCGTGTTGTCCTATTTTATGATGCTTTTCAATATACATTCTGAATGTAAGAAGTGCAATTTGGACCCATGACGTTGAGTGATACGGACAATGACTCAGAGAAGTTTGAAGCGTGAATCAGGCAAATCCGATTTTATTCTATCTATCACATTAATTAAATTTCATTTCTAATCAACACTTCATATATAGAACCAAACAAATAAATTAAAAATCAAAACAACCATTAGATTTTAAGCACTACAAGTCAGAATAACAAAATTACATCATCAAAATAGGGTAATTAATTTGTGAGAGGAGAGGAGAGGAAAAAGATACACCGGAATTGAAGAAAGCATTTGTATATTGATTAGGATTAAGTTTAGATTAATGAATGAGATTTAATAATGTAAAATTAAGATTTTTAATCAATCATAATATATTATATAATATCAATTATAAAATATAGATTATACACTAAATCTATATAGGTTACTGAGTTTTAACTTGGGTTTTGGGGTCAGATCAAGCCCTAAATTGCAAGGCCTAAGTCTGACCTGAATTTAATTTGATCCCTACTTCTTAGTATCTTGTTACCACTACCTTATCAAAATCATAAATAACATTTTTAATTTGGAATTATAACTATTGGCCTGAAAATATGAAAAAATGATAAAAAAATGTATTATAGAATAACAGACACTTGATTTTATTTTGACGGGTATAGCTACTCAATCTAAGACGAAAATAACAATTAAAAGAGAACTTTATTTTCCATTTCACTTTTCTTTATAAACATTAACTGGAATATTTCTGCAATAATCGACTCATCCATGACTCACGTTTAATTTTACTGAGTCAACCATTTAAACTCGTGATACACTTGAACGATAACACGTGTAATATTTCCGCAGATTTTCTGTAAGCTAATAACACGTGTCATACAACCGTCACGAGAAATGCGGCTGACGCTGGGTTGTATTGTATTGTATCTCGCCTTTCAAGCCAAAGAGTCTTTGCTGTAAAGCTAGCAAAGTAGCAGAACAATATAACGGGTGCGATTTCCTTACACGTGACAAATGGACGGTAGAGATTTTTTTATCTTTTGTCATTATCCTGAATTAGACGCACACCGAAACGCCAGTAGACGCCACCTTGCCGTGTTACGATTTTTTTCCATTTGTTTTCCATGTCCACGTAAGAGAAAGGAGTCAAACTATCTCAGAAAATCTTTCTCCTCCTATGAATACCAAATCTGTCTCTGATTTTGTCATTTTTTCTAGGAATTCGATCCCTTTGTGGGGCCTTCCGTTCTCCTCTCTCCTCATTTTTCCAATCCAATAAGAGAAGCTATAGATCATATATTGGGCGAGAAATCCCCTCAAGTAACGCTTCCGTCGTTCCACAACGCGGCTTCTGCCAACAGAAAATGGAGGCTTTCCGGTCGGACTCGGCCCTCTCCTGACCGGAATATCTCATACAACAGGGCCAGGGTCCCGCCGCAGTAAAAAAGGATTCCGCTCCGAGATTCCTAGAGAGGAGGATTTTGGCGTATCCATTTCTCAATTCTGGAAAGAAAGAAAGATTCGGAAACGGAGTATTTTTCTGGGTTTTTTTAATTTGAGATTCCCGCAAATCCGTCATTTTTCTCCCCAGCTCGACATAACGGAATTCGGTTACAATTCCACAACAAAAAATCCGGTCAGGATCTGTCCCTCCCCGACGCAATGGTACCGGACATGCATCGGCTCTGATCAAGAGAATATTCCCGTGTTTAGGTCGGCAAGGCAAATCCGAACCTTCCGCTGAAACGATGACAAGTCATATCGTCCTCCGCCGATCGGCCTTGCCGAAGCGGCGCAAGGCAGTGAAGGCGACGAAGGAGACATCGGCGGGCCAGCGGCTTGCGGAGGTGGCAGGTGGAACTACGGCTGAAGTGCGCGGCGGTCTGTTGCTGCTGCCCGTGCGGCATCGTCAGACTTGTCGTGCTCACTTTCGTGTGGCTGCCAGCTGGCCTCTGTCGGAAGGCGATTAAGAAGAAGATCCGGAAGAAGAGCTTGAAGATTCTAGAGCAGTCGAGGCGATTCGACGAAGATTCGGAACTGCAGTTGGATAAGCTGGATTTGGAAGACCTGTGGCCCGATAAATCGCCGTCGATGGTGGTGTTGGAAGCGGAGGAAGAGATGTGGAGCAACTTCTACGGCAGCGGCTTCTGGAGGAATCCCTCGGAAAGAGAACAACCGACCATTACCATTTGAAACGGCCTTAATTTCGTGCGGTAATTACTTTAACGGCCTCTGCTCCTATTCTCACTATTTGGAAGGATTAAATGCTGGCTATAACTATGTTTCTATTTTAAAAAAAATACAGATTATTGTCTACATTCTTCAATCATGTTAATCTCTTACAAACCCAAACATATTATTAAATAAAATTCAACCTCCATTTCAAGTTTTAAATTTTCAATTAAAGGAACAAATGACGTTTTATTATCATTCTATGCTGTTTACAGTACATTTATACAGGAGAAGAGCTTTGTTTCATGAGAGAATAATCATTAAATTTTTCTTTTTTCTGATTGATTCTACCAAGTTTGATCCGATGGGCACTGAAGATTGGATATGATAAATAAAAAGGAGAGAGAAATTAGAAGATTATGTGCCTTGCGTATTACGTAGTGGAGTGCATCAAGGCGATGAAGTTAGAGTGTACGCACGTTGCTTTGAATGCTTCGTGTTTGACTTCTAATTTCGTGTGGGGCCTCATTGTCATGTTGTCTTTCTTATCTATCTACTCTTTTTTTTTTTTTTTTTTTTGTGTTTTGAAGGTTTATTTGTTTATTGTCGGCTGGTACTAAAATCATTTGATTGCTTAATTAAAGGTTCCATTAGAATGTGTTTGGGCTTATTATTATTTTTATCATGGGTATTTTCATTTTATATTGGAAGTGAAATTAAAATTCTGAACATATGTAAATATCTTAATCCACACACATTAGTTAAGTTGATAGAGAAAAATCTCATATTTAATTGACATCTTTGGTGAAAATGAATCATGAAGTTTCTCTTTGGTGCTCGTCTTATTTTCTATTTTTTAATTGATAATAAGTATATATGCTAGTCCAAGATCAAATATTAGTGGTTAAGGGATTTCAGTTGATCTCTCCGTGGTTGTGTTTGGATGACGGGTAAATTTGCAAGGTTATCCTTGATTAGGGTTATCTTTGACCAGATGTTATCCTTATGAATATCTTCTACTGTAAAAGAGGTTTTAGATATGAAATTGGAGGGGTAAAATCTAGACTTTTCACCTTTACCCTTTGATTATCAAATGAGAGTTACCCTCCCATTAGCTGTGAAACAACCGCCTATATATCATGTTGCAGGGCCCACATTTTATTTTATTTTTTATTTTTAAAGTTAAATTACTAAATGTGCATCTTTATCTTTGGCACTTGATGTCATTAATTAGGATAAGTTACATGAGCTCTCAACTCTAGCAATGTTTGAATTCAAAAGGGTAAATTATGTTTAACTGTTTTGGAATTAATAATACACTCAAGCAGGATTTCCACTTGAGCATTTTGTACATTTAAAGTCAATTTAAAATGTACAAAAAGGCCTTTAGATATAAAATTTAGAGCATTTCTTGCATAGTTACTCACCTTTTCAACGCAGAATGGTAAATGAGATGATGAAATCTTACAAAATTTTAAAGCAATAATCAACAATCATTCTTCTATTTATTTTATTAGTTTTATCTACATTATCTTGTTACATTTGAATTTTTTTTAGCCGGAGTCCTCCCGAAATTCCCTCCAAATCCTGAGCGAACCTTCATTCAACAAGTGGTTACATGGCATTGGACAATTAAGTTAGACATTTTTTATTTTTTGTCATTGGCAATCTTTCGTCTAATATCTATTCTATTTAACAACGAACTATCAAAATAATGGAGTATGGAGTTCTAATGTATAAACGTTACATACTTAGTTAATAATTTTTTTACTATATTAATTGTTTATTAGCCATTCAATCTAATAAGATGAAATTGACAACATTATCCAAGTTCGTACCTGACTTAAGATCATTTCTTTAGACTCAAAACTTAAAATCAAATGAATTATCTTTCTTTGTTAACAACTTTGAGATACAAATTTATTACCAAATTGACACTAAAAAGTTCTGAAAATCCTCGTACCTCTATCTGGAGGAAGCTGTACACTTGTTTTGTAACTTTTATTTGAGTAAGGAGTTTCAAAGTCAAAGAGAAGTAGGAAAGGGGCAGCAATTTGATCAATGCACGTAAACTTATAGCCTATGCTTTTACTGATTCATATTATATATTCGATAGATTTTTTTTAAATCATTATCATTATTATTTATTTAAAAAATTCATTACATGCACTGTTATAAGTTATAACATAATACCCGTACATGTCATTCAAGTGTTAAGAATGATAATACATATTCAATATAACATATTAGCATAAATGGAAAATAATTTGACCTTCTATCAATTATTTTTCTATTTCTCTTGTTTAAATGAACAAATGACACTTTCAATTTTCCATCATTTTTATCTAGTCAGAGATATTATTAACAATTTGATATTACTTACCAACTCTTCCAATTCCAAAACTATTAATACCAAATCATTTACAATTTTTTTTTTTTACTATTTATCTTCTCATAATCTAAGTATACAGTAATCTTTTTACTGTGGGTTGTGAGTTGGTTGATTAAAATTGTATTGTAACTTGTAAGGACCTTTTAAATGCAATAGAAGACACACATTAAAGTGTCAGTAGGTCCCTAAGCTTTAGCAATACTTTTATTGTGATCTTTTTTATGTCACATGTATACGGGCTTGTAATGGTTCTAATATAATTGTTGTGGAAAATAGAAGGAAGGGTCACCTAGTTTCGTTGGTTGCTAATACAGCCACCCACTTAGCTGGAAAACAATGGAAGGATAAACATGAGATAAAGAAGATAGAAAGGGAGATAAGGCAAGTACTTGCCTTTGAATTGGCCAGAAATCGTGGAATGAGATAAGGTGATAACCTTAGTTGCAACCTAGCAACCCCATGGCAGAAACAGTAAGAAAGTGAAGTAAAGGAGAAGGCAACAGGCGATTGACAGAAGTGGGCGAATAAACAGTAAAAGTGGGAAACAAGGAAAAATCCGTGTCACTTAAAAAAAAATCCCGTGTCCCTCATATCTCTATCATTCATTTAAATATAAAGGATTAAATTTAAGAAAAAGTCTAGCGAGGGAGAACGGTGATGAAAGCTTCACTATGTTTTAAATAGCAGTGAAACTTTCAGAAGAAAAGCAAAGTGTTGACTAGTCAAGGCAATGGCAGCTTTTCTAGTGGAAAGCAATGTTTTAAAAAATTATTTGTCAACACGGATCGGTCGGCAGTTGGCACATCCTATCTCTTCCTCTCTCTCTCTCTCTCTCTCTCTCTTTTAAATTTTTTAAATATAAAAAAATATTAAAGGAAAAAACAAAAAAATTAGTGTAAACATATTTTGATTAAAAAAAACTGTTTCTCACAAGTATTGGATTTTTCAAGAGCCGAAATGATGATACGAATAAAGTATATCCTAAATAATTAAGAGTTTTAAAAAATAGAAAATTAATATGAGGGAACATCTTATATGATATGCTTGCTAGTGTCAATTCATGAATTTGTTTCATAAAAAAATTAAATTTTATAAAAATATTGAAAAAATAGAAAAATCACAAAGAAATCCTATGGAGTATATCAATTACATTATAAGGGCTTCTCATTCATCCATGAACATTTGTATATTATTTTATTAAATTTTTTTCACAGAAAAAAACTCCAAAATTAGAATTATCTTAGAAAACTCTTTTTCATGATTTTTTTGAAAAAAATTGAAAAAGCACGTAAATACCCTAAAAACTATATTAATCACTGGATAGGTTAAAAAAAATAGGAGAGAGGAATTTTTCCAGAATATGCCAAGTTTTAAATCCTTTCTCTCACCACTCGATTATCCTAGATAATATGAAAACACCTCATTTAAAAGAGTTTTCAAAAGTTGAGGAGAGAGGGGTAAAAAGTTACCAAACAGGTAACCCATTACCCCTCATTCAAACGCAGCCTAGGGGATATTGGGTATTCAGGACTTCAGGTGTAGGGTTATCTAAGTCTAAGTCAAATTGAGGTGTCTATACATTATGAAATCATTTGTTGAAATTGGTGTAATTTTTAAGCCTCAAATTCAAGAAAAAGATTTTTTTAAAAGAAAATTACTTATTATTTATTACAAATAAAATAAGTTTAGCTATTTCAAAAAACATATTTTTTCACTTTCGTTTCATGCATTCTAGTGTAAATGAGGTTTAAATATATTATTATTTTATTTCTCATGTATTTATGGTTGGCCTTCACTTCATTGTTAAATTTGACAAAAACACAGTAGAATTAAAATAACTATATCAAATGAATCTTAAATACAATCTAAATTTAGATGAGTAGACAATGGAAGTGGACTTAATATGGTTTGAGCCAGATAAACAAATCTCGGCCGATAGAATATCTTAGTTTTTAAAACTTTGATATCTAGGCTGGTACAATATGTATCGATTGAGATTTGAGATATCGGCCAATAAAAGTGGTTTAAAAAAAAAAACAGAAGAGAGAAATTTCTCGGCCGAGACATGAAACTCAAGTATAAAGAATTTACATTCACAAATGATAGAAATGCTGTGCAAACTTTTAAATATTAGGTAGAGTAAAGTAATACATAATATATGATATGATATGATCTGATATAATATAATATAATATATAATACAAAAGATAAGTCTTCCATAGACAAAATGAAAATAAAATTGAATAAAATAATTCTATTGGATGCTCCAACCAACCCTTTCAACCATTCTTTTTTACTGGTTAATGGTCAACTCTATTCCCAACTGCATTATACAGAAGTGTAATAAAAAATTTAAAGGCTCTTTTTTTTTTTTTTTATGGAAAGGGAATGCAGATCGAAAAAGGGTGGGGATGTGGCTTGGAAAGAGGTTTGTAAACCAAGAAATGAATGTGGTGTGGGCACCAGAGACTTAATTCTCCAAAGCAAAGCTTTCTTAATTTCCTTAATCTGGAAGTTAATAACTCAAAATGATCTATGGTGGGTCAAACTCTTCACACAAGAGTACTTTAGGCAGGGGTTCAAAATTCGGTATCAGCCAATATTTCTCTCTTTTTAAAAAAAAAAACAGCCGATATTGTGATATCAGCGATATGATACGGTTGAGATATCGACGTATCTGTCGAATATCGACAGATATGAATCATATCGGCCGATATTTGGACCCTTGACTATAGGAACTCTTAACTTCTTTCATGTCATATATAGTGATGAGGACATCCAAGGCCCATTAGATTCAAGTGAAGACAATGAAGATCATTTAGATGAAATTGTGGAAATGGTTCTCCAGTTTTACAATAAAATTGATGGAGAAAAGAGAAGGCTTTCCAAGGATTATAATGGGCTTAAGATCACTTCAAAGTAAGTCCAAATGGTGTCTATAATCATAATGACATTTGAGCCTAATTCCATCTTCCATTGAGTGAACTTCAATTGAATAATTCATTTGAACTTCAGATTCTCTTCTAACTCAAATTGTTGTAAAGTTGACAATTAGAGATTCTGAGATTTGAATTTTTTGATTAAGTTGTTGAATGCGGATCTAAAACTTGTTTCGATTGAAGAACTTTAAAAGTATATAATTTTCTTGCAATTACGATCTTAGCCATCCAAGTTATGGACCAACATACTGAAATGTAGGGAAATTATCAAAGAAAATGAGTATTGGGCTGTGGGATTTGGAGGGACTAAAATCTTATCCACAACTTTGGGAAAAGGGACATAATGGAGGGTATCCTGAATATGAAATTGGTGTTGGAAAAGGTCTGCAAATGCTAATTGTAAAGTAAAGGAAGCACACTTGATGTACAAGGCCTTAAAAATGGAATGCTTTGCTTGGCACTTGGCTAAATTGGAACCCCAATTAATGAGAGATTTTCCAAGTTCAACCCAATCTTGGATCCAACTTGTCAACGATTTAGGATGGAAAAATGAATCCATTATGCACTTATTTCATCATTGTATACCACAGTATCTGAACTAAGAGATGGATGGACTGGCAGCAAAGGAGGAGAAGGGAAAATGCTTTCTGGATCATGGGTGTTGCAATCATGTGGTCCTTGCTAGCTCTAGCTACTAGTGTTTATAATTTGCTTTTAAAACTTATTTTGATCTAAAATATTGGGTAGCAATATTCTCACCAGTATTTTATGTAACGAGACACGAGATTAAAGTATTGCCTATTTTATCTTTCCACTGTCCGTACGAAAACATTTAAAAAAATTCAGTGACTCTATAAGTGATCTAATTTGCTGTTCTGGATGAAAAAAATAGTCTCACATAGATAAATTTCAGTGAGCCGGTCAGTGACCCTGCCAATGATCCGGTTAGTGATCTGATAGGCTGATCAATGAACCGATTTATACTGCAGTGGAAGAGTCAATGATCCGGCAAGTCGATTCGTAGAACAAAATAGATAATACAGTAAAATCCATGTCGGATTACACAAAATGACTATGGGAAGATCGCTACCCACAATATTTTGTACATTCGGATATCGGATGGCCATCCTAAACTATATCTTGGATTAGTTTTGGATATTGGGATTTGAGGTATGATGTTTTATATTTCGAATGCACTTTTCAAAATTTTCTAACTCACTCTTTATGGATTACTTTTCATCGCTTAAACTCGTCATGTGTATAGGCAAGTCTCTACATACTTCAAAACTTTAATCGGATAAACTTAGATCATAAAAAATATTATTATATCATTTTCTAAATTTTTTTTGGAAAAGTATAACTTAAATCAATGGGGGCGTCCATGAGGGATCAGACTGTGCAACATGATAAAAGTAAAAATAAAAGCAAAAATCCCACTAATTGGTGATTGGTCCCGGTCCTCTCTGTTCCTCTCTCACTCCTCCTTCTCCCTTCTTTTTCTCCCACGCTCTTTCTGATCCAAACTCTCATTTTCTCTCTCTCGATTTCTAGGGTTTTGGACCCATGGGCTTCAATCGCTCTTCAATCACTGGATCCTGAGGAGGTTTTACCTCCAATTCGCCCGGTTCTAACCTTACTATTGGGCAATTCATCGGAGGTTTGTCCAAGTTCCCATTTAATTTAATCTGACCAGAGACGAGGCGATTCCTCATGTTGTGTTCAAATGGATCTCCATCTATTTATTTGCTGTGCTCTCTCTAGGTTTTTATCTTGCTTCGAGATCTCTGTCTGTATTTGGGATGTTTTGCCTTCTATTTTGATTCTTAAACGATGAGTTCTTTATTGATGATTGCTTGATCAGTTCTCCAATTGGAATGGTCTCGGTGTTTCAATTATTTATTTTATTAATAATTTTGGGGCAGTGGGTTCTGGAAATGCGCTGCCTTGATTGGTGCCTTTGGCGAAGAATGGAAAGGAAGTACTATCCTAGAAAATAACCTTCTTTGACCAAAGTCACTTAAACCCATTTCGTCTTTTCTGCTAAACTTATTTATTTTCCGAGAGAGTACATTCCTTTCATGCATCCAAGTGGAGTAAGGTTTTTGAACTCAATTTGATGAGGATATGAAGGTTAAGAGCCGCATGTTCATTTTTACTGATCCTTCCTGTTCTTGCAATTCCTAGTTTTTTTGTCCGCTTTATTGATGCAGAATGTGGTAAGTATTTGGAATATATGTGAAGCTGTTGCATTTTATTGATTGTAGTGTTTTAGGGATTTGTAGAGATGGATGAGACGGAGAAGACAGATAACCATCTCACTTCTGCAGCTGCTTTTGTTGAAGGGGGCATACAAGATGCCTGTGATGATGCTTGCAGCATCTGCCTTGAAGCCTTCTGTGATAGTGATCCTTCAACGGTAAAACAACTTTGAATAAGTATTCTGAATAATGCAAAAAGAATGCTTCTTTTCTCATATTAGTGCAGTTTCCAATTAGTTCTATATTTTCATCTGTTAGGTCATTGTAAATTCATAGTGATGAGATTCACCTGGAGTTGATTTAGTGTTCAACTTTGCAGGTGACTAGTTGCAAGCACGAGTTTCATCTTCAGTGCATCCTTGAATGGTAAGATGCCTCAGTTCCTTTTGTGTGTGAACATTTGGCAAGAGCTGCATACGTGGTTACCCTTTTCTTTATCAGCAATGAAAGATTTATGAATTGAGAAGAAAAAGATATGGAGAATGCAGAAGCCACAAGTAGTGCGCTTGATTGCAAGAATGGAAGAGACCTATATTTCTTCAAAGCGGCATGAGTCTCACATTGGCCTTCTAGTCACAGACGTACATTGATAAACAAGTTCATTAAATATATTAAAACATGAAAGATGTACAAGAACCATGAAAAAATAAGCAATACAACAGTTATTCCACCTTGTTTCAATGTACTAGCATTTAAAATAATGCTAGTGAGAATGAAGTAAATACAATGAGCAGGTTTTATTTTATATGTCCCTTGAAGATGGCCAAAACCTCCACACTGCTCCAAGTGAGTAAACAAGCTGAGCTGTCTTAGTGTCTTAAGTTAGGATACTTGAGTCTGTGCCTCAATTGTGAATAAAGAAGCCAAGCTTAAGCTAAGCCTGCTTGGTGCAGCTTTCTTGAGCTTGACTTGGTATTTATCCAGTTTCGTCATTTAAGAGAGATGATAAGCTGTGTATGTATTTATGTGTACATATGAATTCTTTTTGTGTGTTATTTATTTATTTCATTTTCGGTTGGGGGAAAAGAGGCATGCAGGGGAGGGGGTAATTGGAAGTTCTTGAGCATAGAGGCCACGCTAAAGCGAGAGCCATCTCCTCATTCATTATGCATGGATGCATGCATGTGTAGGTAAATATAGACAGATATACATGCATACACCCACATATATTAGTTCTCTGTGTACATGCAAACATTCAAGTTGAGTTTCTACGTCTAACATTGTTGGACTTTCATTTCCAATTTGGGCCTCAAAACGGAAAGCTTTAAATGTCCTCCCTCCATTGTCTTTGTGAAGTGACATTGCAATAACATGCTCATGAAGATTGGCTATTGGAGAGAATCTTGTAATGACTTGACTGGTGGGAAATTAGTTGTGGAGAGTGATTGGTGGTGTTATTTTATGATTTCATGTCTTGTCGTTGTTGGAAGTTAATTGGTTGGTAGGTCTTTGGACATTTTTAAGAAGTGCAGAGTTTGAACACAATTCAGGTCACTGCTTGTTGATCCCCTACAATATGTAAGAAAGGTTAATGCCATGCCTATGCCAGAATTTCCAAAAGACATGAAGCTCAAGCTAATACATTTATGTTATATTATGTTAGAGCCATAATCATAACTAAATTAATGCAGTATACACTCAATCTTGTGAGGCAAATATTACAACATTGTTTTTATGTTGCAATTTTTGTAGATGTGATATTCATTACATTTTATGCAGGTGTCAGAGAAGTTCTCAGTGTCCCATGTGCTGGCAACCCATAAGTCTGAAGGATCCTACTAGGTTCATTCAATTGATAGTGCTTTTGTAGAATTTTTCCATTTTCCTTTTTAATTGTTTTGTGACATCTGCTTACTGCCTGTTATTTGCAGCCAAGAACTATTCGAGGCAGTGGAACGGGAAAGGAGCATTAGGTTTAATCAATCACGAAATGCCACAATATTTCATCATCCCACCCTTGGGGCTTTTGAGTTACAGCATGTCTGTAGTCCTATTGACTTGCCTTGCTTTGTTTACATGCTTCTACCTGAACATCACTTAAGTTTCTTTTAACCAGTTGTTCAGTATGTTTGTTTAGCATATATTTATGACATTTATGTTGGTGCTTAACTGCAGTTACCAGTAGGTGGAAGTGACTCTGAACTTGAAGAGCGAATAATCCAGCATTTGGCTGCTGCTGCTGCAATGGGCAGGGCACACCATATAGCTAGAAGGGAAGGCCAGCGTGGTAGGTCAGCTGCTCAGAGTCATCCACAATTTCTGGTGTTCTCTACTCATCCAAATGCACCTCCTGTTGGTCCTGTTTCATCCATGTCTAGTCAAAGAGGGGAAAATGAACAAACTTTTGCTGCTGCTCCAGGCATTACATCAGTGCCTCCTGCTGGGTGAGGATCCTTCACAGCAGGTCACACCACTATCTCCTGGTCAAGCCTCTGCATCTTCTAACACTGTTGTCATGGCTAATAGGACTGGAGTTTCTCATAATCGGTACTTGTTATGACCACCATGAGTCTAATAATGTTGTTTATTTTTGGGTGCTTTTTTCCTTTAATGATCTGAAGCTTCATTCCATATGTGATTTTATTGTAGGAGTGATACTGTTCAGACCTCCCCATTAAACCAAGACAAGGCAGGACCATCAGAATTGCAATCATTTTCGGAGTCATTGAAGTCCCGACTTAATTCTGTTTCAATGAGGTGGGCAGATCATTTGCTGAACTCAATACTATTTTCAAATAGGTGCAATTGTTATTTGGTGTTTAATTCTGATTCCAATTGTATTTCTTCCTTCTTTTTTTCTTGGCTGTATTCAAGGTATAAAGAATCAATATCAAGAAGTACAAGAGGATGGAAGGAAAGGTTGTTTTCTGTCTCACGCAACACTTCTGTAGCAGATCTTGGTTCTGAAGTTAGAAGAGAAGTAAATGCTGGAATTGCGAGTGTTTCGCGCATGATGGAGCGCCTTGAGGCCAGAGACAATAACAGGGAGAGTAGTGCTTCTGCATCTCACGGCACAGAAGGTTCAGTTACAGAGTCACGCGACCAGAGGACTGCAGTGGATCATGGTAACAATTTTCATAATGACAACAACACATCAGCTTCTTATGCTGCAAGTTCAGGCCTAAATTAATTTAAAAGACAGTTCAAAGCTGTATCCTCAACTGTTATTCTGTAAGGTATGTATTCTTATCACCCAATTTTGGTGCTGATGTATTTCACTATTCTAGATTCTTATATGGTGGGACCTACTGGATCACCATGTGTCACATGTCAAAATTGTAGTTTATGTTACCTTCATGCTAAGTTAATAGATCTTTTAGCCTGGGTTCTATAAGCCCCATCCGCCATTGGAAATTTCTTAAGCCCGCTGGTGGAGATGGATCCTTTCACCACACCTGGGAGACATTTTCTTTTCACCAAATTTCGGGTGGTCTAGTTGCCAAGTCTCAAGAAGCTCAAATCCATTCCCTTCAAGGTTGGTGAAGATTGGTGTGAGATGGATGTTTCCCTGGAAGCTGACATGTGAGTTCCCGTGAGGCTTCCAACAAGCTTCAACTGCTGGGCCATCCGTCAATTGTTTCTCCCCCAAGGGACAATGATGACTCAATCCCCACTCAGATCTTCCCAACGATCAATGCCATGTGTCTTGCAATGATAGGAGTCTCGTTGATGACTCAGAAACAATACCTTTTGCAGATCCTGTTGTTCGGGGTCAACTGACGATGGCCCTTTAATTCAAAATCTATTGGTGGCGCCAAGTGCCAGGTTGCAATTGGAGATTCCGAACAAGAGTATCGCGTCCCTGCAAAGCCTTCCCCATGAATCTTCGCTGCAGCGTCAAAAGTCTTTCTTTCCCTTCCTCGTTTCCCATTTGCTCTAACAATATTAGACCTGTCCTCTTTCACCCAAAACCCAATCAGGCAAGTTTTTATCCCACTTGAACCCTAAGTTACTGCACGTGCTTGTTCCCCTTTCCATTTCCACGATTGTGACTGTCCATCGCATGCCAAGCCTGGCTCCGATGGAGTTTGAGCTCACCCTTCCTATTGTAGGTATTGTTGAGCCAGTTAGCATCAAGCCCAGATCCATCTAGCCATGAGCCCAACCCACCTTTAAGCCTAGCGCCCCTGCATATGTGGTTCAACCCAACCCAACATTGACAGATCCATGCCCAACAAATCTTGACCCAAGTTCACTCAGACCAAGTAGCCCATGTTGTGTACAAGTTCCACTCAACCCATCACCATTTCCTTCTTCCAGCAGTAACTGATCCAGGCCCTCGTCTTTTGGCTGGGAAGTCCCCTGCTCTTGTCGTCACTGTACCTCGGACTCTGACCATTTCTTTTGTTTTGTTTCAGCAATTGTCCTCCGTAAGCCTCCTTCCCCTCTACCTTCTTCCCCTCGGCCCAATCACTTCTCTGTTTAAGGCAGTCCCTCCCTGCAAGTGATGGAGGCCCTCAGTCTTTGCTTGAGACTATCCTCTTCTCCTCCACTCTCCAGTAGCAGGCTTGCTCTTGGTTGTGATGGCATTGGTGGCTTGGGGTTGGTAGAGCCCATTTTGCCCCTTTGTTGGTGATTTCTTCTCCCTCGCAGGTTTGTGTTTCCACTCTCCTTGTAGTGGAACTAGTGATCAATAGCCCTATGCCAAAATATCTCTTTTCCTAGTGAAGGAGACACTACTATTGACCCTAGCGGCGATGACTCCTGTTTGACCTTACCTAGTTGGTGAAGGTTTCTTCTCTTCGTCCCTAGCGCAAGTTCCCAATCTCTCATCTTTTATTGAGCCGATTGAGGACATCACACGAAAAAAATCGAAGTAGATATAGAGTAGAGAAATTGGATTTCTTGTCGATCCTCCCCTGCAACAGAGAATTTGGCAGGGACTGTCCAGTATTGAGTCTCCCTCTGCCCACTGGGTTGATCTTTGGATGGTTGAGGTTGGCTGCAAGTTGGGTTTAATTGCTAGCGGCCAAGAAAGTCTCCTCCTGTCTTACCTTGCGAAAATTAGGATTGTTGGACATCTCATTTTGATGGTGAAATAGAAGGACAAAACCTCCTGAGAGCTCAACAGGTTGAAGTCGATGATCGACTATACTCGTCAGTCAGAGAAAGGTGATGTGGAATCCTCAGGAATAGTTGTTTTGAGGAGTTGGCTAACGCCTCAGTTTATCCATGAATATCTTGGAATGTGTGGGGTTTTAAAGACCTATCAAAAAGAGCCAAAGTCTAGAATTTTATCATGTCCTTTAAGCCTGTCATCATCTGCCTTCAAGAATCCAAGTTGGAAGGTCATTCAGATATGATCATTCACTTCCATTTGGGGAGGACAAAGGCATTGTTGGGTAGCCAAGGAGTGCTAAGGTTCCTCTGGTGATATCATCATAGTTTGGGATCGTGGTAAATTTAATAAGTTAGATAGCCACATTGGTGTCTTTTCCCACTCCATTAATTTAGAAGACCACATCTCAATTCAGGCGTGGTCTTTATTGTTACTGTGTGCCCTTCTGATGACTCGAGAAAACCATCTTTCCTTTTAGAGATTCAGTCTCTTAGTAGCAAGTGGTGTAACCGATGTTGCATCTGTGGTGACTTCAACCTTATCAGGTTCTCTCACGAGAGAACGAATGTTATCAGGTCTTCCACCATTGCACACCTTTGTCTATTTGAATCTCTAACCCCTATCATTGGTAGACCTTTCCCTTTATGGAGGAGCATTCACTTGGTCCAATGGGCAACATAGACGGACTCTTTAGCAAATTCATGGTTTCATCTGAGTGGTTCCCCCTTGCCGCCTTGTTGCTGATTGGTGAGTAGAGTGCAGTCCTTCTGGTATGTTTCATCCTCTAAAGTTCAAGTTTGTGAAAAGTAAACTAAAAAATTGGCGCCATAAAATCTGTCAGAGTTTCTTTCTTCCCTCTTCAACGGGATCAACCAAATCAACATTACTGAACAATCCGGCAATATTCTTGAGGAGGATTTTCTAATACGTTAGGAACTTTAGGATCAATACCGACTGAAGTGCATTCAAGAAGAGGTTAAGCGGTGTCAGAAGTGCATCGACTCCTTGTACAAGTCTAGGAGGAAATGTTTAATTTGTCAGATTGACTTGGAGAAAGCTTATGATATGGTTGATTGGGACTCCCTTCAGTTTGTTCTTTCCAGTATGAGATTTGGTAGGAAGTACTGCATTTGGGTAGCTATGTCCCTACTGCCTATTTCTCAATTCTCATTAATGGATCAGCTAAAGGTTTCTTCCTCAACTCCTGCAGGCCTTTGCCAAGGAGATCTTGTTTCCCTTGCTATGTTTATTATAGTTGCGGAAGCTCTTAGTCTTCTCTCAAAAGCAATGGAGTTCTCTTTTATATGTAAATTTAGGATAGATCACTCAACTCTTGAGTTTCATCATCTCCAGTTTGTTGATGACATTATCATATTTTTTGTGAAGCTAGAGAGGAGTCAATTAAGAATCCAAGTTGTATTGCTTCGAACCTGAACCTTTGCAAGAAAGCCTGATGTTGGTCTAATTTGGTCCACGATCATGTGTTTGGTTTTGAACCGAATTCAACAAAGAAAGTGTTTGATTATAGTGCTTATGTTGATTTTGGGCTTCCAATCACCCTTAGAATCAATGGCCCTAAGGGTGGTAGATGTTGATCTAGATTAGTAGATCAAAGAAATGGATGTTAGTAAAGGGTTTTCATTTGTCCAAATCTGCCCTGAGCCCGACTTTAATAAACGAGCTTAAATAAGATTTTGTCTGACGGGCCAGCCTTGGGTTCTTACTTAAAGTCTGTCGGACTTGTAGGCCCGTTTATTTTTTTATATTGTACACAAATATCACAAGGTCGTATTTGCTACTCTTTTATTTTTCAAATTTTTGTTTTGTAAATTGAAAATTTAACCATAAAGATTGAAAGAAGACTTAAGGATCTACCATCTATTAAAATTTCATCTCAAAATCGATTTCTAGCCACTTGATTTTAATGGTCAAAATCTCCAGGCAGTTGTATCTTTTGAAGGACGTCTTCCAACTTTGACTAATAAGATCAAGTGGCTAGAAATTGAGTTTTAGTACTATTTTTTTTTTACTAGTGGTAGGTCTTTGAGTATACTTTCAATGTGTATGGTTAGATTTCATGTTACAAAACAAAAATAAAAAAAAAGGTAAATGCCAGGTGCAAAATAAACAGGCTTTAAACGATGGGCTCGACTTTTGAAGATATAAAAAGACTCAGGCTTTTTTTGAGAAACCCCGACTCGAACTGGCCCATGAACATGCCTAGATTTTAGGGACTCTTTACAACATTCTTCCTCGCAAAGGTTAAGTAAAAAATAAAAGGTGTTGGAATAAAGCCTAAACCTACTAGCATTTTGTTACTTGCAAAATTTTGAGTGTTTTGTCCAAAGCTAGGGTTGCTTGTGTGTGTAGTGGGTTATGGGCAGGTTGTATCTTTCTTTTACTTTTTTGCTTCGGTATCTACACCTCTGGTGCCTCCTTTTTCTATTAATATAGTAACCATTCAAAAAAAAAAAAAAAGGAGAAAGGGGCTAGCCAAAAGGTGAAACAAAGATAGTTTCTATGGATGATGGAGGTTTGGGGAGCAGAAATGGACTTTTTAGAAGAGTTGGTTAAAAGTCGAAAGATTGACTTGATTTTTATTCAAGAAATGAAATAAAAGAGAGTTTTTACAGCAAGGATAGTAACACTTTGTGGGACAAATCTGAGGTGGTTGGTTATGCGCTGCGTCAGTTGGTTCTTTTGATGGCTTTCTAATGTTGGGGGATAGTGGGAAGTGGAACCTCACTGAGGCTCGAGTCCAGCAGAGTATAAATTTGGCTATTTTAAAATGCAGACTCTGGCTTGATGATAATGTTAGATATTCTTGCTGGGGGATCTTAATGGGATGAGGAGTAATTCTTTTCCTCGTTGTATTGGTGGTAATTTTAACATGGTAGTTATCCCAAATGAGAAGAAAGGAGTTCTCATTATTTATCTCCTTAAATGACAATTTTCTTCTTTCATTGAGGAAAATGAGTTGATTGATATCACTATGTGAGGGAAGATTCACTTGGCCTAACCACCGAGAGCGGTTGGTCGTGTGTAGGTTGGATAGGTTCCTATTCTCTCACCAATGGACTGATGGTTTCAAGGATGTGGAATGGGCCAGTTGCCAAAAGAGCTATCAGATCACTTATTTATTCTTTTCAAGCTGATACTTATTGGCTAGTGTCTAAGGTCTCTCTGTTTCAATATTGCTTGGTTGGAGGTGCCGAACTTTGTGGAAATGTAAGGGTTGGTGGAGTGAATTTCAGGTTGATGGTTGGGCAGGCCTGTGTTAACAAAAAAAAACAGTTGTTGAAGGCCAAATTGGAAGCATGGAAGGAGGAGGTATATAGGTCTCCCGACCAAGAGAGAGCCTTGATCTCTAATACGATTGATGATTGGGATTGCACTGAAGACAAGAGGGTATTGTCTCTTGATGAGAACGAAGGAGATCATTTAAGTGCAAACTATGTGACTTTAATGAGAAAGAGGAGGTGGAATTGTGTGCAAACTGTGTGACTTTAATAAGAGAGGTGGAGTGGTGTCATAGATCTAGAGAGCTTTGGTTGAAGGATGGTGATAGCAGTTCAAGATTCTTTCATGTTGTGCCTATCGCTAGGTGAAAAATTAACTCCATTAGCTATTTGATTAAAGATGGGATTTGTTTGGAAGATCAGACAACTATTAAACTAGGAGGTTCAGTGTGTTCTTTACTTCTCTTTTCACTATCCCCCACCACCCCCCCCCCCCCCCCCCCCCTCCCCCTCCCCCTCCCCCTCCCCTCTTGTAGTTGACCCAGTCTTGGGGGTTGGGAGTTAAATGAAATTGATGTTGATCGAGTGGAGTCACTAGAAAGACCTCTTCGTAAGAATGAGGTCCAAGAGGTGCTTGGTATATTTGATGACGAAAAAGCTTCAGGTCTAGATGGTTTCAATTTGCGATTCACTATGAGATGTTGGGATTTCTTGCAGGCAGATTTTATGCGTGCCAGTTTCAGAACTCCACAATAAGGGGATATCATTAACATGGAGGTTAGGCATACTATCATCACACAAACCTAAGAGTGGTGGACCTAATGAGATGTCCCATAACAAGCCCATCAATTTGGCTGGTTGCATCTAAAACGTTATATCAAAATTGTAGGCAATGGATTGAGGATTTTCTTCCAAAGATTATCGACGAAACCCAAAGTGCTTTCATTGGTGATAATAGATCCTTGGTGGAGTTTTGGTGGCCTAATGAGCTTATTCACACTAAGAAGAGAGTAAAGGAGGAAGGCATTTCTTTGAAAATTGGTAGGGCCTGCAACTCGTGTCGGGTCGAGAATTTCGAGTCAGCTGGTCGGGTCGGGCTGAGAATATAAAAACCCGCATGGAATTCAGGTCAGGTTGGGTTGAGGATTTTACAAGTTAACCAGACCCTAAACCCACCTCGACCCGGCTCGGCTAAAATTAGGCTAAATGGGTTCAGAATGCGGGTCGGGTCAGTATTCGGGTTGATTTGGGTTAGATTTCGGGTCGGGTCGGGTTGTTGTGAAGTTCGGGTCGATAATTCGGGTCGGATCGAGTTGGGTTGCATAAATATTAACTTGGGTCAGGGTTGGGTTTTAAGGAACCTGACCTGCCCGACCCTAGTTGCAGCCCTAAAATTGGTATGGTTTGCCTATGATCATGCTGATTGGTGCTATGTGGATTTCCTGTTTCATTTATGGGTTTTGGCAATAAGTGGAGAAGTTGGATTAGGGCTTGTCTCCTTCATGCCTCTTATTCAATCCTTATTAATGGCTCTCCATATCCTCCTTTTCAAAGGGTTAAGGGAAGGCAAACCCCCCATTCTCTCTACCTTTTCATCATTGTTGCTGAAGGTTTTGACTACATTTATTTTGAGAGCTGGAGATGTTGGTCTTGTAAAAAGTTTTGCCATGGGCAATAATGGCCTCCTGATTTCGCAACGGTAGTTTGCAGATGATATTTCTCTCTTTTTGTTGTGTGGAGGAGGGAGAGATTACTGTGGTGAAAAGGAACCCTTGCTTCAAGATCGAATCTTTCTCCCAAATCTTAGATTGTATACTTGGGAAGCTTCTGTTTAAATGTTTGGGTCTTCTCATTGGTGTCAACCCTAGATCCGTCCTCTCTAGATCTAATGGTGGAGTTGAATGGAAGTTGCCATTATGGAGAGGAAATTATTTATTTTGTAAGTGACCTTGGAGGTATAGGAAGGAACAAATGCGTCATGGAGGAAGGTTCTTTGTGCTTTATATGTGAAGAGTTTGGGGGTGTAGGTGATTTTGTAAAGGAACAGGATGTTCAATAACCTACTCCTACATTGTGGTTTGTTGTTTCAAGTGGGGGTCTGCAATCTCATCCTATTCCTTTTAGACTTACATTTTGGTTTTTCCACGTCCATTTTCTTTCTTGGATTCTATTTTAGTTTGCTAGTTGCTTATTGAAGTCTAAGGCCTTGAAGTCATTTGCTGCCTTATAATAAAGCTCCTCTTGATTCACTATTTGTTTCACATGTAGCTTCTCTCTCTCTCTCTCTCTCTCTCTCTCTCTCTCTCTCTCACACACACACACACACACACACACGGGAAGCACATACACTCATTATGAGAGTACACCTGGCGGTGCAAGTACAAATAAAAAACATACAATAGAAAAACCTGCTACCCCAATACATCCAGGAAAAGCTCAAAAGCTGGAAACAAAACTAACAGAGGAAGATAATTTTAGTCAACACATTCTTTCCAGGCACGTAAGATGTCACTGGTAGAGATGTTCCTGAATTCCATAAGAGGAGAGGCCCAAGAACACTTTGCAAAGACTTTCGTTAGAAATTGCTTCGGGCAATTCAGCAAGATCTCTAAAAAGTCTATTGTTGTGTTCCCACCATAAGCTCCACACGGTAGCAAAGAACGCCAATTGCCACATGATATGAGGAATATAGGAGTCAAAACACAAGGATGCAAACAAGGTGTCAAGAGGTCTTAGAGCCTAAGGCGCAAGATGCATGTCTATGCACAAGCCTAATTTTGCTAGACAAACTTATTTAGAATGATTAAAAATATATGTAGATTCGTGTATTTGTGTCTTTATTGCATCAATATTTACAAAATAATAATATTAATCATACGAAGCAACTACATATATTGGCAATTGAGTTTCAAGCGCTAGTTATAAGCATGCATTATATACATGCACAAGTATATTATCGAATAATTAGAATTTTTAGTTTAGTAATTTTAACAGTTATTTTATCTTAACTATAACATTTACTAGCTGTTAGAAAAATAAAAAATAGGCTTATTGTATAAGAAAGTTTATAAAAGAACTAGGTTGGGGCCTAGGCGTAAAATGTGCTGGGTAAGGCACAAAATGGGTCTGAAGCTTAGAGGAGGGCTTAGGCAATTAAGGCACACTTATTGACTACTATGATAAGGAAAGTGTTGATTGTATTTTTGATAAAGCCGCATGGTGCTTCCATCACCAGATCTTATCATTCAATGCTCGAACAAATGGATATGTTTGAAAGAAATTTACTAAAATCCCATGTTTATTTGGTAAAGAGTGTTTCATCCATGTCTATCTTTTGATCATGCATTCGACAGTGGTCTCAAGCCTAAACCTTATTACAGTTTGGAAATTAGTTATTTTACCCTCATTAATACTATTAATGCTGAACCATCTAACTTTAACATTCCAAGCTAAATTTATCTGATGCATGGACCTAGCGTCTAGTTCGAATATAATCTTGTTATCTTAGCCAAGATGATGTGTAATTATTTCAGGTGGCAAGTGTTCCTGTTCGGATGGGAAGTGATGATGCGAGGATCAGAGATGCTTTGGGAGAGCTGGCTTTTCTGGGACTGAGGTAGAGAGAGAGAGAGAGATGGAGAGAGAGACGGAGAGAGCAGCAGCAACTGCAACTTCCATTCAAACTTCTACATATGCCTGCTATTTGTATAGTATGTCTATATTGAATTATTTATACTCTGGATATTTTACTCTCCCGGGAGGGTGTGGGTGATTAAGGAATCCTCGGAGCTTTTAAATGAAAATAAGGAAAGGCAGTTGCTGTTACCTTAAACAGTCACCTAATAAGAAAATACTCTCTATGTTGATTGTGCATGTTATATGAATCTCTAGTTGCAGGAGAAACAGTGGAGCTAGGCTAGCATGAATTAGCAAGACTCCTTGGCGAGACTTCTTATCAAGCGAATCAACCGCCTTACAAATTATGGTGTGTTGGATAGGTGATTGCATGAATATTGAGTATGTAAAGTTCATCATTGGATTATTATCTTAGTAATCATTATCTTGGCCTTCAAAGTTTTCATGAATATAAATTATTGATTTCTATAAGTTTAAAATCAAGAATTACGATGATCGTGTCAGTGTAACTTCATGTACCTTCAACCAATATGACCCTCTTTACAACACACCCTACCCTACGGAACCCAAGACCCAATTATCTAAGATTCTCTAGAGGAAATCTCATTAGGGATTTCCGATATCTTATTGTACATGTCTCCAACTGGAGATTCTTATTTACTTTAACTATGTCATGAACTGTGATAAGTTCTTTGAATTCCTAGGTCATGGGCGGAAGTGTTGACAGATCCCCACAGACACCCACTCCACCCTCTCATGGTTCTATTCCATTGAAAGTTTGAACTTATTCCAAATTGATCTCACCATTGAATTTAAATTTATTCAAAATTGACTCTATTTATATCTTTGAAATTCATCTCTTCAGATCCAATAATTAAATCCCTCTTTTTGGACTCTTGGGGTCCTCAAAGATCATTTCAATTGAACCCAACTCCATACATTGGTGTCCACCCATCTAGGTCCCACAATCCAGATGGGTTTGCCGCTTATGTACAGTATCACTCAGCTGCAAGCAGTTTTTAGTAGGCTTATGGTTCATTATTGAGTGAATTGGGCTGAGGGAATTTTATTCCAAATGCGAGTGTTCAGGAGCAGAAGTTGTGAAATATTATGAAAAGACTTCTTCTATCAACATGTCAATCATTTATCAGATGATTTCACGCTTTATGTAGGTGTAAAGGTGTAATGCTTGAGCTTGCTTTTAGAATTAGCTAACATTCTCATACAATTCTGCCGATAATTCTACAAATTTGACAATTAACATATACTTGAGGGATTGGCTTGCTGATCAAAATCAGTCTTTATTTATAGAAAGTGTTTGGATCAAGTCTCCTTCAACACAAGAAGAATTGTTCTCTATTATTCTGTATTCAGTTTGTGTGATTGGGAAGTTTACACACGCTCTAAGTATTATTTAGGTCAGATACTTTGATATTTTGGTCTTAAAAAAAGCTTGACAGTAAACACTAAAAAAAAATTGATCGTGAAGTTGGGAGAAAAAATGGAAAATTTTCAATATTTGATTAACTAGTAACTTACAAGGGAGATTCACAAAGACAGAAAGCCAATCCATGGCTCTGCATGTGGAGTTGGTGAAAGTTGGTAGCTTCGGCCTTCATCTTTAGAGATACCCTTATGGGATAGGAAGTTGCCTGTTTGCCTTCTTCTCTTTTTCACAACTAACGATTTTCAAGTAAAATGCTAAAGCAATGTAGTAAAGAAGCACATATTATCTTTATTTAATATCGTATGTGGGCTAATAAATCTCATCTTACTGACTATCTAATAATAGATTAATTTAAATATAAACTTTTTTAATCATTAGATTTAATTTTATCAAAATCAACAATGATATAAACATTAAATTCAAAGTATGTGATAAATTGTAAAAATAGATATTTAAATATACTATTGACAACCATTAAATCATTTTGAAAGAATTGTAAAAATTTAAATATTTAGAGTTATTGACTTCATAAAATTTTAATACTATTTAAATTTAAGTTCTTCTAGTAACTATTTTTAAGATACATTTTATTTGTTTTGCACGTATCCTCTGAGCAGAGGAGAAAGCAACGGAAAGACAACTTGTCTTCTCCAGAGCCGGCGGTGACGGCCATTTACTTCCGGTTTAAGTTTAAAGGGACTGCTTGACAATCGACAGAGATTACATGTGCTCTACGTTCTTCTAACCCCAAGTTACCGTAGCGAAAAAGCCTTCCTATTTTCCATGAAAATGTCTACTCACCTGAACTCCCTATTTGTGATGCTGATGCCACATCTGATCACTCCATTCGTCTTGCAGGAGTTTTTATTGAATTTTGGTTGAAAGAAAATTTCGAAATTTTATTTAAATAAAAAAGTAAATAATATTTCTGAATATCAATCGATTTTTTTTAAAAAAAATCAATCAATGTTCTTGAAAAGTTTGTGTTCGATTCAAACTCAGATTAAAACTTTTGGATCAAATTGTATTTACTGAAAATCCAAAATCCTTCTGGTTGGATTTTACTCAGTGATCAATTAGATTTTTTGAAGTCTTTGAAATGGGAATTAATATGATTTTTAATTTTTTTTCACCTGACCAAAAATAATAAATAAGATAATCAATACATTCTGTTCTTTTGATATTGAAAATGACAAAATTGTAAATATACTGAAGTTTAATGTGCAACTGGTCTAGAGATAATAGGATAACACTTTATAATTAATGTGCATAAAAATAAAAATATTTTTATAAAATACTAGTAAAATGGTCGAGTCTTATGGGCATCAGACATGCAGTTGGTCCATGGAAACAATTATTAATTAATAATATAATAGGTCAACTCCAGATAAATAGGATAAATAGAATGCTAAAAACACAATGATTTTTTATTTTTAAATTTTTTAAATTTCTCATTTTGTTAGAATATGGAATTTTCAATAAAAATATACATGTAAGTGATATTTCTACCTAAAAAAAGATCTTTAAATAAAACACTTTTTTATAAAGAGAGATATAAAAATATTTTTTCTTTCTACCTTTTATAAATAAAAGTATGGACACAGGAACATCACCCGAAGTGAGAATTTTAGGAGAACGGACTTACTCTCGAGAGTTTAAGGAGATTTTACTGCCTTCCTACTAAACAAAAGTACTCAAATATGTCTAAGATTATAATACTAAGACAACCAAGGAGAAATAAGAGAGTAAAGTTCTCCATGCAAAGTCAAATCTATGGTTCATCTTTTAATAATCCAACACCTTTCCACATCTCTATTTTTTTTCCATCCAAATTGTAATGCTTGTCAATTTAAAATCCATGTGAAGGATGCATGGATCTCACCATTGAATTAAATAGACTTATCATGATAGTCAACATCTAGAAGGTTCCAAGATGACCCATTCAAATCCTCTCACATGTCTACAAAAGTGTAAGAGATGGGCCCACAATCAAGGTGCTGACATGGTCCCATCCTTTGCACCCTATTTACAAATGGGTCAGGAACTAGGAAAATGGCAAAAGAGCATAGAAGGTAGAAGGGACTGTACTAATATATTTTAATTAAATTATAATATGTTATGAATTGATCTTTAAATTATGTGAGACTCAATGGTGAAGTTGGATTTAGTAGACTGTCATTTGAAAATGATTATCAATACAATGAAGAAAAAATGAATTAGCTTATTAATATTGTAATTAAGTTATTTAAATTAATTATATAGATAGGTTGACTAAAGCTCAATTTTAAATGTCAATTGTATATGCCTTAGATGAAATATTAAAGATTTAAAGAAAAATAATTTCTTTTAATTGTTTTTAATTATTGTTTTAATCAAGTGAGATCTATGAACTTTATTTGTTTCTATATATTTTGTATTACAAATTTAATTATTTAAATTATACTCATCATTGAGAGGTTTTAGGAATACTCAGGGTTTAAAAGTTACGGTGCGCTTCTCGTAAATGTGAGAGGTCGCATTCGCCTTTAAATAATTAGTTTATTTATTATTTTATTTTTTTAAATTTACGTATAAAAAATTGCACTACCATTGACAAAGATAGATATTTTACATTACAAACATTTTCAAAATAAAAAGAGAGCAAAGCTATAAAATACGCATGATGTGGTCTACTTAGATATACACTATAGAAAGTATAAATTCTATATAGAGTTATTCAATAATAATTTCAAACTAATAATATAATTTTTCTTTATATATAAATTATTAACATTATTTATGTATATTTTATGAATCTTTATCATTTGATTGAATATTATAAATAAAAATATTTATTCAATAATTTTATTTTATTTTAAAAATAAAAGATTACAATAGTCAAATAATTTAATTTAAAACAAAGATTATACTCCTTAACCTAACCCCCATCAAAATGGAACTTTCCAACCTAAGACTTGCCCACTCCCAATAAAGATCTAGAAGCCGCACATTAACTTATAAACGTACCAGCAAATCATGTTTAGTGTTAAGTAAATAGTTAATAAAGTGCATTAAAAAACACGTGCCCGTAGATTTTTTGTCGCACATGCACAAAGGCGTCTTAGAGAGAAAATATTTTAAAAAATTAATGCACCGACACACTGTTACAGTTGTCGGAGACTCGGGTTTAACCATGGTTATGTTTGTAACTAACCATGGTTAAGTTGACCGACAGCCGATGATCGACACCATCGCACTTTTGGAAAGGCGCCCCTCTCCCGCGTTTTCCTTCTCTGTCTCTCCATCTTGATTAGAAATTAAAATGATTTTTTGAAATTACTTGGGTCACGAATTATATATATAATTAGATTTGATAAAAAATATTAATCTTTAAATGAAATATTAAATAATTAAATACATATCATTTAATATTAAAGGCATCCAAGTGATTTTACGTTTATCCATCATATAGGTACTTGAGAACAGAGACTTAACTCCATATTAAGAAAAACTTGACTTTTTAAATTTTAATAAAAAGTTGAAATATTATTTGAAATTTCTTAAACTATTATTTGCCAATATAAAAAAATTAACATTTTTTAAATCACAATAATCTGACTTGGCGAAAATGTAGTTGACTTTTCACTTATTTCAACCAAAATTTCATAATTTATCAAAAATAAATTCTAAAATAAAAATGAGGTTCAAAATGATCTAAGATGATCAAGGACATTAGTCGAAATGTTTAGGCCTAATAATTTACTAATATTTTAGAATTTGAATATGTTTTTTGAAACAATTTTCTCATTAAAAATGACTCATGCATGATTTTAGAAGACAACTTAGGTTTGGATCAACTTCAACTCATTTAATTTTACCTAAAATTGTATGCGGGAAGAATTAATCCATTTAAAATATAAGTTGGCCTGAGCCTCAAAAACTTAGTCTATTTTTAATTTGGACTAAGTTAAGATTATGCATTGTATAACTCAATCAGTCAAATTTGATAGAAATTATATTCAACAAAATTATATATTTATACATATAAATGCTTCTCATTTTTATATCATTATTTTATATTTTTTAAATTAACTTTTTACAATGATTATATTTAAGCGGTAAAGGTTTATTTTTATAGGCGTCTCTTCACTTGAAACATATTATATAAGTTGATTTATGACTCGATTTAACACAATTCGAATTGGTTGATTTAAATTATGTATGAGTTGAGTTAGATTATAAATGGGTTGGAAGATAAAAAATATACATTTGATTGAAAATAATGAGTCCTGAACAAGCTAAAATTTGACTTTCAACTTGACCTAAACTGCCTAACTTAACCTTAAATGATATATACTATTTCCTATGAAAGCAATTGCCTGTTAAAAATGACTCATGTATATTCTTTAACGTGAGGGTCACACTCCCAAGATATCTTCATCATCAATCCTTGCAAATAGATACATCTTTCTAACATAGCCCACTCTAGACATAGGTAGAGTAGGCCTTCGCTTAAGGCTCCTACCAATGTGATCAGTAATTTTATTTACATTCTCAAGACCTCGTAAATGTCAAGATCTATACTGTACCTAGAGCTCCTGAGATTTTAGGACATCTGAAGGCCAGCACTGATTTCTATTACCAAAGAAATACATTTCTTCTCGTTATATATTGTCTATTGATAAATAAATTAAAATTTATTTATTAGATTATGTTAGAATGATTAGAATAATCATCTCTAAATAAGATAAATATGTTGAAGAAAACATTTTAAATCATATGCTTATCTTTTCATTCCATTTATAATTTATTTACTCTCAAGATTGAAATATTTCAATTTTCTCAAATTTATGAAAAATAGATGGTGCGTATACATCTCTTTTCGTAGAGAACTCTTGTTGGTTGTTGATGATTTTAAGAATATTAAGTTATCTAATATATTAAGTTGGAATACTCACATAAGTATAGTTTACTTAGTTGTCACACGAAGCAGAATGTTGTAGATTCGAGTCTCCATGGCCTAATCTTAGTGTTCTCTAAGGAAAGTAGACTCACCCATGGAGATTTCATGCTGGATATCCTATGATTTTTCACATGTAAATTAAAAAAGAAGTTGTGTAATATAAATATTTTTCTAATTTTTAAATATAATTCTTGTTTTTATTGAAATGGAATTGATAAAAGTTTTATGAAATTCATTCTATCCTTCTTATATGGGCTGATATTAAATAGATGAAATATCAATTAGCGATCTTTCCACAGAAAATTCGTGTAACAAAAATATAAAAATTAATAGAATCTTAATTTTATCCTATTTTTTTAATCTAATCGTCAGCCCAAGGAGAACGTAGAAGTAATCGAAAAGGTTTAGAAGGTGACGTTCTCTTCATTGTCACGACGTCAGCGAAGAATATGGCCTGGCATTGAACGGAGAAAAGTGGAGAGAGGGACAGCTTCTTACTTTGACACTGACTAAAGGTTGTATAGTAGAAGGGAACGAGTTCATGCGGTTAGTGTAATTTTTTTTTCTTTTGATACTTATTTTTAATCAATTTTATAAATTTAAAATATAATTATAAATGATTATTATTACAATTTTGAAGTTGAAGGATTTTATAAGTATTAGATTTATAATTGGCCTATAAAAATTTGTCTAAACTCTAATTTTGAATGGTTTTTTAAAAGAAAAAATTAAATAATATTAATAAAAAATAGTCAAGTATTTTTTCTATTTGCAATAGTCTTTTAAATCAAGCGTTGGCAATCAAGATAGAGAGCTAATTATTATTATTAGTGAGTAATTATTATGTTAAACTAAGAATTGAACTAGTCATGAATAAAGGGCTAATAGGAGCTTTAGAACTATGAGGTTTGGTTCCAGTATCATCACTGATGCATTAGGTGGCATGATTTTAATAACATGATTTTAATAACATCACTTGTACACTATTTTTGCACTCAAGTGTAAGATTTATCAACTGAGAGAGTAACTTATTCATTGAAAATGTCTTTCTTTGACTGTATGATCCTGGGGTTCAAAAATCGGCTCGACCGATATATCGGCCGATATGTAAATGTCGGCCGATATGCGATACGGGCGATATTTCATCCGATAAATTTATCTCTCATACCGATATTGGCATTTTCTCTCTCCTCTGATATCGGAACCGTGAAAAAACCACAAAAAACCGTGATAAACAGTGATGAACCGTGACAAAATCGCAAAAAACTGCAAAAACTGCAAAAAACCGTGAACACCCCTGAGAACCGTAAACCCTGAACCGCGGAAAACCGCGAAAAACTGCGAAAAACCGTAAAAAACTGTGAACACTCCTGAGAACCGTAAATCCTGAAAAACCGTGGAAAACCGCGAAAAACCGTGTAAAAACTGCGAAAAACCGTATCGGTGTTTAAAAAAAAAAAAAATTAAATACCGATATTTATGAATATCGGCCGATATTGTGACCGATATTTCGGACCGAATATCGGTCATATCGGCGGATATTCGGTATGTACGGCCGATACTTATAGTATCGGCCGATATTTGGACCTTTGGTATGATCTACTTAAGATCAAAGTAATTTTTTAAGTTTTTAGAATTTGATAATTTGGAATTATTTTTAATTATTAAACTTTATAACTTTAAAACATGACTCAATAAATCTGATTAAATGTGTTTTTTAGTGAATCATACGTTCAACCAAAGACATTTTCAACATGTCAATCACGACTCTATTTGGTGAGCTACACAATCATATATATGCATAGTATTACCATACAATCCAAGATCGATTACCTAATTTTGCTCTTTATTCTGGCTTTGACTTTCTTAATTCTCCATCTCAAGTCATGTGATTTAAAGAGGAATATGACAAACACATAAGTAAAATTCATCTATGAAAAATCATCTTATAAGGAGAGAGTGGTCATGTATTCATTAATCTCAAGATTTAACTGTCCACGGGCAATGTGCAAGTCCGACCCTGTCTATAGGCGAAGTAGGATGTCGTATAGGGCCTCCAAAGATCGACAAAAACTCGAATTTGCGTAAGGTTCAGCGTTCCGTGTCCGTGCCTCTTCTCATTCCGCATCGCTTCGTATTTCATTCGGCTCTTCCGCTTTTCGAAATGCTCAAAACTTACACCTATCACATTCCTTTAGGCCCTTCCGTGAAACCCGAAAACACTAATTAAATAAAATCTCCAAGTGACTATTGCAGCAGTCCTCTCCTCTCCTTGCTCTTTGCCTCTCTCACTGCTCTCTAGTCTCTCTCACTGTGCTCTCTCTCACTCTCCTCTGACCTCTCTCTCCATGGTCTCTCTCACCACTCCTCTCTCTATTCTCTCTCACTTTCAGACTTGCAGGTACTTTTTTCATCGATCCCATCATCTTGAATTCCTAATGGGTGTTTGAAGAAATTTATAAAATTTTATCTTCGGTCTAAAATGTCAAAAGAAATATTGAATGGATTAGCTATCTTGTCTATTGAAAAAAGATGTGTTAAAAGAATTTGAATATAGTAATCTAATTAGTAATTTTGCATATCAAAATCCAAGAAGAATAAATTTTAAATAATACTTTATTATAAATTTAATTTTTATATTTTATTTGGATATTTCATACTTTACAAAAAAATATATATGATTTTTTTTGTAAGTATATATAAGAGCAAAATGCCCCATTTTAAGAGTTCGCATAGGGCCTTTGAAATTTTAGAGTCAGCCCTAGCAATATGCGGTTTTACTAACACTCCCCTTCAACGTTAAAATTAGACATCCTGAACTCTTCCCTTCACGCAAGCTGAAAATTAAAACGCGGACCTCAAAAGTATCATAATATTTGATTTCGAAGTGCATCTAATCACAGGGCTGACTTGGATCTTTGGGTAGCTGAAGATCTCCATGATCTCCAAGACCCACATTGGTCATGTTCTAACCAGGCAGTAAGGCACTACGAAACGCTACATCATCATCGAATATTTTTGGTAGGCATCTTATGACCCATTTGTCATTTTATAATAATAAATATATATATATATATAAAATGGGCATAATTTGTCAATTATTATTACTTAAGAAAGTAGAGGCAACGAGGGTACACAGCCCACCCATGCACTACTTGTTTTAACTTTTGTGGTAATATTAGATTTTTATGAATTGTGAACAATCATTTTATCTGTCATTCATCGTGTCTACCAACTCTAGAATTTCATTTTTATATTTTTAAATAGGAGCTCTTACACACTCCCGATTTTTCTGCCTCTACACACTCGAAATCGAATTTTCAGGTGAAATTACAATTTTACCCCCGCATTTCCATTCATTCAAATGAATTCTCATGTGTAATTTCAATTCATTCGAATGAATGGGCTGAACGGTAACACGGAATACTGCTCAGCCCACCTTCATTTCATCCATTCATTCGAATGAATGGATGAACGATCCGTTCATTCGTTTATTCGAATTCGATCCATTTATTCGTTTATTCGAATTAACGTGCTGATTCAATCATTCGAATGATTCATGACTTACAAACTTACAGTATACAGTTTTATTTAAATTCTTTTAAAATTTTAAACTTATTTTTTAAGCACTGTGTATTTCTAAAAATTTTCAAATTGAATATCTAAACTAATTAAAATAACCTGATAAAAATACTTTAAGACTTCAAGGTCTTTTGACACTCCTAAATATTTAAAACACAGTATTTTACAAATAAGGGTATCTCTAGGCTGTGTCGAAAACAAATTTAGGAGTGTCAAAACACCTTGAAGTCTTAAAGTATTTTTATTAGATTATCGTAATTAGCCCGGATATTCAATTTGAGAAATTTTAGAAATACACAGTGCTTAAAAAATAAGGGTCTATGTTTTAAAATATAGACAGTTATTTTTAAGCACTGTGTATTTTCAAAATTTCTCAAATTGAATATCCGGACTAATTACGATAATCTGATAAAAGTACTTTAAGACTTTAAGGTCTTTTGACACTCCTAAATGTGTTTTCGATACAGCCTAGGGATACCCTTATTTGTAAAATACTGTGTTTTAAATATTTAGGAGTGTCAAAAGACCTTGAAGTCTTAAGGTATTTTTATCAGGTTATTATAATTAGTTTAGATATTTAATTTGAGAATTTTTGGAAATACACAGTACTCAAAAAATAAGTTTAAAGTTTTAAAAATAAATATTTAAAATAATATTACTGTTCCTGCTGATGAATGAAGCCTGAACATTCGAATGAATGAAATCATTCGAATGAATGGACTTAATTCATTCTCGAATGAATGAACATACATTCATTTGATAAACATATTCATTCGAATGAATGAACTCCATTCATTCGAATGAATGGGGCTGAACAGTATTCCGTGTTACTGTTCAGCCCATTCATTCTAATGAATACCAAAATAACTGGGCATTCTTTCGAATGAATGCCAAAATGAACTGGGCATTCATTCGAATGATTGGAAATACGGGGGTAAAATGGTAATTTGCCATGAAATTTAAAAAACGAGTGTGTAGAGGCAGAAAAATCGGGTGTGTGTAAGTAACCCTTTTTAAATTTATGTTGAATTTTTTTGAAGAAAATATTACACTTACTCTAAGAGTAATTCTTTTCATACCTTTAAAATATAAAAGGTCTTTTTAGAAAATTCCTACGTAAAATCTAACGATCAAAAGCACTTGAATTGGTGTTTCAATAAATCTTTTTAATTATATAGTGATAAAAATGTTTGACGGGCTATAAAAGTTATTTATTTTTAAAATATAAATAAAATATTTTGCAGTACCATTTTAAGTACCAATGAAACAAGAAAAAATCCCATTCAAAAGAATTTGCTCCTTATTGTTTCACAGTGTGATAAGATTTATTAGATAGGCCCACAAAAATAGATGTTAAAGATTGAAAGACTCTACTTTAGCTTTAAATTTTTTATTTTAACAATTTTGTGTCTCCTAAGAAAAATTTAAATGAAATAATTTATTGATGTTCCCTTTTTTTTGGAAAATGATCTTTAAATTATTACAACTATATTATGATTTAAAAGTTGTTGAGTAAATACGAACTGTAAAGAGTACCTTCATTCATGGAGAATGGGTTTAAAGAGAATTAATAAGTAGAATGATTTTCAAATATATTATTGAAGCGTACAATTAGATGATATTTTTTATAAATAAATATTTAGATAGAGTGTAAGTGTAATTTATGTTTATCAAATCATTCTGCTTCATCAAGTGAGTTTTTTTTTTTTTTTTGAGAGGTGAATAAAAATTTTATTAATAAAGGAAAAGATACAAAAGACAAAAAGATATTTTGACTTCTAAGAAATTAAGATCACAAGATTCAAATGATCAAACAAGGATATAATCTCACACATCTTATTTATGTGTTTCGATATACATTTTACCTAATTCTATAGCCCTTTAATAACATAAAAACTACCTATTGAGAACTGATTCACAATAATTTGTGTGAAATTCTAATTAAAGCTTTTCATGAAAAAAAAAAAAAAAACTTTTACTTTTTAAATTTATTTAATATTCTTGTCTAAAGACTTAATATCGAAAGTTTACAATATTCAACTGATGATAGATAATTTATCCTAATAACGTTTGACTTTTAATAACTTAATAGAGCCATTTTTCGTGGAATTTCTGAGCTACAAACTCTCCTCATCTCACATGTTAATCGCACGTGTTGTTTCAAAGTCACGGTAACTGGCCAACAAACACGGGCACGGGTCCCATTGCAATTCCGCAGAAGGTGTAACTTGAGTGTCACCTGTCAAAGTCACATTCTCATGTGTTAACTTGGAGCCGAGCCGCATGACATGACTGGCTTACCATCCCACATGACATTTACGATGTGTCCATCTGTGATCTCCCGGAATTGACGCTCGTCCAAAACTCACAAAATACTCCGTCTCAGATCCGCACAAGAGGTAACAGGAAACTACCGAAGCACATAACTGAAGAAGCTTACGCAGCACAATAGAAGAAGACACCACAACTCCTTCCTACCTCCCAATCAGCGTCACTTTCCTTTCATCTCATTTCTTACAAGCGCAAGCAAAGCAAAGAAAAGGCAGGAAAAAGAAGAGGAAAAAAAAGTCGCAAGCATTCTTTCTCTGTCTCCACCTTCGATAACAATGGGTTTTCAGATCAGCCATGGCGTCTGGAAACAGCTCATCTTCACCGTCTATCTTCTTTCTCTCGCCTCCATATCCTCGGCATTGCCCTCATCCCAGTCGTCCAATCTTTCGACGGGTCAGATCAACTCCAATTCCGTCCTGGTGGCTCTCCTCGACTCCCACTATACCATCCTGTCGGAGCTGGTGGAGAAGGCGCTCCTCCTCCAAACCCTAGAATCCGCTGTTGGGGCCCACAACATTACCATCTTCGCCCCCCGGAATGAGGCTCTGGAGCGCGACCTCGACCCCGAGTTCAAGCGCTTCCTGCTCGAGCCCCGGAATCTCAGGTCCCCTCCAAACCCTCCTCCTATTCCACTTCCTCCCCTCCATGATCCGGTCCGACTCCTGGCCCGGAACCCACCCGCTGTACCATCCAACCCTCGCCCCCTCCTCTCACCCCGTCCGCCTCTTCTCCGCCGGATCCGACAAGCGTGTCGACCTCGCTACTGTCATCCATCCCGACGCTGTTGTCCGCCCCGACGGCGTCATCCACGGAATCGAGCGCCTCCTCATCCCCAGATCCGTACAGGGGGATTTCAACAGCAGGCGGAGCCTGGCCGATATCTCAGCCTGTTCTCCCGGAAGGCGCGCCTGAGGTTGACCCCAGAACGAACCGGCTCAAGAAGCCGGCCCCTGTTCCCGCCGGAGCCCCCCCGGTTCTCCCAATCTACGACGCAATGGCACCAGGGCCAAACATTGCCCCGGCCCCAGCTCCCGGACCGGGTGGGGCCCGCCGGAAGTTCGATGGGGAGGCGCAGGTGAAGGACTTCATCCAGACGCTACTGCATTACGGAGGATACAACGAGATGGCCGACATTTTGGTGAATCTGACGTCTTTGGCGACCGAAATGGGAAAGCTGGTGTCGGAGGGGTATGTCCTTACTGTTTTGGCGCCCAATGATGAAGCCATGGCTCGGCTCACGACGGAGCAGCTGGCTGAACCGGGCGCCCCGGAGCAGATGATGTATTTCCATATGATTCCCGAGTATCAGACGGAGGAGAGCATGTACAATGCGGTGAGGCGATTTGGAAAGGTCCATTACCACACCCTACGGCTGCCGCACAAGGTTATGGCGCAGGAGGCTGATGGCTCTGTCAAGTTTGGCCACGGCGAGGAAGCTGCTTATCTCTTTGATCCTGATATCTACACCGACGGCCGGATCTCAGTCCAGGGCATTGACAAAGTACTGTTCCCGCCGGATGAGGAGGCTGAGGCCACGACGCCCAAAGCCGTCGAGCACAAAGTTGCTGCTCCCAAACCTCGGAGAGGTGAGTTTCGTTTCTCTTTTTTTTTTCAGAATTATAACTTTAGAACATGTTTTGTCGGCTGGATGGAAGAAGATCAGATCAACGGTCCCGATTGTGGACGTCCATCAGAATTGATCGATCGTTTTTCTAATCTTAATTTTAAAGCATATTTTCGTTCATTTCATTTCTCTTTGTTCTCTTTTATTAAAAATCAAATAGCTTGAAAAGTTATCTTAAATTGGTAATAAGACTGTAAATAACATGAATATCTATCATTAACTAAAAATTAAAGTGTAGAATTTTATAATAATACACATAAAGAGTTACCCTAGCATTAGCACGAATAATGTACTAATTTTTTTAGAAAAATAAAATAACACATGATACATGTTAAGAGCATAAAATTCCACCCAATCTGAATGCAGAACTCTTCTCACTTTCTTGCTAATTTTTTCCATGTCAATCCAATGCAGGGAAGTTGCTTGAAGTAGCGTGTAGAGTGCTGGGTGCCTTCGGACAGGATTGTATATGAGAGGATATTCGATCAAAGAAATGGAAAATGGTGAGGTCATTATTCTTTTTACATTATCTTAATGTAATAATTTTAACTTTATTTTTTATCATTAATCTACTTATTGAATAACTAACTAGATTAAGAAAAACGAATGAAATAGGATTGAACAGTTAGGACCTTCTGTTATTCCAGTTCATTTTTATTTAATTCAGTCGACGCAATTCAGATAATATTTAGGGTAGCGATTCTTGTACATATATTCAGCCACACGGAATTTAAGATATTGACTATTATCTTTTACTGTAAGAAAATATTTAAAAAAAAATTAGTAATATAATTTTAATGATCTAATTTATTATTTTTTATGACACGAACTAATCAGTAATCCGATCGTGAGTCGATTACTGTAGTGAATCAGTGAATAAATCGATTTATACCTAAAAAGCTAAAATGGGCACGGGGAGGATCGCAAGCCCAGTATGGCAAAACTTGAGTTGATTCGATAATATCCAGATGATTGAGTCCACTTGACTCGTCATATCACTCACTCGAGCTGTATCCTTTGTCGTGTTTCACCGACAGTCTGAACAGGTTGATTGTCCTGCTTGTAATCATTTCGTGTCGAATTGAAAATTATAATAATACTGTCACCAACCATTTGTTTCTGTTTTGATGAGTTTTATTTTTTATTTTTAATTACAGGTGCGTTTAAGTTGTGGTGAAGGACGTGAAAAGGAAGTTTTCCCTGATGAAGACGATTCAGACAAGCCGATTGATTTCCTTTTGTGCAAATATTTTTTTGTTTTTTTATGAGAAAGTGCTGGTAAGGAAGTGGAATATGTTGAAAAGGATGATGATCTGGGTGTGTAAGCTTTGTTGTTTCTTGCATCTGGCGTTGGCTTCCAACCTATCCAGCCAAAAGGAAAAAGAGGAAAAAAGAGAGAAAAAATCACCAGTAAATATAAATATGATGCAATTATATGTATTTTTTTTCGCCCACGGTTTTAGTAGCTGTCATTTGTATCGAGTGGAAGGAGGACAGATCAGAGATTTGACTTGAGTAGTCGGGCCAATAAAAACGAATGGCGAAAATAAAATTCCTTTTTTTTTAAAATATATTGATAGTGTTTCTATCATTTTGTTGTGAAAAGTGTGTTTGTTTTTTTATTATATTTACAGTAATTGGTAATTGTTTTAGTCGGTTGATATTTAAGAGCTGAGCTTTTAAGATTAGATTAAAGATTTTGATTTAATTCATTGAGGCTAATTTGATGCACGAGATGTCTAGGTCATTTTATCAAATACTTTCTTTTTATATTTAGTTATATGTATTTTTTTAATTGGCCTTTGGCCAATGATGATACTTTGAGTAAGGAATCGATCGATACGTTGTATATTGGCCAATATATGATGAAATATTGAAATGATTGGTGCAATAATTCATATTGAAATGATTGGTGCAATAATTCGGCTTCGATTGCAATAGATATTGTATCGGCTTGAATTTTTTTTTTTTTTTTTATACAGTGGGATTCAAGTGGAGAGAATTAGCCCTACACTCTCATTGCTCCCTACCCTCCACTTCACCATCTTAACGATTAAAAAGTAAATGGTTAGGATTTTCTATTTCTTTTAAGAAAAATAAAAAGCCCATGGATTATACTCTTTTTTTTATTGATAAATCCAATCACTTTCATGATCCACAGGATCAACAATCTAATCATTCCATCTCAGATGTTTAACATGTCCATGAAGTGGTGCATTTTGTAAATGAGATCGTGGATCTCACCATGTATATTTTTATTTTTTATATGGGTAAACCAATGATTAACCAAGTAATTAGGTCCTACTACCTCTCAAAAAAAAAAAAGGTCCTAAATAATAATGTCTTAGTATTTAGAAAAGAGAGAAATAAAAATATTAAAATTTTCATTATTCTCTTGAAAAAGGTTTAGTCTTGCACTCTAAATTTAGAAAACAAAGTAATAATAGAGAAAATTAAAAAGTAGGAGGTTGTTCAGTTACAAAGGAACCCCTAATTTGACTCATGCTAATCGAAATGCAAGCTTAGGCATGTTTGTTGGTTTCTAAAAAAATGAATTCCAACAAGAAAATGAATTCTAATGTAATTTTTTTAAGAAAATGGCTCGGTAGGAATTCACTTTCTAATTTAAAATATTTCAAATTTTTGTTTGCTACTGACTTACATAAAGAAAATTTAATTAATAAACAGGTTGAGTCTAGTTGGTTTTACCCATTCAGTAAAATAGTTTAATATTTGGTAGGTGGGTTAGGTCTACATGGTTGAGTGGGTCAAGCCTTATGTTAGCTACAGGTCGATTTGAAACATTTAGAATATTTGGATTGGATCAACGGGTTGTTTCGAGTTGGGTCAAGCCTATTACTGAATGGTTCAGTTAGGAGTGAATTAGGTTGGGTCAATCATTTAATAATTAAGTTGATGGTTGGATCAACCTATTAAAAGCTCTGATGGGTATCTACGTTGAGTTAACTTATTTAATAAATGATTTATGTCATCTACATGTTGGATTGACTCGTATAAGATTGTTCAAGTTGTGTCAATCGGAATTTAATAAGTGGATCATGTTTGGTACTAATAGATTTGTTACATTTTTAAAAAGTAGTTGAGTTAGATCAATTAAACTTGACCATCTATTTGGATTAGGTCAACTTATTTAATATATGAGTTGAGCTCATTTTGTAACTGGATTGAGTTGAGTCAACCCACTTACTCTTAGTTGGTTCAAGTGAATCAATTTAATAAATGAGTTAAAATAGTCAACTCATTTAAAGTTAGTCGAGTTGTGTTGACTTATTTAATAAATGAGTTCAAACTAGATATCCGTATAATCAAGGTTCATTTGATAAATTCTCCAAACGTGTGCTTTTTTTCTATTAAAAAAGCAATTTCTTGCATAGTTTTGATATTTTTTTAGATTTTTCCTAATAAAATTTGCCTATTCTGATTTTTCTATATTTGTTTGCAAACATTTCCTAGGAGTGTAAATTCTTATGGTCAAATTTCCTTAGGAAAACAGTAAAAAAATTCCCATTATGACTCATATAAAATGCTTTCTTGAAAAAATTTACAAAACATACCTTTCAGAGTTTGAAAAAATAAGTTTTAAACACAAATGACCACTCACTATAGTATTATCCAGTGTGTGTAGATAGAGAGATTTCCACATGCTCTAAGAATTAGTCGGATGATCTAAGAGGCGTGGATATTTTGGTCTTAAAAAAAAAAAAAAAGTTAACACTTTGATCAGATGCATGTCTGACACTCTGACTTGACCAATTTTTTGAACGAGTTGACATGACTCAGTAAGCTTAAATGAGTTGACTCAACTCTACTCATTTATTAATTGGATTAACTTGACTCAACTGATATTAAATGAGTCAACCACCTCAATCCATTTACATAATGAGTTGACCCAATAAATAGTGGCTCATTTAATAAATGGGTCAGCTTGATCTAAGTAGAGTAAGCTTAAATGTGCTAACCCAATTTGGCCCATTTCTTAGAAGCTTGACCAATCCAATTTGTACCAAACTTGACCCCTTATTAAATGGGTCAACTTGGGCTGATCCTAATATGAGCCCACATGAAAAACCCCAAAAAAAAATTCAGATTGGCCTAAGTCAGGCTTGGTTCGGGCTCATTTTTAGGCTGGTTTAGAATTTAGGTTGATGAAAGGTTGAATTTGGCAGAAAGCTCAAATTTGAGCAATTATTTGTAAAACCTAATTATCTTTACTTAATAATTTGCATAAATATAAATTCCATAATATATATATATATATATATATATATATATATAATATTGTATTACAATAATACATAAAATTTTGTTTTAGATCTAAATAAGCACGAGCCAAATAAATTTACATATACATCTCAGACTTGAAATCATGCTTGGGTCCTACAAATAAAATTTCGACTACGCTCAAGATAATTGGGTTCTAGAAAATAAAATTAGATTAAATTGAGTGTCTATAAGTAATCCAACCCATTTCCCACCTCTAAACTTGCCCTTTAAGGAAAGTTTGAAAATTCTTATTTTACTAAAAAAATAATTTAAAAATTAAAACGAACATTTCCTTGAGTCTCAATCATCTTATAGATATGGAAATTTTCATTTAGTAAGTATAATGGGAATAGATTTAAAGATAATGAATTAGAAGAATTACTTTAAAAATATTATTGAAAGCTTTAATATATAATAAGTGAGATGGGTAAAGAAACACATAAATAAAATGTAGATATAATTTTATGTTTATCTAATATTTTAAATATCTCACTTGGTAAACAAATGGCTTATGACATTGTATTTAAAAAAAAAAATTAAGATTATAAAATTAAATTAATCAATAAAAATATAATTTTACCATTATTGTATTTAGTATTTAAGTCACATCACCACATTTGCATTAGGCACGTGAAAAATTTAGGCCGATTCTCTTCAACCCATTTGCCCTTTTCGATTTGATCTGTATTCTGATCCTCAGTTATCTCTCTTCATTCGTTTCTAGACCAGAATCGGAAGAACCCGAAGGGGGACAGAAGAAGAAGATCAGAATCAGTCCATCCATAGAGAAAGATGTCTTCCTCTGCTTTCAGCGGCGATGAAACTGCTCCCTTCTTCGGCTTTCTCGGCGCCGCTGCTGCGCTCGTCTTCTCCTGTACGCTCACGATCACGATACAGTCCTCCCTTCCAGTTTCTACGTTCACGATCTATTCCCTCTTCTTGGTAGAGATCGAGATCTCATCTCTTCTCAACTATTCTACTCTATTATTGCAGGCATGGGCGCGGCCTACGGAACTGCAAAGAGCGGTGTGGGCGTGGCGTCGATGGGAGTGATGCGTCCGGAGCTGGTGATGAAATCGATCGTGCCCGTCGTTATGGCAGGAGTTCTAGGTATCTATGGCCTCATCATTGCCGTCATCATCAGCACCGGCATCAATCCCAAGGCCAAATCCTACTATCTCTTCGATGGATATGCTCACCTTTCATCTGGTCTTGCCTGTGGCCTTGCTGGATTGTCTGCTGGAATGGCTATCGGCATTGTTGGTGATGCTGGCGTTCGGTAAACCACTTCCTCTGTTAGATCTTGAATTGATTGATTATATATTTATCTTAGACTCGTCAGGTCCCAGAAATTCATTCAGTAGAGGTGGTATCTATCTCAAGCGTTCAGATCGATTTGATTCTGCATGAAATTGGCATGCGCATTCAATCCAGATAGATGAAATAAGGCTTTCTGTGGACCAACTTAGCTGAGATTGGTCTGCCTTGGTGTTTTTTTGGAAGGATAATTGATGACCTCAATAGGTCTGTAGGGGATGAAAAAAAAATCTACCTAACCTCCATTGGTTATTCAAAAATTTGAGGCATTTGGCTGATACGCTTGTATTCATTTTTTTTTTTTTTTTTGTTTTGTTTCCTCATGCATCCAAACAGGGCCTTAGGCCAATGTTGCTTTATTTACTGGAGCTTTATTTGTTTCTTACTTCCAATTACAATTCCATTGTTTCTCTGATTTTTCATCACTCATTGACTAGCCAAATGAAAATCAATATGCAATATCAATAGATTCTTTAAGTTCTAGGGCCCATGAAGTGAACCTATTTTTACTTCGGTTAATTCATTGACCAATTCAGTATTATTGTAAAGAGTGTAGTTATCACACTTTCCACTTTACAGAGGAGCCAAATAATAGTAAGAAACCATAAATCTCAGACAGCTTAAGGATGGAAAAGCACTTGGTGGAAACTAAACAGTTAATGAACTCAGCATGGTCTATGAGACCACAATGAGCTTAAAGTTAAGTGTCACATTTCGGGTGAATAGGCTTCACTTAACAAGTTATTGCTAATTCAAGGAGGATTACTGATCCCTAAAAACCTAAATCAAGCAAGGAAAATGGTTGGCTAACACTAGTATGAGAAAAAAAGATGAAAACGAAATTCGAAAAAGAAGATGCTCGAAACTTCAAGATGAGCCAGATGCCAACCAAGCACAATTGCAGGAGTGTGGCACATTAGATACTCAAGGTTGAGTTCTCACCAAGCTGAGGAGAATGATGCAAATGCTATAATGGTCCACATGCATTGGCCTTCATTTTGTATGTTTGAGACACTTAGATTTGATGATTACGAGGAAGTAAAAATTATTTTATTTTAATTCTTACACAATGTTCATATTTGGTTGCAATGTGATGTCTGAATTACTTGAACTAGATTAATTGATTAAGAGGTTAAACGACTCTCTCTCCAACAAGCACAAGTTTGTGCAATTTTGACTCTTGTTATCAAAGTTATGGTATACCTTATTTTCTCATAAGGTATACTAGGGTTACAACCTAGGGATATTTTAGACCTATGTTGAATATAGATGGCTTTGATTTTTGTTTAGTGGCTCAGATGATACCTAGGCTTATTGAAATGTTATAAATGCTATTGAAAGGTTCTGTGGGTGGAGCTTTGGAATTTTGCAAATGTTGATTGAAAGCTTGGAGCCTTTTTAGACTGTTCAAAACATCTTGAGGTGGTGTTTGTAAAGCCTAGAAGTTGGCCATCTTCTTCCTATCAATGTGAGATCTACCATTGGGTCGGGATTCTCACATGATGTTCTACTCTTGTTCCCTTTATTTTCTTTTATTCCCTTTCTTTCATATACGTTGAATTCATATCTGAAAAATAGACCTGCCTTTTTTCTGTATGGCTAGAATTGACGTTTCCTCATATGGTTAGATTGCTCAGAAGTTCTCGAAGCAACAGTAGGTGGTGATAATAGAAGTTCCTTACATTTTCCTCCATTGAAGACTTCGAAATTGGTTTATCATCATCATTCAAAGTTCGAACTATCTTATGTTTGCTTCATTCATTTAGTACATAAAAAATTGGTATGCTTATTCATTAGGTGCAGAAGTAATAGAAAGTGTCCAAATGTTAAGTTACCATTGATTACTTCAATCGCAAGAGATGATCTTATAAACAAATGAGCTACTTTTGCCAGAACTACACAATGAAATGAGACATCTTTTCATGGTACATGACTGTTGTGATTTCATATGGAAAGAGTAATAACAAGTACAATGGTGAAAACCATAAGCAATAAGAGCACTACACTTTTTGAACAAAGTTCATAGAGACTATTTGATACCATAAAAGTTATTTTGTTTTGAGGCGACTAATGGTGTCATATCTACTTCCTCTTGCAAATCTCCATACCAGGAGGCATGTTTACATCCAGTTGGTGTAAGGGCCAACTGAGATTAAGATGCAAATGAATTTAATTCAGCAACATGTACAAATATCTTACAATAGTCAATGTGTTATGTTTGATGTGAGAAATAGAGTCTCCTCCTCCCCCGTCAATGTGTTATGTTTGATGTGAGAAATAGAGCCCCCTCTCTCTCTCTCTCTCTCTCTCTCTCTCTCCAGAACAAAAAAGACAGTAATATGACTAGCTTTTAGGACAACTGAAGGGGGTCCTTTTGGTGGAAAAAGTGTCATTTTCCATGCATGCTTTTTTAAAGAGCTTCTATTTCCTTTTCCATAGCATCTTTGCAAGATGGGTTACGTAGAGTGATAGTGACACCTATTCTATATGAGGGTGCAATACTTTGATAAGATGTAGAGCACTCAACCAGATGGTTATTACAAATACATTTCCCCTAATTTATGGAAATAGTTAAATTAGATTTATCAAAGATGGAGTTGCATGGATTCCCAAAAGGATAGTTGATGGATGGGTGGTCCAAGGAACCTCTAGTTGCCTTTGATGCTTTTGTTCATATACCAGAAGAGGCTTGTTGGGATTGTTCAAAAGTAGATAAAGTCTTGCCTTGGAATCAGAAGAACTAATGATTCATAAACAACGAAAGTAGATGAAGTTTTCCCTTGGCTAGGGAACTAGATATTATCCTTGAAGAAGATAACATCCATTCACACATAAGGTTGCATTTGGTAAATGTTAGATCTTGAGCTTATCAAATTTTATTTTAAATACATTAGAAGAAAATGCTATGAGGAAAAATAGTTTGGTAATTATTGAAGATCTTGTCATAGTAAAATATTGTTGTCGTAAAATTCTCAATTTAAAACTATAAAAATGTTTTAAAATATTTATAATGTAAATATCATATCATTATTTTACATAGAAAATAAAAATCAAATTAAATAACAAAAGTTTAGAGGTTAAAAATAATTAAAAGTGATCTGGTGGGTTGGGGTGGGGTTGGGGGTGGGCGGTCACGAAACGTAGGCTTGATTGCTACTATTGGATTATGCATGGTGGGCATCATATTAAAATATACACCTTTTGGGTCAAGGTACTTTTGTGGCACAAAATGTTTTTAGAGTTCATAAAAGTTATAGATTAAATAAATAATTTCAAGTAATCAAATTTTGAGTGACTTAAAAAATGCTTTATTGATCTAATGGAAGTGAGTTTTTCTCAAACCCAAGTTCAAGTACTAACTTCTCTGATCACAGTAGTTTTTTGTGGGCTCCACTTGTTTTTAAAGGGAACTTTTTTTTTTTTCAGAAATAAAACACAATTTGAAGTGATAAAAAATTGGAATATGGCTTGATCGATCAAATCAGAGTAATTTTTGGCAAGACCCATATTTGAGCATAAACTTTTTTATCTAGGTGATTATTTGTGAGCACCACATATTTTAAGTCATAAAAGTTTAAAGATTAAAAAATAATTTAAAATGATCAAATTTGGATGACTAAAAAATATAGCTTAATCGATTCATTCAATATGATTTTTGGAAAGCCCCATATTCATTAGGTCAAAGGTCAAAGTGTGCACCAAATAGGGATATATTGTCAAAGGGACGCATTGAATTTTGAAAAAATAATTTATCAACTATGCCAACCACCATAAGACAAGAATGAGAGAGAGACTAAGAAGAGCAACCATAACATGTTATCTACATATTTACTTCTGGGGGGAGGGGTGTAGGAGGGAATCTAGTAAAATCTACTAATTTTTTTTCATATTCTTTCAAAAGCAAAACATGCCCTAAATGTTTTGTAAGGAAAATATTTAATGTTGCAAGATATTGTAGTATGGAAAGTGACACACTAACAAACATATGATTGACTTATTTAAAAGCTTATTTTTAACCTCTTTGAGATGAAAAGTGACACACTAACATACATATGATTGACTTATTTGAAAGTTTATTTCTAAGAGATCAAAGTTGTCTACAAGACGTGCACAACCAAAGACTTTAAGAGGAATAGAAGACATAGAATAATGCAACCAAACCGTTTCAAAAAAAAATTGCAAATGGAGAACATGAACATGCACATGCACAACCAAAGACTTTTAAGCGGAATAGATGACATATTGATTGTTTTCTCTCACAGTGAGGACAAAAATGAGAGTCCTGTTCTTTCCTTTCCCATCCATCGTCTTCAAGCTATCAAATCCCGGTACCTTTCCTTGACTATGAGATTGCCACATGGAAATGAAAGTAGATTTGTTGAGGAAGGGAGAGGATAGGACCATAATTGCATGAAGATACTAATCTTGCATGCATTCAACCCCTTTTGTTTATGATTGATGAGGTTTAGGTACCACTTGAGACCACTTTAAGTAATTTCTGTTAATTTGGTGTTCCTTACGGTAGGTTCTCAAAAATCAGAGGTCCAATTCTTCCAAGGATCCTGTACAATTTGTTTAATATATGTAGATGATTGACACATGGTTTCAAATCAACGAACAAAACAAGAATCTTAGATGATTTTGGATGCCTCAGACCCCTGACAGTAGATCTAGCACCAAATAGTGCTTTTGTGCTGTGTATGTGTTTTTCTTTTGGGAGGGGAAGGGAGGATAAAGAATTTTGACAGTCTACATGAAACAAGAGATCCTTTCTTGGCCTTTTTCCCCAAGGAGAGAAAAGTAGTGACTGACCTGTAGGGAGGAAAAACTGCCAATAGATGCAGTAAAAAATGTACTCTGTGTTTCCATCCTCTGATTTTTGCAGAAGAGGTGGGTTTCTGAATCTGATGAATAGCTGGGATGGGTTTGATAGTTCCAGTCTAGATGAGGAATGATGGAAGAGAAGGGAGGCTCCACTTCAATCAGAATAGATGGAGAATCCTTAAAGAATGTAGGAAGATTCCAAGGTTGGCTCCATATACCATTTTCACCTGTATGCTAAAGGAAGATTTGGAAACTGGTAGAGAGAGAGAGAGAGAGAGAGAGAGAGAGAATGTGCCTTACCTCATTGTGAGGTTTGCAAACAAGTAAATAGAACCCTTGTCTTCCATCCTTCCTTATCTCTAGCAATGAAATGATTATTGGCCTATCTAATCCTTTGAGTGGTCAATGGTTCTAAATGTGGACATCAGCTTTAATCATGAAGGATGTGGTAGATTACAGGTTTACTAAAATAGATATGTAGGATTTTTTTTGAAAGATAATAGATATGTAGGATTTCAATGCTCTGTAAGCATTTTTGGTGTCAGTACTCTTATGCCTGCTTGGTTTAGGATTTCATAATTTGATTCTTCCCTTTGGCTAATGCCTTTTCTTTTGGTTTGCTCTACATTTCATTGCATATTGTATCAGGCAAATTATCCTCATCACTAACACCCACCTACCAAGTACCAACCTGTGGATTAATTAGTGTATGTGCCACTTTTTCCAGACTGACTGGGTTGCCTTGGGATTAAACCACACAACTACTTTTAATCCAATGACTGATGATCTGATTAGTCTAATTCTTGCCCCACCTTAATCCATATGAAGACCTACCCATCTTAACCTATCACCATGGTTGGCATGCATCATGTGGACATCACAGGTGGATGTCATTTATCTTGTTGAAACTCAGGCACTGAATAATTCTTCTAATTTACTGTACGTTGATGAAGAATTATATTGCAGCCACCCATAAAAAGGGAAATAGTGTTGACAAATCCAAATGCTTCTCCAAGAAGATATTTGACACATAAAAATGTCTACTGTTCTTAATGAATATGTTATTCAAATTTCAGGGCCAATGCTCAGCAGCCAAAGCTATTCGTGGGTATGATTCTTATCCTTATCTTTGCGGAAGCTCTTGCGCTTTATGGTCTCATCGTTGGCATCATTCTATCATCTCGAGCTGGCCAGTCTCGAGCAGATTAAATATTCAGGCCCTTTTTTTCCCCTGGAACTCATGTTGTAAAACATGGAATGCAGCTGAACTTGAAGTCGGAGTTCTATTTGGTTTTCAATTCTATTATGATTTAATTTTTGACTTGTGTATGTTGGACTCACTTTAGGCTGCTACATTCTCTACTTTAAGCCATGCTTAATGATCTGCACCAGTTTTTCTTTAGAACAAGTCACTGGGTGCCTCTCGTTCTGATATAAAAGTCCTGGATTAGATATTTTGGTATTTGGATAACACCATTCATTGAGCTGCATGTTTGTTTTTTTTTCTTATCTCATTATTAATATTTAACTCAAATCATCAAATGAACTGTGACTTTATTATTATTATTATTTTCTTTAATTTGAATCATTCATCATTTTTAAATGAATAGTAAATTATTCATGATTTGGAAAGATTAGTTAATTTTACCATTATAATGCCTAAACTACCACTCTACAGACTTATTCTTACAAAAGGTTACTCTATACTTACAAAGGTTAAGTATAGATAAGAATTTTTTCAATGTAAAAATTAAAGGTTTAATAGGCAATAACCATTGCAAATTATATTGTCCTAGAAAGGTATGATAAATTTTCATTTTTTAAGAATACATGCTTGGATTGTATTTTAAAAAAATTAAAAAAAATAAAATTAGAGGTTCATGTACATTGGAAAAAGCTTTAAGACGAGAGACTAATACTATGGATACATGAGGCCGTCATAAGCCCCATGTATTGAGTAAATCTGGAAGTGGAGATCAAAGTTGAAACTTTCGATCTATTTTTAGAATCAAGTTTTCCAAAATGAGGTATTCATTATTCAAAAGGGGACCATAAAGTTATTTTAGTCTGATTTTTTTATGTTAAAAAGGTCATTTGATAAATACTTTTTACTATAATGTTCAATTCAACAATGAGGACACATTGGATGGACGTCAACCAAAGTCGTATTTAAATATAAATGAAAAATAATTTTAGTGGTCTAAATTCAAAGGCAAGTAGGGACCCATGTGGGGCCTGTACGTTCAAGCAGTTTTTTTAAAAAATTAATAGTTAGGTAGATGCCTAGATAGATACCTTGGTCTAAAAAAAAAAAAGACAATATAAAATCCTCTTGGTTCTATCTTAATTGCCAACTGTGTTTTGTGGTTCAAGACCAATTTACTTTGGGTTTGAGCGCCTTTTTTTCCATGAACCAATTTAGGTTAAGCATTTGGTTCTCTTCCATGGCTTTGATTGGACCTTGTCCAAGACATGTTCAGTCATCTAATCAGGATTCTATTGTTTGGGCTAATGGGGTTGCAGGAAATTCCTTTGTTGAAGATGCTTATTCTTCTCGAATTCTAAGTATAGACTCAAACCTTAAAAGGAATAACCTTTGGAACCTTAATATACCTGCCAAATTCCAATGGTGGACTTCCAGTCAAGATTCAAGAATAGGTTACATTAGCTCTGTCCTAACATCATCCCTCTTCGTGCTCTGTGTCATGTTAATAAAGAAACTTAAGAGATTCTCTTCATAAACTGTAACTAGTCTTCTCCATGCCGTCATGGGCGATGGTGTGAAATCAGTGAACAAGCCAAGAGGATATGATGAAGGAAATGTAAATGGCCATATGGTGGAAGTTTAGAAACTTAAAATTGAAACTAAATTTAAGAAAACCAAGCCAAGGGTAGAAGAAAGTTGCAGATGCCTTATCAAGTTTTCCAGCAATGTAATCTCAAGGAGTTAGAGTGATGGTCCGGAACCCGTCTTAAGAAGCAGAAGTTTTGAGTTTAATTCACACTCCACCCGCTCCTCAAGTGGTGGCAAAAACATTAGCAGACAAAGGGAAAGTCTTACGGGATTTGGGCGTTGTTAATACAAATATTTTATCAAAAGGAAATGTCAATATGTTTAAAATTAATTTTTTTCTCAGATCAATACCCGGAAAGTTAATGGAGATGAATTGTAAATTTGGTGGTGATTAGTATAAACTAGTTTAAATCCAGCTCGGCCCAAAAGATCATGTGGATCTGAAACCATCATGGCTTCACCTAAAAAACAAGAAAAAATTAACCTCAATTACCACTTATAGATCTCTCTAATTTTCTATAAGATGCATGGCATTATTTGTAATTGAAATGAGGAATGAATGAAAAAAATAGTAATGGCAATACAATGGATGGCCACCTATAGCGTAGAAGTGATTGCACAATTCAATTACAGTGGGCAGTCACAGGGAACACCTTGACCACCTACAATGGCCACTTGATTGGCCAATGGTAGCCACCTATGGTGGGCCATTTGGTTGGTCATGTAATAGGATACAACCATTTGATTCACCAGTGGTGGCCATCTATGGCAGCTTTCTGTGTACATTTAAAAATATTATATCAATATAATTTTTTTTTTTTAATTTAAGTGTGGGAAACTGCGAGATACTCTGCGTAAAACCTCCACGGGTGGACCCCTACCACTAAGGCACACCAAGCTTAGGCCATGGAGGCTCAAATTCGTGACCTTCCGCTTCCTGAGGCAGGTAACCAGCTGAGCTATATCCTAGATTATCAATATAAATTTTAATTGAATAACAAGTTAAAAATAGTAAAAAAAAAATTGATACATACAGTAAGTGACGTTGATGGTGTATGAGGAGAAGGCCATCTATGTTATTACTTCATTCAGATATGCAGAGAGAAATCACGTTCTTAAATATATTATATTATTAAAAATATTATTTTCTTAAATGACTTAAATGATGAAGTGGTGTCTTAGGTTTTGATGTCTTGTTGCAGACTTGCTAATTATTCAAATCACTTGCGTGTGCAAATTTTCTTTCCTATGAAAGAATGTTAGAATGTTAATACAATATTATTGAGTTATAAAGCTTTTGTAATTTAATTTAATATTAATTATATAAATTTATTGATGATAATTCTATCAAAAAAGATTAGAGGGTTTCAATAATAAATTTATTAAATAAATTTTACTTAATTTTTTTTATTCTTTTATTTAAATAAATAAAGTTACACAGTCATGTAAGGAGGTGAGTTGTCCGTTGGGAGTTCGTACATGAAGTGGAAGCAAACTAGGAAATGCGGAACAAGAGCGAGAGTCCGTTCCGAAGCATCGAGAAGCTATGCTGACAACCGTTGGCTAAAAATCGGACGGTCATCATCAATTTCATATTAAAAAGTTACAAAGCATTCTTTTTGGACTCTTCTTCCCGCGTCGACGGCTCAAATCATGCGTCACTCCCACAGCAATTTTGGACCGTAGATCTCTTCTCTGTATAACTACAAGGCTACAACTAACCCCCTCCAAGAAGGCAACAACCTAGCCTTCTGCAGCTTGCTTGGTTCTAGTTTATACCGAGGAAAGAAGGTAAAGCGTATCGACTGTTCGTTCGTTTCTAGGGTTTTGGTCTCGGTACGTTCTTGATCGAAGTTAGTGTTTTTCTTTTTCGTCTGCAGTGATCTGTGATAGATTTTGGTAGTGGTGTAATTTTCTACCGAAGGAGGTGATTACGATTCTGAAATCCAAGAGAAGATGTTTGGGCGGGCGCCGAAGAAGAGCGACAATAGTAGGTATTATGAGATCCTTGGAGTCCCAAAGACAGCTTCGCAGGAGGATTTGAAGAAGGCTTACAGAAAAGCAGCCATCAAGAACCATCCAGATAAGGGAGGTGATCCCGAAAAGGTATTGTAGTGCTTCTCTCTTTCTGGTTTTATATCGTTGTAGCCTCTCTTTTTTAATCTTCCATTATCTATAGGGCTTTGTTTGGAATTTGGATAGGTGGGTTGGGGTTTTTAATAAATTTTTTGGAGTAAAAACAGAACGGGCTTGATATGAATAATTGATTTCGGTTAACCGTTTTACCCTCCGCGCATCCAAATATAGCTAATAGAGTTTAGCTTAAAGTTGTGAAAAATCCCTTCCATACTTGTGCAAGTGGGTTTGCTTTGCAATTCTACAAACGTAGAAAGAATACAAAACAGATCCAAATTAATTGAGCTTTACAGATATAAAGATTTGGGTAGAGACAATTTATAAGTGATTTTCAGAAATCAATCAAAATCTGCTAAATAAGGAAACAATATCCAATCAAGGAACTGATTGGCTCTATTTTCACGGAATTATAGGTGGTTCTCTAACACTTCCACAAGCTAAAAGCTTTCTGATCAGTGACCATAAGGTTGTCCTGTATTTGGTTGAGTTAGAGGTGATATAATCCTTTGGTAAAGATATCAACAACTTGATTTTTTGTATTGATTTAAGCAAACAAGAAGCTCATGGCAGGCAAGGTGTTCCCGAAGTGATAATTTCTATATGCTTTGCTAGAGCATGAAAAATGGAAGTACAGTCAACTAGATGGAAATAATATTATCACACCTTAGAATTGGTGGTTCATAAATGAAGCCTCCAGGATATTTGAGTAAGGATTTGATCTAAAGAATTTTAGCGGAGTATTTGCCAGACCATGCTATTAGGATTATTCCCTTGGCGTTGATATTGTATGTTGTTTCTTGGTGCTCCAAGAAATTAAAATAGGACCACAGAGGATGCACAATATCCACTTGTTGATGTTTGGTTATCAGGATTCCCATGTCACTCTGCATCAAAATATGTGGATATTTGAGTTAGAGCTGCTTAAGAATAGGCCATAAGGGGGTTTAGGGTTTTCAGACATGATAGGGATGCATGGGATATTCAAAGGCAAGCACATGTCAACATTTTCTTGGAACTATCAATGGCTCTATGCAAGAATGCATTTTTTAACATCTATTTGGCATGTTATGGACCAATAACAAGATAGAGCAAAAGTCAATGTAATCAGAATGGTGTTGGGCTCTACTACTTGGTTGGATGATTCTTCGTAATCGAGACCCTCTTTTTGATTGAAGTCTGTGACAACTAATCTAGACTTGTATCGATCTATAGCACCTTTAGCCTTACGTTTAATCTTGAATACCCATTCGGATTCTATAACATTGAAATGTTTGGATGATGGAATTAATGTGCATGTTCCATTTTGAATTAAAGCATTGTATTCATTTGCTATAACCATACACCGTTATGTATCCTTATTGGTAGTGGTAAAACATGCAAGTTCATTCTCTTCTTTGGGAAGGAAAGATTATCAAGAGGATACTTGATGGCTAGTGGCATTGGAGGATGTTGAATTCTATTTTGAGAACGGGTTACCATTTGATGAGTAAGACCTATTTGTTTGGGTGGAAGGACTTGGGCAATTGTAGATCACTTTAGGAATTTATCACATTTTGGTAAAGTTGGACCAGGTGGGTCATGAAGAGTTCTGGGTTTTAAGGGATTGGAAGATCCAGCTGTAATGAAATGGGTGTAGATAAGTAAGATTCAAGAAATACTTGGACGGTGTCTTTGTACACATAGTGGTGTTTCATTGAGGTGGACTAGAAGGTGTGGCAGGTGGGTAATGAGATAGTGGTTGGATGGTTACCTGATTGGTGAGCCCAATTGGAAATTGGATGAACTGACTAATAGGTTTGACATGTGTTGGATTGAAGGGGTTTGATATGAGCCACTAATAGGACCAAAAGAATCACACGTTTGAGGCAAAAATCTAGCTAGAATTGGAGGAGGCTCAATGGTGTGAGAAGGGGGGTTGTATTGATATTGCAAGATGAATATTTGATTTACCCATGCTTGATTATTTGTGATGGGGTATGGACCACCCTTATTTGCCCCTGTATTAGTGTTTTCCCCGTTTTCTGATCCTTTACAAAAAATGAATCAAGATGAAATTCAAAGAAAACATTGTTATCCTTACTAAGCTGGCCAACTGATAAAAAATACTTGCTTTGAAGAAGTTAAAGTAAAGAACTTCCAATTTGATGAATTGGCGGAATTAAAAATTTGCTCACAACAATTTGGCCATTCCATTGATGATACGATTAAAGAAAGATATGAAGTAATATGATGAGTCATTTCAGTGTTAGGATGCTAATTGAGGTCAAGAGGAACAGTAGGATGCATTAATTCAACTTGTGGGGAATTACAATCCCCTAGAAAGCCTGATAGCAATTGATAGCAGGATTACCTTGTTTATACAAATTTGGCACATAGGTGCATTGCAAAAATGACTGAAGTGTTTAAGTGATTGGCACCACAGCCAGAGTTGGAAGGTGGGGAGGAATTGGATGGCTCGTGTGAGTGGGAATCACTATAACTTTTGGGCTACAACGAAGAACCTTTATTGGCAATATTAGCAAATTTTTTTTTGAGCAGTGGCAATATTAGCAGTAGGAAGAGTTGAATCGGCAACACCTTTCAAAAAAAAAAGAGTTGAATCAGCAAGAGAACCTCGATGGTTAAGTTCAAACCTCATTTCACAATTGAGAAGTTGAGCATGAAAATCATCAATCTACAAGGATTCAACCTAGTGATGTTGAATGATTCATAGTTTGGGTCTAATCCTCCAAGAAAATAGAGAATGACATCATCATTAGATATGGGTTGTTCAGGAGCTGTCGATTTTTTTTTTTTAAATTTAAATAACATGGGTATCTCCACCCCACGTGGAGGTGAGAATATCCCATGGTTACATGAAGCTGCCTGCAAGCCTTTTGTATCGGCTTATTCCGGGAGAAGTTGAACTCGAGACTTCTAGTCTACTTGTAGGAGCTGTCGAGATACTGGTGATGGCTCTTTCTTTAGGGAATTGGTCATGGAAAAAGAAGCCTTTTTAATCATACATTTGGTACAACAACTGCATCACTCTGGCCTTATATTGTTTAAAGTATGACCTATCAAGAGCTTCCTGAGATGTTTTAAGTCCAACTACATTGGTTAAGATTCGTTTAGTAAAGGAGATAATCCACCCAAGGAGTTGCTTGTTTCTACCATTAAAAGTAAGCTGGATTCAAAACATAAGTGGGTTGCTTCTTGCCATCCAACAGGAGCTCAGATGGACATGGATTAGTTCCATCCACAAATCCATACAGTTGATGCCCATGAAGAAAGGGTTTGAGCCTCCTGCCTTCCATAGGAGAAGGTTGATGCATTCTTGTTAATGGATATGGCTGGAGTCATTGGCACGGGTGGAAATAGAGGATTAGAAGGGTTTGGTTGTTTGAAATTGACAGTTTGGGTTTCATTGAGAGCTTGAGTGAAAGAAGACATTAGAGACGCCATTAGATATAGGATGTACGTCTCAACAAAAGCTCTATACTGTGAACAGTCCCTTTCATACTTGTGCAAGTGGGTTTACGTTGCATTTTAAAGACAAAATACTAAGATAGATCATAATTAAATCATCTATGCTTAGAAAAAATGATTCGGCTAGAGATAATTTACTACTTATTTGCAGCAATCAATCAGAATTTTCTAAGTGAGAAAACAATACACTATCAAGGAACTGAAGGGCACTGTTTTGGCGACTGTAGCTTGTCCTAACATTTTCTACTCTGTTTTGGTGTTTATGAGAAACAATATTTTGTTTCTCTTTCTGAAATGAGTGTTACCTTCTATACTTTCTGAATTAGTGAGTTATTATGATAATATGTAAACACGTTCATGTATTGCTGATTTTCTTTGAATTTGAACATTGAATTCTAAACTATCCCATAGTGACATGTATTTTCTATTACAATTTATAATTTTTTTATTGTAAAAATTTCTGAGTTTCATGAAAATGTCGGCATATTAAAAAAATTACACAAAGACTCTAAAAACTCTACCAATCATATTAAGGATTTTTCATTTAATTGTAGAAACATTTGTATATCATTTCATTCATTTTTTTGACAAGAAACTTGAAAATGGAAACTATCTTTGAAATCTCAGCTTTTATCAAATTTTCAGAAAAATCTTAAATTACACAAACACCCTCCAAACTATGTGAATGACATTTACACAACTCTATTAAATTTCGTAAGCACTAGATATTATTTCATTAAATTATTTTCACAAAAAATAAAACTTTGAAATTATGCCAAAACTCAAAAAAATTAAAGAAAATAACTCAAAATAACTCTAAAATCGAATAACTTTCTTTTAGACCTTTTTAACTTCGAAAGTATTGATGAAAATAACTTGAAAATTGGTCGGAACTGATTTTAAAAAAAATAAAAAGTAAAAAAATCCAGCACAGCCAGTAATATGGCCAGTAAATGCTACGATAAACGATGGTTGTATATAAGGCCATTTGATATGGGTCTGTGTGATACTGTCTTGTTTAGTGGTCATCTTCCTTTGGGTCTGATACTTTAAATAGATAAGTGACAAATGCAAGAGAATTGAAAGTTAAACAAACCTGTTGCAGTGAGTTAAAGCTGCCTGGAGCATAATATTTTTGAGTTTGATCCTTTTGGGTACATTGGCACAATGCATTCTCAGCTGTTGCGTCTTTGTTTTTACAAAATCTCTCTCTCTCTCTCTCTCTCTCTCTCTCTCTCTCTCTCTCTCTCTCCTATATATACACACACACACACACATGTAGGATCTTAATTTTGTTAGTAAAAAACTCACAATTTAAACTTACAGTTTAAACTATGGATCTCAATATGCCTGCCCTAAGTTCTAGATGTGGCAATTGGGTTCTAGGAAAATAGAGGACCAGAAAACTGTTCTACTGTTGAAAGTGCTCAATGCTGCAGTAGTTTCGGGTTCAAGACAGGTTACTGTTTCAAAACAATAATTGCATGTCCACCAAACCATCACTGTCCCCCACCCAAAAGAAAATGCACCCCCACCTCAAAAGAAATGCAACGATGTCATTATCTATTAAATCAAGGAGAATTTGTCGATGATCATGGAAGATCCCATGACGTAGTGGTTGTGTATCAGAGGAGATTTAAAAAAAAAAAAAGCAATGTAAGGTACTAGTTGTGCAACCAACTTTAATTAACTACTCTGTAAGATGAAAAAGCAATGGAACTAATGATTTTATGATTCAAGATGCCAGTTAGGTTTCTTCTGACATGCTGAGAATGATTGAATCTTGAAATGGCTCTCACCAATGTTTCTTTGTTCTTCCTTCTTTCAATTGTTCTTGATTGTTTTATGGTCCTTATGTTGCATGAGGTTAGAGCACCCTGTTAACAGTTGATGAGGGCTTTGAATTGTGCATATTGTTTGCAGTTCAAAGAGTTGGCTCAGGCTTATGAGGTTCTGAGTGATCCTGAGAAGCGTGAGATCTATGATCAGTATGGAGAGGATGCAATCAAGGAGGGAATGGGAGGAGGTGGTGGAGGCCATGATCCATTTGACATTTTCCAGTCTTTCTTTGGAGGAAGTCCCTTTGGAGGTGAGCTATGTCAGAATGGACTGCATTCTTTGCAGTTTGTCATACTTCTAATGCTTTTCTGTCTTATCTTTGTTTTAGTAATTGAAATTGGAGATGGTATCACTGACTTCTTAGCAATTTGGTTGGCCAGGAGGTGGGAGCAGTCGAGGCCGAAGACAGAGGAGAGGTGAGGATGTTGTTCATCCTCTTAAGGTTTCTCTTGAGGAACTATACAATGGCACATCTAAAAAGCTGTCACTCTCCCGAAATATTATTTGCTCTAAATGCAAAGGGTCAGTTATTTAACTATTGATACATTCCATCATTTTCCTCTCTTCGTAAGAGAATCAAGTGCTAAATTGTTACTAATGGATTGCAGGAAAGGGTCAAAATCTGGTGCTTCGATGACTTGTGCTGGTTGTCAAGGCTCTGGAATGAAAGTCTCAATAAGGCACCTAGGTCCTTCCATGATCCAACAGATGCAGCACCCTTGCAATGAGTGTAAGGGGACTGGGGAGACCATCAATGATAAAGACAGGTGCCCACAGTGCAAAGGTGAAAAGGTGGCACAAGAGAAAAAAGTGTTGGAAGTCGTTGTAGAGAAGGGAATGCAGAATGGCCAGAAGATAACATTCCCAGGAGAGGCTGATGAGGCGGTATGCTCTGACTCTACCCTTCTGGATCATATTTTATGTATATGAAGTTCAAATTATTTTTTTAGTTCTAGCACATACTGACCATGTGTTGGATATTTAATTGCAGCCAGACACAGTCACAGGGGATATTGTCTTTGTCCTACAGCAGAAGGAGCACCCAAAGTTCAAGAGAAAGGGCGACGATCTGTTTGTGGATCATACTCTGTCTCTTACTGAGGCACTGTGTGGTTTCCAGTTTGTATTGACCCACCTTGATAATAGGCAGCTGCTGATTAAATCCAACCCTGGGGAGGTTGTCAAGCCTGGTAAGTTCAACTTAGTACTCTGATTTGCATTCATCATTTATCAGCCTGTGTTGTAGACCATTTTTGCATCCTCAGAAAATAGGGGAAGAAATCTTCATTTTACTTGCCAATAGTACAGGTTGGTCTTGGAATTTGTTTGAGATGACCGTAGCCACCCTCCCATGGAATTAGAGAAATTTATTTATTTATGAGTGGATGAATAATCAAGAGAATGTGATCAGTGCATCTCTCTCTGAGTTTAGTAGGAATTGCATGAGTGAGCTCAGAGCATTTGGATAATGATCATGGTCATCCAAGGGTGGTAGCCCTCCATGGTTTGTACTGTTGATACTGTATCATTAAATAAATAGGTTGATTTCTTGTTGGCTTTACTTTTATGCGTGTCTTATAGTGGCATCGTATGGATGAAACAGATCAATTCAAGGCAATAAATGATGAAGGCATGCCTATGTACCAGCGGCCATTCATGAAGGGTAAGCTCTATATCCATTTCAAAGTGGATTTCCCTGATTCACTCACTCCTGACCAGTGCAAGGCTCTGGAGGCTGTGTTACCCCCACGGACATCATCCCAGCTGACGGACATGGAGGTGGATGAATGTGAAGAAACAACGCTGTATGACGTGAATATTGAGGAGGAGATGAAGAGGAAACAGGCCCAGGCACAGGAGGCTTATGAAGAAGATGAGGATGTGCATGGTGGTGCACAGAGGGTACAGTGCGCCCAGCAATGAGGAGCCAGGTCAACTTGATTCTTTCTCATTATAGTCAATACATTTTACCCTGGCCCAAGGGTTTAACTGTGGGTGCATGCTCAAACCACCTCTTATTTGTCATGAATATGTGTTAATTTTTTTTTTTGGGAATTTGTTAGGCAATTGTTTCTTCAAGTGCTCTGTCTCAAAAACTTTATTTCGAGTTAAATTTTCTGTTTAAATACATGTTTCTATTTCAGTCATTCTCATGATAGTGAGCTTTAAGAGAAATGAGTTTAATCTGAAGGGTGTTTTTTTGTTTGAACTTTGAACTCAGCTTTGTTCAATCCGAGCCGGATTTAAATAAATGGACACGACAAAGATTTTTGTTTGATGGGTCGGACTTAGGTTAGGTTTTTGTTTCAAGTCTGTTGAGACCGTTAGGTGTTTAGGCCCAGTTTTCTTTTGATTTATAAATTGAAATTTTAACTATGTAGATTGAAATGATTTGAAAAATGAAAATATATTAAAATTTTATCTTAAAAATATATCATCTTTTCAAGGATGTATGTGAACTTTAACTATGAAAACTTATTGACCTTTTAAATTTGCAAGGTTTAGGGACCTACGTGACTGATTTTAATCAGTTTTTTTTTTTCATTTTCATACATGCACTTGTTAAATATATATTGGACTCGAAGTCAAATTTGGATTATTTAGAATTCATGGATGCATTCATCAAAATTTACATATATTTTAAATGTGCTTGTTTTAAGAATTGAAAATCTTAGCATTCTATTCGACTGAAGGGAAAGTTAAATTGAGATTAATTTGAGCACATTTTATTTCAATTTGGACGATACCTTTGCTTAAAATGATTAAATAGCAACTAAATTTGGTTCTATTGGTCTTAATTTTAGCTGCTTCTAATAACTGTCTCCACTCTTCAATATGAGAAAATAAGAAGGTAGCAATAATACAAGCTAACCTAATGGTCAAGTTCTTATAATGGAAAAATCCAGTTTTTATAAAGCATATAGCTAAAGAAATTATTACGAGAAATTTTAAGAGATAAGGAGGTTCTTATTTTTTATTTTTTCTTTTTCAAGACTTTTTATTACTTTAATAACTTCTGGATATGAATTCTAAAAAGTTTCATTAACAAAGATTATTTTCTTTTTCAAAAATTACTATGGTGGTTATGAATAATTTACATTGTGTTAAAAGTATTTTATAGCCCATGTAAGATTCTTTTCTTACCCACTTACTATTTTAACTATCCTTTTAGATTAGTTATACTCTACTCTGAGAATAAATCGATTAAAATGTTATTTTTTGGGCTCACTTGAGTGTAGTTTAGTCGGTAACCTCTTGTCTCAAGAAACGAGAGATGTTAGGTTCGAGCCTCCATGACTTCAATGTATGTATCCTAACTCTATTGGAGCTAATGCCAAGTGCATAATATATGATAGATATAAATAAACTTGAAAATGAGTCAAGTCTTGTTCGTTTCGAGTTTATTTAAAATTTGGTCTATTTTGAGTTATACAAATTAAATTAGTTTAGGTCTATTTCGAATTTATGCTCAATCAAATTCAAATCAGGTTGTCCATTTACTAAATTGAGGAAATTTTTTAGGTACGACACATATCACGTCTAAATGAGTTATTATATGATTGAATATATTACCTATAGATGTAGTAATACGGTCAATTAGTGAAAAAGATAAAGTCAAGTGAATAAATGGATAGAGGACTCCAATTATAGGGAAACCAAAATAATGAATTTCCGTTTTTAATTCGAATAATTACCCTATCTAATTAAACATTAAAAATATATTAGGGAAAAGTTTCTCCAATGAGTGGACATCAAATCTTTTTATTTATTTATTTATGAATCCTAACTATTCTCCATTATGGAGTGGAGACAAATGTGTAGCAGAGCTATACTGATAAATAAAATTAATTATTCCATAATCAAAGTGATGATACCCAATTACTCAAATAAACAAGGCCGGTGCAAAAGCACCAAGATGCTCAAAATAAAGTAAATAAATAGTGGGTCCAAAACTCCAAATATTCTTGCATGTGAAACCTTCTCTCAATTCTATTAATTATAAACATTGCATTAATATTTACATTGTCATTTAGGTTCTCATGGGCGATGTCATCTTTAGTGACCAACTCGAAATGGAGCCCACTTGGGTTCCCTGCACACTCATGCTTCCTTTAATTTCATGAAAATGGTGAAAAAATCATACAAACATCATATAAATTATATCAAGGGCCATATAGATATCCGGGTTTTCTGTCAAGAGACATTCGATTTCGGTTTTAGAGTGGCTATTTACCATTTTTCCCCTCAGCTTTTTAAAAAACTACCAGCCGACCGCAACGTCCGAATGAACAGTCAGTTCATTTTTCGTTCATTCGGACTTTTGGATCATTCAGATGCACATTTTAGTGTAAAAGTCAATTGTTCGGACGAATCTTCTTATATTCGAACCAGGGGTAAAAAATTTGGTATCGGCTGATACTATTCTCTCTCCTCTTTTTTTTTTTAAAAAAAAGGGCCGAGATATCAGCGTATCGGCCGATATTTGCACCTCGGATTTGAACGATCGTTTGGACGCTCACAATAGAACATCCGAACGATTACAAGCTTTTCACACTAACTTCTGTCATCTCAAATAATCGCTCACTGCAAACCTCACTCAATTCAAACCACATCTTGAGAATTACCTCCTTTCTTAAGGAAATTCGTAAGATCTTCACAGCTTTTCACACTAGTTTTTGCAAGTGATCTTGTCATAAAAGTCAAAGATGATCTTCTAAATGTCAGTTGAAAACATATCCCTACATACAACCATGGCACTTGAACACCAAAAATATCTCCACTTTCAAATGAGATAACAAATCGAGAAATTATTCAAGTTCCAATCTGATTTCACATATTGATCCTCCAAATCAGTATCTGATTTCACATTTTGGTCCTCCAAATCAGTATTCAAGTTTGAATCGCTCACTGCAAACCTCACTCTATTCAAATCACATCTTGGAAATTACCTCCTTTCTTAAGGAAATATTCCGGTCGTCTTCCTCAAGGAATCAGCGGCATTTCCTTGTCTCGACTCCAGTCCTTCATATAAACTATCAGAGACAGCGACGCACGAACGATGGAAGTTTTTTTGTTTAGGAAGGGGCACCATCCGAACGAACGCATTTTACCTTGAAATGTTCGTTTGGACCAAGGGTCAAAATATCGGTTTAATCGATATATCGGCCGATATTTTTATCTCTCATCCCGATATCGACATTTTCTCTCTCCTCCGATATCGGAACCGTGAAAAATCGTGAAAAACCGCAAAAAACCGTGAAACCCTGAGCCGTGAAAAACCGCAAAAAACTGCAAAAAACCGTGAAACCCGTGAAACCCTGAACCGTTGAAAACCGTCAAAAACCGTGTAAAAACCATGAAAAACCGTATTGGTGTTTTTAAAAAAAAATAATTAAATAAAAAATAATTAAATACCGATATTTATGAATATCGGCCGATATTGTGGCCGATATTCGGTATGTACGGTCGATACTTATCGTATCGGCCGATATTACTCGGTTAAAAAAAAACCGATATATATCGGCCGATACGATATGTATCGGCTGATATTTAAACCTTAGGTTTAGACGATGAGATTAGGTTTTAGTTTTTTAAAAAGCTAATGGGCAAAATGATAATTTCACCCAAATTTTCGATATCGGGTGTCTACTGACAAAAACTCAAGTGTCTATATAGCCACCCTGTATCAATTACATCAATGCATTTCCATTTAATTTCATAAACATCTAATATCATTTCATTACTTAAAAAAACTCAAAAATAGAGAGCAAAAATTTTATAACGAAACTTTAAAATAGATAAATCTAAAAAAATGAGGCTGGAATGGAAAATAAATTTCAATTGTCAAGAACTTGCTTCTAAACATTTATAAATTGGAGCTAATGACATAGAATTAAGTATTAGTATTTTGGTTGTCGAAACGTATTGGTGGATACAGTATGTATCGCATGGCTGGGATGCGAATTGCTAATACTTATGGTTTTGACCTATTTTCAAGATATTTTAGCCAATATTTTTTAATTTAAAAAGTTTTAAAAGCAATTTATTGAACCTTAGAGTTATTTTTATCAATTTTTATCATTTTCAATTATTTTTATTAATTTCTTCGAGTTTCGACTGAAGATAATTTCAAAATTTGAGTTTTTTTAAGATAATATCGAGTGGTTATGGAATTCAGTGGAGTTTATTAATGACATTCATATAGTTTTTAGAGTGTGTGATTTTTTAAAAAAATTCTGAAATTTTGATAAAAACTGGGTTTCTAAACTTTCTACAATTAATTGAAGAGCTCTTAATGTGATCAGTAGAGTTTTTAGGGTCTCTGTCTAATTCTTTTAATATCGTGATATTTTATAAAATTTAAAAATTTGTACAATAAGAAAATTATGAAATTTCATATTAGATGTTTTCCGGTATTAATTTCATTTATTATAAAAATTGGACATTTTCTAAAGCTTTATATCATTTTTAAATTTTTAGGACGTACTGAAAATTTAATTTTAGGATCCTAAAACTCCACAAAATGAACGTTACTTTTAAAATATATACTCACCTTCGGTTTTTTTATTTTTCCTATTTTTTATTATTTGTGCAAAAGGAAAAATAAAAAATGAGGAAGAGAGAGAATAAGCCGATATGCATATTTTACTCGTCACAGTAAAATTGGTGAAATATACTATTTTTTTTTAAAATATAATGCTGTCACATATGGCAATTCGTGGCACGTGATAGGGCGTGCAAAAAACCTAACAGACGAGTACCGTAATGCCAAAAAGGTCCCACCGGGATTCGAACCCAGGTCGCTGGATTCAAAGTCCAGAGTGCTAACCACTACACCATGGAACCGTGCTGTGGTGAACGTTATAAATAAAACTTATTATTTATATTCCTATTTTTAGACCAAAATAGGGTCTACAAATTCAACTGTCAATTTCGGTTCTTAGTATTGTACTTGGGCAAGCTCCGATTGATTTGGCTCTAAATGGATCATACAACCTCTTCCATCCTTCTAAATTCCTCTGATTTTGACAAATTCCTTTTAAAATTCTCTAATTGATCCGCTTGTACAAAATAAACTTAAAAAATAATCCTATGCATATTTCCAAAATTCCATGTATTTATGGCATAATTTCTGCATTGGAATCCCACAAAGTAAAGATGGTACCTTATGGTGATCTCAGAAGTTAAAAATTGCTCCCAACTCCACCATTCTAAAACTAGGTCACTGACTTAAAAAGGTATTCTTTTTAGATCAAGTGATTAGATACTTTAAATTAGAATATCATTTGATAAACACCTAATCCATAGGACTGTCTTTTTTATTTAAATGATTACTGTGCTACAAAACTCTTCGCCAAGAAGTTTTAAAATTATATATTTTCTAGGAGGGAATCTCCCCTGTACCAAGACTTGCCTTTGCTACAACATTTACAAACCTTTTCTAAATCCTTTTTAAGCTTTTTCAATATCTTTAAGTATACATTAATACGATGGTTTTAAATGTACACAATAAATTTCCACTTTCATTTTCCCTTTTCTTATTTTTGTAATGTTTTAAAACTAGATTCAGGCTGGATCCAAATGAACCCATCCTGTTGAGGCAGATTATTAGGACTTGGATTTGAGTGACCTAAGTCATTTATAAATCCCTAGATGTCCCTCTAAACTTTAAATGTGAGACTCATTCGCAGCAACCCCAACAATCTCTCCCCTCGAATGAGGCCCTCTGACGGAGAGAGTGATGACGGCCATCCCATTTGCCTGGAGGATCTCCTGAGCTCACATGAAGTAAGACCTAGATCTGATACCACTTGTTAGGACCTGGACTTTTAGCTCCAAATACTGGCATTGTTAGGTGGCATGACCAAGTCCTTTATAAACCCATAGATCTCTCTCTACACTTCCAATGTAGGATTCATTAACAGTCACCCCAACAAAGGTTTCAAGTTTCCTTAATCGAAAACTATAAAATGAAACCCAACTTACCATGAAACTCACAATTTCAAATCGATAGTGTAGCCATATGCAGGTAATATCTGTTTGATATTTTGTAATTATTGGAATTTTACAATTCTAATTTCTAATTTCAACTGGAACCAAACAAAGGATTTTGAAATGACAATCCCCCTGTTTCCAAAATTTGTCACAATTTAAAATTCCAGAATCGAAAGAACTTTGAAATTCTAAATTAGAATTCTACCAACAGGGCCAAAAATCCCCTTTAAACACATGATGTTCCATCATCCATGGAAGTGTTTCCTACAGGATTCGTCCTACACCAAACCTGAAATTCTGATTCACTGAAGAAAATGGACATAAAATATACACATTTTTTTCCAACATAAACGTGTCCTGTATACCAACTCTTATTTAGGAGTCATATAAATCGTCAGTCAGGTCCTCTGTCTGCAAGGAAGAGCAGTCTCAGTTCTACTTGTCCCAAATTTTGAAAGCAAGAGCCAGCATTGTGCTGTTTTCCGATTAGCCGAGAATGTCTTGTGTATATCCAAAAGTACATAAATATGTACTTTGGCTGTTTGATTTTCAAGATTGGCCTTTTCATTGGCTCTCTATCGTCATCTTTAACAAGTCTAGATCATCTTTTACCGCAATTTGTCTCTCAGCACATGAGAAGAAAATCTGAATACCACTTGCCATAACCCAAATTTCGCGCAGAGAAGTACACCTGATTTTTCTCCATTGGCAATGCATCCTTTTCCCCAACCCTGCCAGATTTTGTCATTTGCTTCTCTTGGTACATGGCACCATCTCTATCTTTTCAGAGTGCTTCAACATTGAGAAAGTTTCCCCTTCGCAGCAAAAGCTATCTGAAATGCAAATCAATTCACAACACGTGCTGACATGCTCTGATTTACGTTAGGATAAGGGTGACAATCATTGCCTAAGACCATAATTTCTTGGAAGCATTATATTGGCTGCAGAAGAGAATTACCAATTTTTCTCTTACTGAATTCATTCACCAAGAGAGATCACCACAAATACATCATCAAGGGACCACTTCTGAGGTTGCATCTTGTGCAAAGGATTAATTACAGCACGCTCTGCATTGGCAAGGCGGTAGCCAATCACTATTTCCTGCCTTCGTCGACCCCTAACCATTATTTCATAAAAACACAATTCTTCTTGATCATACAAATAAAACTCAGCTGGGCGGATACACATCTCGTTCCCCTGTAATATGTATAGAACGCATTAATATTTGGATTCAACTCTATTAAAAGCATTGACAAGAACAAGAAATTCCATTTCAAAAAAAAAAAAGGAACAAGAAACTAATGGAGGCAATGACACACTCTTCAAGCAAATTACTATGTTCCATTTGGAGAGAGGAGAGGGGGAACCCCATTTGGAGTGGGAGTGTTTTAACAAGGTATAGGTGTTTTTAAGTTCCACATGGAAAAGTTAGAAGATGAAAGGGTCTTTATAAGAATTTATTGACAACTTAGTTGTCAAAATATTATTATCTAGGACCACGTGAAACCTTATCCTCTCCATGCGCAGCAGCGGCGGCGTGCATGCATGTCGAGCCATGCTTAGCAACAAGCATGAGGCAAGGCGAGGCAGCAAGTCTGGACTCCCAGATCCTTAGTCCTACCCATCATTTTTTGCCCATTGCAAAACTCTTTCATATTCAACCTATCCATTGCAGGTCTTAATGGTCTTACCCATTAGGCTTTCCATTTCATGCTTCAGGAGGTGACCATTTGGTTACCTAAGAACCTTTTCTTAAGGGGTGTCTTGACAAGGCGAGCAGCCTGGGCTAGGTTTTAATGGGCTTGGGCCTTAATGGGCCTGGACCTAGGCTTCGTCCTACCCATTATTTTTCGCTCGTTGCAAAACCCTTTCATATTCAAACTATCTGTTGCAGGGCTTAATGGTCTTACCTGCTAGGCTTTCTGTTGCATGCTTAAGGAGGTGACCGTTAGGTAACCTAAGAACCTGATGCGGAGCATATCCATGCCCATGCTCTTTCCATGCGATAGAAGCCATGCTATTTTCGGGTGTGTGTTTTTAGCTATTTTTATTTTTAGCTAGGGTAGTTTAGGCAATTTGTTTATGTTTTTATTTTAAGTAAGGTAAAGCTTATAAAGCCTTGTAGCCTCTTTGAGGCAAGGACACAGATGAATGAATAAGAATTGATGATTTTCGCATGTACCTTTTCATGGTGCGACTGTGAGTGGAGAGAGTCCACGTATCTTGGTGAGAAATCAAAGGGCGAGAAGCCAGGTACCTTTTTTCTAACTTCTTCTCTCGTTCTCTTCTCCTTCTCTTCTTCCTCTTCCTGTTGTTACCTCTAGAACTGCTGCAACTCCTCCCCTAAGCAAGCCTCTACCCAGATTTGTCTCTCAGACACTTCCGCCCTTGCCAATCCCTTCTTCTTGCCTTTGCCCCATCCTTACCCATCCCATACAGCCATCGCCAACCCATTAGACCCTTCTAGCCTTGTCGCCACCTCCAAATATTCCTCCCAAGCTTTCGTTACTTGCCAAATCCCATCTCATCTTTGTCGCCTCCACCCCACCTGCCCAGATTTTGTTGCCGTTCCCATTTAGAAACCCATTTCACTTGTTGTGACTCACAGAAGCGATTCCCTTCCTTTATTCCAGTCGTGTATTCCCCCTCTCTATTTCAATCTCAATATAAATAATATCTCATGTGCCTAAGTTCCAAATTATTAGCCCACATGCCATTTGATTCATTTAATAAATTCTATTTTGAATCCATTATTTCCATTCACACATTAGATCCCACATATTTTGCATGATTATTTGTGATAATTTTATATTACTCCTTGTTTATGTTAATTGATTAATTAATTTCAGCCCATTTTAGTTTTAGAGTACATTATTTTCATTCCTTTTAATCTTTAGGGGTTATATTTAGGCATTTAGGGTTACCCTATCCTTTGTCCTGCATCAGAACCTCTTCTTAAGGGGTGTCTCTACTCTCAACATGGGTGTTTCTTTTACCTCAATCTCCACTCTTTTTGCAGTTCTACTTTTAAGGCAAACTAGAACAACATACTAAAGAATTCCTGTGCTAGCTTGAGTGTACCAGAGCATGACACATTTTTCCGTGTGTAGCCAAGGAGTCCTGGGGATAGTGGACCGGTAGTAGCTTGCAACTCTGTGCATCTACAGATTGGGTCTGTAAGGGAGGCCAAATTTGTCTTCAAGATAGCATTCACCAGTAACATGACTCAGTTTTATTTTTTTATCTAAAATTTCATTTTCTTGTTACTATCTTTATTTTTGTGATATTTTTTCCAAAAAATTTGAAGAGAGATTTTGTTTCTGGAAATGGCACCTTTCTTTGAGTTGCCTAAGGTCCTAAAAACTCCCATTTGATGGCACTAATTTTAAGAGATGGCAACAGAAAACACATTCCACACTCCATCTGTTTATTGTGTCAAGAGCTGAATTATGTAAAATGGCAATTGTCCATCATCTCTAACAAGTCCGATCATAAATAGCAAAGTAAAGCTAACAGATGCAAAAATATTTTATTTTATTCCATCTGATAGGATGCTAGATCAGGACACTCAGCAAAAACAGTGAAGCATCAGTTTTTTTGTTTCAATTTGGAGATCATTGAAAATGTCAAAATGTTATTCCCAACATTTTCGATTTTCTAAAATATTAAAAATATATTATCATATCAAATTATTGCGAACCTTTTCACTGTACCACAGTTGTGGACAACAACAAATGTAAGAGGGGATTACCTCTTCTGCAAATAGTTCCTCAAGAACCCGGTTGATTTGCTTGTCCTCAGCAACCATCGCTAGAGCCATGCTAACTAACTCATTTGACAAAACATAATCGCTAATCCTGGATACAGAAACAAGGTTTCTTGTTCTAGAATCCAAGATCTCACTAATAATTATAGATTTGTCTGAAGCTTGCTGCATTTCACGGATCCATGAGCTATGAGAGAATCCAGCATGACGCAGATGAGTTGATTTTTCCTCTTTATATGGGAGACGCTTAGACTAAGACCAAAGAGAAAAGGAAGCTGTTAGAACAATCATAAACTTTGAACTATGTGGCCAGCTAACTAATCCACCTGTTTCCCTTTCTCCAATTTTCATCAATTGGTGAGTAGTGAAGAACCAAAGACTTGAGCCCATGGCACATGGACAGTTGCTCAATTTTGCAACCACAAAGGTTGTGCTTCATGTCACACCACTTATCATCCAAAAATTATACAATAAAATAAACTAGATGGGTAGCTAACTAGCTGTGACACCACTTTCCTTTTTTCTTCAATTTTCACCAGTTTATGAGTGGCAAAGAACCAAATAAATTTCAACATTTGCATTGTTACATCTCTAAAATGCTAGCCCAACTTATTTCTATGGATAGGCACATCATCTAAAGTCTTAAC